>JBBMKD010000115.1:11265898-11284792 GCA_037834095.1 Argya squamiceps | reverse complement strand
CCTTCTGCCCCAGTGTCTGTTCCCAAGGCTGCTTTTGAAGATGTTCATGAAATGAAGGCCAGGCGAGATGAAGAGGAGCGGGAGCGGGAGAGACGAGAAAGGGAGAGGGAACGAGAGAAGGAGAAGGAGAGAGAACGAGAGAAAGAGAAGGAAAAGGATCGAGAGCGGGAAAAGCAGAAGCAGAAGGAATCAGAGAAGGAGAGAGAGTCCAAAGAGAAGGAGAAGGGGAAGCATGAAGATGGAAGAAAGAAGGAGGCTGAAGTGATCAAGCAGCTGAAGGTTGAGCTCAAGTAAGAGTTGTTGTCTCTCCCTTTCCTGTGGGAGCAGTGCCCAAGCCTGGGGTGTTTGTGTGTTCTTGCTTTTATGGGATCAGCATCACCAAAGTTTGGAGCCAAGAGAGTTTCTTGACGCCATCTGTATCTGATTGTGATGTGGTCAACGTAGAAGTGTTTTTCCTACAGTAGCCTAAAGCATGAATTGCCAAACTAGATACTTCATGGTGTGGGCCAAGTAATGTTTATTTGTTGCTGTCATAACAATAGCATGGGAAGTTCAGAGCTGCAGGTTATTAATAGGGGACACATCAGTGTTCTTGCTCCTGGATGGTTCCCACAGCAGAGGTGGATAGGTTGTAGCATAATGTTAGGATACATATTTTTCCTCCACCCCACTTCTTGCTTTTCAGTCCATGTGCCTGAACATGTTTGTTCCAGCCTGTGGCTCAAGCTGGTGTTTTATATTACCAGGATAAGATGAGCCACCAACTCCATCTCCATGTGGGAGATGGAGAAAATATTGCCAGGCTCTCATGCTGGCTGTGTAACAGTGTGGCCGTGCTGCTGTGTTCTCACCGTGGTCTGTCTCCCTTTCTTCAGGAAGGCCCAGGAGAGCCAGAAGGAGATGAAACTGTTGCTAGATATGTACCGCTCTGCCCCCAAAGAGCAGAGAGACAAGGTGCAGCTGATGGCAGCTGAGAAGAAGGCAAAAGCTGAGGTATTTCTAATTCCTCTTCCCTTTTTCTTTTTAATGTGTTACTTAAAGTTATTTTCAGATACTCTGCTGCAAAACTGTGTTCTGAATTAAAAGGAGAATTGAGGATTGTTTGTCTTCTCAGCTTTGTCACTTAGAGATTGGAATGGTCTGGAGATAAACAGGGACGAGTTGCTAGTGCAGGCACACACGTAGCAATCTCTAGGTTCATAACCACAGAGCCATTTGCAGATCCCTTAAGTACCAGCATGTCCCTCTGTTTGGGACCCCTCTGGTTCCAAGCCCCTCTTGCCTTTTTCACAAGCAGGTCTCACCTATAGGCAGCACCTACTCTGTGCGGCACACATGCATGGGATGAAGAGTTAGATTACACGGCGATACTTAGGAAAATGTGCAATAAAAAGATACAAGAAGATAGGTTAGGACAGGATGTGATGATCATGTGCAAGGCTGAGCCAGACAAATGTGCTCTGACTGCCCATGTTTTCCATGGGACTGGCTTCTTTTATACCCTTCTCTGTCTAACCCCAGTTTGTTCATCCTTGATGTCCTTCTTGCTGCACATTGCTTCTGGATTTGAACAGCTCTTGATTCCCACAGCCTTCCCAGTTCAGGAGTCATTCCTGCTTTACAGTGTCATCAGTTAGAAAGTCCAAGCTGATCTTCCTGGAGGTGGTTCCTGTAGTTTCTTGGAAGTTTCAGTTGTTGTGACTGGAGAGGTTTGCTTCCTCTCTTTGTCTCTGTTTTGTCAGGTTTGTGTCTCTGTATATTTTGGTTTGGGTTTTCTCCTCCCACACTCAGATGACCTTGATGGAATAAACATTTTCACTCTCATGTGCTCTCATCAGTTGGTGTGACTAGCCACGTTTCATTCTCATCATTGCCTCCCTTACCATTTGTCTGCCAAGTTTGTGTCTCCATATGTTTTATTTTACCTCTTCCTTTCCTCATTACCGCCTTCTTATATGGAAAAAAGCCCTTGACCAGATGCCCTTAAAGGAGCAGATGCTCTCTATCCACATATCCATACATGTGCAATTGCAAGAGACTGATGTTCCTACTCTGGTAAAAGATGCTGTGAAATTTTCAAAGGTATCGAAATCAAGATCTTGGGCTTACAGCCAATCTCAAATGGTACATCTGCCTGTAGATGCACCATCAAAATGACATGGGGTTTTTTTGCTATGCTTTGAAGGCAGTCCTGAGTGTTTCAGAGAATTTTGGGGAAAACAGGCTCCTAACAATACTCAGGGCACATCCTTGTGTTTAGTGTCATTTCTGGTTGGTTTTTGTAGCTTGAAGAACTGAGGCAGAGGGTGAAAGAATTGGAAGACAAGGAAAAAAAGGAGAGTAAAAAGATGGCTGATGAGGATGCCCTCCGCAAGATCCGAGCAGTGGAGGAACAGATTGAATATTTACAGAAGAAACTTGCCATGGCTAAGCAGGTGAGAAGTTTCTGATGAGTTCTCTTTTGGCTGGAGCACGTGTGAAGGAGCTGCCTTCAGGTTACGTCCAGGAAGAGAGAAGAAATTTATATCTGTATGAGCCAGAGATATGAGTTTGATCCTTGTTTACCAAAGGGGAGGAAAACAAGCAGAAGAACCACCAGCAAAATAACCCCTTCTGCCTCAACTGTGGGGTATCCCATGGTGGGAAATGTTTAATAACAAGTAAACGTTAAACAAACAATTAAACATGTGGCCCTGGAGAAGCACTCAGAGGAGAATTGGCTTTATCAGCCAACAGGGGAAGAGATTACAATTTCTTTTTAAGAGTTATTATCTCCTCAGTTCATCTAGTGAATATGTTTGCATGGAACTCATACATACCTTCTGCTCAAAAAAAGCTTAATCCAATGTGAGAGCAGGACCACTTCAGCAGGGTAGAGGCAAGCCAATGATTGACATGTACTTTTTTAGAATACTTGTTATTTGTAGAACAGAACTGCTCTACCTTGTCAATGCTGAAATGGTCAAAGTGAGTTTAAGGGGCTTGGCAGCCTGTTAGTTGGAAGCTGTCAAGCTGTCCACATGTAGGATTTTTGGCCTGGTGTATCTGACCACTGTTCAGCTGTTGGGAATTTGAGTTGGTTTCTGCCCAGCTCTGGCAACAACTGTGTCAAAGCTGATTTTGCCAGACAAACAATAGGTGACCCTCTTTTCTCTGACTCTTCAAATTAAGAGTGTCTCTGCTGTGGTGTAGACTTGTAGGGAGTATGTTTTTCTGGTTGTACGGATGATAGCGTTCCCTGACACCAAGAATCTTCCTTCATCTTCACTGGGTTTGGTGTCTCTGAATAAAATGTTCAAGGTCACTGTAGGGGGTCCAGAGCACAGTTTGGCCAGAGCCTGTGATTCTTTTGCAGGAAGAAGAGGCCTTGCTGTCAGAAATGGATGTCACAGGCCAAGCCTTTGAAGACATGCAAGAGCAGAACATCCGCCTGATGCAGCAGCTGCGAGAGAAGGATGATGCCAACTTCAAGCTGATGTCAGAACGTATCAAGTCCAACCAGATCCATAAGCTGCTGAAAGAGGAAAAGGAAGAGCTGGCAGATCAAGTTTTGACACTGAAAACACAGGTAATATGGAAAAAAGAGAGAGGACAAAGGAGCTGGTGGGGAAGGTGGAGGTGTTGTGAGTTACCTGTTCTAGGCAGCTGCACACAATCATTTGCTCATTCCCCCCACTGAAGGGAAGGGGAAAGAATCAGAAGGGACAAAGCAAGAAAACAGGTGAGATGAAATGAAGGCAGTTTAACAGTTAAAGCAAAGATCTTCATACAAGCAAAACAAAAAATTAATTCATTGATTACTTCTGTTGCAGGCAGGAGTTCAGTCATCTCCAGGAAGGCAGGGCTTCATCATGCCTTATTGTTTTTTAATAAATGCTACAGCTCTGAACATCCTCCCACTTCCTCCCTTCCACCAGCTGTTGCTGAGCACAGCATTATAGGGTATGGGACACCCGTTGGGCCAGCTGGATCAGCTGTCCTGGCTGTGTAGCATCCCAGCTTCTTGCGTATCCTCAGCCTACTTGCTGGTGGGCAGCGTGAGACACAGAAGATCTTGGTGCTGTGTAAATACTGCTCAGCAACAGCTAAAACAGTGCTGTGTTACTGACAGTGTTTTGCTCCAAAACGCAAAACAGAGCAAGCAGCATGTGAGCTGCTCTGAGGAGAATTAACTGTCCTCACCAAAATCAGTCCAGGATGGAATGTTCCTCTCACCAGCCTAGGAATGCATCAGGCTTCAAAGGAGCCTGTCTTTGTAAGAAACTAAGACTGGTGTATGAGCATTAAAATATCCTATGGGTTCACTGCTATGGAGAGCAGATGGGTGAGGAAAAGTGGGAAGTCCTTTTCCTGCTGTAATGCTACTTCTACTTGTATATTCTACCTATACCTGTACATATTGTTAACAAGCAGGAGGAGTTTGAAAGCACAGCTCAGTCTGAACTACCTCAGACATGGGTACAGACTGGGAGCAGAAATCACTGGGAGGGAGCACTGGAACAGAGAAGGACTTGCAGATTCTGGTAGATCAGAGTCTGGAAGTGACCCAGCAGTGCACGCTGGGAGCCCAGAAAGCCAACTGCATCCTGGGCTGCATCCAAAGCAGTGTGGGCAGCAGGCTGAGGGAGGGGATTCTGCCCCTCTACTCTGCCCTCATGAGACCCCAGCTGCAGTGCTGCATCCAGCTGTGGGGTTCTCAGCACAGGAAAGACACATGGACCTGTTGGAGGGAGTCCGGAGGAGCCTGTGAAGATGATGAGAAGAAATGAGCACTTTTGCTACAAGAACAGGCTGAGAGAGCTGGGCTTGTTCAGCATGGAGAAGACAAGACTCAGGGGAGACTTCATAGCAGCTTTCCAGTACCTGAAGGGGGCTTAGAAAAAGGAGGGAGAGGAACTTTTTCTATGAGCATATAATGACAGGACAAGAGGCAGTGGTTTTAAACTGAAAGAGGGCAGGCTTAGATTAGATATTAGGAAGAAAGTCTTTACTTGGAGGTTGGTGAGACACTGCTAGAGGTTACCCAAAGAAGTTGTGGATGCCCCGTCCCTGGAATTACTCAAGGCCAGGTTTGGGTGGGGCTTTAACAAATGTGCCCTAGTGGAAATTATCCCAGGGAGGCTGGGATAGATGATCTCTAAGGTTCCTTCCAATCTAGGCCGTTCTATGGCTCTATATCCTGTCATCCTTGGAACCACTGTGGAACTGTTCACTGCCTTGCAGCAAGTCTTTAAGCCAGTGTCCAAAAATTAAGACATGTTTGTTGCAAATACTTGACTGCTAAGTTTTAAAGTGTTGAGCAGAGAGATCTGGGTACAGCTCTCTGGATACAGGCACGGCTGTTTGGGGAATAAAAGGCAAGCTGGGAGGGGTGCTCCTTGGTGATGGGGAAGCAGGGGTAGTTTTAGCCTGCGGCTTGAGTGACAGCTCTGAAAACCCAGAGAGCATGCATTCATTCCTTCTGTACCTTCTGTCTCCCATTCCAAGGTGGATGCCCAGCTGCAGGTTGTACGTAAGCTGGAGGAGAAGGAACACTTACTGCAGAGCAGTATTGGAACAGGAGAAAAGGAGTTGGGTCTGCGAACACAGGCCCTGGAAATGAACAAATGCAAGGTGAGGGGCCCCTTCATTTCCTCTTGGATTGTGAGGTGGAGCTGCTGCCTTGTGGAGGCATAGAAGGCTCTGAGCTCTCACAGGTATTACAGAACCTTGTATTCCCTGGTTTTGGGTGAGTGTATCAGAAGGCTGAGGAGTCCTGGAGACAATTATGATATAGGTACTAGAGACTGATGTTTTCCTGTGATGAGGAGAAGCAGGTCATACATGTTTCTGTGAAACCTCTGGTGAAAAAAGAGACAGCAGCCAGATGAAGTTAACTGCGGTCAGAGTTTTCGTAGGAAAGGTGGGATAAGCAAAAGGAAAATAGAGCTGGGGAATGTGAACACTTTTAACAAATGCCTAAGATCAAAAAAGGAGGTGTGTTACCAGTAAAATAAGACTAAGTCTTATAGCTGATGCTGCCTTTGTTGTTAAGTTTTAGTAGAAATGCAGAAATTACATTAAAACAGGCAGAAAGGAAAGCAGGAATATCCCTATGAAGAGGAGCGGGGGAGAATTCAGCAGAGTCACCTGTGCTTAATACAATAATTCATGGTATTAAGGGCATTTGGTTATAAAGTTAGAAGGGAACTGATGAAGATAGAAGACTGTTAGAAATAGGTATCTTGCAGTTCTATCTAGAGGCAGCTGTAGAACTGCGTCTTAACAATTTAATTGAGAAAACATGGAAGCTGGAAGGCTGAAAATACTTGAAGAGAATTGGATGATTGTTAGTGTTTTTCTAAGTGACATGCTTTGCAGTGTGCCAAGGTTTGACTCTGCCCAAAGGAATGTTGAAGCTAAATGATTAGAACTTGTTAATAATAAGGTAATAACAGGGGACTAGAAATCACGAGAGCTGTTCTTCTGGCGTTTGGTCTTTTTATACTGGTTTTCTTTTTCAGGCCATGGATGCAGCACAGCTTGCAGATGATCTGAAGGCCCAGCTAGAGCTGGCTCAGAAGAAGTTACATGATTTTCAGGAGGAGATTGTGGAAAACAGAGTAACTAGAGAGAAAGAGATGTTCAACTTCAAAAGGGCTGAGGTATATATCCTATGCACAATCCTTCAAGATCTGTCTGCTTAGTGTCCTTCTTGTACACTGAGCTTGCAGAGGGTTTCAGCTAAACTGCTGCTGGTGTCCTGTTTCACTTTGCTTTTGTCTTTGTCAGGTCTTGGCTCTTTCATATTTTGGCCACTGATAACTGACAATACTCATGGCATCAGATGATCATGTTGTCTCTTGGATTATAGGGGATGAAACTGGGTGGCATGACTTAGTCAGCTGGGTGCACGTTCTCTTTGGTCCCTGAAGAAGCTGTGACAGAGAATGTACTGCTCTTTCACTTGGTCTCCTGTTTTTATGCAGGAAGATATTTCTAGGTTGCGCAGGAAGCTGGAGACCACAAAGAAGCCTGACATGGTTCCCAACTGTGATGAGATCCTGATGGAGGAAATCAAGGATTATAAGGTATCTGTCTATCAGCTTCCCTTTAGACTTTAGTCAGAAGGTGTATAGGCACACTTTCAGTATCTGACATCTCTCATCTGTACTGTGGCGCTGAAGGAGCCGCATTTTCCTTCTGAGGAATGGACAGAAGCGGGGCCTCTCACAGCTCTGTGCGTGTGTATGTGTGTTGCAGGCCCGCCTGACGTGCCCGTGCTGCAACATGCGCAAGAAGGACGCGGTGCTCACCAAGTGCTTCCACGTCTTCTGCTTCGAGTGCGTGAAGACGCGCTACGACACCCGGCAGCGCAAGTGCCCCAAGTGCAACGCGGCCTTCGGGGCCAACGACTTCCACAGGATCTACATTGGCTGAGGCCCTCACAGAGCCTCTACTTGGGCTGAGCCAGTCTCCCTCCCTCTCTGTCAGCTTCTGCTGCCTTAGCTGCAGTGTCTTCTCACGGTCTCAAAAGAAATGTACTTTGGATCTTGCTTCCTTTCTTGGCCCTGTCCCTTTGGTCTTGCCCTCAGATTTTGTGTGCTCTTTGTGCCTGAGAGGAAATTTCCCGTCCCTCGCTTTCACACTGCCAAGGTGGGAACATGCAGCTGAAGTGCTGCCGTGGTGGGATGGAAGCTGTGGCAGCAATTAGTGAGAGCTTTATTTAAGGGCTCTGCTTTGGATGCTAATTAAGTCCCATCAAGGTATGGCACTGCTCCTGGGAGGGAAGTGTTTCCCAGTTAGCAGGCCCAATAGAGGCCAAGGAACTGAATCTGTAGACTCAGTGGAGCAACTCTTTAGGTACCTGTGTATCTTCCTGAGTCAGGGCAAGAAACCCTGAGGGCTGGTGCACTGGGAAACATCCTCCCAAGTCCCAAACAAACACTAAATATCTTACTATCCAGAAGGGGAGAACAGAAAGATCATGGAGACCCTTAGAAAACAGCATGCCACTGATGAGCCCTGGTTGATGTGCTCACCTTCCCATAGGCTGAGGCATAGTTGTCATTGTCCTTCTCAGAAAAGGACTTGCAGCAATTCCTTTGCCGGAACTTTACCACAAAGATTTGTTATGTACAAATTCTTATTAAAGCTGTTGTTTGGTTTATTTTTCTGGTTCTCTTGCTTCTGGTATTATCTGTCTGTGCTCTCACCCTTTGTCCAGTTCTTGGAAACATTTCTCACAAGCTTGAAACTCTGACAGTAGAGACACTTAATTCCTTCCTTCCTCTGCTTTCAGAATATGCTCAACTAGAACAACTTTTGTCCCTTTGGCTGTATCCCTAGTAGCTTATTCCTGACACAACAGGAAGGCCAGGGTGCTGCATTGTTTCTGCAGTCATTTTGTCATGGCTGCTGGGAATTTTGGCAGGGATGTGGTGTGGCTTAGTCTCGGTGCTCCCTGTGCTTGGAGGCTGCATTTGAAGTCTGCTCCTGAAATCAAAATGGGAAGTTGTTGATTTGCAGCATTTCTTCCTAGAGAGTAATGTTTTCCCTTTAAACTTAATTTGCATGGAAGGTGCACCTGTCAGAGGTTTGTCTCATGGGTGTCCCTTCCCTGAAGCATGGAATCTCTCTTGCCCTCCCTCCTGTGCCCCCTCTCTGCAGGAAATAACAGATACAAAGTGAAAAGAGTTCATCACAGGCTCTTACAACACTATTCATTATCTTGGGGAAACATTCAGAATATACGAATAAAGCCTTGTAAATGATGAGGAATCCTGGAAAGTGAGAAGGAGCACAGCATCCTGCCTTTCCAAGGGGAATCTGGGCTGCTGAGAATTTCTACCATGGTGTAAGAGCTGTTGGAAAAAATGAGAGTAGAAGCCTCTTCCCTTCACTGGAAGTTGCTCCCAGGATTACAGGTTCTGGCAGGAAGTTGGCTAAAGAATGGTGTGGTAATGCTGCTGGTAGATTTTGGGGTACAAATGCTTGTTCACCACAACCAGGACCTGGTTCATGAACAATCTGTCTGCATCTTCAAACAGTTTTGCTACAGCAACAAGAGCTCCTTTTACAGCTATGAACAGCAGTCTGAACAGCCCCAGCAGAGCTGCAAAGCCTCTCTGTCCTTCCTGTCACTCTTGTATCACCTTTCTACTGAAACTGAGCTTTGTATGCACGCTGCCCAGGTTGGCTTCCCTCAGCTCATGGCAGGAAATGGATGCTTCAAACAATCTGCATGAGTTTCACAGAGGAGTTTTGGAAACCTCTGTTCTCCCTTATCAAGAAGGAAGTCTTGGTTTTGTTTTAAAAGAGCAGCTTCTTTCAAGGTCATTTTGGAAGTGATTGAGTTTCTCTTGGATAGAATTCAAACACTGAGAAACAGTGAAAATTTTAGATGGTCTGTTTTCCAGAATGTATGGAAAGAATTCAAATTTATCAGGACTAGAAGTATCGGGCTAAAAGAAGTAAAGGGGTGACAACCTTTATCAAATGGTTCTCTGAATTCACTGTCTCATGTGCTGAGGGTTGAGCAGCAGGCCTGAGCCAGAGCTGACTTACAAGATGAATTCTGGGCACTGTGTCATTAACCCCATCAGTATTCAGTGAAAAATAGACAACAAAGACGCTTATGCTAACTCTGTATAACCTTGTGCAGTTATCTGCAAGAAATGTATCACTTTAGGAAACTTTCCCAACTGACCTGAATAGAGGCTTGCTTGTAGGGTATTTCAGGGGAAGAGCCTCCCAGTCCAGGCCCAGGCTCTGGCCAAGGCCTGGCCCTGGCTGGTCAGGAAGTGTGCCATCAGATCCAGGAGCTGCTGTGCTAAAAATATGATCCAGTCACTTTGTTCTTCTTGCGTGTGTTGCAGCATGGACACATTAGGCGGGCCTGGAACACACACACATGGAGCTGTGAGGGGCCCTGCAGCCCAGCTGCTGTGCTTTAGCCTGGCAGTCATCCATTCTCTAAACACAAGGGCAGTGGACTTCAACTGCAAAGCCTCTCTTTGCAATGGGACTGTTTTTGCCCTGCAGTCTCCAGGGCTTTGTGGGAGCAGGGGCCATCACAGTCTGTGTCCTGGAAATAGACGCAGGAAAATGAGCAGATCCTGCTTGCTCTTGCTACTGCTGATCCTAGCACCAGCTCCTCTGGGCAGTTCCTTCAGGGAACTTGACAGAAAGGACTTCCATCATTTTAGCGGTTGTGAGAACTTGTTGCTTCCCAGTTCTCCTGGATTTTGGAGCATTTCAGCACTTGTGTCCATGACCCTTCCTTCATCCCCAGCCTGCAGCAGTTTACAGTCATTGTTACCTCCCCCTTGCTCATTTGCCAAAGTGCAGTCAAAGGCAGTGGAGCTGGCTCAGGATCCCTGTTGGCTTCTGGTCTTCAGGATGACCTTTAGAGGGACACTTGGAACGCTTCCTAAAGAGCTGCCTGTGGGATGGGGGGTGGATTTGTCCTCTCCAGGTGGCTCCTGGGTGGAGTTCTATGCTCAGTGGAGTCCCAGAGTTTTCTCAGCAGGCCCTTGCAACAAGTTCTTAGCGAACACGTGGCTCTGCTGCCATCCCAAATCTGTGCATTCCTTGCCCAAAGTGAGTGCAAGTGGGGCATGTGCTGGGCGTAGCTGGAGATTTTCATGGCCAGAATCCTCCAGCATCACCTTTACATCTGCTCATTGCTTTGGGTAGCACAAATCACAAAACACCCATCTCAGTTGACAAAGGTCAAATTTTGCAGATTGCTGCAGCTGCACTGCTGATTGACAAATACAAAAGAATCAATTTCAGTTGAAAAATGTCATATATTACAAATTGCTACACCTCTGCTGACAATATAGAACTATACAAATCCCTATTAAGGTTAAAAAAGGGAATTTATTAGATTATTACAACACTATGTAAAAGTTTACAAATACTTTAGTTAACAAAAGTAAATTTACTGTGAACCCCTACAACTCCTCAATATACACAAAGATCAATTAGGTGCTTAACAACTTAATTTATTACATATTGCTACAAGTGTACAGTCCATATAGACATACAAAAATATGTATTCCCTCTCTAAATAACTGTACCAAGAACTCGATGGAATTATACAACTATACCACTCCATACATGTTTAATTAGAACTAAATACATATATATACATATGACGTCGTGTTATTTAGGAGTGGAGCTGAAGCCTAGACCCCAGCAAGCCTCTCTGGTGGAAAAGCCACTTGGGGAAACTCAGGCAAAGCAGTCAAGCTCACCCATCCATGCATGCCACATGGCTAGCGCAGCAAAGAGAGGGAGAAGGCCCTTGCACTAGATCAGTTCCAGCCAGGTTTATTTCCAGGAGCCAAAGGGAAATCCAGGGCAAAAGGAGTGAACCTGTACCGGTCTCAGGCTTAAGTATGAGGTTCAGCAGCCAATGACCTTGAGATATGGGAGCGGAGCAAAGAGCAGGGTAAGGTCAGTGTCCCATAGCGAAAACAGGGCCGGTCACTGGGTCCCACAACCAATGGAGACACGGGGGAAAGGAGAAACCAAAGGGCCAGGGGCATTAGGGAGTGGGGAAACCAGGGTAAACCACGGCGTACAGAGCACCATTCGGAAGTCCCCTCTCTCAGGCCAGGCAGGTAACTATGGTCTGTACTGCCAAGGCCAGACCCTGGGTATTATGTCGAGGGGCTGCAGGGATACTACAACTCCCCTGTTTTTTCTTACTAAGAAGACACTCCCAACTGATTTCTGCAGGCACTTAACTAAGCAGGGAAACATGAGCAAAATTATAAAAACCATGATTATAACCCAAAAGATCCCTTTAACAAAGGATGAAACCTATCCTGTCAGTCCCCATTGTCCGAGTTCTCAACCTTTAATTCCTTCACTTGCTCCCTCAGCTTCTGGATGTTAGCGTGGATGGATTCTGAATCTGAGGAGGGCATTCCTTCAAAGTCTTAGTAGCCGTGTCCATGAGCAAGCAGCATATAGTCTATCGCTGCCCGATTTTGTGAAGTTGCATGCCTGGTAATCTCAGTGTCACTAAGCAGGTCACTGAGTGCAGAGGAAGTAGCGTTTGCCTGCTTACTAAGCCAGGTGAGAGAGCTCACTGAGAGCCTTAGCTGCAGCCACCCAAGGTAAAAGTAGTGAGATCATTAGTCTCTTTCCTTTATTCCAATTACAAACTTGGCTATCAACAATTTTCATTCAAATTCAGTATATGATCTCTTTTGGCATGCCAATTTCCCTTTCTGCTTCCAATTCTGAAGTAAAGTTATGTTTGGGGTGAGGGTAGTAAGCTGACCAAGGCTACAAGGGACCCCCTTGAAGGTGTGAGGGGATGCCAGCCCATACTTGGTCTCCACAGGTAAGAAACACTCCCTTGAGGCAGCACTTTGGGATGGAGCAAGGACAAGGAAAATTTAGGACTGGTGTAATCGCACCAATTTAGGGGGGTATAATTTTTGTTAAATGGGGTTACATCCTTCCTATGGGCAGACCTAATAAGTTCAAGGTGGGTCAAGAGTTCATTGGGAGGTTGATATTGAAATTGAATGCAGTAATGAACTTTAGAGGATGCTAACAACTCTGATTCTTGGGGTTCCTCTGGTGCTTGCAGTAAGGTCCATGTCCACTCATCCCAAGCATCTATCGGATTGAGTTTCTTATCTGCATGTGGGTATTCATTGGCTGTTAAAAGGACTCCTACTAGGCATGTCAACATGCGGGTTATCCACGCTGCCCATGGAGTGGTATAGATTGTATTGTAAAGACTTGGCTAGTGTGACCCAGATGTTCTAGTTGGGCTGAGGGACAATCCATGCACTAGCTGATGGAAGGATGAGGAGCATTCAAATTCCTACTTGGAGTAGTTGGGGATTCCCTGCTGCAGGAGACGTGGCAGGATACTTGTGGATGATGAGTTGACCTGTGAGTTTGAAAAAATGAAATTTCAGACTTATTTAATTCTAACAGCCCCTTGTATCTTCCATCCTAACCCCTCAGTTTATCCTGAGTAGAAAGGGCGTAGGAAAACGAGGGGTTAGCAGTGCAACAACCAAAAGAGAGATAGCAGTAAGATTAACAAAAAAAAACCCAAAAAGTAACAGTGCAACACAATTTGGGGATGAAGTATTTTGCTGCAATGAATATCTCTGTTCATACTCCTTTTCCTTCTTCTACTCCACGCCTCCCAGGCTTGATCTCCTTGCTGTCTCTGAGTTCCGGAGAGGTGTCTCTGGGTGCTGCCTTTAGCAGTTGGATGTATGGTTTGACATTCCTGCGTGGAGCCCACCTTGGCCCAGAATCTATGGACACGCATAACCTCTCCCCCAGGCATATCCTCTCTCCCAAGTTATTACTTGGAATGGACCCATTATTTGCTTGGATTCCGGGTCTTTGCATGGGGGGTTTCTCTGAGAGCTGAGCTCTACTTGTGTTGAAGAAGTGCTTGAGAATGGGCGGGTTTGGCTCCATGAATGAATTACTAAGAAAACTGATGACGTATAGGGCCTTGCATAATCTTTCTACATTTGATAGTGTTTCAACATCCCCATGCTGCTGATCAAGACTCTCTTGAGAGTACAGTGAGCCTTCTCTATAATAGATTGCCCTGTTCGGGAGTGGGGTATTCCTGTGTTGTGTTTCACCCCTCACTGACTTAGGAACTGTTTGAAAATTTTTGAGCTGCAAGCAGGACTGTTATCTGTTTTGATGGCTTGGGGAATGCCCAGGGTGGAAAATGCTAGGAGGAAGTGTCAGCTGACATATTTTATCTTTTCTCCTGAGTGTGCTGATGCAAATATAGCCCCAGAAAATGTATCTACGGACACATGAATGTATTTCAGTCTCTCAAAGGGTACATAATGTATGACATCAGTCTGCCACAATTGTAAACTCTCAAGGCCTTGGGGGTTAATCCAGCCGCTATGGACGGCAAAGCATAATCCTGGCAGTTGGGACAGGAACCCACTATTGCACTTGCTTGTTCTCTTGTAATTTTAAATATCCAGACTAGGGCTGGTACATTTTGATGAAAAAACTGATGACTCAATTTGGCCTGATCAAAGATGTCTGGTAGTGTAACTTGTGCTGCCATTGCTAAAATGTCAGCTCTTCAGTTGCCTTCTGTAATTTGTCCAGGAGATCAGTGTGTGACCTCATACACATAATGTGATATGGTTGCTCCCAGTGGAAGAGAAGGAGTACTAACTTTGAGAGCAAGCTCTATAAATCTGGATTTGCCACTTTCTTTAATAAAGAATGTTCTGCCCTGATACTCCAAATCAGTAACTAAATTTAGAGGTTGTTTGAACTTCTCAAAGGCTCTGATAACAGCTGCTACTTCTGCTATTTGTGGAGATCCCTGAATGATCTGAACATCAGATTCCCACTCCTGAGTGTCAGGATTTTTCCAAGTCATAACTGATGTGTGGGATCTCCCTGAACCATCAGTAAACACAGTCAGTGCCTTAAGAGGGGTTCTATTTTTCCATGAGTTTGAGACCAAATTAAAAGAAGTTTTAAAAAGTTTATGTTTTGGTGGATGAATAGAGTTTTGACCTGGGTAGCTGTCAAGGGCAAACTGGAGATGTTCGCTGGTTTCGAACACAGGTTCTAGCTTGTTTAATGTTACAGGAAGATATGCATGTGAATTCACGCCCTGCTAAGGTCCTAAGGTGAGCTCTGGCCTTAATGATAAGCTGAGCCATAAGCTCCTGAGGTGTAGTGATTGTTTTGTTTCATTTATGTGATTGGAACACCCACTCTATGATTAGGAGCTGATCTTTTAGAGTGGGGTCCCACTGAAAAATGAGACCATGAAATTTGGGTGTCTTACACAAAACAATGAATTGGAAAGGCAGGGCACGATCAATGTGGTGGGCTTGTCTTGTGGACAGCACTTCTGATACCTTTCGGATCACTTCCTGGGCTTCCAGTGTGATGGTTTGTGGGGAATTGAGGTCATCAGGGCCTCTCAGGAGGTTGAAAAGGGGTGCAAGGTCCTCAGCCGTGATCTCTATCAGGTTACACACCCAGTTTATGCTGTCACAGAGCTGTTGAAAGTCTCTCAGGGTCCTTGGATTGTCTTCGATGGTGAGCTTCTGGGGTGTGATTGTCTGTTCGCCTATCCAGAGTCCCAGGTAAGTCCATGGGCAGGTGTATTGAATCTTCTAATCTTCTCTGTTGCAATTTCAAATCCTGCTCCTTCAACGGCTGTGATAGTTTTTTCAAAGACAGTCTCTAGATAATAATCAGTCTCAGCACAAATTAGGATATCATCCATGTAGTGGAAAATTATGGCATTGGGGAATTTTTCTCGAATGGGTGAGAGAATACGGGCAACACACATCTGGCAAATAGCGGCGAGCATTTTAGCCCTTGGGGAAGGGCTTGCCATTGATACTGTTTCAGAGGGGCTTGTCATTAATAGAAGGTACTGATAATGCAAGTCTTGGAGCATCTCTAGGATGGAGGGGGATATTAAAGAAACAGTCCTTAATATCAATGGCAGCCAATTTCCAATCTCTCAGGAGCATTGAAGGTGAGGGTAGGCCAGGCTGCAATGAGCCCATGTCCTCCAGGATTTCATTTACTTTCCTGAGGTCTTGTAGGAGCCTCCACTTGTCTTTACCTGGTTTGCGAATGACAAAGACAGGGGTGTTCCAAGGGCTAGTGCATAGTACAATGTTGCCCTTGGCTAACAGCTCCTCTACAAGTCATTCTAGTGCCTGCAGTTTGTCCTCTGGTAAGGGCCACTGTGCTATATAAATGGCATCATCAGATTTCCATTTCAGAGGTAGTGTGAGCTGCTCAACAGTGGCCCCAGCTAAAAGTCCTGTGCTTGTGAAGGGATTTCTAACCTGGCTTCCCGTTGTGGCAATAGATCTCTGCCCCATAAAATGACAGGTGCTTTTACCACCAAAGGTCTTACAGTGCCGATCTGATCATCAGAGCCTTCAATAACAGTTGACCTTTTGCTCCTCATAGATATAGCATCTCCTCCAATCCCAGAGATGACTCTGTTGACTGGCACTAGTTCCCAGCCTTGTGGCCACCTGGAGGGAGCCACAATGGTGACATATGACCCAGTGTCAGCTACATCTAGAAGAGAGGCTTTGATACCTTTGTTAGACAAGCCACATTCTATAATAGGTCTGTCTTCACCTAACATCTCTACCCAAAAAAAAGTGGGATTTTTGTGGCAAGACATCAGTCCAGAAGGGTATGAGGAAACTTCGGCAATGGGTGTGCCACTAGTCAAATGCCAGGGTGGGTCTAAACATGATACAGTCACAGTGATCTCTTGCCATCGCCTCACAGTTTGTACTTCTGGGATTATCTGTAATCTGTCTGGTCTGTTAATAGCATCTCCTGTGATTAAAATGTCTCTTGGTCCATCATGAGGTCCATATTTACCAGATGGAATTCAGTAATGTACTTCCTCGTCGAAATCTATGGAAACAGTGCTTATCAGCATTCTCCTTGTCTCTGCCTGAACCCCTTGGTAGGCCTCAGAGAGTCTACGCTGTCCTGGCAGCAGGAGTCATCAAAGATGATTTTTTGGTGCTTCGATGCTCCAAGATTGTGGGAAAAGAGGGACTAAAAGGCTTGGCATTTGATGTCATCACGCAGTGCCATCCTGTGCTCAGCTGGAAGGTTTTTTGCTGCATTTGGTGAGAGGGTTGATGCTTTAGCTGGTTGTGAGATTGCAACTGGGGACAAGTGTTTAAAATGTTCTTTACAGTCCAAGCATGCAGAGCAATGACAGTCAGAGATGTGTTTTTGCGAAAAGTCTTTATTACATTCCATCTTGATGTCATCCATTTCACCACACTTGCAACACCTCATATTCTGTTTGTGTTATGAAGGCTTCAGCTTTACTGACCCCTTTGCTGACTGCCATAGCTACCGTATGTTCTGTGGTTGTAAGACAAGTACAGGCTTCTACCATTTCCTGTATGGTAGGTTCAAGGTCCAGAGGCAGTCCTGTGATGATTTTCTTGCACTCAGTATTTGCATTGGAAACTGCTAGCTTGTTGAGCAGTTCCTTTCTTGCCTGAGGGCTATCACCTGTTGGTCAATACATCCTCACTGGTTGCCCGCATTCTCCGCCATTTGTTGCAGCGTGAGGCAACAGGGATCATCCTGTCCAGGGAGGTTACAGCCACCAGCAGGGAAACAGATGAAAACAAGTCTCTGTTTTGTTAAGCTCGAGAATCCATTTTTATTTCCCCCCTGAGCTGGGGAGAGAGGACAAGATGAAGAAGAGACCCGCAGGGGCAGGGTCGTGGGATTTTATAGGTTATTGCAGGGGAGGAGTCTTAGGGTTTGGGTCAAGGGAGGAGATTACACAAGGAGAGTAAGATCAGATTTCAGCCTCCTCAAAACAGGAGGACTCCACATATTCACAAATATATAAATACATATATAACTATTACAATGTACAGATGCAAATATTGATTGATTAAATATTACATATTACATACAATATATATATACAGCTATATAAAACAAACCTATGTTTAAATATAAAAATATCATTATGCCAAGGCCAAGTCAAATATCCATACAACTGCATCAATACAAATACAAATACAAAGCTATACATCTGGATAAATAGGTAAATATAATTACATATAGAAATAGGTCAATATACATATAAAAATATTAAATTAGACATATATATTTATACAAATACCAATATACCCATTTAAAGAGCCATATACCTATAACTACATCAATAGAAATAGATACCTACACAATTCTATACATAGGAAATAGAACTAAAAAATCTAACAACATACATGTATACTTAGATACATATCACAGAATCACAGAATATGTAGGTTGGAAGAGACCTTCAAGATCGAGTCCAACCCAGCTCTAACACCTCAACTAGATCATGGCATCGAGTGCCACATCCAGTCTTTTTTTAAACACATCCAGGGATGGTGACTCCACCACCTCTCCGGGCAGACTATTCCAGTATTTCATCACTCTTTCTGTGAAAAACTTCTTCCTAATGTCCAACCTATATTTCCCTTGATGCAGCCTGAGACTGTGTCCTCTCGTTCTGTCAGTTGCCGCCTGCAGAAAGAGACCAACCCCTAGCAGTCTACAACCACTCTTCAGGAAGTTATAGAGAGTGATAAGGTCACCTCTGAGTCTCCTTTTCTCCAGGCTAAACAACCCCAGCTCCCTCAGTCATTATTCATATGGCTTGCTTTCCAAGTCCTTCACCACCTTTGTTCCCCTCCTCTGGACTTGTTCAAGCATTTCAACATCCTATACACATATATGTAATTACATATATGTATATACATATATATATATAGCATACATCCATAAATATAACAACATAGATCTAGAAATATACCTATACAAATAGCAACACACATATATAAATATCCCTCTCTATGAGCAAGTCCATACATCTTTAAAATAAACTATAAGCAGAGGGATTCCAGCCGCCCCATCCTCAAATCCTCTCTGTCGCTTCCTCCTGTGCAGAGCAGCTCTCTTGGACATGGACAGCAGACGGGACATCTGGGAAGCAAAGGGAACACTGAGACAGTATTGGGATGTTTCCCCTGGCAGCACCTGCACTTCCATCAGGGAAGGGAAAATCTCAGAGCCTCCCCAGGAGGGGTAGAAAGGAAAAGCAGGACAAGCGGGTCTGGGTGTGGTGAGCGCAGCCACGGCAGGACTGTCCTGCAGCCGCCGGCAGCCCTGCACAGCCGGCACAGCTCCCGGGCCCTGGCAGCACAGCAGCCTTGCCCAAGGACAGCCCCTGTGCCGTCTGGGGCAGCTGCACTGGGCAGCCCCAGCACGGGCAGGGCCCGCTGCTGCCCAGCCGGGCAGTGACCACGGCCAAAGCCCACGTCACCCTCACCCCGACCCTGCCTCACCGGCCCTGTG
>JBBMKD010000115.1:11221732-11236266 GCA_037834095.1 Argya squamiceps | reverse complement strand
GATCCCAGTTTAGTGGCTGTTCTCACAAGCAGAGGCTCACCCCACGGCACAAGAAGCAGCTCTGGGCTGGGCTCTGGTGGCAGCAGCGAATTCCCTTCCCCCAGCAGCAGCTCCGACTGTCCTCTTCCAAAGCTGAGGGAGAGAGAGAGAGAGCTACAGCTGCCCCAGCCCTGCCTTTTATCAGCCCAGTTCTCACAGTATCTCTGTCCCTTGGAGAGAAACTCCAAGATAAGAGAAGTGGGACTGGGACACGGGAGATGGGGATTTTGCCCAAAATTTTTGCATTGTTTCACTTTCTGTACTAAGTCAGAACTTTGTTCTGTGGCACTTGAAACAAACTTTTTAAGAAACAGCCTCTAAGCAGCCTGGCTGTAAACAACTCCTTTTCCATGTTACTGCCCCTTATGCAGTAGGATCTGCACTGTCACTGTACCCTGCAAATTCTGCCCTAATGTCAGTAAAGTCAGCAACAAGAAGAAAACTGCTACAGTTCTCAGTCAATCTCTACCAGAACATCCTATTTCTGGCCCTTCTAAGGTAGATAGTTATTCATGCAATTACAGGTTAAACCCAACAAGCCAACATCTTAATACTAGCATGAAATACATGGGAATGTTAATGTAGGAAGCTTCTCTGCCTTTAGTATGTGCTTCTAAACCAGTTACATTTTCCTTTCTGAATATATATTTTGGTTGGTGGTGGCAGTGTTGATTAATATTTTTGAGATATTTCTTTTGGTGAAATGTACTTGCCCAATTTGACTTGTGGAGCTTGGCTGGAGCTGATTCAAAGGTATATACTCATCTTCCCAGCAAGGCTGCCATTTCATGCTGAAATCTGTCCTTAGCAAAAGGGCAACTAACTGAGGGCTGAAGGCTAGAATTTCACAGAAAAAGTGAAGAAAGGTGTTTTGAGAGACTTGAGAAGAAGAACAACCATCTGTAAGGCCCCAACCAACTTGCTAAAAGGACTTTTGAAAGGGGTTATGTTACAATGGTTCTGTACTCTGGGTTAAATGCATGGGAGAATAACCGAAAAGATATTCTCAAGAGATCCAAACAACTTTACTGGCAAACTTTGGAAAATCAGCAAGCTTTGGCAAAAAGTTTGGTACAACACCCAATCAACGTAAAACATTTCTCAGAGAATTAACTTGACCCATTCCATTTAGCAAACTTTAAACCCATTTGATGTTGAACTCAAAATGTTTCAAGAAGAGGGAATTAGAAGAAGAGAAAGAGAGAAAAGATACAGAAAAGCACACATAGAGATACGAACTCCTGAGTTCCAGTGGTGTTCAGACAGGCACTTCAAGGTGAAGGTAGTGTCAGGACATGTGGCTTTGTGCTGTGCCTTAAATACCCCTCAGACTTCATTGGCCCACTCCCCAGGTGGGACTTTTGGTCATTTGGCCACTCAGAAGCCGGGTCAGGGGCTGCAGGGGTGGAGTGTAGGGCATTTCCTCCAGTGTGCCAATATCCCAGCTCTGCCAGGCTGGGATACAGGCCCTTTGGGGGGTGTGAGGCAGTTCCAGGCCTTGCCTGAGGAAGGCCTGACCTTTCCTCCTCCACACACACGTGTCCCAAAAGCTCTCAGAAAAACATCCATCCTTTCAGTCTCTGACACCACCACCAGGATACTTTGCAAGAATAAATTTGCTCTGGCTTTCAGTGGGCAAGTTCTCAAACAGAAGAGAAGGGCTGATGTTACTTCGATCCTCTCATAGGGACCTCCAGTTCATATTTATTAGAAGGGAGCAATGAGTACCATGACCAGGACTAGAGGGGCTCTGCCCTCAGCTGAATGCAGGAATGAGACAGTCAGCTGTCCTGGATGGTGTGGACTGATAGCCTGGCACATCAGACCCACAAGAACAGGATGCTTTGGTCGACACTAGTGCAAAATGTACCCTGATGCCATTGAGCTGTGTAGGGGCAGGATCCATCTCTGTTCCTGGGGTGACAGGGGGAATCCCAACAGCTGACTGTACTGGAAGCTGAAGTGAGCCTTCAGCTCAACTGGTCACAAATGGGACATGCCCCTGGCCCAGAGGCCCTGTGTATCCTTGGCATAGATTACCTCAGGAGAGGGTATTTCAAGGACCCAAAACGGCATCGTTGAACTTTTAGGATAGCTGCTGAGGAGACAGAGGAAATTAGAGAGCTGGTCCGTGGTGCCTCAGGGGACCCTTCTGCTGTGGGACTGCTGAGGGTCGAAGAACAACAGGTACTGATTGCTACCACAACAGGGTATTGTCAAAAATACTGCCCCAGCAGGGACTGTGTGACCTCCATCCATGAGATGATTTGTGAACTGGAGAAGCCAGGAGTGGTTAGCAAGACTCGCTCAGCCTTTAGTAGTCCTGTATAGGCTGTGCATGAGTCTAAGGGAGAGCGGAGACTGACAGTGGAGTATCATGGCCTGAATGAAATCACACCATCACCAAGTGCTGCCATGCCAGACGTGTTCAAACTTCAGTGTGAACTGGAGTCCACAGAGGCAAAGTGGTACCACCATAGACATAACTGGTGCATTTTTCTCCATTCCTTCATCAGGAGAGTGCAGACACAGTTTGCTTTCACCTGCAGAGGAATCCAGTATAGCCCCAGGGCTGGAAACACAGCCCCAGTATTTACCATGGAAAAGGGTGAGGCTCCGAACATCTGCAGTACATCCATCACATCATTGTATGAGGCAGCACAGCAGAGGAAGTTTTTAGAAAGGAGAGAAGATAATCCAGATCCTCCTGAAAGCTGGTTTAGTCATTAAAAAACGTAAGGTCAGGGGAGCTTCCCAGGAAATTAATTTTTAGGAGTAAAATGTCAAGACGGATATCATCCAATGCCAGTGAGTTCTGTCAAGAGAACAGCAGATCTGTCCCCACCCACTAACCATCAAGAAGTAACCACAAACTTTCCTAGACCCCATGGGTTTTTGGAGAATGCATATTCCAGAGTACAGTCAGATGTGACATGGAGGAGCAATTTTAAGTGGGATCCTGAACAAATGAAACTGTTTATGCAGTAGCCTTTGGGGCAGTCAGGACAGGAAAAGATGTGAAAAATCTAGTGAAATGACCCTGGATGGATCCTGGCCAGGGCCCTGCCAAAGCCATTGTATCACTCCCCTCTCCCAAGTGGGCAGGGAAGAGAAAATATGGAGGCAGGCTGAGGGCATGGTGCTGTGACAGGACCAGCTGCCCCTGGTGCCTGCTCTGCCTGTGGCATCTGCTGGTCTGTGGTTGTGCAGCTGCAGCAGGAAGCTGTGGGAAGAGGTGCTGCTGCCATGGCCCAGTGGCTCTGGGACCCCGTGGCCGTGCCCCCGCAGCACCTGCGTGCCACCCACGGTGGGGCTAAAGGGGGAAGGGCATTAGAAGGGAGAGAAAGCAGCACACAGAGAATTTGTGAGGGAAACGACAATCTATTTCCTTTCCTTGAATCAAGGCTTGCAAGTGCTCTGCTAGAGCTGCTGGTAGGGCAGCCTCTGGCAGGCCTGGGGAGAGATCTGGGGCCCGGGCTCCCTGTTTTGTCAGACATACTGGGGCCCAGTGGACAATCAGTCCCTGCCCTGGGGACAGAGGGGCTGCAACTGCTGCCCTGGGCAGGGGGAAGCCTCTGATGTACCAGCTTCCTCCTCCTCATCAGAGCGTGTGGGGCTGATGTCAGGAGTCCCTTGCTGGGAACTGCTGGAGCTGGAGCTGTTGGAGCTGCAGATGTTGGAGCTGGAGCTGTTGGAGCAGCAGCTGTTGGAGCTGCACCTGTTGCTGCTGAAGCTGGAGATCCTAGAACTGATGGAGCTGGAGCTGCTGGAGCTGGAGCTGCAGCTGGTGGAGCTGGAGCTGGTGCAGCTGGCCACAAGGCCATTGTTCTCGTTCCTACCAGCACCAGAGTACAGAAGCCTCTGGGCCTCCTCGCAGCACTGGCCCATAATGATGCTGACGACATCATGGACCAGTGGTGCCATGTTCCTTGAGGAGAGGCTGCAGCACCTCGACCAGCATCTCAGCATTTGGCCCGTAGACGCCAAGGCCAAGTGAGATACTGCTCTCTATGGCATCTACCACCCACCAGCAGCCCTGGTGCATTCCCTCCAGCCTCTCATGCAGCCAGGACTGTATGGGGTCCAGGAGATGCTGTCGTTGATGGAAAATTTCTGCCTAGACCTCAGGCAGGACACTGCCTACAAACTCCAGCTCTGAATCTTCCTGCTCTGCTGGAGACAGTGCCCTTTGTGGAGAAGATGAAGGGGACACCACAGGAGGATGGGAGCTGTTCTCATCCAGGCTGCCAGGAGGTCTCTCGGCCTGGCTGCTGCCATCTGGAAGCTCCTCAGGGACAGTGATGGATGTCTCCAGATAGTCGTCTTCTGCATGATCAGAAAATCGGACAGTCACTATGTTCTTCTGCAGAGTGGGCACACTGGATTTCTCCATATCTACACAGGAGACAGCCCAGGCAAAACTGGTGGTGACAGGGCAGAGTAGAAGGCACATCCTCGCAAGTGTCCTGGCAAATGGGGCAGTTGCTGTCTGTCTCTGTGGACATCCTTGTGCTCTGCAGCACGTGGTGGAGAGATAAGAATCAGGGGCTCTTTGCCCTTACAGCTGCTACCTCCTGCAAGAGGGAGAGGTCATGGTCACTGGCTATCCTGGGGCAGAGAGGAAGAAATGGCCAGGCCCCTGAAGAAGGCCATCCTCCCAGCTCCCTGTGTCCCATCACACACCCCACAGCCACCCCGGCGGGACATTTTCCTGCACAGCTCACCCTCAGTGCTGCATCTGCAGTGCTTGGCTGCCTGAAGCAGGCAAGGCAGGGAAACAGGAGTGATGGCTCTGAGACTGGCACCAAGATCTGCCAGTAACAGGCACCACCCCACACTAGAGAAGCTTGGCTTGATCCTCCAGTCCTCACAATGTTGCTTGCATGGAGTTCAGGCTGGAGCCAGACTGGCCCAGGCTCTGCTGATTGAATATAAGCAGTGAGGACACAATGTCAACATCCATTCCCTCTGTGGTGTCACAGTCCACTGCTCGGTGACATCAGCCTCCACTCACCAGGGACAGTAAAACAGGCTGGTCACCCCAAGATAAGCAGTGAAGGAAGTAAGGCCACAACTCATTGCTCAGGGATGTCACAGTCCACAGGTTGGCAGCATCAGCCTCCTCCACCCAGTGTTATCACAGCAGACCTTCCATCCCTCTAGGTACACAGTGTTGGAGAAAAAGAAAGAAATATAGTATTTTGTTTCCAGCTTCTACATTCCCATGTTTCTCTCCCTTGATCACCTGCATCATGTGTCTGTGGCCATGTGTCTCATCCTGCTCTTAAAGTTCTCCCTGGGATACAGTGACAGGGCACAGGGGAATGATTCAAAGCTGTGCCAGGAGATGTTTTTACTGAAACCGGCCAAATAGAAACTTTCACAGTTTTGAGTACTAGAAAGTAGGCATTCTTTATTACACCATGCTGGTCACTCAGAGGATCCCTCCTCTAATCGAGTGCCCTGGGTGTCAGGTGACGAGAGTTTTTATCGTACACACTGATTACATGTTCATCAGCTATTCCCACTTACTTGATCTATATATATTCCTTTATTTTACAAATTTGCACGCTGTATTGGAAGTCCTTATATGGTTCTTTGGGTCTGTCCGTTTCAATGCAGTAAAAGTTGTCAACAGAACTTGGACAGGTCCTACTTCGGCTGTAGCAGAGCGGTTGCCCGGTCTTCCAAGTACAGCCAAGCTCCTGGTTGGAACTTGTTCACTGGTACGTCCAATCCTGCTGGTCTAGACATCACCACTGCTCACTGTAAATCCTGTAAAGTTTTACTAAGAGAAATGAGGTCATAATTCAAATTAACCTCTCCTTATATGTGTATGTTTCCTGAAATGTTTGGTACTTGGTCGGGTTGACCACCCAGCAGCTCATAGGGGTTGATTTTGCTGGTGCCCCATGGCTAAATTCTAATTCAAAGCAGAGCAACAGGTCAAGGAGGTTTCCTAAAATATTTTACCCAATTGCAATTTGATTGTGTAATTCATTCCCTCTACTTTGCCACTAGCTTGGGACTTACAAGGAGTATAAAGATCTCAAGCTACTCCCCAGGCTTTCCTAACCTCTTGTAGCCCTTCTGCAACAAAGTGGGCACCTCTATCTGATGATATTCCCAAAAATACCCCAAATCTAGGTATTACTTGATTCAACAGTATTTTTGCCACTTCCCTAGACTGGTTGGTGTGACAGGGGAAGTCTTCTGGCCTCCCAGAAAAGGTATCCACCAGAACTAGGAGGGATTTTTACCCGCCTTTTCTGGGAAATTCAGTGAAATCCATCTGCCACTATTCACGTGGAACACCTCCAGATTTTATGGCTCTTAACACTACATTGTGAGCTGTATTGTGGTTGTTTCTTTTACAAACTATATATCTTCGGAGTCTTCATTGTACAATCTGAGCCATTCAGACCCAATTATAGATTTTTACAAATGTTTCAATAGTTTTTAGTACTCCAATGAATGGCTTTGTGTTTGCAATCCACTCTTTCACACAAGAGTGATTCTCCTTTTTGCCCAGTTGGGATAACTGCCCAGCCTTGTGGATCAAATCTTGCTTCTACAGTTTCAATTATTTGACAGTCCCTAGCAGTATACTCTGTTTTTTCTAGTGGAAGAGGTATCTCTGGCAAGGGTATTAAAGGTAAAACTTTGTTTTCTAACATGTCTTTTCCTGCGGCCTCGTTGGCTACATGTTTCCTCAACTCCAGTTTGGTCTTATCCACTTGATGTGCTCTGCAGCGCCTGATGGCAGCTTCCACTGGTTTCTGGATACTTTCAAGTAAACCCAAGATTTGTTTTCCATCTTTGATCAATGTGCCTTGAGATGTCCAAAGGTCCCTTTCTTTCCAGGAGTCCCATACACATGCACCACTCCAAAGGCATGTTTTGAATTAGTTCAAGTGTTAACTCATTTTCCTCTACTCAATTCCAAAGCTCTGTGACTGAAATTAGTTCTACTTCCTGGGCAGAAATGTCAGAGGGGAGTGCCCCCGATCTGATTACCTCGGGTTGTGGAGTCACTGCATACCCAGATAGTTGGACAGGAAGGTTGAGGGCGTAGTCCTGTGACAGACCAGCTGCTCCTGCTGCCCGCTCTGCCTTTGGCAACTGCTGTGCTGCAGGTGTGCAGTTGCAACAGGATTTCCTGTGGGAAGAGGTACCACCACTGACATGGCCCTCAGACTCCAGGGGCCCATGGCTGTGCCCCCCGGCACAGGGGTGTCACCCATGGTGGGGCACAAGGGGAAGGGCTTTAGAAGGGAGAGAAACCAGTGTCCAGGGACTATGGGAGGGAAATAACAATTTATTTCTTTTGTCTTGAGTGAAGAGTTGCAAGAGCCCTGCTAGAGCTGCTGGTGGATTGGCCTGTTGCAGGACTGGGGAGAGCCCTGGGGCTACAGTCCCTCCTCCTTTTGGGGCTCCAGGTCCACCCAGGCAAGTGGCCCCTGTTCCAGCTGGGAGCAGAGGTGCTGTGCCTTCTGCTCTGGGCAGAGGGACCTGCCACTGTCACCACCTCTTGCCACAGGTCTTCCTGATAGTGGTCCTGCCCTGCTGGGATGGTCACAGGTAGGGAGTGGCTGTGAAACCCAGGGCAGGGATTTAACATTGACTGCTGTTGATGAGTTGTCCAGAGGTGACAGTTTTCCTTTTTCTGCCAACCAGGCTGTCAGTGTTTCTGTGTTTGTATTAATGAGAAGGGTGGAGTGTAGGTTTGTGGTTTAATGGAAAGTAAGGCCATGTCTGAATTCAATTGATTTCAGTTTTTTCTTTCATGATGTTTTGTCTGTGAAAAGTCTGAAAATCAAGGACATCTTTTGGAAGTGCTCAGAATCCACTGTCTGTGACCTCAATACTAGCTGAGTGACCCTTCAAAACCCTGAACTGAGTAAGCAAAGGGAACTCTTTTGGCTTTTTTAGAGGGAGAAAATAAACAACCCCAAACCTGTTTTCTGAATCCTCTGGAAAATCTGACATGTTCAAGAAAGTTTAATTTGGAATGTGCAGATTTTCTGTTCATCATTCATTTAGGCACTTGTGAAGCCAGACTAATAATGCTCTCTTTAATGATTTAACACAGATGATTGACATAAAAGCACTTGAAATTTTGGCCTCAACTTGCAGTGATATTTTGAATATGATGATGTCCATTTGGGGAAGGAACAGAATATATTTGTACAGTTCCATTATGGGTTGGGGTTTTTTTTCAATATATTGATCCTCTCATTTCTTTAGCCTTTAAACATTAAAGTCAACAATCTACTTTGGAAATGCAGCTCATATGTAACTGTTTCTGCTCTTTTGCTTAACTTTTTTTGATGAGCTGAAAATATTCAGTTGTAATTTGCTTTATAGAATTCTTTGTCCCTGTGGGACTGGAAAAAGACCACAGGAATTTCTCCCACCATAGATCTTAAAACATTTTAAAATATTATTATAAAGGCTACTTGGCAATCTTTAATTTTTGCTTTCTGTGTAACTTCATTAAGTTACTTCTGTACTTTAAAATAAGTGTTATCTAGCAGGTTTTCTGTTCAATTACAGCAGTTGCTTTTCAGCAGGCTAATTTTCCTATACAAGGACTAGACAAGGAAAGTAGTCACTAGGAAATTGAGTTTTCCACATTGTTGCTATGTAGGAATGGTATTCCCCACTTCAGCGCTCACACTGAAACACTTCAGACCATGTGCCACTCACTGACTTCCCCAGCACTTTCCCTGTGCCTGGATGGAGAGGAGAGCACAAATAGGTAAAGATCATGGGTTGAGATCAGAACAATTTACTAGAAAGAGCGGTGAAATAAGAATGTAAATGGTAATAGCAACACTAAAAGCAGAGTTACAAGAGGCAAATGAGTCACACACAGTAGTTCACCACACAGAACCTGGCACACCCCACGACTTAGGGCACCCAGGCCAAGGAAGAACAAACCCCTTCCATTTCCCCCTGCCACGTGGGAGGTGGTCTCCAATTACCCCAAGGTCCTGGCCATGCTCCTCCTGGCTGTTGCACAAATTACCACTCTCCTGGCCGCATCCAGGACACAGGATCTGCCCTGCGGGTCCTGGCACGTGCTCTGGGCGAGAGACTCCCACAGCATCTGCCCTGGCAAAAGGGACTTCAAGACAACCTCTCGCTTACTGACATTCCTCCCTCTGCCCCACCCCCAGCTCCCTTTTTGCCTCCAGAAAACTTGGAACAGAAGTAGCACTTAAGTACAGTTCTGCACGTACTGAAGTGGCAGGAAGGTGACCCACATGTTGCTCTTGGCACATGTGCAGCAAGGACAAAGAAAGTTTTTGAGGGGCCTGGGTCTCAAGGCATTCACTCACGCAATATGGGCCCTGTTTCTGAGAAGCATGAGCAACAGTGGGGCAGTCTAGCATGGAGAACAGGGGGATCTCCTGAGCCAGGGAAGCCCTGGGGGAGCAGCGAGACGCAGCCACCGGGCGGACGCCAAGCGACACTGGCTGCTGGCGCAGAGGCACCGCGGGGACACGCGCACTGGTGTGAGCTTGCTACGCTTTACTGGCAGAGCCAGGCCCGTGCCATGGCTGGCGCTCTCCGGGCTCTGGCTGTACGGGGTCGAGCCGCAGGCTCGGCTCAGCGGTAGCGGCGGCGGCGTCTTCGGCTGCGGTGCCGGCGATATCCGCGGCGGCGGGACACGGCCCGGCGCCTCCTCCGTTCGCCCCGGCGCCGGGAGCGCCTGCGGCTCCTGCTCCTGCTCCGGCTCCGGCTCCTGCTCCGGCGTCCTCTCCGGCCGTGACAGGGCATGATGGTTTTGGATGAGTGCTGTGTTGTGTGGCTGCCCCGCTTTTTTATACAGGTGCCGGGAAGGAGCACATTGTGACAGAGGCAACACCAGCCGTGAGGTCACAATGGATTATGCAGTACGCATGCATTCTATTTCGCAGAAATCATTAAATGTGCATAAATTGCTTGAGCCTGCACAGTTAGTCTCTGAGGATCTAGTTGGGGATCTTCAGAGACCCTAAGTGGTTGCTGAGCTTTTGGACTTTGTTTGACCTTTTGCTGTGGTCTTCCATAGAGCAGTCATTTTCATCCTGGTTGTCCAGCCTGCACAATAAGCTATTTGCAACAATCCCCCACTTAGAGACTTTCAGGATTTTTCTTGGAAGTATCACTTCTAAACCTCATTTTCTTACCTATGGTAATAATGTTTGTTATTCCAAATATTTGCAAAACATCTCATGAAAGCTGGAATACATTAGACAAAACCAACAAACAAACCAACAAACAAGAACAAACTGCAGCAATTCCAACATGGGTTATAAATAAATCTTTAAGCCTTTAAAGGTCTGATAGCCATAAGAAATGCCAGTCGCACCAAGAGGGGGGACTTGTAGTCTTCTCCCAATCTTAAATTGCTTTTTTGATTGATGATAGTCCAGATTGCTGGATATCAAATCCATGAGCGTTTTTGTAACAAATCCAGCAGTTTGTAACCTCTGCTGTTTCCACAAGCTTGATCTTCAAATTTAGTAGGTTTTTTCACAGCTTACCCTTCATGGCTGGTCTTTACTTTTATGGCATTTGTTCTAAATAATTCTACACAGCAGAAAAGAAGTAATGTTTCCATGCTTTAATGAGTTTAAGCTTTAAATCCTCTGCTGACTCTATTTTCCTCTCTGGTTCCTTGTGTGTTGGGGCTGGCTTCCCTGGGGGGCGGTGTGCCAATGCACTGATCCCATCCCCTTTTATTGCTGCAGGACTGCTTGGGAGCACTTGAAATGGTCTTTTCCACTTTTCTTTAAGTGTCTTGTTGCTCTGCTTTCTGACATAGACACGTCCCCAGTTGATGAGGATGCACCTGAGCATCCAAAGTCATCAGGGGTGCTCACACGAGAAACCTGTGCAAAGATGAAAGCACTTTTTCCAAAGACAATACACATGGTCTTAAATTATCATTTTCTATTATGACTTTCTCCAGAAAGGATTGTAACTCGGTAAGGTCTTCCATAAAGAATTTCATATGGACTCACTTTTTCTTTTGAAGTTACTTGATGTCTGATTCTCAGTAGTGCAAGGAGAAGCAAATGTGGCCACTTCCGTGTAGTTTCCTGGAAAATTTTACTCATTTCTGGTTTTAGACTCTGATTTGTTCTCTCAACCCTGCCACTGGGGTAAGACCTCAATAGGCCAAGTAGGTCCCATTTAATCAGGAGTGTTTTGCATAGATTTTGTACAATTTCAGCTATGGAATGAGAATCTCTATCTCATGACCTTCCAAAAGGGATCCCTAACCTCTGCAGGATTTCTTGTATTATTACTTGAAGTGCCTCTCTAGCTTGATCCGTGTGACAAGGAAAAGCCTCTGGCCATGCAGAAACTGTGTCTACTAAGCCTAATAAATACCTATATTCATTTTGTTGAGGTAACTCAGAAAAATCTCTTTGGCATTCATCTCCTGCACCATTTCCCTTTTTTGTGATCCCTAAGGGCAGTCTTTTGTAAAACTGTGCCTTGCTCTGTAAGCAGATTTTACATTTGCTAACTATACTTGTCACAATCCCTGTCAGCCTAACGCTAAGTACCTGCCTCTTCAAATTATCTACCATATCTTCAATACCCAAATGAGTTTCTTTATGTTTGTCTTCCACAATTTATCTCATTCTTTCTTGAGCCACTCTAACTTGTGTATATTTTGCTACCCACCACCTTTCAGGATTCAATCAGGCATTGGAAGTTTTTGCCAATTGATTGTCTTCATCATGGTATTCTGTGACTGATTTGGAAAGGTTCATGACTTAGGAAAGAATTGCCAACAAGATGCTTTGTTCTCCCACCTCTCTAGCAGTTTTGTCTGCTACTCGGTTTTTTGATGTTGACTGGTGTTTGTCTGAACTGGTGAGCTTCACAGTGCATTCTTGCTACTTTAGCAGGGAACTGGACATTCCCAAAGCTTTCCATATTTGATTGGAGATCCTGATTCCTTGCAGAAGGATTGAGGCACAGAGCAGGTTCAAGGCAGCAGCTGTCTTAAGCACCACATCTGTTGTTTCAGGAGTACCACCTGTTACTTACAGATTCTGCCTGGGGAAAACCAGTGACTCCTCTTTGCTCTAAACCAGACATAATCATGTGCAGGATATAATCTGACTCTTTTTTTTTTCCCCATTAATTTTCAAGCCTGTTCTATCAATCAGGACCATGATGGCTCCTGCTCTGAGGTGCACTGGCCATGCCTCGAGTACATTGTTTAGTTGTTTTTTGAGAAATACACTTTCTTCCACTGGATTCTTTCCTACATTCCGAGCCTTTGAGCTGAATGTGGGGGTACTATGCAAGACGAAGGCACTCATGTAGGAACAGTGCAAAGGGTTCAGTCAGCCGTGGTAACCCTGGAGCAGGGGTTGTCATCAATGTCATGTTTTTAAAACATGAAAAGGCCATTTGGACATTCGGGAGTCCAGTGCAACACCTCCTTGGATTTCTTTGATGTTTCATACAAAGTTTTTTCCAATAGTCCATAAGTGGGGATTTGTAGTCAACACCATCCAGTCATTCCCACAAAAGCGCACAGTTCCTTGTAGATCTGGTGTTTGACAAATTGCTTTCTTCCTTTCTGTTCCCCAAGCTACACTGTCCTTGTGAGTGTGGAAGCCAGGAGAGCAGACATGGACAGATATGGACATAGTCTTGAAGACAAAGACAACATTTCATGGAAAACAAGCTTTGGAAAGTAATATTCAACCCATTTTAAATGACATACTTTTATTCCCTCACCCTGTAATGACTGGACAACAGTATTTTTGCTGCCAGCTGATGTAAATCAGGAATAGACTTGAGTATGGGGAAAACAAAAGTGAAACCATCATAAATGGAGTCTAAAATAATTTTCCACATACATCAATAACTTCAATGGCCACCTGCAGTCAGCACAACTATCAACCTGTAATTGTGTTCAGGGTCAGTGCTGGCTCTTCCATGTCAGCTCCTCCTGAAGAGCACAGGGGGGCCTCGGCACGCTGCTGGCCTGCTTCCTTTTAGGAGACTGGGATGAGGAAAAGTTGAGGGGAGTTTTGTCAAAGAGATGATGCTTGAATGACCGTGTATGTGCTCGAAGCCTCACAGACTGACTGGCCCACTGCAGGATCAACCCGTTCTGGGAGGGCTGCACCTTGCTGCCCTGGTTAGAGGTGTTAAGATGCTCCTTCACCTCGGAGATATCTGCACTTTTGTGCAGAAATACACAATAATTAGCCCTGGTTTGCACAGCTGCAGCAACTGGAGCGGCCGGAGTGCCTCTTTCTGCACTTGGAAACAAGCTGAGCAGTCATGGGACAGGGCAGGGTATTCCCCACGTGTGCCCATTGGGAATTCCGTGTGCCCTGACCGTGTCCAGTCCCGCTCCTCAGTGACACTCTGCCCAGGCTGGAAAGTGGAACTTCCCATTCCCAAGGACACGTGGCCTTTGGAGCCGGCACACGGCAGGAGAGGTCAGACCCTTCTGCGGCTGCAGCGAGAGCGGAGGTGTCAGAGTGTTAGCGGGTGTTGTTCCAAATTGGTTGGTTCTAGCACGAGTTGTTCAAGACACCGATCCACACACTGAGTGGAGGTAATTATTTACAGTTCTATGCAGAAGGGGAGTGCTCAGTGGCAAACTCACAAAGCCAGCACCACAAGAACAAGAGCTTTTTAGTGTTTATGCATTTTAGCAAACAAAGGCATTTGTGTTCATTGACTGCAAGTTACCTAGTTCTCTTCATAATTAGTATTCTGTCTGCTGTTGGGTAATGATGCTGTCACTTCTCATGCTAATTGGACTGCATGCTCAGTCTCTCTCTTCTTAGTAAGAGGTTTCTTGAGTGGGTGGCCATGGTCTGCCCTTGCTGGAATTACCTTTTTACCCTGCTGGAGCTGATTCAGCACAGCTGCTGTGTTGGCTTTATTAGCTTGTTCCTTGTCTTGGGGGTTCTGCCAAATGTCCTTGTGCCCATAAATTCTGCATTATTTTTGTCCACCATCAGTGGTATATGCTTCTTCCCAAGCCTCGCTAGCCTCCCCTAGATGTGAGATCACTGAAGCCTGCCAAGCCTTACACCTTAATAAAGGCAATTCAACCAAAAAGTAATTTGTATTTCCAACACCTAGAGTTTGTTGTCTACTTTCTGTTTCATAGAAATAATCTCCCTTCTTGTTGATGTGCCTTGACAGCCACAAAGACCAAACAAAGAACACTTTCTCCTTGTTGCCCTCAGTTTTCTTGCTTGCAAGTGTTTGAAATCTTGCAGCGCTGTTCTCACGCAGCTTCACAAAAACAATGTCTATTTTTAGCATTTATTTATTGTTTACATTTTTCTGCTATGGGTGGAGAAATGTGATGGACAGTAGTGTTCACCATCTAGGTCGAAGAGGTGGCGACCTGTGTAGCCAATCTCTTGGCCTCTGTACAAATGTATATAAAGAATGGAGTCAGATAATTAGAATAGAATAAAGAATCAGAAGCCTTCCATTGACCT
>JBBMKD010000115.1:11202966-11213040 GCA_037834095.1 Argya squamiceps | reverse complement strand
ACCACCAGAGGTCACAAAGGGTGTTTTATCCTGTCCCTCTGCAGCTGAGCTCAGTCACTGGACATGGTGGGGAGCTGGAGTGCTCAATGTCATTAGACCTGTGCAACCCAGGGCTGTCCCTGCTCCTACGGTAAAGGAACAGCGCCAAAGGTCCGGCATACAATTCTAACTGCAGTCGGAGAAAAACACATCCTAAACTTATACAGCCCACTCAGACACATGACAGAATGACATACAGATGACTTGAAAGCCAGAAAGTTTGGAAGACCCACAGGATTTGGGAAAGATGCTACAGCATGGAGGAAAATTATTGCGCCTTGGTTTAAAAAGGAAAGAGCAAGCAGAACGGCTTTAAGATTGATTTGGTGGCTGTTTTTTTCTATTTTGGCTTTTCTTTTGGCTTTTCTTTTTCTTTTATACTTTGGTTTTTCTTTTTCTTTTTTCTTTTTCTCTGGGTTTTTCTTTTGCTTTTTCCTCTTTTCTTACTTTTTCTATCAAATTGAAACTGCAAAGATTAAACCTCCCTTTCAAAGGGTACTTATAACACATCTAACTGTTCCATGGAAAAATTGCTGTCCTTCAGAGACAGAGCTCCAACACAGTTCAAGCAGCAAATGTCAGGCATGGCTGGAGGGCAAAATGGCAGGTTTCTGAACTGCTTACCTGCCACTTCCCTTCTGACGCAACCAAACCTGCAGCAGATGCTGATGTGCTGCAGGGGACATTTCTAGAAGGGGATCTTCTAAAAAGAGGTGGAAGTGATGCCAGCAGATGGCAATGGGATTTTGTCTAAGGGCACACAAAACACGGGACAGGTGAGAAAGACAGCGGGATCAGTGAGTATTTGCACCTTCCCGAGACAGGAGTTTCATTCCAGTAAGGAACTTCTCCTTGCACCATTTCAGTGCCCACGATTCCAAAGGACCATACGTCCACTTTGGGGCCGTACGGTTGACCCGTCATGACTTCAGGCGCCATCCACCCAGAAGTCCTGGCCACTGAGCTCTGCCTACTCTGCTCAGGGGGGAGCTGAGCAAAGAGGCCAAAATCAGCTGTGGAGAAAACAGCACGCGATGAAAGCCAACTCAGATTAGGAAACGAAGCAAAAGAATTCCCCACTCTCAGTCTAAGAATGTGCTGTCGAATCTCCTGGAGAACTGTCCACGCTCAGTGTCCTTGGGCCTGAAGCCAAGGAAGTATGGTATTGGCCGCTTCCAAAAAACGCCGGGTTTTTAAACACTGCTCACAGCAGTGTCCTTTATTCCCCTGAAGTTTCAGATTGTAGCTCTCTCCCTCTGGAAGGGACGCAGACCCCTGCCACTCTTGACTGCTTGTGGTTTCTTGTTGCACCTCTGTGCATGTTGCAATTGTGCCTTCAGCTTGCAGCAGGGGCCCCTGCACTCCCAGCAGCAGCATTTTTGGGGAGCTGGCAGTCAAAAGCAAAGCAGCCCCACACTCTATGTGCTTGGAAGGCTGCACCTGACTAAGAATATACTGACCCAGCTTGACAGAGCCGTCAGTTCTGAGGAGGATGTTGCGGCTCTTCACATCTCGGTGGATCACATGGTTTGAGTGAAGAAAATGCAATCCTTGCAGGCATTGAGAGAGAAAACAGAAACAGGAGGGCAAACCTTAGGGATGTGATTCCATCCCACAAGAAAGGAAACAGCCCTAAAATTCTATCTCCAGGGGAATGGGACATAATGGCAGAACACAGTGCCACTGAGAGGAAGAGCTTGCTGCTCCAAGGCTAGCAGAGCAGCACCTTTCTAAGGAGAGGCATGCCAGCCTTTGAAAGAGCAACGGCAAGTGCTTTTGTAGACAGTCCCCTGCAAACCAGCCAGAATGACTGCTGCTACAGTGCATGTGCTCAGAAGCAAAGAGCGTTTTGGCTGCGCTGTTATCCTTTTCAGCTGAGAACTGTGAGAAATGAGGCTCTTTTTTTTCCTTGGCATTAGTTTCAAATTTTTTTAAAACTTTGCTGCCACCAGCACCTTTGCTTTTACAGGCAAGGAACACTGTGCAGATAGGTTCAAGATAAACATTTAGATAGGCAAAGTGGAGAACAACAGATACAAACAAAAAGCAGGGAGAATACAAGAGCCAGGAGATAAGTGTACAGGAGCAGAGTGCAGTGAGTGCAGAGGCCCTGGCAGGCAGTTCACTTGAGAGGCTCTTAGTTGCCCATAGCATACCAGCAATCGAGAGAGAAAGCCTGGCACATGGAATGACTCCAGTTCTGAACCCCAATTTCCCAGACAGTCCTGCCCAAGCCCTGAGAAGCACAGATGGGATCGCTGACCTCCCAGCTGATGCTGCCATCTCGTCTTCAGACAGGCAGGTGTTGCTGATGACATCACTCAGAGTGCCTCCATCCATGTACTCCATAACCAGCCAGAATTGCTTATTCACAAGGTGACTGAAAGAAGGAAACAAGGGCATGGACATAAACATGCATGGCTACGTTGGTTTCATGGTTGGTTCTTGTTTCCAGGTGCCTCTGTGACAAGGACAGAAGAAAAGGAATGATATTGCCTCTAGGCTGTGGAGAGTTTGCAATCTGTCTCAAGGAGAAAGGCACAGCTGTGAAAAAGGAGATGTCTTAGATGGCCAGCAAGTGAAAAATGCAGTTTAATAACAGGCCAGATACAAGACTTGTCAAGCCGCATGTTTCTGGAAAAAAATCACCTAGTCTTCCTGGCATACAAAGCCATGGAAAAGAGGGGACACAATCCGAGGCAAATCCTCATTTAGTTTATCCACACCTAAGAAGACACTTGAAAAAAATCAAGCCCCCAAACAACATGGTGGCAGTAAAATTACCGGCTACTGATTTACTTAGATACGACTGATCCAGGTTTTTGAAGAGTTTTCAAACCACCCGTGCCAGGGAAGACGCACTCTCTTCCCATCCACTGGAGATGAGCAGGGCAATAATAATTAACCAGTAATTAACAGCCCCATTTTCTGCCAGTGACAAAAGTGGGCTTTTAGCTGGAGTGTTTGTAGTAGGTAAACAAACGTTCATGGGACAAAAGCACAACAACTCACCTGTCCAAACAGTTGACCAGGCTGGGATTCCCACTCATCTTCAGGACCATGAGTTCATTGAAGTTTAATGCCTTCTTCCCCAGTCCTTGGAGATTTATTTTCTTTATGGCCACCTAAAATGACATTGAAAATCAGTCACTTTCCAAGTTGGTGGCATGAGACCACAATACTCACGCAGCGAGTGATTTTGGAATGACACAGCTGAGCTGTGCCAAAGTGCTGTGGGGTTAGACAAAGGAGTAATTAAGAACTGACATTCCAACAGCCCATTTCTCTGCTGCTTTAGGGGCCAGTTACAGGACACATGGCCACTGATATTTTGTCTTGTCCGCTTGGTAACAAAGTTGTCTCAGCTATCACCCACAGACCTCTGATCACACTGTTTGCTGCTCTTTCTGGGATTCAGAAGTAATCCATCCCTTACTACTCTGTGGATACACCTTGGGCTATGGGCAGGGCTTAGGGCTTTTAGGGAGGCCTTGCAGATCTCTCCCTAAGGGCAGTTCCCAAGTGCAGCACTGCAGGTGGCTGGGGAACTACCAGTTCAGATGGTAATTCAGATGCATTTTCTGGCAGCCAGAAAGGAGAATTCAGGACTCAAGCTGTAGCCCCAAAGAGCAGGGAGATGCTCTAGGAGGCACCACCTTTGTTTTAGCAATTGAGCAAGTGAGCAAGTCCTTCTCTGAAAGGAGGCGCTGCCCTCCTTGCCTTCCTTCTGGCAGCTGAGAAGGACAAAGACTGTCCCAAATGCAATTTGCAGGCTGCCACCAACCTGGGCTTCTTGTGCCTTTTCAGCACGGCTCTACCCACAGCTGCAGCCACAGCTCACACCAGAGAGGAAAGCCGCCGAGAGCAGCAGAGTCTGTGGGGCTGTTGATATTTACCCCTCCTCCTGTGGCAGTGTTGAGTGCTCTGCAAACCTCTCCAAAAGTCCTAGAAACAAAAGAGCAGCAAAGAAAGGAGAAACTGTTTAGATCTTGGAGTGAAAGCCAGCCCAGACAGGAGATCTCTGCTGCAAATGCCTAAAACCTGCAGGAGGCAGGAGGGGTCTGTCAGAAGGCAGATGATGCATTTTCCTCTCAAGTGCATGGCCACTGGGCCTGAAGCATTCAGGATTACTGCCTCAGCTCAGAAAGAGAGCTTCTTCTTTCTTCTTGGGTTTCAGTTTCTAAACCGTGCAGTTTGAATCCTGACCACGGATTATTTGCTGCAGCAAACTCTTGGAAAGAAAGCTAGGATAGGGGGTAGGTTTCTCTTTCAGGCAAGCAAGATTCTTCTCCTTCTATTTGTGTGGCCAGCTGATTTAGAGACATACAAAAATGCTAAGGAAATTAACAGGGAGCTGTCCCACACTTGAGAGACCACAAGATGTTCCAGGTCCTGTTCCTTGCTGCAGGCAAGACCTTGGCAGGGTGGAGACATCTTTGACAATGCCTTCTGGCCAGGCTCCCAAATTCTGACCAGTCCTGAGAGATGGGACAATCTAGCCTCAGTGTCTGAACACGTTTGCAGCTTGCCTGACTTCAGACTTGATAGATATTCCACCAGGAAAACACCTGGCCCCTGGTTTTGTGGTGGGACTCACCCGCTGCCGATAGTTTTGAATTTGGTGTGTTTTGTCATGGGATTTTCCGTGTTCACAATTCTCCCTGAGTGAAACAAAATTCAAGAAGCTCACTTTAAAGCAGAGATCCCAGCTTCCAGCAGACACAAAAGGCAGCCCCATTGCATGGGACTCATAACCCTTTGTGGTCAGCCGGGTAACAACAACAACAACCAGGCAGACAGCTCTGAAGCACAGATGGCCAGCAGAGACTGATTTTCTACAGAAGTTCCTCTGGGGAATCCTAAATGTCCCTGTGATATCAAACTGAGGAGGAACATTTGGTACAGCTATGCTGACACGTGCAGACAGTATACTGTCCGTCAGACAAGAAATACACAAGACGTGCTGAGTAGCTCCAGGGAGTCATCCTCGATCTGCTGTTGCTGAGTAACAGCTGTGTCAGTGCTGAAGATGAGCCAAGTGCCCAGGCTCCACTTCTCAGCTTGAGGAGCAAAGGATCCTTGACACAATGCTGCTGCTGCTGTTGCAGCAGCAGGTTTGGTGAAGGAGCCTTTGTAGATCTGGGAAGAAGAAATGAGTTTTTTTCAGGAAGGTGGGTGGCAGAGATTACCCTGAGATCCCATTCCAAAGGCAAGGCCTTAGGAAGATGCTGTCAGCTTGTCACATGCAGGGCTCTTAAAATGGATTTTTCAGACGTCCGCTTCTCTTTGACTGGATGGGTCAAAGCCAAAGACTGGTTTTACTGGAGTTCATGGCCAGATTCACATTCCATTTTCATGGATTTTCTGAAGGAGGACTGCCACAATGACCCTTCCACTTCGTCCCAAGGACGCTTTTCCCCCTCCAAGGGCTGCAGACACACTTGCAGCTCCTTGTTCCAATGTCCTACCTCCTCTCAGTGAGTGCTCTTGTCCTCCACCACCTTCAGGTCACGCTCAACCTACAGCACTTCTAGCGGAGTGTTGTGGTTTCATGTTTGTTGAATTAAGTGTAGTGGTTTATTTTATTTTTTCTCTTTGGGAGATAGGATTTTTGGGAGAAAAAGGTACAAACAGGCTTAACTTAAAATAAACAAATAGTTTTATTAACACAGACTAATGAAAAAAAACTAAATGAAAAAATGAGAATTAACTTTTTTTTATACTACAAACTGTTTTTTTTTTATTTAACACAGAGAGAAAAGGATGATTTTTAGTCAGTTGCAATTATTTAAACAAAATTCTGCATCACTGGGAGAGAAGTCTTTTTAGAGTTTTATGGACACACACACACTACACGAAAAGGCTTGGTGGCTTTTACTTATATAACTATTTCTTATGCTGTTTATGGGCTTTTACATGTTTGGGGTACTTATTTTAAGAATGCTTTTTTAGGACAAAACAAGGGTTTTTATTTATTTTTAAAAATGTTTTTATTTTAAATTAAACAGAAACTTTTTTATTTTTTTTTAGGAGCTGGGGACATACTCTCTTTAAAACAACTTTTTGGCTAGAAAAATTGCATTTCCCCAAATAGCATTATGATAGTTTATTTTTTATAATTTGCATTTAGAGAAGTTTGGTTAAAAATGTCTACTTTTTAAATTTTATTTTTTAAGAATTTTTATTAGTTCTTTTGCTGACTTTGTCTCAATGCTGTTTTTTTACATTTCAAATTACTTTGTTTTTCACAGAGGAGAGAAAAGGGTTAATGTTTTTTGCTCAGAGTGTTTTTTTAAGCTAGCTTTTGGTGCTGGATTTCAAAGCTGTTGCACTCCAAGGCCGCTGGCAACATGTCTAGAATCATTGCTGATTTTTTTCCACCCCTGGTCAATTTAAAGCATATTGTCTGCAGTCCGGCCCGGCCTCCTGCTCACACACACACTGGGCAGCCCCCCAGCCCAGCTTTGGCTTGCACACACACAACTTGAATCAGCTTACTTGAGTTCTAAATAGACAGTTTACAAAAAAGACTTTTTGATTCCCCCTGCCCTGGGCCAGCTTTCTGGCCACTGCAGGCCCCTGGCGCAGGGTCAGCTCTGCTGACTTGCAATCCTCCCGCTCTTTTTATTGGAGGAGGCTGGGGGGGAGAGGGGACACTGCGGGCTATGGGCAGCAGCCCCCCTGGAGGCTTTACCAGGCCTGGCCCAGGGGGGCCCTGGCTAAACTTTCACTCACGAACTGATGCTGCTTCCTTGCCGGCCAGAAAAGGAAAAGGACCAAGTCACCTGGGACCTTGATTTTTAAGGCTGTGTCTCCAGAGGCATGATCAGCTCTTTTATTGGTCTGTATTTGTCAACATTTATTACAACTTCTTCAAGAAAAAAAACTAGATCTGTGCTAAACTATCACACGGAGACAGTTGCTGTGCCTCACGCCGATCTTGGGGCTCCTCCTTGCCACTCATTTGCTGGAAGCCTTTGCAGGCTGCCAGGTTTTGTGAGATGTCAACACTTCCACCTCAAATCAAAGAGAACAAAGCAGTCAGAGACTACAGCTTATCCCTGTTAGCCAAGAGTCTCAGCTGTGAGGAAAGGCAAAGAACAGATTTACAAGGGCTGCAGACAGCTTGTTTCCATCCTCCATCTGGGTGACCATGTTCTACTGGAAAAACACCTCAAGGAACAAAGAGAGCAGGAAGAGGCCAGCAGGAATCAATTTGGATGACTGCTGGCCAAGAGGCCAAAGGACTAAGTTCCATTGTCCAGGGCAGCAGTTGAGATTCAAGATACCAGGAAATGTCCTTCAGAGTGGCTGTGATAGACACTACAGCAGGATGGCCCTCAGAGGCATCACCCCGCTTGCCTGCTGCTCTGCAGTGGAAAGGCAAGAAGGGCAGAGAGCACCAGCTTGGTGACTGTGGCGGTTATGGCTCTTTCACTCACTTGCTTTTGTAGAGTTTGACGGAGGGGTTCAAGTTGTTGTCTGATGATTTTGATTTCTTCCTCCAGCCTCTTCTGTCTTGCCTTGATCCTAGCCTCAGTTTCCTGCAGCTTTGCTTGCAGCTGCTCCTTGATGTTCTGTAAGAAACAAGAGACAGGATGTTTCATGAGTGGAGTAGCTACCACTCTTTCACTCACCTGATTTGGTTGGTGTCCCCTCTGCTGATGGATGTTCATCTTCTCTTGGATGCTCCTCATGTGTTCCGTTTTCCTCCTCTTCACTGCCTTGATGGCACTCTGAGCTCCAGGCAGCTCTGCTTGTGGCTCTGCCTTGATATTCTGGAGACACAAATGCAGAGCAAGTGACGGGGAGCTGCCATCAGCCTCAGCTTTCTCCTCTTTCAGCCTCAAAATCACATTCATTCAGCCAGTTCTTCCCGCTTCCCTGCCCACCTCTGCTTTCATTGTCAACCTCCTTTGCTGCTGCTGATCTCTGCAGATCGCAAGGCTCTGTGCTTTCAGTGCCTGTGGCACTCCTGGCCTCCCCAGTCCCAAGAGCTCCGTTTTATGCCCCTGTTCCTGCCCTTCACTCTGTCACCTGGTGAGCCAGGCTTACCTGTTCATTCTCCTGTGGCTCTTCCACCTGCTGCCTGAGCTGCACTTCCTGCTCTTGGGCTGGGAACAGCTCTCCCTGAGTCTGGCATGGCATCTCTGATAGAGCAATCTGCTCATGCCCGTTCTCTGGAAGGACCTGCACAGAAGGCAAGAGAAGATGGGTTTCAACTTCCCATACAACATCTGTGGGCGAAGACTCGATGACTGATGGGCTCACACATTCCCAAAGCACTGCGCTGCTGCTCTCCTGGGCCATTCTCTGCCCATGGGGAGGCAAAGACTCCCAAGTGACACTGGCAGTACAATCAGGGTCCATGTGGGGCTGAAGCCCCAACGGCCTCTCAGGCAGATGACAGGAAAGGTGTGGCATTTCTCAAGGGTCTAGTGAGGGCCTCCCTCCACTTCTGCTTTGTCTTGTTTGTCTTTTTCTAGTGACCGACACCAGCCCTGTCCCACAGCTCCATCCTGCCTCTGCAGGTGGCTTCCTGTGTGAGCTCACTCTTTGTGAGAGACACTTCTGCAGTTCATGTTCTCTTCAGGCTTGCACCGCCATTCCTGCCTTTCTGACATCTGCGCTCTTGTTAGGAATCCTGCTCATTCAGGAGATAAGGATGACCTCTGATGGAGGTGAGAGAGCCTCTACAGCCAGCCACCTCAGTCTATGGAGGAGGACCAAGGTGTTTATTCTCCTTCTTTTGTCAACTCAGTTTGAGAATTCTGACCGGCACTAACAGAGACTCCCATTAGGCCCCATCAACAAACTAACTTACACACCACTGAGGATGCCAGTGAAGGAAGCCATCCCTGTAAATGCACGTATGACCAGAGTCACCAAACACCACCTAAAACATGGAATTTTTCCACCTCGCTAGGACAGGCAGAAATTTAAAGACTTAACTGGGGGCTTCAGGGCAAAAGAGGCTGGAGGAGGAAAATGGCTCTGAGGGGAAGAAACCCTCATGTCTACAGCAGGAAACATCTCTGCCTGCTCAGAATCGGTCAATGGAACATGTCACTCCTCTTCTTTTGAAAGGGATGCCTTTAGGTGAGCTTTGCAGCTCCAACTACTTTGGACCAGAGCCAGGAAGATTCAACTATGTAGATGTTACATAGATGGAAAGATGGATATAGATGTATAGATGGATAGATAGATGGATGGATGGATGGATGGATGGATGGATAGATAGATAGATAGATAGATAGATAGATAGATAGATAGATAGATAGACAGACAGATAGATAGAAAGAATGTGTAGGTCATTATGGAATGTGATCAGACCCAGAGCACTGCACAGAGAACTGCACTCTTTGTGCATCTGTGCTCAGGCAAGTTCTTCTCTTGGACCTGACTACACTGGTGGTGCTAAAGTGGCTGTAATCAAAAATGAAGTACTGCCCCTCCCAGTTCCTCTGATTTCTGAGGACTAGCTGGAATGCCAGGGCATTGATTTCCTGCTCAATTCCCAAAAACAATACATACAGATGCCTTGGGATGCGAAAAGGCACGGGTCCAGTTAACGTGAATGTGATGAGCAAGCCCAAATGGCTGGCTTAGCAAAACAACTGTTCCATCTGCACAAATATCCCTGCCACAAAGTACATATCCTAATGAAAAAATGCTGCATCTTCAAGACCTGAAATATTACAAATTAAAATTCCAGGAGAATCGCTTCCAATACTGGAAATGGGCAGCAAAACACAAGCTAAAGAGAGCTCCTGGAAAAAGAGAAAAAGAAAAGAGTTTCTGCACCTAGTAAATCCTCCCCCCCCAAAAAAAAAGAAGTGAAAATGCAGGCTCCTTCACTACATAAGTACTTGGATGCAGTAAAGGCATGCACAAAGTCATTAATTAAAAATATATTCCGTGATAAACCGCCTTGAACACCTCCTCCTTGGGCTAGTCTTCCACACCCTTCGCCAGCCCCCTTCTCCTTCTCTGGACACCTTCCAGCCCCTCCATGACTTTCTGCTTGCCAGGGGC
>JBBMKD010000115.1:11166116-11189637 GCA_037834095.1 Argya squamiceps | reverse complement strand
TAAACACCTTTTCCAACCCAAGCCAGACCCACTCTTCATTTCCAAGCCTCATCCATGCTTCAACCAGCAGATTTGGAAGAATCCACACAGACTGTTTTAAATTGGTCTGGGGAGTTGCTTTGGCCGGTAAGCAGCATCCCCACAGACATGCCAATTTATAAAGCTGGGAGCAATTTCCGGTGTTTCACCACACACAAACACACTTCTTCATACCTCCCCTCTTGTATTGCAAACACATTAATGGGGCGATGCAGCACCACTGCTGCAGCTGATCCTGTGCAACTGCACTGCAGGAAGGGAGGGCCTGTCCAGGCCTTACCCACCACAGTGTTCATCTCAGCTCTGAGCCTTGGAGGCCCAGCAAAACCTTCTCAAATTCATCCTTTCAGCACAGGAAAGAGATTGATACTGCACCCCACTGAGAGTGGCAAGAGTTAATTGCTATTTTACTCACCTCAGGTAATCTGGTTGGTTGTTTGTTGCAGAGCATGTGGAGGCAATGGAAGTATCTTTTCTTTTTCCTGCAGAAAAGCAGAATTTTGACACTCTTCATCAGGAGATCTTTAAAAAGCCAAAAGATACCCATTGGACAGTCTTGAAAAATCCTTTAGAGATTTGTTCTCACAGTAAATTACTCAGAAAAAGCCACAAAATTTAATAATTGGGCACACATTACCTTCTCCACAGTAGCCAGTCCTGGATTTTAGAAAGAGGGCATGGCCACTTTATTCTACAGGCAGTGCACTATCACTGTCAACCACAGCTCAGCTTTTCTTATTTGAAGGTGTGAAATGGCATCTGCACAGCCATTCAAGTCATGCAGCAACAGATGCAGCCTCACAGAAGGTGACAGCTTGAGAGAGACTTAGGAAGAATGAGAGATCAACATCATAGTTCTAACAAGAAATAAAGAAGAAAGCTGAAGTTCTTCTCAAGCCATGTTTTTATCCCCACTTCGCTGCCAGTTCCAGAGGCCCAAAGTTCAGATGAGTTTCTCCACTCTTGTCAGCAGGAAAGTCAGTTCCATTCTATAGGGGTTACTGGCTCTGAGGTTCCAACAATCTGCAGCCGAGTGCTCCTCATTAACATGGCAAGATTGAGTTGGAAAGAGGTCTGTACTTGTGAATTACTCTTTAGCTCTATTCAAAGGCATTCGAGAAGCATTGCACACATAACCTCAAAGCCATCTTTCTAAAGAAATGTTGAAGAATTATGACAATAAAAAGAGCTGCCATAAGGAGAAATCAGCCGAAACAGGAAGGAACACTCAGGATCTTGGTGATCTCTCTCTGCTTTCCATTTGAGGTTTTGTGGCAAGCTTAAAAACTGCATGATCCTTAATGTTCCTTATAAGCTGCCATTGTATACACATAGTAGTCCTGTTAAAACTCAGTCATTCTTGCCAATCTTTAAGCTACCTGAGCTTTAAGTCTTGAGGAAAGAGACATCATGTGATGTTCCAGTTGCTTTTTTTTTAATTTTAGTTTTAAAAGTATTACATGGTATAGCAGAAGTACAAAAAGAAGGGTAAAAGTGGTCATAAAACTGGACAGAAATACTAATAGTCACAGTATGTTCAATACAACTTGTAAGAAAAACTTTGCTGTGAGCACTTCATTTCTGAAAGTGCATTTGCTGTCATGGCTTAGTCCACATGAGAGCTTCAGCCTACGCCCTAACTTGAAATACAGTACAGATTTTTCCTTCACCAGCTGGTCAGAATTTTGTAACTGACTCCTGAAGAAAGCTGCTCACATGTTTATAGATTCAAGTGAGAATCCTTCCAGAGACATCCCAAGGTTTGCAGGTACTGTGTGTATGTCAAGGAGAAATATGGAAAGACTATCTTAAAGCACCTGTCTCTACAGGTACACCACCATTTGCAAGAGGCATCTGCACACACTAAGCATGCCTCCAGGCTAAACCCAATTAGTAATTTTCAAATTCAACCTCAAAAAGAGACAACACACAGATTTAACAAAGCAGCTGAACTCTGCTCTACTGGGTGCGTCCTTGTGATCAGAAATAAAGTGTTCTTTGTGCATTTCTATTTAGCTTTTCAATGTTGGTTTCAGTCTGTACCACTTCTACAGCTTTTGAAGAAAGAAATTCTGCAGCTAGAATGGAGATGAGCTCACAGCCCAGTTCAAACCAGAACTCCAGCAAACCACAGCCCAGGTTTTGTAGCTTTTGGAGTTTCCTTGAAGAGGCTGAGTTCAAAAAACAAAGATTAAATAATTGAGATTTGATTTACATGTTTCAGCAAAATAGTGTGCAGTAAATGTGTGACAGGTTTCTATCTCCAGCATGGAGAGTTGGAAACCTGCTGATGGAAAAAGTGGTATCTCAGTCAACTGTCAGTTTACTAGAAATCAAATAAAAGAAGAAATCCATTCCCTGTGGCTTTCTAGTCCCTGGCTTCTCCTTTTAACCAGGTTTTCCCAACAGCAATCCATTTCACATTTATTTGTTCTTGATTGGTTTTGCACTACATAGGGAGAGTTTCTGAAAATCAATGTAGTTTTAGATAAGGTTCCAGCAGCACAGTTTCTGGATTGCTGTTGTCGTCTTTTAAAACAAGAGTTACAATGTAATGTAATGGCAGAAAAGAAAAAGTCTTGATTTTTCATGACCATACAGCAGTGATAAGTAGAGCAGTAATGTAGAGCAGTGCCCTCATGTATCCAGTCCCTGGTTTCAAAGCTCCCTTTTTACAAGGTGCAAGAGCACAATTAACTATTTTGGAACACTGTCAAAGAAGGATGTTCCCATAAGATAAGCCACCACAACAGGAATTTGAGAGAAGCACAGATGGCATGAAGAAAAGCACTAAGACTTGGCCTAACAAAGGTGAAGGTTTTGAATTAGGACACCAGGCAAAATTCCACTGTAGAGACTGGGGGTAAGGAAACGACTGCTTACATTTCTTCTAGCCCAAGATTTGGGAACATCTGTGACCACTCTATGGACACCCAAATCTTGGACAGTATAAAGGTGTTACTTTCAGAGTGACTTGGGGACCCCCACCACAGAGAAGACCAAGGGTGAAGAAAGACCAGCTGGATGACAGAGAATCCATGTGGTGGTGATATCTTCCTGCTTAATGTCTCTCTCTTTCCCCCACCCTGCCTCTTTTTCTTATTTCATTCTATCTCCCTAGTTTGCATTTACTGTTAAATAACATTTTTATTATTGACTGTGGAAAAGTGTTGCTTTTACACCTTAATTGGAAAAGAAGCTTCTCTTAATAACCAAATCTTTACACCACAGTTATCTACAAAGGAATCAGGAATACCAGCACATAAATACCTTCATTGAAATCCAAGGGATGCAACTGCTTCAGCTTCCCTAATTCATTTTTCTTCCCATATGAATTGAGGATCTCCTTCTGCACCCTGGCAGGTGCTGGGATGCTAGAACTCTGAAATTTGTCTTTTTGTTGCACCTCATGGGTGCAGGGGGAAATGGAGCAGACACATAGAGACGTTCAAAGTAAAAAGGGATGTAAAAGGCAGCACCGAGGAAGAAAAGTGGCCACCAGCTGCTGGCTGAACATGACTGGGCTGGTGAGCAATCCTCCTCTTCTTGTTCATCATGGGACTTGTACAGTGACAAGCCAGAGGCCATTTCTGCAACAATACCAAAATAATTCATTAATCTATGATCAGGATCAGGTTTTGCTCCCATTCTAAAATAGCAGCATTTCTGAACTGATAATGGTTGAAAACACATCTTTCTTAACTAAAAAGAGCATTCAAATCACGAAGTACTGCAGTTAAGTACATGCTCTATCTCATTCCTGTTTCTTGCCTTAGAACTTAGCAAGACAATCTTCAAGTCTGTATACCTAAAATGCTTTGGGAGAAAGACACTCCCTTCAGCAGCTCTATCAAATGCTTCCCTAAAAGGGGGAGGTCAGGTTGGTTTTGTCTAGGTCTCAATTTCTGCTTGTAAACACCAGGCAAATACTCAGCTTTTGCTGTCACATGCCTACATGATTTACTAAAGAGGCACATGGCTGTTTTCAGGTTTTATGTATTAAAGACAAGATCAGTGCTTCACTGTCACAATTCAGCAGTACACGGTATGATGGTTGGTTGCGAATTCTCATCAGGCTGTACAAAGGCATCAGTCACATGTCATCAGGAAATCCTTGCGCTTTAAAGGAGAGTTACCTTCACTCCAGCCGCCACCCCACTCTGTAGACTCAGAAGCTGCTAGGTAGAAGCTCTTAAACTTTTACAAGAAAGTTTCACAAGTGGTGACTAAATAGCCCTTACTGTTGCTCAGTGCACTTCAATCATCTCTCAGCTCCACCCAAGGACCTTCCCAAAGGTACTGGCTCACAAGCCACAACACACAGCCACAGGCTCCCTTCCCCCACAGCAAACTTCAGGGCCAAGGATGGAGTAGAACAGGACAGCCATGCTTTGCCCAGGCAGAGTGAGGGAGGAGAAAAATAAAGGCAGAGAACAGAGAAAGAGAACTGAGAATATCACCTGTCTGTAAATCCTGCTTTGTTCCTGCCACACGGATAGTGCACTGCTGGAGTCAACAATGAAAGTGAAAGAGAAAGGGAGAACAGAGTGAGAGGAGGCCACTTGCCTCACCCTGGTGTAGCCTGTTATGTATAGTCATTTTTTGATACAGCTTTGTCACACATGCAGTGCCAGCCCTTTGAGCCCATCTCCAGGGAATGAGTTGAGGGTGAGGACTGAGCTCAAGTCTCCAGGCAGAGCAGAAAGTTGTCTCAGGAAAGTTCTGCTCCGTCCCTGCAGGACCCTCTCTTCCTGACTATAACTTCTCTGTCACACCTGTCAAAATGTCTGAGTCAAAACATGCTTAGGCCTCCTCCTGCACATTCACATCACAGCTTTTACACCACCAGCCAGTATGCTAAAACTCAATACACAGTACAGAATGCTAAAAATGCACAAAATACCTGAGCAGATCTTGCTGGAGCATCTCTCTCAGAAGCCCCCTCAGAATGACCAGAGATGTCATTGGCGTTCTGAGACAGAGCTGATTTTCTGCAAGGATGGTCCAACATTTCAGGTTATAAGGCCTAAATATCAACAGCCCTACTTCTTTGTAGGGAGAACAGGCCTTCAATGTCAAAATGTGAGTAAACAGCATGACGCTGAGTTGAGGGAGGTTTTGGCTGCATATCAGGAAAACATTCTTTCCCCAGAGGGTGCTTGAGCACTGGAACAGGCTCTTTAGGCCAGTGATCACTGCACCAAGGCTTCAAGAAGAGTTTGGACAACACTCTTGAGCACCTGGCGTGATTCTTGTGATATCCTGTGCAGGGCCAGCAGTTTGACTCCATGATCCTGATAGGCCCCTGCTACCTCAACATATTCTAGGAATCTAGGCTTCATTTCCCAGGGCTTTTTTTCTGAAAAGGCTCTTTTCCTTTCCCTAAAGACTGAACTTACCTAGAAAGTACTAACTTCAAATTTTGTCTGTCTGTTTCAGTATAGCTAGCCCAATTGTTCTGAAGAGTTTGAAATAGATGTTCCTTCAGACTGAAGGAATTATCCTTTGGATTCAGGTTGGCTACCTACAGGAGACATTTAAGAAAACAAATGTTCATTATGGTTGCTATATGAAAACTACAGAAATACTATTGGTCCTGAACAACTGTTTGTGAGCACCTAACTCAAACTAAAAAAACGTTTTTTGGTAGAGAGATGAATTATTCCTCTATCGCATGAGTTTTAAGCCATATCAAAGTTTTACCAGTAGGAAAATACCAGGTAACTCTATTCATATCTAGCAAGAGTTCTTTTGGAAATAACATTTAGCACTACAGTCTGTAAGGAGAGGTGGTCAGACCCAGAGTCCCTCTTCATGTGGCAGAACCAGGGTTCATTCCAGCCAAAGTCCTGCCATGAGAAGGTTGTGCACATGCCTTGCTGTATTCCTTTGAAAGGAAATGAGGTTCATATCTTCCTCAAGACAAATACAAAGTCTGCTCAAAAAGGTAAAATGAGGTAGTAAAACCTCAAGACTACTGATATCAAAATAGTAGCTGGTTTAGACTTCATCAACTGACACCTGCTCAGAGTTCCATAGAAATGCCCACATGAAAAGTCTCCCATCAATTTGCCCCCTACAACACACTGAATAACTTATCAACACATCCCCACCATCTGTTCATGATTTTACCCTTTTATTTCTTCTTGAAAACATGACAAATACTGCTGATTTGGCTCTGTGTTGAAGTCTGTCTGACCACCGTTTAAAAAACTGTAATGGTAACAAAAATACCCAGAATCAGAAATCGCATGTCTTAAAAGCAGAACTCAAGTTGTGTTGAAAGGGGAGAAAGATTGTGAGTACCAGATCTCAGCAAGCTCAGGCTGCCCATTTTAGATTTATAAAAAAAAACCCAAAACCACCAAACACTTGCCCTGATGTTCAGAAAAGCCTGAGCAAAGCATTTCAGGGTGTAGTGCTGCTCACACAACCCTTTCAGAATGCAAACCAGTACCTTGAGGCACTTCACACCTCACACAGGACATAGCCTCTAAGGAAATCTCCTTAAACATTGCAATGGAACAGGAGAAAATGTTTTCACCCTTTACCTTCTAAGGAGCTGAGCTTTGAAATTTTTCTAATCAGCATGAAGTACAAATAGGCTGCTTCAGTTAGGATGGCAGAGCATGGCTCTCATTAAATTGTGAACGGCTTCAGGGCAAAAAAACCCTGCCAGTGCCCTGGGCAAACACAGCAACAAACTTCCCAGGTTCAGCAAACAAGTTTCTAAGAGTCAGTATGGGATCAACTGAAACTGTATCCATGTTGAATTTTCCTCCCTTGACTAGGTTCCAAAAACCTTTTTCATAGCTAAAGAGGAACTGCTCCTACTTGATAAATTAATGCTTGCATAATTCAGCAACAGACTACAGGAACAAGGAATATTTAAAATATAAGGAAAGAATCACTGCATCTTTCCATGGGATGGAGTGTGCATCTTATAACTGGCTGTAAGAAGGAAATACTAGTGGAATTTAGAGGAGCACTGGAGATGTTACTGTATAAAACTGTTCCAAGGAAGATGAAGATTTAATTCACATGACAGCAAAGAAACCCTGTGCTCAACTTTATCATGGAGGATTTTCCTAGAACACCCTTCCCTGCAAGGCAATCCCCACAGATCCCAGCAGCAGCCAAGTACCATTGAGAGGCCATCAACTCTGTTCAAATTAAATACTGCCCTGTGCAGTCTCCTCTGAAATTTATGCCAGGAAATTTTAAGTACCACAACAAACTATTTCACAGAGTCAAGGAACCCCTGTGAAGTTACTCCATGAAGAAGTTAAACAATGTACAGAAAAGTAAGAGAAGCAAGAGAATTAAATAAAGCATGAGGAGCAACAACATTACAAAGTGTTCATCATTGCCAGCTATTCTAGCAAAACACCAATGCCCCAAAAATTTTGAAATTTTCTTTCTTTTCCTCACATGGACTTGTAAGCTTCAGGCATCTGGATGAACTTCATGGAAAATCTTAACAGGGAGCATTTCCTAACTTGCACATTAATATCTAATTTAAACAGTGGTGGAACAAGTAAAAATTAGGAAACAAAAAATAGCACGGTGGAAAAATTGCTGGCACAAGCTCCACAATCTCACCTGCTGAAGGATCTTTCCAAGAGTACCCTTGTCCTTTTGCATAATTTCATCTCTCTGCAAGTGAGCAAGTAACTCTGGCTTCTTGTAAGTCCTCAGAACAAGTAAATGATTCACCCGGTCCCTGTAGGGTCAGCAATAACCAGCAGTGCAAAGATTTTGTTCGCTGTCTGGAGGTTTCATGGGCTTTGTTTTCTTTTTCTTAGGTGCAGGACAATGAAGCGTTTGGTTTGGCTCTTTTGACATCTGCTTGTTTTCCCAAAAGAAAGGAAAACAGAAAGAAACCTCAAATGGGAGGTTGGGAGAAGGCAAGAAAGTTGGTTTAAAATTATGATGGAAACCTTGGGGACAGAGCTGATCTGAAATATCCTTATTGGATCCCTTCCAACTCAGCATATTCCCTGATTCTCTGACAAAGCCCAGTCCCTAACTGGTACTGCATGGAGCATATTGCAAAGGCACCCTGTACCCTACCTACGCTGTACCCTGCCTGTAAAGGCAATCAGACCTGTCTCGCCTGAGTTTCTCAGTGCCAGTCTAAAGCAAAAGTGGCCCCAAGTTCCACAATTGTCTTACTACTGCCAGTCCTCAGACCCCAGTTACTGAATGTTAAATATTCCCTTAGGATCTATGTAAACCACTACCAAGAATCACACAAATCATTCAAATGTGAAACAGGACCTCCCCAATGAGAAATTCTCAGTTTAGTTTACTGCCTCCAAAAAGCCATGAGGATGCTGCCTTAAAATGCTCTGCACTAAGCTAAGGCAGGGCAAGAGCTGCACTTTCAGTGGCAGGGATGTCCCTGCAGGCAGGTGACTGCAGCCAGAGCTAGGCGAGAGCCCATTTTTCTCAGGGCAGCTGGCTGTACCTGGCTCAGCTCACTGTTGCAGGCAGCACCACGGAGTGCCTGTAAGGAAAATGTCCACATTGTGTCTGACTGGAGCCAGGCTCCTTGGGGAAACAGTACTCAAAACAGATTCAATGTGTTGTGTTGTGCTTTGTGGGAAATGATGAAATCTGTGGGGAAGATGACATTACTACTTTACTTTCACTTTCCTTGAAAAGAACCAAACATGGTCTTGTAGCAACAGTCACTTATTAATGAACAAGACAAAAAATTTAAACAAGCAAAGTTTTCTGTATTGACCTTATGAAATTCTATATGCAACTTCCTCAATGTAATTTTCTTTCAACCTCCAATTAAGGTGAACGGTTTAGCACAGTGCCTAGGCACTCCAAAACCACAACTAGTTACCAAGGCAGTGAATTTAAGTGTGTGGGGTGGTCCAAACCTTGACCTCAATGTTCAATGCTCAAAATTCCAACCAGTCAAGCAGTATGGGAATAAGGAAGGACTGACAGGCTTTTTCAGAGGAAAACAGACGGATGGCTGAATGCAGCGACAAGAGATTGACCTGAGAGTGAGCTGAGATTTCTGAACACACTCCTTGTCCCACGAATATAGTGCAAAAATTAATTACTTAGTTTAAAATCTCACAGACATTGAGCAAAATATGAAAAGCAACCATACCTCGAAGTGGGTTATACATTTTGACATCCTGCACACTTCCACTGTGCAGCGCCTCACTAGCATTCGGCTAAAAGGAAAAAGAAATCTTCTGTAAAAATTCAGCCTACATTCCATTACTGCTGATTAACTAGGCCCCTAATTTTAAACAAGAGCTGTATTTGAAAAGTTTTGCTATCTCATGACTAAAAAGGGCCGCTTTGATACAGTTTTCCCTTTGAAAGCAGACGACTACAAAACCATCCTGAGAGACAGCGACCATCACTTAGCCTTCTAATGTAGCCAAGCATTCAAGTAGCACGTCATCCCTTCTCAATTGCTGGGATTTATAGGCATGGGCTTCTCTTGAAATCAAGTGCCTAACTACAATTGAACTGGCCAGCACTCAGCTAACAATCCATGCAAGAGTGGTTCACAAAAAGACCACAAAGTCAGGGCAGCACCCGACACTGGGATTTATTTGGTACTAAGGAAGCACATCCTGGAGTCAGCTCCAAGAAGAATTTAAACTTCAAAAGGTGAATTTTGCCTCTAACAGGCATGAAAACCCTTTCTCTTTTCCTCAGCTCTAGGTGGAATTATTTGCTTAGATGTGATACGGAAACAGTTTTTCCTAAGTTAGTCAGATATAAAAAAATTTGGATTGCTTGGCTGAACTCATCATTTAGTACAGAATGTTTAGCATTTAGGTGGAGCTCAAAAAATCACTAAAATGTTTATAGGCATAGGCATATTTTTCAACAAAAACAACCTACTGCCATCCAACTGCTTCATTCTGAAGGCAAAATTGGCTGACAGTGAATGTAAAAAGCTATGATAAATGGACTGAAAAATGTGGACTAATTAGCATGAGAAGGGAGACATCAGTACCGAATAGAAGATAGAATATTATTTCATGGAAGGAATTATGTAATTTAAAACCAATGAAGATTAATTTCTTTTTTTTGCGAAAAATGCAACAATAAGTGGAAAAGCTTTGAAAGTGACATGCATGTGGCTGCAGTTCACACACTATACACCAGAGCCATGAACAAATTCATGCCTACTCCTAATACTTAAAAAGTTACTATTAGAGAGATTTGTCCATGCTGAGATGTTCGGCGTCTGCGGTATAAATATGGAACAATGAGAAATCCATGTATTTTGACCAAGAGCCATGTCCAAAACATGAATTTCCTGAGTGTCACAGCATGGAGAAACTCCAGCTTCCACTGGGCACCTCCTCTGTGTCATCCCTGTGTCATCCCTTCCACCAGAGTGGCTGCCTCAAAGGGGCCCTTGCAGCACCAGTGCGGCCCAATAGGTCCCGTGGCATCAGCAGCACATGACACCAAAACCATGGCAAATCTCCCACCCAGTGTCAACCCACAGAGCCCAACACCCACCCCTCACCTGTTGGTCCTGGGACCTCTGGGTCACCCTAACAGGCATCGCAGTGGGGCTGGGGGCCCTGCAGGATGCACATGGATTGGGGTTCTGTGGAACACAGTGGATCATGACCAGGCTCGCAGCTCCGCCGTCCCGCTCTGCATCGGGTGTTCCCACTCCCACACAGCCACGGCTCCTGTTGCAAAATCTAGAAAATACAAAATCATTGTTTGGAAAAGGTGTTCTTTGCTGTTTGGCCTTTGTGGTTTTCAAGGCTCATCAACAAGAAGGGAGATTATTTCCATAATTAGAAACAGAAAGTAGTAAAAAAGCTCTAAGTAATGGCCAGGTGTTGGAAAGACAAATTACTCGGTCTGTTGCCTCTCTGGGGCCCAGGTACGGGATATTACCAAGAGACTCCCTGGGCTTATTCAGCCCTCTGAATCATTACCCACTGATGATACTCCAGGATGGCAGTGATGAGATTGAAAAGAGAAGTGTCAGGACAATAATGAGGCACTTTAGGCCTTTAGAATTTTGGGTTCTTTGATCATGGGGCAACTTCCACAGCACCTGGCCTGCTGGAACTCAATGGACTCCATCTCTCCATTAAGGGCAGAAGGATATTAGCCCATGATCTGGTGGAACTCATTGAGAGGGCTTTAAATTAGATTTGAAGGGAAGGGAATGCAGCTGGGCTGTCTGGAAGCAGGCCCAAGGGTGTTAAGCCTGAGTTCGGGGTGAAATCAGTAGCCCAGCTGAGGATGTATACTAATGTATACTAACGCACGCAGCACGGGTAACAAACAAGAAGAGCTGGAAGCCATGGTGCAACAGTAAAGCTATGATGTAATCATCATCATGGAAATGTGGTGGGACGACTTGCATAGCTGGAGCACTGCACTGGATGGCTACAAGCTCTTCAGGAGAGACAGGAAAGGTGGAAGAACGTGGAGGGATGGCCCTTTATATTAGGGAGGCTTTTGATGCCATGGGTATTGAAACTAATGATGATGAATTTGAATGCCTATGGCTAAAAATTAAGGGGAAGGCCAATAAGGCTGCCATTCTACTGGAAGTGTGTTACTGCCCACCCAACCAGGAAAAAGAGGTGGAAAACTTATTCTGTAAGCTACTGGAGAATATTTCTGGATCACCAGCCCTTGTTCTTATAGGTGACTTTAACCTACCAGACACCTGCTGGGAAGTTAATTCAGCAGAAAAGAGGCAGGCCAGGAAGTTTTTTACAGTGTGTGGAGGACAACTTTTTGTTGGAGCTGGTGAGTGAGCCCACCAGGCAATGGACTATGTTATACCTGTTTGCATATAGAGATGGGCTGGTGGGAGATGTGGTGGCTGGAGGCCACTTGGGGCATAGTGATCATGAAATTATAAAGTTCTCAAAATTTGGTGAAATCAGAAGGAACATCAATAAATGTTGGGAAAGATGAGATAGGAAAAGCTTACAGTTAAGATTGCTTGGCAAGAGATTCTGAAAGTATAAAGCCTGTGAATGAAATAGAAATGAAAGTAAGCTTTGAGATGTAAGCATGGCAGGCAGGAAGATGGTGATTAGTTGGAGATGGGTTGAGTAACAGAAAACAAAGGGACACCTAAGGGATCCAAGGGAGGAGCTCTGCCAAGGTATCAGGGAAAAGGTAGATTAGAAAGTAGCCTTTAAGGTTTAGAATACAGAGTGATATGGTAATATAGCAGTTCTCATAGGCTGTATGTAAATTCTGTAGAATTTGTATCTTGCGCCAGTTGGTTACTGTAAATTAGAATATTCAACACAAAAAGAGAAATAATGCATCGTAACCAGGAGCTAGCCCTCTCTTGCGGACACCCCTTCAGCTGAGGCTGGTGGCTGAAGGCACGGCTCTTTCACCCATGACCCATGCAATAAACCACATGTTCCAAGAGCCTCCCTGGTCTCCAGAGATCCCTCTCCCTGCCATCGATGGATGATCCTACAAATAAAACTCTTACACTGGACTTATGGACGGCAGATGTTGGCCTGTCACAGCACAGTTGGTCTGTAGCTGGACAGACAAATCTGGCCATAACAGAAAATCCAATTCAGCTAAGTGTAGCTCGTTCTAGAAAAGAAGTGAAGTCCCTGGGTGAGCAATGATAGGATGGATTTGAACTCAAATAGGGAACACCAGCCAATCCCATTCAATCCTGAATGCAGACATCTCACTGGCCAGGGAGCTGGGTGGTGCTGAGACCCCAGCCAATCAGTTGTCCAAGCCCAGGAATTTTGAAACCCTTATAAAAGGAGGTAGCCATAATAAAATTTTGCTGTTTGTCTCATCATCAGCAGTGAGTCCAGTCATGAATCTGTCACCAACATACAAGAGTAACATAATATGGCCTGTTTAGGAGATTTATTCAGAGAGCTCCTTAGAAAGCAGCCCCTAAAAATAAAGAAGTCTAGGAGAGGTGGAGGGTCTTCAAAACAGAGATCTTGAGAGCACAGGAGCAGACTGTCCTTGTGTGCTGAAAGATGAGTAGATGAGGCAAAGTCCAGCCTCTGTGGGCAATGAGGTTTCAAAGAAACTTAGAAATAAAAAGAGGATGTATCATCTTTGGAAGGAGGGTCATGTCTCACAGGAAGTATTTAAGGGGGGTGCTAGGGCATGTAGGAAGAAAATTAGGGAGGCCAAAGCTCAGTTCAAACTTAATTTGGCAAGTTCTTTAAAGGACAATAAAAATGGTTTTACAAATAGATAAATGGTAATAGCAAGCGTAAGATCAACCTTTGCTCCTTATTGGATGAGGGAAGGAACCTAGTAACAGCAGATGAAGAGAAGGCGGAAGTGCTTAATGCCTTCTTTGCCTCAGTCTTTAGCGGGAAGACAATTTGTCTTCAGGATATCTGTCTTCCTGGGTTGGTACATGGTGTCAGGAAGCAGAATGGTCCTCCTGTTATCCAAGAGGAGGTAATCAGAGAATTGCTGAGCTGCTTTGATTTTCATAAATCTATGGGACCAGATGGGATCCATCCCAGGGTGATGAGGGAGCTAGAAGATGAGCTTGCAAAGCCACTCTCCATCATTTACCAACAATCCTGGCTCACTAGTGAGGCTCCAGATGACTGGAAGCCAGCGTGATGCTCATTCACAAAAAGGGTGGGAAACAGGATCCTGGTAATTACAGGCCAGTTAGCCTGACCTCAGTACCTGGTATGGTAATGGAACAGTTCATATTGAGTGTCATTATGCAGCACTTTCAGGATGGCCAGGGTATCAGACCCACCCATGGGTTTAGGAGGGGTAGGTCGTGTTTGACCAACCTGATCTCCCTTCATGACCAGGTGACCTGACTGGTGGAGGTAGGAAAGAATGTGGATGTTGTCTATGTGGACTTTGGCAAGGCCTTTGACACTGTCTCCCACAGCACGCTTCCAGAAAAGCTGGCAGCCCACAGCTTGGACAGGAGCACTCTTTGCTGGGTTAATTGGCTGAATGGCTGGGCCCAGAGAGTAGTAGTGCTGCATCCAGCTGGCAGCCAGTCACTAGTGCTGTCCCTCTGGGTCTGTGCTGGGGCCAGTTCTGTTCAGTATCTTTACTGATGAGACAGATGAGGGTATTGAGTAAATTTGCAGATGACACTAAGCTGGGAGCGTGTGTCAATTTGTTGGAAGATAGGAGGGCTATGCAGAGAGACCTGGAACTGTTGGATGGAGGGGTAGAGTCCAATAGGATGAAGTTTAATAAGTCCAAGTGCCGAGTGCTGCACTTTGCCACAATAACCCCCTGCAACGTTATAGGCTAAGGACAGTGTGGCTGGACAGTGCCCAGGTGCAGAGGGACCTGGGAGTACTGGTGGACAGCTGACTGAACATGAGCCAGCAGTGTGCCCTGATGGCCCAGAAGGTCAATGGCATCCTGGCCTGTATCAGGAATAGTGTGGCCAGTAGGACCAGGGAGGTTACTCTTCCCCTGTACTCGGCACTGGTGAGGCCACACCTTGAGTGCTGTGTTCAGGTGTGGGCCACTCAGTTTAGGAAGGATGTTGGGACACTTGAGCATGTCCAGAGGAGGGCAACAAGGCTGGTGAGGAGCTTGGAACATAAGCTCTACGAGGAACAACTGAGAGAGAAGGGGTTGTTTAGCCTGGAGAAGACTCAGAGGTGACCTTATTACTCTCTATAACTTCCTGAAAGATGGTTGTAGTCAGGTGGGGGTTGGTCACTTTCTCCAGACAGTAACTGACAGAATGAGAGGACAGTCTTAAGCTGAACCAAGGGAAATATAGGTTGGATATTTGGAAAAAGTTTTTTACAGAAGGAGTGATAAAGTACGGAATGGTTTGCCTGGTGGTGGAGTGGAGCGAGGTGGTGGAGTCACCATCCTGGATGTGTTTAAAAAAAGATTGGATGTAGCACTCGGTGCCATGGTTTAGTTGAGGTGTTAGGGTTTGAGTTTGACTCGATGATCTTGAAAGTCACTTCCAACCTAGTGATTCTGTGATTCTGTGATTCTACTTGTTGGCTGAATTGCCTTGTTAAGCTATAGGGTTTGACAGGCTTCAGTGATCTTAGACCTGAGGATCACAAGGCTTCGGAAGAAGGATGTATCACTGATGGGAGACACAAATAATGCAGAATTTATGGGCACAAGGACATTTGGCAGAACCCCCAAGACAAGGAACAAACTAATAAAGTCAACACAACAACTGTACTGAATGAGCTCTGGTGGGGGAAAGGGTGATTCCAGCAGGGGCAGACCACAGCCACCAACTCAAGAAACGTCTCACTAAGAAGAGAGAGACTGAGCATGCAGTCTAATTAGCATGAGAAGTGAGAGGATCATTACCCAATAGCACACAGAATACTAATTATGACAACAACTAGGTAACTTGCAGTCAATGAACACCAATACCTTTGTTTGCTAAAATGTATAAATACTAAAAAGCTCTTGTTCATGTGGTGCTGGCTCTGTGAATTTGCCACTGAGGCCCATCTTTCTGCACAGAACCGTAATTACCTCCACTCAGTGTGTGGATCAGCCTCTTGAACAACTTGTGCTAGACCCAGCTAATTTGGCACAACACTCGCTAATGCTCTGACACCTCCACTCTCACTGCAGCTGCGAAATGGTCTGACCACTCCTGCCATGTGCCAGTGCCAATGGCCATGTATCTTTGGAAGTGGGGACTTCCATGTTCCAAGGTGGGCGGGATGTCACTGAGGAGCAGAATGCCATATGTTCAGGGCAGAGGGAATTCTGATGGGCACATGTGGGGAATGCCCTACCCTGTCCCGTGACTGACTCAGCTGGTTTCCAAGTGGCACTTGGAAAAAAGTGGCACTTTTCCAAAGGGGCACTTTGGACATCCAGTTGCTGCAATTGCCAACCAGGGCTAATTAAGTGTTTCTGCACAAAAGCACTGTGCATGGATATGTCCAAGGTGAAGGAGCAGCTTAACACCTCTAACTGGGGAAGCAAGGTGCAGCCCTCTCAGTACTGGTTTATCCTGCCATGGGCTGGTCAGTCAGTGAGGCTTCGAGCACATGCACAGTCACTCGAATATCATCTCTTTGACAAAACCCCCAGGCCTTTCCACATCCCAGTTTCCTAAAAGAAAGCAAGCCAACAGCATGCCCAGGCCCCAGTGTGCTCTGCAGGGGGACTTGACATAGAGGAGCCAGCGCTGACCCTGAATACATTACAGGCTGATAGGTGTGCCAGCTGCAGGTGAGTGACTGCATGGTGTTGATTATGGATCCCCAGTTACAGACTATTGGAAAAGCCTTTGTGTGAAACACCAGAGAAATCCAAGGAGCTGTTATACTGGACTCCCAAATGTCCAACAGCCTTTTGATATCTTAAAAAGTCATTGATGACAACACCCACTCTTGGGTTACCAGAATTGACTGAACCCTTTGCGCTGTTCATACATGAGTGCCTTTGCCTTGCACACTAGCTCCATATTTAGCTCAAAGGCTGAGAATATAGGAAAGAACCCATTGGAAAAGAGTGTATTTCTCAAAAAACAACTAAACAATGTACTCGAGGGATGGCCAGTGCGCCTCAGAGCAGGAGCCACCACGGTCCTGATTGATAGAATAGGCTTGAAAATTATTGGGGGAAAAAAGTCAGTTTATGTCCTCTACATGGTTATGTCTGGTTTAGAGCAAAAAGGAGATCACTGGTTATCCCTGAGCAGAATCTTAAAGTAACAGTTGGTAGCCCTGGAACAAAAGACATGGTGTTAACCTTGCTATGTTCCAATCCTTCTGCAAGGAATCAGTATCTTCAATCAAATATGAAAGCTTTGGGTGCATCCAGTTCCCTGCCAAAATAACAACAATGCATTGCAAAGCTCACCAGTTGGAACACGAGTCAACATCAGAAACTGAATAGCAGACAAAACTGATAGAGAGGTGGCAGAACAAAGCATCTTGTTGGCAATTTTTTCCTCAGTCGTAAACCTTTTCAAATCAGTCACAGAATACCATGATGAAGACAATCAATTAGCAAAACCTTTTAATTCTTGATTGAATCCTGAAGGGTGGTGGGTAGCAACAAATCAACAAGTTAGATTGCCTCAAGCAATAATGAGATAAATTGTAAAAGACAAACATAAAGAAACTCATTAGGGGTATTGAAGGTATGGTAGATAATTTGAAAATGCAGGTACTTAGTGTTAGGCTGACTGGGATTGTGACAAATCTAGTTAGCAAATGTAAAATCTGCTTACAGAGCAGTTCACAGTTTTACAAAAGACTGGCATTAGTGATCACAAAAAAGGGAAGTCATGCAAGAGATTAATGCCAAAGAGATTTTTTGAGTTACCTCAACAAGAAGGATATAAGCATTAGGTTTAGTAGAAACATTTTCTGCATGGTCAGAGGCTTTTTGTTGTCACACCAATGAAGTTAGAGAAGTACCTCAAGGAATAGCACTCAGGTTAGGGATCATGTTTGGAATGCAATCAAATAGATATTCCTATTTCCTGAAACTGTACAAAATCTATGCAAAACACTCCCAGCTAAATGGGACCTACAAGCCCATGGAGGTCTTACCACAGTGGCAAGATTGAGAGAACAAATCAGAGTCTAAAATGGCCAGGAAATCACACACAAGTGGCCACAAGTGCTTCCCTTTGTACTATTGAGAATCAGAATTCAAGTGGCTTCTAAAGAAAAACTGAGCCCATAGGAAATTCTCTGTGCAAGATCTTACCAAGTTATAATCCTTTCAGGAGAAAGTCATGTGATAGAAAATAATAATTGAAGTCCGTATGTATCATTTTTGGGAAAAGTGATCTCACCTTTGCACAGGTTTCTGATTTGTGTGGGAATACAGCTAGAAAGCAGGACTCACAGTACTGCTGAACTCTTGACAGATTTGGATATTCTGAACTTGGTAGGCCAAAAGCCATGGGAGGTTGGAGGGAGGTAGGAAAGGAATGCTGCGTTTTCTTTTTAGGTAGCCATGTAAAATTGCACCTGCAAAGATTGTAGTTAAGCACATTGGTAAGAAACACAAACAATGTGGTTATTGCTTGGCAGTAGAATATTCTATTCAAAGCTATAAGGCTATATAAGCTGAGCCCTGTAAGTCAGTAAAATCGACTTCTTGTATCCAAGCAATGTTCCATCTCTTCAACCGCCTGACAGGTTTGACCATCCCTGATGACTTTGGATGCTCTGGCTCATCCTTATCAAGCTGGGGACTGTGTCTATGTCAGTATGCAGAGCAACAAGGCACTTAAAGAAAAGTGGGAAGGACCATTTCAAGTAGTCCTAAGCACTTCTGCAGCAAGAAAAAGGCACAGGACCAGTGCATTGATACACATCCCCTGAGGGAAGCCAGCCCCAACACAAAAGGAACCAGAAGAGTAAATAGAATCAGCAGAAGATTTGAAGCCTAAACTCATTAAAGCATGAAAATATTACTTCTCTTCTGCTATGTAGAATTATTTAGAACAAATGCCATGAAAGTAAAGATATGTCATGCAAGGTAAGTTGTGACAAAACCTATTAAATGTGAAAATCAAGCTTGTGGAAACCATGAAGGTTACAAATTGCTGGATTTGTTACAAGAATGCTGGATTTGATATTCAGCAATCTGGAATATCATCAATCCAAAAAAGCAAATTAAGAATGGGAGAAGACTAAAAGTAGCCCCTCTTGATGGGACTGGCTTTCCTCATAGCTAGCAGACCTTTAAAAGCTTTAAGAATTGTTTATAATCCATGTTGGAGTTGCAGTTTGCTTTTTTTTCGTGTGTGCGTGTGTGTGTGTGTGTAATAGTTCACTGTACTCCACCTTTCATGAGATGTTCTGCAAATATTTGTAATAACAAACATTATTATCATAGATAAGGAAGAGTTTTAGAACTTAGACTTCCAAGAAAAACCTTGAAAGTCTCTAAGTGGGGGATTGTTGCAAATACCTTAGGAGGAAGTAGTGGTTAGTGAAACACTGAGAGCTCTGAAACCACCTATGTCCCAAGTCAAGCCAGAGCAATGCACTTTGTTCAAGAATATATTGTGCAGTTCAGATAACCAAGATGAAGATGACTACTATATGGAAGGCCGAAATGAAAGGTGAACCAAAGTCCAAAAGCTCAGTGACCACTCAGGGTCTCTAAAGATCCCCAACTAGACCCTCAGAGACTAACTGTGCAGACTCAAGCAATTCATGCATATTTAATGATTTCTGAGAAATAGAATGCAAAATACGTATTGCATACTCCATGGTGATCTCACAGCTGGTGTTGGCTCTGTCACAATGTGCTCCTCCCCGGCACCTGTATAAAAAAACAGGGCAGCCACCCACACAGCACTCATCCAAAATCATCATGCCCTGTCACAGTTGGAGAGGATGCCAGAGCAGGAGCTGCGGGTGATCTTGGAGCCGCAGGCGCTCCCAGAACCAGAGTGTGAGGAGGAAGCCGCGGGCCGTGTCTTGCTGCCGCAGATATTGCCAGCACCGCAGCCGAAGACGCCACCGCCACTACTGCTAAGCTGAGCCTGGGGTTCAACCCTACACAGCCAGAGCCCAAAGAGTGCCAGCCATGGCATAGGCCTGGCACTGCCAGTAAAGCATAGAAAGCCCATACCAAAGTATGCATGTCCTGCGGTGCCTCTGCGCCAGCAGAAGGTGTCGCTTGGTGTCCAGGTGGTGTCTCTGTCTCTCTGCTCCCCCAGGGTTTACCTGGCTCAGGATATCCCCCTTTTCTCCACACTAGACTGCCCCACTGTTGGGTCATGCCTCTCAGAAACACAGCCATTGCATGAGTGAATGCCATGAGACTCAGGCCCCTCAAAAACTTTCTTTGTCCTTGCTGCACATGTGCCAAGAGCGACATGTGCGCCCACCCTCCTGCCAGTTCAGTATGTGCAAAATGGTACTTAAGTGCTACTTCTGTTCAAAGTTTTCTGGAGGCAAAAAGGGAGCTGGGGCAGGGGCCGAGGGGAGAATGTCAATAAGTGAGAAGTTGTCCTGAAGTCCCTTTTGCCGGGGCAGATGCCATGTGGGTCCTTTACCAAAGCAAGAGAGCAGATCCTGTGTCCTGGATCCAGTCAGGACAGGGGAAATTTTTGCAGCAGCCAGGAGGAGCACAGCCAGGACCTTGGGGTAATTGGATACAACCTCCCACATGGCAGGGGGAAAATGGAAGGGATTTGCTCTTCTTTGGCTGGTGCGCCCTAAGTCGTGGGGTGTGCCAAGTTTTGTGTAGTGAATGATCATGTGGGACTCGTTCACCTCTTGCACACTCTGCTTTTAGTGTTGTTATTACCATTTGTGTTCTTATTTCACTGCTTTTCTGGTAAATTTTTCTTATCTCAAAATGGTATTTACTTTGTTCTCTCTCCTCTCCATCATGCCACAGGGAAAGTGGTGGAGAAGTCAGTGAGTGGCACATGGTCTGAGGTGTTTCAGTGTGAGCACTAAACTGGGGAATACTATTCCTACACTGCAGCAATGTGGAAAACTCAATTTACTATTGTTAGTTATTTACAATTGTTATATACTTATCTATTATTAAATATCTATTATTGGGATATATTTAGAATAGAGACTGGACAAGGTAAAGGCCTTGTCAAGCCTCTAAAAGGAGTAAGTGATGCCTTAAGTTTTAGCTTTCATATTTTTCAGATTCTGTGTTGTCTAGGTGTGTAGCTCTGACCTTCATATTAAGTTCTCTTCACAGGGTAGGTAAACAAAACAATCCCTTTTTAGCTTGAGACCAAGGACAACTGTTGCAAGCCTCAGGCCCAAAAGGTATAAAGAACAGAGAACTGAAGAGAGCAAGAAGGAGGATGGAACTTCATAACCTAAAGCTATAATTGGACAATTAGCCCCAGTATGCAAATAGAGCAAAACTTACAAAAGTGTGAAACCTTGTGACTGGTGGTCCATTTTGTGACCATTTTGGGTCCATCTTGGGTGTAGCCCTCCTAAGGCTCTTGTACTGCCCAAGGTACATCCTTTAAGGCCTTTTAATAAATACTGACTTTATTCTCTTAGCTCTGTCTAGTCTCTGTTCCAGGTCAGCCTTCTCCAGGCATCAGCTCCTTTCCTTGTCTAGTCCGACAGGAAAATTAGCCTGCTGAAAAGCAACCGCTGTAATTGAACTAAAAGCCCGCTAGTTAATGCTTTTTTAAGGTACAGACTTAAGAGAGTTACACAGAAAGCAAAAATTAAATATTGCCAAATAGTCTTTATAATAATATTTTAAAATATTTTAAAATATTTTAAAATATTTTAAAATCTAGTGTGTGAGAAATTCCTGTGGTCTTTTTCCAGTCCCACAGTGACAAAGAATTCTATAAAGCAAATTATGACTGAATATTTTCAGCTCATCAAAAAAAGTTAAGCAAAGCAGCAGCAACAGTTACACTTGAGCTGCATTTCCAAAGCAGACAATTGACTTTAATGCTTAAGGCTAAAGAAGGGGAAATGAGGGGATCTGTGTGTTGAAAAACAAACACAATGGAACTGTACAAATGTATTCTGTTCTAAATGGGCATTATCATATTCAAAATATCATTGAAAGTTAAGGCCAAAATTTCAAGTGGTTTTATGTCAATCAGCTGTGTTAAATCATTAAAGAGAGCATTACTGGTCTGGCTTCACAGGTATCTGCATAAATGATGAACAGAAAATCTGCACATTCCAAATTATATTGTCTTGAATAAGTCAGATTTTCCATAGGAATCAGAAAACAGGTTTGGGTTTGTTTTTTTCTCCCTCTAAAAAAGGCAAAAAGAGTTCACGCTTAGTTAGTTCAATGTTCCGAAGGCTCACTCGGCTAGTATCAAGGTCACAGACAGTGGATTCTGAGCACTTCCAAAGAGATGTTCTTGATTCTCTGACTTTTCACAGACATGAAAGCAAAAATTGAAATCAATTGTGTTGCTATTGGTGGAGAAAGGAATGTGACATACACATGCTGAAGTTTATGCAGTAACAGTCAGATTTTATCATAGGGCCTTTTATAGGGCTTTGAATTTCCCATGCGTCCTGGTTCAGGGCAAATTTGGGAGGAAGCCTCCGAATGGGCTGAATGGGGTCCCTCTACTAAAGCAAACCTAAACGGCCCCTCCCCCAACCGGTCCATGAGAAAATCTCCTCAGAGGAAAGTGGAAAAACTATTTATTTAACAAACAAAGTGCCCACAGGCACAAAGAATGAATAACATGAAACAATAAAACCTCTCGCCACTCTGAAGAGAGAGATGGCAAAACTGAGAGAAGTCCTTCCATGGGTTAGTTTGGCTCGCTCAGTCTCTTATCAATCCCTCTGGCACTGCAAAATGCCAAGGTCCAGGACCTGGTGGGCCACAAGTGTGAGCTTCCGATGCTCTTCTGGGTTTTTCAGTCCAGGACAGGTTTAAACAGTCCCAAGAAAAAGAAAAAAAAAACAGTCCAGGGAGATTCATTGCCTCAGCTAGCTAAAACTAATTAAAAGCAAAGACATCTCTGTCCCACAGTCTGTCCGTGCCTCAGATGAGCACAGTGCAAGCAAGGAATGTGGAGGAGTGAATGCTGTCTCTGAAAACAAACTGCTTGCTTCTTCTTTCCACCCCCTCACCCTCAGAACCAGTCTTAAAGGTACAGAACACAATATTCAACATAAACACAACAGACAACTGGGGATACAAGCATCATAAAGTCACCCTAGGACACTGAGCTTACAGAGATGATTAGTCAAAGGTCTTAACTCTGCCTGGTTCACTGGCCAATGATACAGGTACATTCTCTGTTCAAAAGGGTTGGCTGGAGTCCCTGTGCTCGAACTCAAATTCACCCTATCATTTTTAAACCCGGGGAGTTGTTTACTTCTTGTTCTCCAATGAAGTAGGATGGTCAAGTTGGTGTCTGTTATGGCCAAATTTTTTGTGCAGCTATAGCTGTCACGAACTGAATTCAGATAATTTGCTTTTCTCTCCATTAAACCACAAACCTACACTCTACCTTTCTCATTAATACAAACACAGAAACACTGACAGCCTTGGTTGGCAGAAAAAGGAAAACTGTCACTTCCAGACAACTCATCGAGAGCAGTCAATGTTAAACTCACTGCCCTGGGTTTCACAGCCACTCCCCACCTGTGCCCATCCCTGCAGGGCAGAACCAGCATCAGGAGGACCTGTGGCAAGAGGTGGTGACAGTGGCAGGTCCCTATGCCCAGGGCAGAAGCCACAGCACCTCTGCTCCTGGCTAGAACAGGGGCCACTTGCCCAGGTGGATCTGGTGTCCAAAAAGGAAGTCTGTAGTCCTAGGGCTTTCCCCAGCCCTGCCGGTGGCCAAACCATCAGCAGCTCTAACTGGGCTCTTGGAACTCTTTATTCAAGGAAAAGTTATTTCCCTCACATAGTCCTGTAATGGTTTGAAAGCAAAACAAATGAGAGGCTCCAAGTCAGAAATACAATTTAATAAGAAAAAAAAAAAAGGTAAAATAAAATAAATGCAATAATACAAAAGACCACTTGACAGAGTCAGAATACAACCTGAGTG
>JBBMKD010000115.1:11095513-11111206 GCA_037834095.1 Argya squamiceps | reverse complement strand
ACCAATACCTTAGGGTGTTGCCAGTCTAATGGTGTTCTTTTTAGGTCTGGATTCTTTGTTGGTTTGACTCAACCAGGGCCTTTTGGTTTCAATCTGGTCCCATCTGGCAGCTGGTCTTTGTGATTTCCATAAGGGTGGCAGCAGCAGTCTGACTGACAGGCTGGTTGCCAGCAAGGAAGTAGGGAGAGGATCTGACAGGAAGTAGGAAGTGGAGCAGGCAAGGGGCCAGCAGGGGGGCAGCAGCAGTCCAACTCAGGGGAAGGCAAGGTATTTCAAGGGTTTTCAAAACGGGCACAAAACATACAACTTAAGGAGTAAGAAACTGGGGCTGGAATACATACAACATGTAACAACCAATGGGCACAATGACACAAAACATAACTCACAGAATAAGAAACTGGGGCTGGGATACATACAGCATGTAACAACCACTGGACACAACTATTAACTTTTCAACCCTTTGAATGTTCAGCATGGAGTCTACCTCAAAGGCAGTTTTGTCTGATGAGATGAATAAGAGACTCCTGACTACATGTTGAATGTTCAACATGTTAAAAGTAATGATGATGTGCTATTGGTTGTTGTATGCCATCTGTACCCCAGACCCCAGTTTCTCACCCCTTAAGTTGTATGTTGTATGCCCCTTTTCCAAAAACCTTGAGATCCCTTACCTTCCCTCAAGTTAAGCCTCTGCTTCTCCCCCACCTGCTCTCTGCCTGCCTCTCTTCCGACTTCCGGCTGCCCCTCTCCCTACTTCCTGCTGGTATCTGGCCTGTCCGTCAAGCTGCTGCCACCACCCTTATGGAAATCACCAAAACTCCCATGAGGCTTTGCTGCAAGCCGGGACCTAATTAACACTGGGAATCCCTAGCTGAGATGAGCCGACACAGAATCCAGACGTACAAAGAACAGCATCGAACCAGCAACACCTAAGGTATTCGTAGACAGTTTCCTGTGTCTCGCCATAACCTGAAGAGTACCTGGAGGGAGAGACACCCCTAGACCGAACAAGCCTGTATGAGTTCCTGGGAACTCCCATGAAGGTGAACTCCTGGCTCTGCAGTGGCTCTGCAGCAGCTCAGTTGAGCGGCAGGACTGATATGGACCTTCTTCTCAGTGGAGCAGTAGCATAGGCCATCCCTTGAGCTTCCCCTTTTTTTAATAAAAGCATTTTAAGGAGTTAAAATTATCTCCTGCCCTGGTTATTTACAACATCTAACAGATGTTTTTTATGCTTAGGGGTGTGGGAAGCTGTTAGCTCTTTGATCTCAAGCCATCATTGTAATGGACCTTGTTTGTCTCAAACAGGCATCAGCTGTAATGGGATTATGCATTTTGTTTATACAAACCTGGCTTCTACAGCCCACTGGAATCACAGTCAGTTATTAGTTTTTCTCTTAAAGTGGGCACTCATCTATTTTATATTAAATGTAGTTTTGCTACAGTCTTTTGAAGTTCCAGCATTATAACAGACATAGAGGTGAACAAATGGCAAATTATGTATTTTTTAAAAAAAATCTGTTACTATTTCCATCTGCAGACAATTGTAGCACAGTGTGATGGGTGTCAGCACAGGTCACACTTATTCAGAGAGATTATTAATAGACCTTTTTCCCAGGCTTTAAACTGGATCTTTTACATGACAGTTGAACAGTATCTCTTACAAGCAAATGATGAAGTTGAAATGCAGAGAGTGATGGGTTTCAATCTAGTTCTACAGTTGTAGTTGGATGACGTGAACTGGCATATGGCAATCAGGCACTACAGGAAAGAGGGTCTTAACAAGTGTGTTTAAGTAGATGTTTTGAAGGTTTTAAAACTTCTAATTTAACTCAGTTGAAGGGACTTCATATTTTTTTCCCTTCATTGCTCAGAAAATGCCCTTATGCATCCCATTTTCTTTGCTGTAGTCAAGGAAGCTCTGGCTCCAGATCCAGATTCTGGTTCAGATCTTTTTACTTTTCCAAAATTTTTTCCCCCCATTTGTCTGAAATGAGGAGCAATTACAATGGGCCAGCATCATTGCACACAGCTATACAAAATACAGTGTTAACATTATTAGTATTAGCAATGGCAAGCTGAGTCTGAGGGCCAGGGGTTAGTCTGGTGGAGCAAGATTACCCTCCTGGATTCTAATGGGCCAGAAAGATTACCATGTAGTCTTATCACAGGGTTTTCTTTTTTACCAGATTTTCTGCCTGCTCTCTGAGTGTGAGCTGCTGACTTGAGTTTAAGTTGGCAATGCTGGGCTTCTCTGAATCCTCACTTTTTTAAAAAGGTGAGGAGATGACTTATTGTCCCTTTTCTTATACATACATGACACCTTTGTGTTCTGGGTTCATGAAATACAGGATTTTGGCAATAAAGTGAAAATCTTAACTGCAGTGCACATTTGAAAATGGACGCTCTGAAGTCCTCTTGCAATTCAGTGCCAGTTTAGTTATAATGGAGTAACCAACTGTTGTCCTGCCAACCCAGAGAGGCAAGGCAGAGTTCCCATAGAAACCTGTCAGAGACACAGTGAAATTCATCAAGATTCTCCTGTTCCTTGGGATTGTTTCTCTGCCGCTGTCAAGCCTGGGACATTGACCTGAGAGAGTGCAAGAGGCTGCCACTGTTAAAACACCCCATTCTTCTTTGTGTTATGATGTTCAACTGTGTGGTTGTCAGCACAGATGTTTTGGGGTACTATTTTTGTTCTAGTACTGCAAAAATGAGAGGGGATTACTTACACATGTCTCTCTTGTGCTTACTATTCTTTATGTGAAAAACTGTTTCAGCATGATTGCTCCAGTTGGGGCTAGAAATCCACATTATCACTTCTCATCTGGGAGGCAGTTTATGATTGTAGCTGTGTTACAGTGAATTAGTAAACTCCACCTTTCTTCCTGGTAGGAAGCAACCAAAGTAAATTTTGTTTCTCAGGAAGGGCACTGTCTGTTCTGTGAAGAGTTCATAATGAAATAAGTTCACCCCACTGAGGTACTCAAGTGAGGTTCATGCCTTTAAGCCAAATAGCCATCTGTAATTTCCTGCACTGGGTTTTGTATTCATTTACCTGCTTGAATTGAATTTAGGGACATGACTGGAGAAAAAGACATTGAATCTTTCTATTCTCTGAATTTTTAAAGAGATTATAAGTGCATATTATTGTTTGAATCTAATTTTTACATAAATACTGATTTTCTGATATGCATTATAGAAAAGGAGGGAAAAGTCTTTGTTTCTGTAGCACCTGTATGGGTTGCAGTTGTTTTTTCATAATGATGAATTATCTTGTGCCAGGGTTCTGAATTGTGAAGGCAGAACAAACAAGATTTTTTTATATGAGACATAGGGTTGTTTATTTTACTTGGTTTAGTTGGTTGACAGACCCTTATTTGAAAGTAAACACTAGAAACAGTAAGCATATAATTTCTTAATAAAGTAAGGTGTTACAGAATTCCTCAGGGAAGGTGGACATGATGTATACCTAGGCCTTGAACTACCCGAGCTGAGGCCTTCAACAAGGCCTGATTGAGGCCTTGAACCCTGTGACACAGTTAGAAATTACTTAGCTGACTGTGGCACAGTTAGAAATTAGCAGTTAAGGTGTCGAGAAAAGATAGTATAGTGGTGAAGGTCACTGAGTAGGATTGTTAGTAATCACGTGTTAGCCACCTTAAAAATAAGTTAAACAAAGTGTGTTTGCATATTTCTCTCCACTGTGTGTCAATGAACAAGCTACTGTAATTGTAAACTATATAGAAATGTATATAAGCAACCATTTTAGCCGAATAAAGCAGAACGTCGTTGTTAATCACACTGGTTTGACCTGCCTTCTCTGAATGATCCAATTCCTTTGATCTCAAGCTAATCTGGACTCAGAAGAATTCCTAACTTTAGTAAGGGACTATCTAGATGAAGCCTGAAAATAAAGATTTTAGTTCTGTAATCATCTGAAGTAAGTGTAAGTGGCTTAAGAAAAATGTCTTGGGATGTAGAATCAAATAAAAACATACAAGAGAGATCATAAATGCTGAAGCAGTGTTATCCACTGTCCCTCAAAATGTAAAATAAAATTAACAAGTATGAAGGCTGAAGTAGATGTGAGTGAGGATGAGGTAAGGTAGCTTTGAAGATTATGATGAGAAATTATGATGATAAATGTAAGAAGATGTAAAGCAAAAATGTTACTGGGGAGATTTATATTGTATATGACAAAGCAGTTAGAAGGGAAAAAATTAATTTTATAGACCAGATCTATATACTGGATTAGAATGGAGAGTTTGGATTTTATGTTTAGCAGTCCACAGAGAGAAAAAACATGCAAATATCAGATCTTTAGAAAAATAAAAAATACTAGTATTTACTGGCTAGTAACGAATTTAGAAGTGATCTATAGACCAACTTGCTGACCTTCAGCTACTGAACTATGCAGACACAAAATATGTCTAATTAATGAATCTTGATGAGGGCTGTAGGAATTCAGTTACAACAATCATAAAATAGATCTAGTTGAAAACAAGGGGGTTTAATTCACTAGGAGTTTTCAATATATTATTTTAGCTCATGTTGTTGTTAAAGTAATTTTAGTTATAATTTCTGCTAAAATAAAGTACCCCAAACCTTTAAGTGGTCAGAGAAGTTGACATTCTTGTAATTTAAGTGCTCATGTCAACTAAAGTCTTCTAGGGCTTCAAGCAGGGATCTGTCAGGTTCTTACTTTGCATTTGCCGGAATTCATTGGACTGAAGATATTTCAAGTGGAACATTTCAGTGGATTCAAATATATATAGGTAGGTAGGCATATAGATAGATAGATAGATAGATAGATAGATAGGCAGATAGCTATAGCTAAGTGTGTGTAGATGCATGTATGAGAGTATATATATATGCACACTTGTTTGTGTAAGTAGGTACAGGATACATACAAATGTCACACACTGTACATACACAATGAGTGAAATAAGGGTATATACACATTTAGTTAGAAACTATCCAACCATTCATCTGTTAAACATTCAGAAATCTTGTCCACAGATGGTGAAATGGGATGCTTGGGTAGGTGGTGGATGAAGTGTCAAAGCACAGTTCTGATGTAATCTAGGGGCCAGGATCCATCCCCTTTCTTCATGGAAACTCACATCATCATCGATACATGGTTCAGGACAATCCAGGTTAAGAAGTTGAGTGTTCAATGTGCCGGTGGTAATGAAAGTCAGAGGACTTCCTCCCAGAGCTGTGTGAAGCACTGGCTCCTGCAGATCTGTCCTGACAAGATGTCACTGGCTTATGCTGGCCTTGGTTCCCCTGGCAGAGCTGCCGTGCCTGAAGGACGCTGCCCTGTGCTCGAGCCTGCAGAGCAGCCCAGCTCCCTCCCCCTGTGACCAGTGTGCTGCACACATTGCCAACCTTTCCCAGGAGTTACAGGGCAGCCGGCAGAAGAGTAGGAATCCTCAGCCAGAGCACTAGCCCTCAGCTGCCATTTGCCTTTCTCTCCTCCTGTGCAGACTCCAGACAGCCAATGGCACCAGTCTGTGCTGTGCCCAGCAAGGCTACGCTTCCCCTCGGGAGCAGCCAGCTGCCAGTTAGGCTCTGAGAGCAGAAGATTCACCCAGTCCCAGAAGAGGCACCCAGGGCTGAGCTGCTGCCTCTTGCAGATAAAAAGGCCTCTTTCCAGCCTGCCTCTGCTGAGGCTCAGGCTTCTCAGGGCTCTGGCAGGGCTCTGCTGGGGCTCCGCCTTGGGCAAGTCTGGGCCTGCTCTCACCTCACAGTTGCTGACATCTCTGCACCAGAGGACACCTTTCAGAGCACCCTCTCTGATCTTTCTGATTTGTCAGCTGAGCAATATTCTTCTCCAGCCAAAGAGATTGCATTTTGGGATACAAATCCAAGTGACAGGGACTCAAATGCTCTCGAGTCACAGCTGAAGGCCTGCATCTGCACAGGATGTTTTGGCTGCCCCACTCCTCCTTTGGTTTTGCATACAAATGCCATTGCTCTTTCTCACTCAAAAAGAAGCACCATGGCTGGGCAAAACCCAGCCAGTGGGCCATATTCCAAAGGCAGTATGGTCTGGAGAGGGTAAGTGAAAGAGCACCTTCTGCACTTTCAAAGCACACCAAAGAAGCCATAAATGTCACTTTTCACCTTTAAGAAAACAACTGACCACTCAGAAGGAAATGTTGAGCTTTCTCACAGGGTCAGATGGAGGGGAATCTTCCATATGGGTTGAGGTTTCAGAAACTCCATTTATTTACAATCCTACTCTATATTCCTACTCTACAATCCTACTCTGCAATCCGACTCTAAGCTGGTTGTGGAGTAAATGGTCCTGATGTGATTATCACAGTCTTGTCTCCTTCTTTCTCTTCACTGAAATGAGTGACACCAGGATAGAAGCAGGCTTAGATGATACCACAGGTGTTCAATCACAAAATGCCCCAAGATCTCTTCAGGTACAGGGGCTCAACATCATTGGCATGGAGACAATCGAGGAAGTTCTAAAATACTCTCCAAGGAAGAAAGGCATTCACAGCCACTTTGAATGTTCCCAAATATCGTCCTTACCCAGTCAATTTCATTTCCTTCCCCAAAAGAAGGTTATGGCATTGCTAGCCACACCTCTGTCAGCTGAATAAATAAATGGCAGGAAACTTAGGAAAAGGACTAGACTCCAAAGTCCCCATAGGTCTGTGCAGGAATCAACATCTGTGCCTCTCTAGAAAGACCTGTTGTGACAGACTATTTTTGAGAAAACTACAAAACTGACAGAGTTTCCATAGGGACACTTTAACCCAATTCCTCTTTGAAACCTGTTGAAGTACCTTGCTTCCAACACTTTTATATGTGTTTTATAGAACACTTGCAAAAGATATGGATATTCCTTGTCCCACTGACAAGGCGAGGCCATGATCTCCAAATGGTCCTGGGAGTTGGTTCGGCTGACAGCTTAGAGCAGCCCATATGCATTCCTCTGTAACCCTCCCAACCAAGGTGATTTGGGGATGGGGTTGCCCAAACTTCTACGCCTTCGACAACGTAAGGCAAAGAGTTTGCATTAACAAGGAAGTTTGGAAAACACCCCTATACTTATCCTAAAGAATTTTCATGTGCTGCAGTATTTTCTTAAAATGTGCACAGTTTTGTAGTAGAGGTAGTGGGCTTCCACCTTCTACGGATAAAATTAATTCAGTGGACAAACCTAAGTCTTGAAGAAAAAAATTGACCAGAAGAAAGCCATTCCAAATATGGTATAAGCACCAATGAGAGAAGGAGTTACCAACAGTGAAATTTCTTTATTGTTAAATTTCAATACTAATTTCTTTCAACTTTTTAAACTTACTAATCTTCTTTGATCTAATCCTTCATTTTAAACAAATAGTCTACTGCTCACTTCTAATATAACCTACTGTTCTATACAAACTTAAATAGTCCTAAAAATCTAATCTTCTATTTGAAATAAAAAAAATCCAGAGTCCATAGATTTTAGCAGGCTAAAGCAGATGTCTGGTGCCAGGACTCCACTTACTGCTTGTCAAATTCAGATATGCAGCTCTGAATCTGTGACAGCATTTTGTGGAGGTACTGGCACCTGCTCTTCATTTCAGAGTAGCTGGGGCTACCCTGTGAAGTAGAAATCAAAAGAAAATTAGGGCATGCAAACATTTCTGCAGAGTTTAGAATCTGATGTCCTTTGCTTTAAAAAAGCCTTGAGCCAGACTCAGCAGTAACCACGTCCTGCAGGTCTGGTGTCACACATACGTGTTGTATCTGCTGATAATGTGCTAGGATTTGATGAAGCAGCATCTTCAAGAAAAAAACACAAAGAATGTTTTGTTACCACCATAAAATGCAAACTTTGGTAAAACACTGAAAATACACTCTGACTCTAGAGATTTTCTTTTCTGTGAGCCACCATTCTTCTGGAAGGTTAGCTAAAACAAATCCCCAATTCCCAGTATCACCCAAGATCTGTAATTAAACATCTCAACAGGCAACAGAAGGAGCACATGCTCTAAGACTCTGCTTGGGATACCTCTGACCTTACTGCTTGTTCATAGACAGCCCAAAACAGGGGGTTTTGGGCAGGGTCTTGAAAAATCAGACCCAGCGCAAGTGGTGTGTGAGCATATATGCCAATTCTGAAGTTTTTGCTTTGTCTCACTGACCAGCTCCAGGGAATCTAAAATACTGCTGTGGTGAAGTGCAGTCTTCACAGTTTTGTCCTTCTTCATCTGATATGCTTCAGAACCTGCAGTCAGAGACTTCCATTGTTCATGAAGCTGTCTGAAATTCTTTTTCATTTTGTCAGTCTGAGAATGTAAATTTCAGTATTTCTCATACTCTGCATTGAAGTCATCCTTGTAGCGCTGGCGTTGCTCCAAGGAGACAATGGCTACCTATTTTCTAATGGAAAAATTAGACCATTTTTCTATGAGTGTGCTGTAAAAGAACATTCTGCTATGTTTCTATTCCATAAAGCATGCGTGCAATATTACACTATGCATGTGGTGAATGCCAAAAACAGATGCCCAAGCTTTGAGTCAGTTACTCTGGGACTGATTGTTTCTACATGCAAGCACGTGTTTCAAGACAATGTAGTCAGGTAACTCTAGAAATCTGCCAAATTTCTTAGTTACTTTTACATCACTTAGTTACTAATATTTTACATTGTAGAGGTTTTCTTCATTAGCAACTAGAACACATTTAGAAAATATTGGCACCTATTTCAAATGTCAAAGGGCCAACAAACACAGCAGCTTCAGAAAGAGGAGATATATTGCTAAATTATATTGTCTTCTTATGTGGGAAAAAAATAAGTTACATTTACTTTTGAAAATCCATCTGCAGTACATTTTTATCAGGGACTGCATTTATTGAATTGGGTGCATATAGTTGGACTTTTGAGCAACATTTATGTCTGTCTAAAGGCAAAGTGGAGTTAACGTGAAAATTTGATTCTTCTAGTGAACATCACTGGCCACTGAACTGAGGCACTTGTAACACAGACCTAAAAACAAACTCCACACAAGTCTGAAACACAACAACAAAAACCCAAACCACATCAGCTCCTAAGGAGGGCAAAACTCATTAATGCTTAAAGCCACTGATGGGGGTAAAACCTTCATTCCCTTCTCTATCAAAACAACCTAAGTGCACTTTATCAAGCTCATGATAAAAATCCAAGATTAAATGGAAGTGAGAATAATAGATGCCACTACCCAACACTGCCACACTAATGCTTCTGCTCCTCTGTGAAACATGGCAGAAAGAACTCCACAACTAATAATAGTTGTTAGAGTGGTATGTATTTATTGACATCGAGATGCAAGGGGACTAATTTCACCAAAGACATGCATGAATACCAGGGAACTTGCCCTTTTTATTATTCTCTGTGGTCTTATATATGCATGACATTTCACAATCCCCCCTTATACATATTCATTCCCTGACCTCGCCCATCTTTGCTTTGTATGGTAATTAACTCCACGCCTTTCTCGGCATGCTCAGTTCATCGTGGTGGTCTCTGATGGTCTTCAAAGGATGAAGAAGCGAAGTCTTCTTCAGTTTACCCTTTCACCTTTATCTCTTTGGTGTGTGCTTTGGCCCCTTCAGCACTTTTTCAAGGGAACACACCATCTTAGGAGTCTGTGTTTTTTTCTTTATCTGCATACTTGGTCTTGTTACTTTGCTGTTTAGGCTTATTTCTTCTTATTATTGCAGAAGGCTCTTGATGCTTGTAGTGCTTAAAAATATGCAGAAGGATAACAGACACAGCATTCAGTGTTCATTGAATGCTTTCTAAAATGTGATCTCATATATTCTAAAGCACTATTCTAACATAGTGTGCATTTTAAAAAAAATATTATAAAAGGATCTTCTGGAATTTTCAAATCTTTGTTTCACTCTGGGCCTGAAGACTTGGTTCTTTTTAGATGACAAAATCTTCCTGCACATGAGAATAAATCCTTCAAAGCACCCTGAGATAATTTGTTACCAGCTGTAAATCTTTAACAAGTTGAAATTCAGTACCAGGATAGACAACAACTTGTGCCAGTGATGCATCCCAGGCCAGATGTATCTGACTGCTGTGCTGCATGGTTTTGAAAAGAAAACTACAGATGCCTTTCAACATTTTCAGAGGTACCAGAGAAGCAATAGACTGGACTACTGGCTTCTGCCCAGTGACATTCCCTAGCAAAAGCCCAACCACAGGACAAGATCTCAGCACAGCACCTACATTTGTCTTAAAAAGCTTGAGTCCCTTTAACCATCTTTACATAAAGATAGAAATTACTTTTATATTGAAGCTGTGATCATCCTCATGAATTATGTAGCACTTTGAATCAGGAAGAGAAGCTGCAACAAACTACCAAAGAGCTTTGAACTGGATCAAATTACAGGTGCTCTTAGGTTTCAGATCTTGAACGGTCAGGCAGATCTCTAAAAAAGCATGACCTCATTTTTTTCCATGCCACTGTGGCCAGAAGATTATCTGTGACAATAGTCCAGATACAGCTCCTTTCACAGAGAATTTTTCATCTAATTTTTTAATCCCAATGGAAATAAACCAGTTTCATGAATTCTTGCACAGAGGCTTTCTTGCTTTTTCTTTCAGTTTCGTTTTGAATTCTACCAATGATTATGGGCATTCTACTTGACTCTTCAGTTCCATCCAATTACCGTGTACCTTCTTGCTCAGTATCACTTCCCCCAATTTGGTTCCCAATCAGCAAAGAGCTAAACCTGTTCATTTCCTCCCAGAAGAAGTTAGGAATTTAACCTGGGTTTGAGTCCTCAGCTTAACACTACAGTACTCCCTTCCAGGGCCAGATTTGCCTTCAGCCTTCCCACAGAGCATCCCTGGCTGTATCCAGTATGACCCGAGGCCCTGCTGTGCCTGCTTCAAAGGCCCCAGCTGCCTCAAAGCCCAAGGGCTGCAGGAAGCCTTGACAGCCCTTGCCAACATCACTGCTCTGACAGAAGCTGGGAGCAATTTCTAGGGTTTCACCACACACACACACACTCTCCCTCTCTCTCTCTCTTCTCCCTCCCCCCCTGCACTGCAAATATGCTGGGGAGATGCAGCACCCCTGCTGCAGCTGACTGTGTGCGACTGCACTGCAGGAAAGGAGGGCCTGTCTGGGCCTAACCCACCACGGTGTTCATCTCAGCACTTCCCCCTACCTGGCACATCTCCTCCTATTTCTTTCTATCTCTGTTTTTTACATTTCCTGTTAAATAATGTCTGTACCGTTGACTCTGGAATATACACACTTGCTTGCAACATAATTCAAGCAGAGGCTTCTCTTAATAATCAAATCACTGCACCATGATTAAACACACTGGAGTTAGGAAAAGCAATACATTGAAATGAACACCTTCACTGAAATCCAAGGGACACTACCGCTTCAGCCTCCCCAGTTCTCATCACGATTTTTTGGACTTAGTAGTCTTCTGCACATGAGTGCTGGGATTCTGGAACTCCAGAATTTGTCTCTTTCTTGAATCTCATGAATGTAGACAGAAATGAAGTTGACACTTAAAGGCAGGTATGAAGCAGAATGGGATGTCAAAGCCAGCACCTAGGAAGAAGAGTGGCCATCAGCTGCTGGCTGGATGTAACTGGTCTTCTGGTCAATCCTCTGCTTCTTGCTTGTCACAGGACTGATAAAACCAGGAGCCAGAGGCCGTTTCTGCAACAATAACAAAACAATCAATTAATCTATGATCAGGATCAGATTTTGCTCCCATTCTAAAAAAGCAACATTTGTGAACTGTTGCCCTGATATTTTCAGCCTTCTGATGTTTACATTTGTTACTAAAGTTTTCTCACGCATTGTAACATAGAATAATGTTTTATAAATCATGCATTCCTTCCTGGGGGAAGGAAAAACTGATGGATTTCTGGTTTGACCAGTGGGGTCAGAGAGGTGTCAACCTCATCCCCCAATCACTGATCAAACTCCAAACCCTATTTAAATGCTAAACGCAAAGTAAAGTTCCTTCTTTCTCGTCTCACAACCTGACAATTTGAGTGTGATCTTTTTGTGTCCATCTGACGACAGTGAACTGGCAGTGGTTTAAAGCACATCATTCTTAACTAAAAGTAGCTGACAAACATGGAAGTCTGACAGGTAAATATCTGCTGTATTGCATTCCTAGTTTCTCATCTTAGTTCTTACCAAGTCCTTCTCCAAGTCTACTGCTAAAAGGCTTTGGAAAGTAAACATTCTCTTCAGCAGCTCCATCAAAGCCTCCCCAAAATGGGGAGGTTTGGTTTGTTTTGTATAGGTCCCAATTTCTACTTGTACACACCAGGAAAAGACTCAGCTTTTGCTGTCATACACCCATGTGATTTACTGAAGAGGCACCTGGCTGTTTTATGGTTTTATGTGTTAAAAACAAGATTAGTGCTTCAGTGTAACAACCCAGGAGTACAGGGTGTGATAGTTGCTTGTAAATTATCATCTGGATGAACAAAGACACCAGTTACTTGTCATGAAACACTTGTACTTTTAGGTACAGTTGTCTTAAATCCAGCAGGCAGCCCACCCTGTAGATTCAAAAGCTATGGGCAGACATTTAAAATGTAAATGTTCATTACACCTAAATGCAGACTACAGATGTAAAATTGATTCTGCAAAGTTAAAGCAAAGCTGAAAAGAAAATCATGCACTGGTTTTCCAGGACTTTTTTTCAATGTGAAGAACAAAGCAGCTGTCATGTAAGAGGCAGCAATATTAAACAAGTGTAGTCCATTTGGGCTGTAGAAATTTGGATGCAAGTAAATCCCAAACTGCTGCAAGCATGGAGGAACTGTATGCCACAAAAACCTCTCCCTGCACCAGATATCCAGATTTTTTTGTGTTTAATACAGCTTTGAGCGTCAAGGTACACTATGCCAGAACTTTCAGTCTTCACTATTTAAAATACATAGAGAGGTCAGGTTTTTCCTTTCTGTTTCCATTTCTTTTGAGTAAGACCTGAGGAACACCATCTCCATCAGCACATCCATATTTTTTCACCCTCAGGAAGACACCTGCTGCCCTCATTTCACCCAGCTACATTGCAATGGCAGAGCACAGCCTGGGCCTGTAACAAGGCATGTTTTCATCATCCCATGAAGCACCACAAGATGTTGGCATTTGTCTCCACAAACAGAACTGCTTTCCTTTCTCAAGTGCCTGCTCAGAGGAAACTACAGGTTCCTGTGGAAGAATTGTAGGTGATAACCCTACCTAGAGCTACATTTCAACAGCTTGAAAGTAACAAAGATATCCAGAATGAGGAATTCACTTCTTTAAAGCAGAACTAAGGTCGTGTTGGAAGAGAAGGAAGGCTGTGCATATATGATCTCAGCAAGTTCATGCTATTAGTTTTTCATGTATAACAAAAAATGACACCATCTGCCTATGAAAGTTAAGAAAAACCTGAATAATAGTTTTCAGGATGTAATACCATTCACACAGCCATTTCAGAATGCAAACCAGTACCTTGAGGCAGTTCACACTGCAAACAAGAAACTACTCCTTCAAAACCTCCTTAAACATTTACAAGGATAAAGGGAAAGAGAGAAAACTTTTTCACCTTTTACCCTCTAAGGAGCTGAGCTTTGAAATCTTACAATCAACTTGAAATCCAAATGGGCTATATCCATTGAGATGGCAGAACATGGCTCTCATTAAATTGTGAATGTCTTCAGAGTGAAAAGCCCTGCCACTGCCCTGGGCAAACACAGCAACAAACTTCACAGATTCAAGAAATTAGTTCTTAAAAGTCACTGCAGATCAACTGAAACTGTATTTATGTTGCATTTTCCTCCCTTGACTAGGTTCCAAAACACTTTTTTCATAGCTAAAAAGGAAATATTCCTACTTGATATATTAATGCTTGCATAATTCAGCAATGGTCCTACACAGACTGGGAATATTTAAAAAGGAAGGAAAGAGCCACTGTGTCGTGATAGGACACGAAATAAAGATGCTTGACTCCAGTCAGAAGGCAGTAGAAATCAGAAGGCTTTATTTACAATTCATTCAGCCCTTTTATAACATGTTTCGCTAAGAAGGCATGTTATTGGTCCAATAGGACTGACACCTCTCCCATTGGCTAAGTAACAGAAATAGCAAACAACACCTGTTGTTATGGGAAAGGAATATTGTTTACACAAGGCTGTTTTGGGAAAAGGAAAATGGTTGTAAAGTTTCCCTTGGAAAGAGCTAGCAAATCTCAGATTCAGAAAATATTGGGTCCACATCTCACCCTTTTTTCTGTAAAGAAAAAAAGAGGAAAGGAGCAAGATGTTCAATGTCTGCTTGTAGAGAGGCCATCCGAGTGATCATTCACATCTTCTGCATCTGGGTCATCACTCAAAGGTTTCTCCACTTGCTGACTTTCATTCTAGTCAGAGTCTGAGGTTTGTCTGTTGGGCTGGTTCTGTCTTTGTGACTGCAACTCAGAACGAACACATTTTGTAGGTACCCAGTGTACCCCAGTATCTGTGGGTACACAAGCATACCCATGACTCGAAGCAATAAGGTCATAGGGGCCTTCCCACTGCTTGGTGGTCAAATTTCACACCTGAACCTTTGCTCGAGGCTGATGCGTCTCGCCTGAAACCTGCAATGAAAGGTGATGGTTCAAAATAGCAGGGTTACTTGAATTCTGTGGCACCATAAGGTGATTGATTGTACACAAAGCCGTTGCCAACCAACTGTGTGGGGTTTCACCCTGCATTCCCTGTTTTTGTTTTTGAAGAACCCACTTCAAAGTACCATGAGCATGTTCAACAATAGCTTGACCAGCTGGAGAATGCAGAATACCAAATTTGTGTGAAACCCGCCACAACTGCATGAGCTGCCACACCTTCTGCAAGGCGTAAGCCGGACCAGTGTCAGTCTTCACAGTAGAAGGCATGCCTAGAATGGCAAAAACCTGCCTCCAACGGGCAGTGACGTAATGAGTTTTTTCTCCAGTATGAGCAGAGGCCCACATAGGAGAGGAGAAAGTGTCAATTGACACATGCACATACTTGAGTTGGCTGAATTCGGCAAGTTGGGTGACATCCGTCTGCCAAATCTGCAAGGCTTTGAGGTCTCTGGGGTTTACCCCTGCCGGTAAAGGCGCAGCCAGCACATGACAGTCATCACAGGAACTGACAATGTCACAAACCTCAGTTGGGGTCATCTGAAACTGCTTTTGCAATGTGTGTGCATTTTGATGAAAAAATTCACGGGATGCCTTGGCTTGCACTAGTGTATCAGGCTGAGGTGCTATCCACGTGGGGTTAGCCAACTTGTCAGCCCTTGCGTTACCTTCCGCTATGAAACCTGGCAGATTGGTATGGCTTCTAACATGCAGAATGTAGTATGGGTGAATTCAGGCCTGAATGGCGCACCACAAGGTCTTCAACGAATAAAACAAAGCAGCATTGCTGACTTTCTTCAAAAGTGAATAACTCAATCGCTATGGTATGTCTGTTACCTAGGCAGAATCCGTGACCAAACTGAAAGGTACCTGGGAAAATAACCTTCCAGCTCCTGCCACTCAGATCCATCCTGTTGTTATGTTCCAGGATTACCCGAGATAAAAGGAGTTGGATGTACAGAGAACGCAGATCAAGCCGATGTGGTTAAAAGCTACGTTCTGGTTTATTTCAACTAAGATGGCTGCTTATATACATTTCTATATAGTTTACATTTACAG
>JBBMKD010000115.1:11072048-11090400 GCA_037834095.1 Argya squamiceps | reverse complement strand
AACTCTGTTCCCCCATGGAATAACATGGAATAATGATCCTAGGCTTAGCTTGCTTTCCTGGTGACTCAGCACAGACATGGCCTCTAATGGTGGACAGCACAGTGTCTTTGAGGAGCTTTCCACTGGGCTCTTCACACTTGGGATTCATAGCACTGGATTGCACTTCCACCAGGAGGAACATCTGAAGAGAGCAAATGACTAGGAAATATATTGACCTTAGCATCCCAAGGCATGCCAGATACTTTCCGTTGTAGGCAGAGTTTTCAGAAGTAATGGTGACTTGAAACTGTTCTGGAATTAGATTGCCTATTCTGAGTCACAGCAGTGCAGAGGAACTTTTCAACCCAACCCTTTCAAAATCAGGAATTACCAACTAAAATGGATTTTCTCAAACTTGTCCACATTTGCCTCTGCTTTGTAAGCAGATTTTCCGTACAGCTTTTTTATCAATGTACAAATTTTCTCATTTCTCCTACTTTGGCCTTAAGCATTAAAGTAAACCCCCTGTCTTTGAAATGCAGCTCAAATGCAACTTGTTCTGCTCTTTTGTATAAATTTTCTTGCATGAGATGGAAATATTCAGTTGTGTTCTGCTTTATAGCATTCTGTCTAATTGTGGGACTGAAAAAAGACCACGGGAACTTCTTCCAGCAATAGTACGTAGAATAGAATTATAAACATGTTCTGGCGATATTAATGCTTTATATATAACTTTACTAAATTCATACTTTAGAATAAATATTTCCTAGCAGAATTTCAGCTCAATTATAGCAGTTGCTTTTCAGCTGTCAAATTTTCCTGTAAGACTGGACAAGAAAAGTAATCACTTAGGAAAATGAGTTTTCCACATACATGTGCAGCACTCTCGTGTCTGGCTTACTCTTGAAAAGGTCTGAAATGCTCGATTTTGCTGGCTGAGCCCATGAGAAACTTGTTTTTTCTTGAAAAGAAGTTAAGATGATCCATCAAATTACAAAATTACTTTTGAAACACCACTCCAAGGTACTATGTACTTCTAGAACGAACAGCTCCAGGGTATATCACTGTTGTGTATGGATCCCTCAAAATTAAAATCAGGTATCCTGGGGACTCTGGAGTTTGACTCCAGTGATATCATAGTTAAAAGTCGCACCTTGAAAGATAGCTCCCATCATTTTCAAAATAAAATAAAAGACTTCCATGTATGTCCAATTCATAGATGAGGAGGGAGGGAAGAAATATGCCAGAAGATTCTGAGAGGAGGAAAAAGATATTATAAAACTACTGATTTTCGTCCATTTTTCCACCTGAGTGAACTCCTTGCTGTTCAATAATTAAAGTTATATTACAAAATGATCAGCCACTTTATTAAAGTTTAAAAGGTTACATTAACAGCTATGTTCTCTCTTCCCATACCACTGCTCTGGGGATGGGGCACATTGTCACTCGTTTCTAATCCAGCAGAGGAATATATTACTTCAAGTACATTCTGTCCAAGAACACAATGTGGTTTATTCTAATTAGTAATTAAAGTTGCAAGGAGTAAAAATTTTGTCAGAACCTTATTTTTCCATAGTATTTTTTATTCTTGTTCCAAATATTCCTTTGACAAGGCAGATTGTACCTGGGACTAAATTTTCAAATACACTCATATTTCAGTGTGTCCAGCTCTCTCAGTTGCTGGGGGTTGGACATTTACTCAGACCTCTGGTGCCTGGAGGACTGCCCCCAGGCACCTTTTGTAAGCAAGATCTGGAAAGGTATCTGGGACACCAAAAGCTTACTGTATTCCATATCTATCCATATCTGTGCCCAGATACTGTTACTGTGTGTTTAAGGCCCAGCGGCACAGGTGGACCCGTAATCGCGGGCCAGGTGCAGGTCATGCTGCTCCCTTTAACAAGCTCGGACTACCCAGGCAGAGTGCCCGTTTTGCCTTTTGGCCCACTCTCTTGCCTCTTGCCTCACTTGTTTCTTGGCTTTTGCCTTAGAGCTGAGGTAGACTGGGCAGAGGCTTTCCTTTCGGGCTCTGTTTTGCCTGATGTCATTTTGACAAAGGCAGACTGCTGTTTAGGGTGGGTTTTTCTGGGCTTGCAACAGTAGCAACTTGGCAAAGCTGCATTTGCTGCTCAGAAACTGTTTCACAGTGACCTTTTCAAACCCTGTGGTGAACCTTGAACAGTCTGGGGGCCAGGCCACCCCATGTCAGTGCCGACAGACGGCCTCTTCCCCCCCAGCCACAGTGCAGGGGACAGCAGTGCCAGCACGGGTGGAGTCCAGCAGGTGGCAGGTGGAAGCGGCTGGTGGCAGTGCTGACCTAAGCATGCTGGCTCTTCTCCTCTGCAACTAGAACTGCTCTGTAAGCTCCAACCTTCCTGGGAGGGTTTGCTGCCACCCTTTCCCTTTGTCTCTCAGACCGCATGGCCACCTATGAAGGCCGCTGTATTGAGGGGAGGGTCAGACGCCATTTTCCCTTTGTCTCCCTGTGGCAAGGTGCCATCTGGGAAGGGTTATTTCCACCATTTGGGGTTTCTTCTTTTTCTGTTGGGGATTTGTGAGATTTAGCAGTTCTGTATCTAGTGATTATTTACTGGGGATTTTTGCCTGTTTCAATTTTGCCTGTTAGTAAACTGCTATTCTTTCACTTATATCCGCTTGTATTTAGTTTCTCCTTATTGGTGGAAAGGGATTGGTTAAAACAAAGGGGGAGAACTCATTTTAGAGTGTTCCCCTTTAAATTGCCTTAGATGAGGCTCATTCCTGAAGATTCTGTGGACTTCTGTGGCCCCAGGCTTCATCACTTCATCTGAAGTGATGATGAGAGTCCCTGAAATGTTGCAGGACGCAGGCAGGTCCCTGCCTTGGTCTCTTGTTGGACTGAAGAGACTGGGGAGTAGGGGCCCGTCTCTTTTGTGTGTGCCAGGGCCTCCTGGGTGGACAGGTCCTGACCTGGCTGGGAGCAGAGGGGCTGTGGCTATAGCCCTGGGCCCAGGGACCTGCCACCACTGCCCTCCCCCGCTCCTCCTGGGCTTGGTCCCACTCTATGGGGACAGGCACAGCTTATGGGGAACGGCAACTTCCACGGAGAGCAGCCTCTGATATACCAGCTTCATCCTCCACATTGGAGTTTGAAGGGCTGCTGGCAGAAATCCCTTCGTAGGAGCTGCTGGAGCTGGCAGACCTAATGCTGCCTGAATGTCTGTGGTTTTCCTCCTCATCACCATGGGAGTGCAACAGGGTCTCGGCTTCCGTGCTGCACTGACCCACAGTGACACTGATGAGGCCATGAACTAGCTGTCCTGTGCCTTCCCCAAGGCTGTTCTGCAACCTCAGGACCAAGGTCTCCACATCCAGACCATAGACACAGAGATCACTCAGGATGCTGCTCTCTGCAGCCTGGACCAGCCTCCACCTGCCCCAGAATATTCTCTGCAGCCTTTGGCACAGAGAGGGCAGCACGGTGTTCAGGAGATGCTGTTGTTGTTGGGAAAGTTCTGCCCATACCCCAGGCAGGATATCACCCATGCCTGCTGAGGTGGGAATAGTGTCTCCTGTGGCAAAGATGGAGGGAACATCACAGGATAGTGGCTGCTGTGGAGAAGATGGAGGGGACACCACAGGGTAATGGCAGCCATCTCCCCCTGTCACTGGGGCCACTGTCAACTCTCCAGGAGCTCCTCCTGCCTGGTTACTGGCTTCTGGTGACTCTCTGGAGTCTACATTAGTCTCTGGAGAGACTAATGGCACACTGTGGATAGTCCCATTCATTCTGCTCCGAGAACCTGAAGGATCTTACCGGCGTTCTGCAGAGTGGGCACGATGGATTTCTCAGTGCCCATATCAGGATGAAGTCCAGGCAGAACTGGTGGTGACAGGGCAGAGCAGAAGATGTATCATTCTGAATGTCCTGCCAGATAGGGCAACTCCAGTTTGTTTCCATGGCCATTTCTATGCCCTGCAGCACACTGGGGAGAGCTAAGGACCAGGAGCTGCTCCCCCTTGTCGGTGTCATGCAGAGCAGTGTGTGATTATGTGAGTGTTGGGGGTTAGGTTTTTTCCTTTTTTACTCTAAAGAATTTTTCCCCATAAGTTACTAAGGAGATTAAATGTTGGGTACTTGAGGGTACCTGATCAAAACAAAAAGGTGGACAAAGTTCGGAGGGGGAGATAATGCGAGTTTTGAGGCAGGTAAAGGATGGAGCTGGAGGCAGCTTCGCGCTCTGTTTTTCGGCGTTCAGGGAGAGAGAAGGGCTTGGGTTGCTGCTTGCTGCAGGAGCAGTTCACCGTCACTGGAGGGATCCCGTCCTGGGAAGTCTGCCATCATCTGCTCGTCTGCCCTGGAATTCTGAGCTCCTCCGCCTGCCCTGCTAGAGCTGGGCCAGCCCTGCCCTGCCATCGCGGCTTCTTCGGCGCTGCTCCTTTTGTTACAGTGTGACCCTGCACCCCCCTGCCTGCTGGGGACATCCTGCAGTTCAGCTGCCAGCTCGGACTTTTCCACTATTTCCAGCTTGGTCCTCTGAGGATTTCTGCAGAGGCACCGAGACCAAAACTGCCTTAGGTTTTTTTGTGAAGCAAAGCCCTCAAGGTTTTCAGTACTATTTTGTTATTAATGCTGTAGTCGTTGGTTTTGTTTGCTTTGTTACACATAATAATAAAGAATTGCTATTTCCTATCCCCATATCTTTGGCTAAAAGCCTCTAACTGCAAACATATAATTGGAAAAAAGGAGGGGCTGGGGGGGCCATGGTTTACATTCTCCATTCCAAGGGAAACTCCAGCTTTCCCTGGCAGATGCCTGTCTTTCCAAACCAAGACAGTGAGAAACCTCCTGATTGTCCCTGGGAGGAGAAGAAGAAATGCCCAGACACATCAAGGACACCATCTTGGTCCACCTGGCCCACTCTAGGGGGATATTTTCCTGCATAGCCAACATTCACTGCTGCAAACACCTGTGATGCCCAGGTGACTAAGCCAGGCAGGACCAGACAACAGGTACTGATGGCTCCATGAGCTGCCAAAGGCAGTCCCCAATATACCACCCAGCACTGTGAGAAGCCTGGCTAGACCCTCCAGATCATGCTCAGTGGGAGTCAAGCCTGGAGCCAAATTGGCTCAGGTTTTTCCAGTGCACAAATACAATTAGTGAGTGATGTGATGTCACAATCCATCCCCCCCATGATGTTACAACCTGACACTTGGGATGTCACCTTATACCACTCAATGATGACATCATGGGATGCTCCCCCCTGTAGATGCATGGCGCTTGGAGAAAAATAAAGGACCAGCTGTTGACTGATGACCCCCTTGCAACTAGACCATGGCACCAAGTGCCACATCCAGCTGTTTCTTGAACATCCCCAGGGATGGTGACTCCACAGTCTCCCTGGGCAATCTGTTCCAATGTTTAACAACCATTTCCATGAAAAAATTCTTCCTGATCTTCAACCTGAACTTACCCTGGAACAGCTTGATGCTATGTCCTCTTGTCCTGTCACTGGTAGCCTGGGAGAAGAACCAGCCCCACCTTGCTACAGTCTCCTTTCAGTTGTAGAGAGCAAGAAGGTCTCCTGACACCTTATCATATCAGGCTAACCCTGTGGCCTTCTACCATGCAATGACTACCATCAGTGGAAAAGGGAAAAGTCCCAGAAGTCATCTACTTGGACTTTTGTTAAGCTATTGACAGTCTTCAGCAGTATTCTTGCACCTAAACTGGAGACAGATGAGTTTAATGAATGAAGCAGCTAATTCATAAGTAGTTGTTTGGATGGCTGCATTGAAAGGGTTACAGTCAATGTCTCAATGTTCGAGTGGAAATCAGTAGCATGATCTGTATTCCTGTGAACAAGAAATAGGGAAATAAGGAGCATCCAGGACTCACTGGAAGATGTTAGAAAGAACCACTGTGTTAAAGCATGGGGTATTGATTTAGAATTTGCTCTTGTCCTCAGCTTTCCATATCACAAAATTTCTTGAGACTTAGGATTTGCACTCTACTAGTGTAAGTAGACTTGTATATTAGTCTTTGAAAATGTAAAATCCAGTTCCTCACAAATTCTGTGGAGGTAACTGCCCTGACCTTGTAAAGGGCCTCCACTTAAAACATCATAAAGTTTTGAAGATGAAGGCTGAAAGTCTGTTTTTCATAAGCTCCTAAATTATTGCTATTCTCTCTAATTACTTTCTAGTTGCTAACATCAGTTGTTTCTTACCTGTCTAGAAGAGAAAAATTAAACCACAAAAACCCCGTAATTCATTGTTCTGCTATTACATGGCTCCCAACAGAAGGGCATAAAGTAGGGTTTACTTAGATTGGGACTAAAAGTTCTACCATTTGTATGAACAGGCAGATGTCTTTTTATGCACAAAGTTGTTCTACAAAACATATTTGAACACTCTACATCAAAATCAGCCAAAGCAAAAGTCAATCTATACAGATCATAGACATAGAAAAATGGTGTTAAATTAAAAGACTTTTTTGGTTGGATTTGGGGCTTTTAAAAAAATGTTTCTGAGAGAAAGTAAAGCTGCTTTACATCACTGAACAACTGAGCCTGAGGTTAACACCAAATATGAAAAAGCTAGATTATACTGAACTTTCATTCTGATCAGCAGGAACTTAGAATGTTTTATACAGCAGTTAAGTAGGATTTCAATATCTGATTAGCATCAAGACTACATGTTCATCTCAAAAGGAAAATTTGTACTTGAATTTGTTTGGCAAGTACTGAAGTACATGACTTTGGAATGGTGTGAGTGACTATATCTCTCATACCCATTTGGAAGTTGGATTTCTCCCTCACAAACACCCCATAATAGGGAAAGCCTTGCGAGGCCAAGACTAAGTTTTTTTCCATCCGAAATTAAACATTTATTTGGATTGTCCCAAATATTTTGATGCTGAAACAAAATTCCTTTTTCCTCCAGAGGAAGTGCAAAACAAATTGTTGTGGGTGACTCCCTTCTGAGGGAAAAGAAGGGCCCAATATGCCAACTGGACCCATCCCACAGGGAAGTCTGCTACCTCCCTGATGTTCTGGGAAGGCACAGTAGTACTCCCTGAGAAAAGCCCAGACATAAGGATTGTTCTCATCTGCCATGTCTCAAGTGAAAGAACTAGAGGAAATGCCCTTGCACCAGGGGAGGTTCATCTTAGATATTAGAAAATTTCTTTTTACTGAAAGAGGGCTCAGGCATTGGAATAAGTTGCCCAGCAAGGTGGTGGAGTCACCTCTGGAAGCATTCAAGAGGCATCTGGATGTGGCACTTGGAGATATGGTGTAGAAGTGGTTATAGTAATGCTTTGTTGATGATTAGACTAGATGATCTTGTAAGTCTCTTCCAACCTTGATGATTCTTGTAATTCTGTGTGATTTGTCAGAAAACTACATTTTTAATTAAAAAAAAAAAAAACCACAACTCTACTGAGAAATACTTCATATGTTCCAGCAAGAGTTTAAGCTTCTCAAGTGTCACATTGTTATGGAGTTCAGGCTAAGCATGAGAGCCTTTGCACTCAAAGATGCCTTTTCTTGCTTGGGCCAGCAGAGAGCACAAGGTCAGTTGGTATCACTGCAGAGCTGGGCTTTGGAGTGGGTCACTCTCTCTTCTACGTTCTGGCCCTTTGGTTTTCCAGGGGTGATAGTGATGGCTACCCTCTGGGTTGTACGTTTGCTCCTGTTCTTGCTGTGTAAGGCTATTGGCCAGGTGAGCCTACCTCCTCTGGGAACACATTCTTGCCATCCAAAGCCTGTGGGCTGAGTTGCATTTACAGATGGCTCAGGTGTCTCTACCAGAGTGACCCTGCGTTGGGATAGATGAAAGTTTACAGGAAAGTTTTACAGATATGAATGCTAAGCAGAAGGCTCTCTGAATGTAGAACCTGAAAGCGGAATAGAGATAGAAGCAAGTTTTGATATAGAAGAATAAGAAAGGTTTAATTTAGGGATTGCTGAGTTAGTTGTTACTGAACAAAGGATGAGTTGGAAGAGAACTTTTATGTTTAAGAGCAAAGGATAATCATCTATAAACAAAAACATGTTTTTACCAAGTAGAAGAAAGGTCTAAGAATTTTCCACTGCAAGAAAGCAGAAAAATAACTTTGAGCTTAAAATATAACATACTAACTCGATGTGATTGGACAGTACTAACCATAATATGGTAACAATAGTAGTTGTGATAGGCTATAGGTAAATGTAAAGGTATGATGCTGATTGGTTTTTATGTATTAAGATGCTCAGTAAAGAAAATTATATAATGCATTGTAATCAGAACTAAAGGGGCTTCAGGTTTTGCCTATAAGCTGATGGTGAATCTATAGGCTTGGCCCTGTTACCCATGACCTGTTATTGCTGTGACTTCAATCTATGAAATAAACAGCACTTTTAAAGAGAACCAGAACTCTCATTCAGGTTTTTACAACCCTGGATGTGAGAAATGGATTTGTAGAAGATTTTAGAAGTCTAATTGAAAGCTGCATAGTTTTATATATCTGTATAACCTGAGGGCTCACAGCAGCCCACTTGATCAGTAAAGCCAACAAGGGTAAATGGCCATCAGGATGCAGTATGGCAGTCACACCTGTTTAATTATGATATCTGCTGCTTGTTAAAAAAACAGGTCACAAAGCTACGATTTTTCCAGTGTGTCTCATACACTAGCATTCTCTGTGTTCAGAGTTACTTGTGGTAGGTATTTTGAAGAAATGTCAAAAAAAAAAATTACTTATTACTTATTACTTACATGCTTAATATGGCTTTTCTTTTCCTTCTTCAACTGCCTTTAGTATTTTTTCCTGCTCTCTAAAGAGTAGCAACCACTATATAAAATGAATTTGTCTGAAAACAGTTTCTGAAGTTTGAAAGAATATTGTGTATAAACCTTTTTTCTGTGTTTTGGGTTTTTTATTTTGGTTGGTTTTGGGTTTGGTTTTGCTTTGGTTTTCATTTTGGGGTTTTTTCATTTATATATTTATATTCATTTATATTCATTGGAGATATACCTGTAGTGTTCATATGAACAGTGCTTTTGCTATAACCTACTTTTCCTATCCATGATCTGCTGTATCTTTTCCTTTCTTCCTCCTCTCCTCTTAAAATACTCATTTTCATATTAATAGGGGTTTTACATCATAGGGGTTTCTTTCTTCCCCTACTTAAACTGAACTCTAACTGCATTAAGGAAACTTTACTGTCTGACCTTTCAAGAGCCCTCTTGGCAATCACACTCCCACCACCAGAGACTTTCACTTCTGGTATCAAAACCCCTTTTCTGGTAAGCAGATACTGTACTAGGCATTATTGGAGTTTTCCTCATCTTGCATGAGGAATGCCTAGCCAATCTTTCACTCATGACTCCTCTATAAGCATGACTCTGGTCATGCTTATAGAAAAACTCATTTTTCAGAATTCTTCCATTGTCCTGTCTGCTTGAGAAAGCACCACTACTACTCTGATGGGACTTGCAGGGCTGGGGAGAATACAGGGGCTGGGGGCCTCCTTTCTGGGGGATTACTGGGACATCCATGGACAGCAAATTCTGACTGCTGTGTTGGTCTGAATACCATGGAGGTGAACATCCCATTGTGATGTAACAGGATAGTGGAAGCAGATCACTGGCACTGGACTGTGACATCAACTTGTAGGATTGTCTCCTTGTGTCCCTTACTGTGCATATTTAGATGCTACCAGAGCCTGGTCTACTGTGGATTATGCCTGGACTCCTGCTGAACATGTCCATGAGGTCTGGAGGGTCAAGCCAGCCTTTTTCCAGTGCTGCATCCTGCCATTGGCACTCTCAATACCCATTGAGGAGCCCTCAATAGTGTTTCCCCAGCCCTCAATACCCATCCAGGAGCCCTCAATGCCCATGCAGGGGCCCTCAATAGTGTTTCCTGGGCTCAGGCAGCTGGGTATTGCAAAGATGAGTTGTGCAGGGAAATGTCTCCCTAGGGTGGCCACAGAATAGTGCTCAAGCTTAGGGAACTGGGAGGGTCCTTCTTGAGGGGTCTGAGCATTTCTTCCTCCCCCTCCCCAGGACAACTAATGACCATGGCATCCCCATTTTGCAGTGTGTGACACCTTTTGGGAGTGCCAGCCCCAGTGATGGGGAGCATCTTCTCATTCTTAATTCAATCCAGACTGCCAAAAGGCATAGACAGGGCCACGGAAACAGAATGGAACTGCCCCATCTGCCGCGATGCTCGAGATGACCTTGCTTATGTGATGCCCTGTCTCCATCAGTTCTGCCTGGCCTGCATTATGCGTTGGGCAGAGATGCAAAGAGTGTGCCCACTCTGCAGAGAACTGATCGAGGCTGTCAGGTTTTCTGTGCAGACAGACAGCTATATAGACTGTGTCTTCTCAAGTTCTGAAGAGTCAGCAAATGCCAGCAGCTGGACAGGAGTAACTCTAGGACAGCTGGTTAAAAACAGCCCCTTTGTGGAGTCCCCTTCACGTGCTCCACGGGAGATACTATCCACAGCAGACCATGGGGGCACAGGAACAGAGCCCGTGGGTGGCCTCCCACCTAGAGTGTGGGCAGAACTTTTCCAGAGAGAAGAGCATCTCCTTGACCCTGTGGTGCCTTGGCTGCGTCAGGAGCTGGAGGCAAAATATGGGACTAGGTGGTGGATGGCAAGGATTGCAGAGAGCATCATCCTGCACGCCGTATCCATCTGTGGTCCAGCTAGGAATGTCCTGGTCCACGTGCTGCAGGATTTCCTTGAGGAACATACAGAACCTCTAATCCATGGCATCATCAGCATCATTGTGAATAACTGCATACAGGAGGCCCAAAGGCTGCTACACTCCCATGCTGTTTCAGAGAATATCTCCAGCAGATTTCACATGGATACTACTACTCCCCACCCAACCCCTGCCAGCAGCCCTGCAGGCTCCAGTGAGGAGCAACAACCCAGCACGTCAGAAGCTGTCCTCCACATCCTCCACCCATCTGCTCCCACTCCTGCAGAGCAGGAGGATCTGGGGGAGGAGGCAGAGGCAGAAGAACCTGCCAGGGAGGAGGACAACAGTACTGTGGCCATCTCCACCAGCCCTCAGGAGGATAATCTTGCCTCACAGGCAGCCCCTGCCAGCAGCCCTGCAGGCTCCAGTGAGGAGCAACAACCCAGCATTTCAGAAGCTGTCCTCCACACCCTCCACCCATCTGCTCCCACCCCTGCAGAGCAGGAGGGTCTGGAGCCAGCAGAAGTGGCAGTTCCCTCTGCCCAAGGCAACAGCCGAAGCGCCTCCACTTCCAGCCAGAGTAGGGACCCCTTGGCCAGGAGGCCTCAGCGTTCCACAAGGAGGAGGGCTGCCAGCCATCTGGACTCTCCTCAGCCGCTCAAGAGGCCACCTGATCAGCAGTAGTAGCAGGGCTGCAATAAGTTTTTATTAAAGAAAAAAGAAATAAATTGCTATATTTCTGATAAAGTCTCTGGGTGCACCTTTCTCTCACTTTTCCTACTATCTTTTCCTGGTCCTGCACACCCTCATCAGCCAAGGGCCCTGAAGATCTAGCATGTTATTGGGAGTGCCTCCTCCCACAGGAATTCCTACTGCAGCCACAGCAATGGACGTGTTTCCAAAAAGACCTGGAAAAGGAGTACTGCATTTGCAAAGGAGAATGTGCAAAATCAAGGCTGCCTGTGCCTGTGCCCAGATTGCATGACCATGCTGCTCCTTGCATTGCATTTCATCTGCAGCTGAGGGGACAGAAGGGGTCCTGCAGTGACCTGGTCAGAAAAGTTTCTGGGGAAACAGGCCAGAGAGCTTCAGAATACAACTTCTCTGCATCCAAACACCACTCTGTTGGGATAACCAGAGCTCTGTAGCTGGTCACAGAAGGCTCTCAGAGAAGATTTGCTCTGGCAAAAGAGAATGGTGGTTTTGAGGCTCCTTGAAGAACTGCACTTTCCATGAAGGAATGTTCTTCATTGAAGACTCTCCTCAGTTGGACCCCTGACTGATCCTCAGAAAATGTCCAATTACCTTCTTGGTATAAAGTTTTTTCATGTAGGAAAGAGAGAAACTTTTAAAAGAGAAAAAGAGAGAAAAAGAGAAAAATTAATTTTTTTGCTAGGTAAATTACAGACACAGAAGAAGAAGGCTGTGATCAGAATCACAGAATCACAGAATCACAGAATCACAGAATCACAGAATCACAGAATCAAAGAATCACTGGGTTGGAAGAGACTTTTAAGATCATCAAGTCCAACACATGCCCCAACACCTCAACCAAATCGTGGCACTGAGTGCAACATCTAATCTTTTTTTAAACACATCCAGGGATGGTGATTCCACCACATCCCTGGGCAGATGATTCCAGTACTTTATCACCCTTTCTCTGAAAAAAACTTTTTCTGGAAGGGTATAGAAGCACTAACAGAAGCACATACAACTAAAGCAGATGTGTCTAGCATGTCGATTTAGAATTGTCTCCAAAACAAAAAAGATGCCTCTAATCTACTTTCTGCACACAGTGAGGAACTAGAATACTCAGATATTGGAATCTCAGGTACTGGAATACTGACAGCTCTATAGAATGGGTTAGATTTCACAGAAACCCCAGGGGCTTAAGTGAAAGTCATCTAGGAAAGCAGGGAAAAAAAACCCATTAATTTTCCTCTATCAATGCAGATAGCTTAAAAAGAAACACAGATGAGGCAGTAAGCTTGACGTCAAGTAAATGTGTTTGTAAAGAGGTGTTTCCAATCCATGGTAGGGTGACAGAAATAAGTAGAGCAAGTTTTCAAGCCGATTAGGCTAGATCATGAAAGAGTTGTCCTAAACCCAGCTGTTTCGGCAGACAGTTCACACAATGGAGAAACTTCAGGGCAGGAAGGTTCACTTTTATGGGTGGTCAGTGGAGACAGGTAAACAATTGCAGAAGAATAAAACAGCACCTGTCTGCTGGCTGCTTCTCAGCTCTGGACATGTGGTTTGTTCAGAAGCATTAATGTGACCCCAAAGGACATATTTTCAAAGACACTTGACATCTGTGGCATTCAAAATATGGTGTTCCAACCAAATGCTTAAATATCCAAAAAAAAGAGGGATCTTCAGTGCAAGGAGAACTTAACTGATATTCAGTGATTTTTTTCTTGTATTTTTTTTTCAGATTCTATTTAAAAGCATAGGTAGAAGCTCCAGATAAAAATTACGTTATCTCTACTGAATGGAAGTGTGTTTTTTGTGCTCAGAGGCAATGTAACACCTTGATACTAACAGGAAAGGAGCATGCAATTCCTCTTTGCTAGAGGAATGTAAACTGCCATCACCCCCTTCCTGCCAGAGCTGGCTAAAAGGTTTCCCGGGGTCTTACAGCCAGTGCTTTGAGTAAACAAGAAAGGAGCAACTGTGGGGACCACTATGACTTTAGAGAGGTCAGCATTATCTGCATAAGAATAGAGTGGACAAATTCCTGCTCACATGCAGTGTTTAGAGAAAACAACCCAAAAATGATTATTAGAAAATTCTCTCACAGTGTAAGATTTCTTCTGATAATACTTTTTATTTAATAAAATTCCAAATTTTTGTATAGTATGAACATAAATTCACTGAATTTGAACATGTACAATTCTGTATGTTTAAGGAGAAATAAACACCACTGCTATGGATTCTCACTATTAAAAGTACAGAAGCTGATTTTTACCAGCCATACATCAATGTCTTAGTGTTGATGACACAAACAGACCAGCTGACAAGTAAGTCTAGTCAGAATACATAGAATTACAAACACTTATTGGTTGTATTATAAATGTTGCTTCCCTCTATTGGAGAAAATATTTTAGAAACAAACCAGATTGAACCAGAGTAAAGAATAACATTAAAGAGTTAAGTTATGTCATGAACTATGTAGAGAGTGATGAAGGAGAGCAAGTCAATATAAATCTTAAATAACTTCACTTTAGTAGAAAAGTAAGAATGGAAAACATGCTACTTTCACCGGCTGGAAATTCCAATGGTTCACTTGGAGCAACTGTATGAGCAGCAATATACTTCTCCCCATCAAGACAAAACAACTTATTTCTTACAGCTCTGTTTTTTTCTTACATGTATATATCTTCAGGCATAAGTATGAATTTTTCCCACCTGCTGAACAAGAAGCTGGACAGCAGCACCACAGAAAGGGACCAAGGCGTCCTGGTTAATGGTGAGTTCAACATGAACCAGCAGTGCCCTGGCAGCCAGGAGGGCCACCATGTCCTGGGGGGCATCAGGTACAGCATCACCAGCCAGGCAAGGGAGGGGATTGCTCAGCTCTGCTCTGGGGCCGCCTCAGCTTTAGGTGATTCTGGGCACCATAAAAATATGTTAAACTGCTAAAGGGTGTCTGTTGTGATCCACTTTGTGGGCATGCAACAACTCCACTGGGGCCCTGGTGTCTCAGACAGCCACTGATGATCAACAAAGATAGAGATGACACAGGTTCTTATTTGGAAATACGAGTATTTTTTATTACAACATAACTCCAATGCAGACCAAGGACAAGGACAAAGCTAGGGTGATAGGTTTTATAGGGTAGAGCAAGGGCAGAGTTTAGGCTCAGGGTCCAATAGTGAGAGGAGCAAGGACTGCAAAGGGGTGGGCTGAAGTAAGGTGACCAATAGGGATAACAGAGGCAGGGACATTGCAGTCTAACTTTAATCAGTGATAACAAAAGAGGGGGAGAACATTCTAGGTTGATACCTTATTTGTAACTTGGGGTTGGAGTGTTTTTTCTTGGGCTTGCAGGGGCACTCCTCACAGATGATTTAGAAGAAAATTATCTGCCCAGTGTGACTCCCAATTATGATTCATCTGTAAGACGGATCACCATCTCTGACATCAAGAAGAAAAGAAGGGTAATTGTAGTAGGTGACTCCCTTCTGAGGGGAACAGGGGGCCCCAAATGTCGACCAGACCCATCTCACAGGGAGGTCTGCTGCCTCCCTAGGGCTTGGGTATGAAATACCACTGAGAGACTTCCTGGGCAGATTCAGCCCTCTGATTATTACCCATTGCTGATACTCCAGGCTGGCAGTGATGAGATCGAAAAGAGGACTATCAAGGCAATTAAAAGGGACTTTAGGGCACTGGGTCAAGTAGTTGATAGGACAGGGGCACAGGTAGTGTGCTCTGCTCAGTTGCTTTGGTGGCAGAGAAAAATGATGAAAGAAATAGGAGAAATCACATAATTAACAAGTGGCTACAGGGTTGGTGTCATCGGCAAAATTTCGGATTCTTTGATCGTGGGGCAACTTTTACAGCACCTGCTCTGCTGGAACCAGATTGGGATACAGCGCTCTGTTAAGGGTGGAAGGTTTTTAGCTCATTTTTGGGGGTTAGGTTTGTTCTTTATTTTTACTCTAATGAATTCTTTTCACCATAAGTTACTAAGGAGACTAAGTGTTGGATACTTAAGAGTACTTGACCAAAACGAAGACGTGGCCAAAAAGCTGGGAGGGGGAGATAATGCGCATTTTGGGACAGGTAAAGAACAGGGCTTGAGGCAGCTTTGCCTGTTTTCTCAGCATTCGGGGAGAGGACGTCTGGGTTGCTGCTTACTGCCGGAGGGATCCAGTCCTGGGAAGTCTGCCATCGTCTGCTCGTCTGCCCTGGAATTCTGAGCTCCTCCGCCTGCCCTGCTAGAGCTGGGCCAGCCCTGCCCCGCCATCGCGGCTTCTTCGGCGCTGCTTCTTTTGTTACAGTGTGACCCTGCACCCCGCCCTGCCCTGCCTTGACACCCTGCCCCTGCCTGCCAGGAGCATCCTGCCGTTCAGCTACCAGCCCGGGACTTTCCCACTGTTTCCAACTTGGTGCTCTAAGGATCCTGCAGGGGCACCGAGACTAAACTGCCCTGAGTTTTTGCAAAGCAAAGCCCCCAAGGTTCTTGGTACTGTTTTGTTATTAATGCTGTAGTTGTAGTTTTTGATTGCTTTGTTGTACATGCTAGTAAAGAACTGCTATTTCTATGCCCAAATCTTTGGCTAAAAGGCTCTAACTGCAAATATATAATTGGAAAAAAGGAGGGGGGGCGTGGGGGTGGTTTACATTCTGCATTCCAAGGGAAACTCCAGCTTTTCCTGGCAGATCCCTGTCTTCCCAAACTGAGACACTCATGAATTGACAGACCTCGTTAAGAGGGCTTTAAACTAGATTTGAAGGGGGAAGGGGATGCAGCTGGGCTGTCTGGAAGCAGACCCAGGGGTGGTAAGTCTGAGTTAGGGGTAAAGTCAGTAGTCCAGCTGAGGTGCATGTACACCAATGTATGCAGCGTGGGTACCAAACAAGAAGAGCTGGAGAACATGGTGCAACAGCAAAGCTGTAATGTAGTTGCCATCACAGAAACATGGTGGGATGGCTCACATAGCTGGAGCACTGCACTTGATGGCTATAAGCTCTTCAGAAGAGACAGGAAAGGAAGAAGAGGTGGAGGGGTGGCCCTTTATATTAAGGAGATTTTTGACACCATAGGTATTGAAACTGATGAAGATGGAGTTGCATGCCTATGGGTAAGAATTAAGGGGAAGGCCAACAAGGCTGACATCCTACTGGGAGTCTGTTATCATCCACCCAGCCAGGAAGAAGAGGTGGACAACTTATTCTATAAGCAGCTAGATAATGTCTCTGGATCATCAGCCCTTGTTCTTTTAGGTGACTTCAACCTGCCAGACATCTGCTGGGAACTTAATACAGCAGAAAAGAGGCAGTCCAGGAAATTTTTAAAGTGTATGGGGGACAACTTTTTGTTGCACCTAGTAGGTGAACCCACAAGGAGGGACTATGTTGGATCTGCTGTTTGCAAATAGAGATGGGCTGGTGGGAGATGTGGTGGTTGGAGGCTGCTTGGGGGCGAGTGATCATGAAATAATAGAGTTCTCAATATTTGATGAAATCGGGAGGAGCACCAGTAAGACTCTTGCATTGGACTTCCAGAGGGCAGACATTGGCCTATTTAGGATACTTGTTCAGAGAGTTCCTTGAGAAGCAGCCCGTAAAAACAAAGGAGTTCAGGAAAGGTGGGCATGTCTCAAAACAGAGATCTTGAGGGCACAGGAACAGACTGTCTCTGTGTGCTGAAATATAAGTCGACAAGGTAAACGTCCAGCCTGGAGGGGCAAGGAGATTTTGGAGTGTTATAGATATATATTATAAAGTTGACTTTTTGCAAGGTGTGTGTGTAATATGAATAATAACACTGTATTAAGAATATAAGGTTTTTATTTCTGCCATTAGTAAAGAAAACTAGGCATAGTGGTAGTAGTTGATATAGTATGCTTAAACTGTCTGTTTGGTCAGGATAACATCCAGTGAACACATAGAGAAGACCCTGCTGTTGATACACCAACTATCAGCATCCACCATCTGAAGAAAGTCTGGACCAAGGCCCAACCTGGAGGTGATAATGAAGACACAGCCAAGAAACACACATGCTCTAAAAAGGCGGACCCAAGGAGGGACCGTGCAAAACAGTTCCAGGAGTACGGAAAATAGTTTTTACAAAAAAATGAATATTCAACAGACTGATGCAATAGAAAGGGTATTTAAAGACTGTCTCTGATGCAGCAAGATGTGGACTTGGCTGAATGCCAAGGCACCCGGCCGGCTGCACCTTGCTTTTTTTCTATCTCCTAATTGTCTTACTTTCTATTAAACTGATCTCCTAAAATCTACATAAAAAGTGAACCTCGTTTTTCACAGGAGGAACTTAGGAATAAAAAGAGGATGCATCATCTTTGGAAGGACGGTCAGGTCTCTCAGGAAGTATTTAAGGGAGCTGCTAAAGCATGCAGGAAAAAAAATTGGGAGGCCAAAGCTCAGTTTGAACTTAAAATGGTGACGTCTGTAAAGGATAATAAAAAGTGTTTTTACAAATATATTAATGGTAAAAGGAAGGGTAAGACCAAGACTTGTTCTTTATTGAATGAGGGAGGGAACTTAGGATCTGCAGATGAGGAAAAGGCAGAAGTGCTTAATGCCGACTTTGCCTCAGTTTTCAGTGGGAAGATGACTTGCTTTCAAGACAGCTGTCCACCTGGGTTTGTTGATGGTGTCAGGGAACAGAATGGTCCCCCCATTACCTAAGAGGAGGCAGTCAGAGAACTGCTGAGATGCTTGGGTATTCATAAATCTATGGGACCAGATGGGATCCATCCCAGGGTGATGAGAGAGCTGGCAGATGAGCTTGTGAAGCCACTCTCCATCATTTACCATCAGTCCTGGCTCACTGGTGAGGTTCCAGATGACTGGAAGCTGGCCAAGGTGGCACCCATTCACAAAAAGGGTGGGAAGGAGGATCCTGGAAATTGTAGGCCAGTCAGCCTGACCTCAGTACCTGGCAAGATAATGGAATAGTTTATATTGAGTGTTATCACATAGAATTTACAGGA
>JBBMKD010000115.1:11014009-11069258 GCA_037834095.1 Argya squamiceps | reverse complement strand
GGGGAGGGGAGGGGGAGCGGGAGCGGGCGGGGAGGGGCGGGGAGGGGCGGGGAGGAGCGGAGCGGAGCGGAGCGGAGAGGAGAGGAGGCTTATGAACATAGTATAAAAAGCTTTATTTTTTTTAACTTTGCATTAAAGAAGAGCATCTGTAAAGTCCTGGGAATACTCACAGTCACTTCATTTATTTTCTATTAACAGAACATGAGGGGTTTTATAACCTCTTAAAGGGCAGCTCATATATATTGTGCAGAAGAATATCTTAGGGAGAAATACAATGTAAAATCAATTTGTGTATTTCTTTGCATTCATTGCCTTTCAGCAATAAACCCTGTTAAAAAAAAAAAAAAAAAAACCAACTGTAATTCAGCCAAAATTAAACTCTTAGAATTCTCCCACAAGTTTGGCTTACACATACGTGTTCTAAGAAGCGCAATTATCTCACACTCTGCAACATCCTCCTAGTGCCGGTGGCTTGCAGAATAAAAGAGGAGTAGAAGTCTTGATCTCTTAAATTGTCCTCACTGCATCTCTGTGGCATTTATCTGTCCTTAACCCATGAGAGCCCTCCCCTGCAGATACAGTTCTTCTGATCTGACATGTTAAATTACCTGGCATAAATAGTCCTCCACTGTTTTAAGATGTCAGCTGCCTCAGAATTTTCCATATATTCTGACATTTACTGTTGGCTATAAGGACAAGCTGTTCAGGCAGGTGAAAAATAGGTCTGTAAATGTGCTTATAAATCCTTTATGCTGAAAAAATTTAAAACATAAACAAATAAGAAAAGCTAAGTCCATAACTATGGTAACAAACAGTTCTGAAGGATCACAAAAATAAAGAAAATGTAAGTAGAAAATTATTTCTTCCACCATAAATACACACTGCAACACATGATAAAGAATAAAAAATATATTGTATTGAAGATGCATCTACTGGAGTACTGTACAGAACCAACCAGTGTCAGGACCTTGTTCACCTGAAAGAAAAAGCACATAACTTTTAAAAAATTGCCAAAGACATAAAAATTAGAGATGCCTGAAACATCAGCTGTGATGGGTCTACTCATGCAAATAGGCCTACAAGACAAAAACATTGGGCAAGAACACAAGTTTGCCAAACTTGTAGAAAATATTGTACAACTCAACATATCAGAGATTAAAGCAATTAATTAAATAAATAAGGCAAACAAACAAGCAAAGCCCATACAGCAGTCTGAAGACTTTTTAAGCAGGAAAGCCTGCTTAAAGTAATTAAGGCGTGTTTTTAAGCAGGAAAGCCTGCTGTCCTTTAAGGACAAGTAATAACACGCCTTGAAAAAACCTTGAGTCATTGGTGTTTGACCTTTGTTTTTAACACATGTTCCAAAAGGAAAGGTCTGTGGGTTTTTCTGTTGCCAAGAGTTTCACCTGGCCAGCTACATGAAATACTGAAGGTTTGGATTTATTTGCCATCACTCCCATAAATGCCATAGCTTTACAACAGACAAATGTCTTGTCTCAGCAGTCAGGCAAATAAATGTTAAATTTAACTATATTATTTTCACTTCTCTTATTTGTTACCTGAAAAACAATATTAGGAGATATTTAAATTGTACTTCTCATGGCAGATTACAAAGATATTTTGCCAGTTAGAGTCTACATGCACAGCTACAAAGGCTAAGGATTCTGCTCAGGACACATCTCAGACTGACACAATTTACAGGAATTAGGACAGCATAAAATTATGTGTCAATTTTCCAGATTTGTGTAGTCTTCTTGTTAATAAGGTGATGTTGTGGTCTTTTCTAACAATAGGCTATTTTTTTTGTCACAATTCACTAGCTTCTAAAACATCAATAAGTTGATATTTTGGAATCTTGTGCCCACTTCTATCTTTTGCTATTTGCCTTTCAGGTGATGTGAGAAGTTAGTGAAAAAAGAAGTATTGCCAAAGGCAACCTTCTCAGAGAGAGTGGAAGGAGGCAGAACAGCTACCACAGCAGGAAGTGGAGAGAGAGCATTAAATTAAATAATTTATCTGTTTTGAGGTACTTGAATGGCAATCTGAGCCTGGAGAGCAGAGCCACCACAGCAGTGCTCCCACAGGGCTGCAAGCCACTTCCACGTGTTCTGCAGTGGATTTGTGAATAATTGAAGGTAGCAACTGCATGGTTCAGCTCTTAGCTTTCACGTTGCCTGGACTGACATAATGAAATACCCCTCTGGAGAGACTTGAGGGAGTTAGAAAAGCTCACTACTCCCCATGCCTGCTTGCAATTTTTCTATCTCAAGGGCTTTGCACAGGTGATTTACAGTACATTATGCACACATTGTGTCAGGGCTGTGAGACTCCAAACGATATTATGCTTCATAAGCTGCATTGCAACAAGCAATCAAAGATGTTAAGTCATCCGTTTTAGAGCAGATTTATAGAGAAATTGTCAAGTCCTGGAATTAAGCTCCTTGCACTCCAGTTTGAGGATGAGATGAGCAAATGAGGAAAATGTACATGGATAATGTAGAATAATGGGCCAAACATAGTTATGGACATTTCAAAGACTGGCGTGGGATTGTTTTCCATTGATATGGAGAACAAAGTCATGTGGGGAGAGCTTTAAAGTCATATGGGAGAGCTTTATTCCAACAGTGGTCCAGTGGCACCAGGGAGGATTGCTCAAGAAGACCAGGGGAGGCAGCTTGGGGCTTTCTATTCCTCTTGATAAAAAGACACCAACAGTTTTTCAGGTCTTGCTCACCTGGTCAGCAGGAGAAGAGATTGGTTTTGTGGAAATCTTACCCATTTTTTGTCAGGAACATCTCCTCTTTGTGTGTACTAAATTAACCCACTGCACCTACAGTGTGTTTTGCCACACACACAAATTGTGCAGAGGATAATTCCAGCCTGACCATCTAGATCAGCCCCAGAACACAGGAAAACAAATCAAATTCCAGAAAAAAAAAAAAAAAAAAGAAAAAGGAAAGTTAGTGCTACCAGTGACAACGCAATTTAAAAAGCTTATTTCCTAAGGCAGCTGCTGATGGGGAAGGAATCACTGTTTACACAAAGAAACAAAATAATTGGTGTAAGGCAACAGGCACCCTTATGGCCAGCTGTTGCTGGAATTTAGCATTTAAACAGACACCCTGGCAGAAACTCAGCTGCCCAGTGTGGGTGTTTGGTGTCACTGTAGATGGCACAGATGCAAAACTTTTTTTAGCAGATACTTCCTGCAATCTCAAGATTACACTACACTACCTAAAATAGTTCTTCATACCTGTATTTTAACACGAAGATCATGCTCACAATTATACAAACAAGACTTAGAAAATAACCCCTACATAAATCTTTCTCAATAAGTTATTTCAGTTTTTCTTCTTTTTGTTTAAATTTCTTTTTTAACTTTGCAGTGAACTTGAATGGGAGAAGAGACCGAAATGGAAGATAAAGAATTATAATCAGATAACTTGGCACACTGTGTTTAAATAATAACTTATGAATTGGCATAACAAAAGAAAACACTTGGAGCATCTAATTTTATTCTTGAGGTAATTGAAAGCTGGAGAATCACTGGGTATTATTATGTAGATTTGCAGCATTTATGCTCAATTTATATATATTTTCAATCGTCCTTTTTTTTTTCCATAATTCAGCTGGTTTGGATTCTTGAAAATTACATAAATTTGAAATGGTCTTGTTTAAGAACCCCAGGTTTACAATGTACAAACCTGATGTTTGATTGGCCTGCACATACCCATGTAATGGAACCATAGGTTTGGATTGGAAGTGCTCATAAATTCATCTTTTTCCACACCCTGACATGGGCAGGGATACCTTTCACTACACCAGGTTGCTCCAAACCCTGTTCAAAACAGTAAATTTATCTATGACCATGGATATGTGTATGGACATTTATGTCATATACATATGACAATATGTAAAGGTTTTCCCTCATTATATATTATTAATGAATCATATTGTGTGTATATATATGGTATAATAATGTGGGTTTGAGGCTGAAAAATGAATTCTACTTACAGATATGGTGGCATTTTATTCTCACAATATATGGTTGAATGATCAATGCTGTCTGCTTTGATGACACCATCCAATTTCCTGTGCCACAAGGCATGCTTCATAGCTCACATCCTCACAGTCATCATGTTCACATTATCTTTAAGACCTCTGCCAATGCCCTGAAATTGTATTTGAGAGGGTTGCATCACTCTTAGTATTGTAGTAACATAAAGACTTAAATCTGGATCCTGAGTTATAAGCGTAAAACTGGAATTTTTATCAGAGGGTCAGGTCTACCTGGAGGATTTTGTAAGAATTATCCTGATCTTGTCATTTCCATATTTTCAGTTGTAAAGGAACACAAAAATATGGAAAGCAACCTGAGGCATTGAGGGGCTGGTTTTCAGCAGCAGAATTTGTGTTGGCAAAGTGCTGCTGTGCTTCAGGTTCCGAGTTAAATTTATTGTTTTAGGCCACCTGTTATTCTGACCTCCTTTTATTCATAAAGACAAATCTTGCTGTTTAACAAGTGCCACTCTAATTTGCATCACTGTGGAGCCCAAATCATGTTCTCTCAGAAATCATGAGCACAAGAGGTTTACACTGAGGCTTCTGTGAGGATGTGAAAGGGTTTTAATATAAATGCAATTGCAGCAGCACAGTTTTAGAGAACCTCAGTGTGAAATCTGAACATCAATCACGTGTATAATTTATATATTCATGTTCATGATATAATATTTCTTTCTTCGACTGCTTGTATTTCCTGTTCAGATCATGGGTTTTGTTTATTTTTTCTTCCCCATCCTGCAAACGGAATGGATTCACAGTACCAGTGGCATAGATTTTCTTAAAGGAATTTGAACTAAGGTCCCGTGGGAGAAATCTGGCAAACAGGAACTCAGGAAAAGAGTTCAGATTTATGTTTAGAGGTGCTTAGGGGAAAGTGCGAACTCTTTTAGTGGTATTCATAGGCCCTGTTTTATTTTTTTCCTTTCCTCATTCTCCTTGATATTTTGTTCACTAGCTTTATTTTGATGTCAATGTATTCTGATTTTTTTTCAAGTAGTAAACATTGAAGGACTGTCAATCATTTCTTGCTCAACAATATCTCAAGGAATTGCTGTGTGATAGGTAACAAATCACCCGAAGAGAGCACAGTTCTTCTCCCTTTAAACCATGGAATCAAACGAATGTGATGGATTTGATTTTGTTTTTTTGCTTTTGCCAAAATGCAAGAAAGCTACTCCAGGAGTGCTCCTCAAGGTTCATGTGGCAGCATATTTTCTTTGTCCAAAGATCACACATTTAATTTATTTTTGGCTTTGTAAATTCTCATCACATTATCTCTGCCCCCCTCTTTACAACATTCTGATCACATTACTCTTTCAAATTCCAGCACAGATACTGCTTTTATTTTTTCCTCTGCATTGCCCAATCCTGCTTATTAACATCTGAATGTTGCTTCTCATTTACAATATAAATTTTAATTTGCTTTCTTATTTCACCTCTGACATTCCCAGGGCCCATCTCTATCTGGCATCACATGTTTTCTTGGAAATACTTCTTCAAGGTCTGTTGCAGCAGCTTATTTTATTTGCAGTTTTACCATCTATGCAGTAATTTATGCAGCTGTTTTAATTTGATCTCTTTTCATAAAGACTTTTCCTTATATTTAATTTCTCTTAGTTTGATAAAGTAGTTTAATGTTATTAAATACTTCATGACATAGTTTGCCACCTGTGCTCTGTTTTCTCTTCAGGAACACATCAAATGGAAATACAGTGACAAAACATGAAGGATTAACTCAAAGATTAAAAACCAAACCAACAAAAATTTAGAAGTCCTTATCATTGCCTTTTAGACCAATATTTTTTTTAGGACGATTTAGTTTGCATTCAACAGCAGGATTTACCAGTATAACTTCAGTCCTCTAAGTGGTTCAATACCTTCCACTTAAATTAATATCAGTAAAAAAATTGTAAACTTAATACCCCCAATGGGGACACTTAGCATTACAGAGGTATAAACTAATTAGCAGTGAATCATGTGGTAAAGAGTTAAGTGACAAAAGTTCCCACAGAGGTGAAGGCAACAGTGAACATTCTTACTGTCTTTAAAATCTTTAGTTTTCCCAGTGTGGGCCTTCTGGATGTATTCAAATCCCTCTGCAAGTATTTAAATCATAAAAATGCAAATGAAAATTGAAATTGAAGCACATAACAAAGGAAGAAAAATCAGCAGGAATTAGTCACTGAATTCAGCAGAACATAAAACAGACTGAAGTGGAATTATCCAGAAAAAAGCATCAGGTAGCAGGTATTCTTAAAATAAATGTTTTCAATCCTCTTCTGGCTGGCTGCAGGAAACTGGGGAAATGCAATCACAAATACCTTGTAGCAATGATTTTTTACAATTATAACATCTACACTGCAATCTTTTTGCTAAACTGCAATTTTTTTTACTTGAAAACCCCCAAGAATTCACTGTCTTTCCTACCCCAAACACTTCCAAACCAGCCACACTCAGAAGTGTCTCCAGGACCTCATCCTTACAGAAGTGCTTCTAATTCCTGCACCAACAATGCATTTAAAGACATTTCTTTTTGGTTTGTTTAAAAAGATGTCTCCCACATTTTATCACACCAGATGTCATTTCCTATCACAAGAAAATTCTCTACTGCTTTGCACAATTTTTTTATCTTTTTCAGCTGGAATCAGACTATTCATTTGCATTTTCAGAATCATTTCACATTATTGTATCAATTATGTCAGTTAAAATGTATGGAAGTATTTTTTCCTCTCTTTTTTCCACCTGATATACCTGTATTTTATAAAATAAATTACATACTTCTTCTATTTTTCAGTCCAAGCTGTTTTGGGTGGATAAGAAGTAAAACTATTCCAAGGGTAAATACTGGACATTTGGAATAAAAGTAGGTGTGACTTACTCTTTTCACTGAGTTAAATCCCCTTTTTCTGTTTAGAACAGGTGTTTGAATAGGATTTTTATGTATTTTAAGAAAATGCCCAGGATAAAGGTTGTTCTGCAATCTGCAGCAATCCTTCCTCTTTAAATGCCTCCCCTCTTTCACAGAATAATGCTAAAACATTTGTTGAGCACAGTCCCTGTTATTCTCTTTTGCCATAAGAAAATCCTATTATTATCATGTGATAAAGCCTTGATGTGAATTGAGAAAGATACACTTAAATCAAGCTGATAACCTGATACTAGAGCATATTCCTGAGATATGAGTTCTTTTTCCTGAGACAGTTTCCAGGAGTACTTGAACATTTAATATTTTTTTTCTTCTTTATATTTGATTTGAATTTTCATATAATTTGAGGTTAAATGAAACTCCTGGATGAAACAGAGTGAACAGCTTTCAAAAACGTGGAATCCCATAAAAATTCCTTTGTGAATCACAGTAAGGAAATAGTAAGGAAAGGATACTGCCTATCACGTGGGACATTTTCTCACATTCTCTAAAAACAAGGAGACAGAACCAGGATACATTGGCCAAATTGATTTCAGAGGTGGACAGGCCAAAGGACCCAGGGATTTGTTATGTCCCAAATTCTGGTCCTACCCATTTCCACACATCCATGACCTGCCAGATGCAGTCCTCCAGTTGATTCCAATATAAACACTGTTAATGTACTGTGAAATGATTCTCCTGAAGCAGCATAAACATTTAGTCTTTTCATTACACTAGTGAGTTTTAAATTACCATGCCTAAAATGCAATATCAGATTCCATTAAAAAAATTAGGTGAACCTGATCCTATAAAATTGATTAAAAGGTTGACCTTGAAAGTTCTTGATTTCATCAGGTAACTAATACATATTAGGCCAAGAACAGGTTTTTAATTTAGAAGCTCAGCTTCTAGTGTGTGAATATAGATATAGATATAGATATAGATATAGATATAGATATAGATTCTATTCTATTCTATGCTATTCTATTCTATTCTATTCTGTTCTATTCTATTCTATTCTATTCTATTCTATTCTATTCTATTCTATTATTATCTATATTATAGATCTATATATCTATATAGGTTAGATATAGATATAGATATAGATATAGATAGATATAGATGGTATAGATATAGATAGAGATATAGATACGGATGTATCCATTTAGTTATAGATAATGGCATAAATCATTCTCTGTGTAACTGTCAGACAAAGACACTTTTCCCCAAACTGAAGAAAGGCACAAGACTGCAATTTCATTTGCATTCCTGACACTCAATCATCAATTTTGTCAGACGTTTTATTGTCATAAACTGTTTTATTTGAATTGATGGCAAGACATCCAATGTTCCAAAAAAAATTTTCTTTAATATACCTGATTTACAATATGCCTTCCAGTTAAATGTTAAAACATATAATTTTGGTGAGCATTAGAAGTAATGGGAAAAAAAAAGTGTGGAGAGGAAGTTTTTCCTGAACTTTCTGTCTGTTGCCAGGGCAACCACATACTCAACATTTCCTTAGATTATGCATGGTGTAGTTGCTTCATTTTAAGTATGATGGGCCCAGGTAATAACAGGCTCAAACACATAAAGGAGCATAGAAGGTCTGAAACTAAATTGTCACTTTATTTATTTCTGAAAATGAGTACTTTTGTTTGTATGGGAGTGTGGGGGATTTATGTGCTTGTTTGTTTGATTGTGGGATTTTTTTGCTTTTTTCTGGTGTTATTCCTTGGGTTTTTTTGTAAAATCTGACAAAAAGAAATGAAAATAAATTGAATATTTGTTTGCAAGGTAGAGGAGATTTAAATTAAAGTCAAATGAAAATTGTGATCTGATGGGACATGACTTCAGCCATGTGATTGCCATGGAATCTCCATTTCTTAGGATGAGAATGCCATGGAAAATCAGACACAGGTTACTGCTCCTCCTGAATACATCACGTGTAGCTCAGGAGATAATGGGGATGCTGATGTTGGAGCATTGCTGTGGAATTAATACTCTGTGAGGAATATGATCGCTTTAATGTAGTAGGATGTGTATCTGCTTCTAGAAAAGGACAAATCCCTCGTATTTTTATCACTGTCTTACACTGTCCAACATCACCAAGGACAGAAAAGTTCCTATGCCTAAGCATGGAAATTGACAAAAAAGGAAGAACAAATGCTTGGATGCAAATTTTCAAGCTGCAGAAGAGACAGATTTGGTACATCATGTTTCATAAGTACCAGAGAGGGAATCGTTAAATAACTCTGTGGGAATACACTTGCTTCCCTTATGAAAATCAAGAAAAAAGTCATAAAAGCCTCTGTCTTTTACTGGCCACTTAGGTGGTGATATGAAATATAGCTGTAATATCTTGGGAGTACAGTACAGAGTAAAGAAGTTATTTGTGAAAATTAAGCTAATGTGTCACCTAGAAGAAAACGCTGTTATTTACTATAATAAGGTGTTATCAATCACTCAGGATAGCTTTCAAGTGCTCACACTGACTTGTCTCACATGACAGAACATTCTGAGAGACACAGTTCATTTTGGTGCCAATTGGACCCTTCCTGTCCCAAAAATCTGGAAAACTAAAAGTTGTCCCCAAATTAAGAGTGATGAAATGAGGGGTGTTTCTGAATTACTTCAAAATGTGATCTCTCTGATGTCAGGGAGCCTCATAAATTATGGATTACAGTGAGGAGCACAGAGAAGGCACATGATTGGATTGATAGTTATATAGGACAAGTATAATTTATGGCATTGCATCTTACAGAAAGGCGCCACAAAAAGAACCAATATGACGGGGAAAAAAAGATATCAGATTTTTCACCTAAATATGTAAAGAGGAATTTTTCATTAAGCTGTCATGTGCCCCCACTGGACAGTGTCTGTATTAAAGAGGAAAGAATTCTATGATTAATGAGGGAACTTTCTGTCAGTATTAACAGATAGCAGTAGAATAAAGTCCACATAGCAAGAAGACCTATTAATTGCCTCCTTTTGTCCCATCTGTCTGCAAAATGAATATTTACTCTCTCAGTATTAATCTTGGTTGGGATTTAGAAACATGCTTAGAAGCATAAATTATATTTTAAATACTTTCAACATTCACCATCTTAATTGTTCTAGTGATAGCAAGAGAAAGCTTTGCTTCAGTTTTGAGTTTTTTATCTGTGATGCTTTGTTAAATTTTGCTGTTTTACTAACATTAGCTTTACAATATACTTATTCAAAAGTTATTACAACGTCTAAGATATTATCTATATTTATGTAGGATTTTAATTTTGTACACTCTGCACTCCTACATTAAGTTCTCAGGATGAAAAATTCCTATTTTTCTGCTTGATTTTTTATTTTGTATCATGGATAAGAAGACAACTCTATTAAAGGTTGTATTTAGTGATTTCATCTGAATAGATCTGAAGTATAGAGAGACAATGCAGTATAAGTAAACAGGTAATGGGGTAACAACATCAATATGGATAGACAAATTTCCTACCAAAAAAAAAAGTTTTCACCTGACCACCAGTTCTTATTCAAATGGAGTATTATCTTTAACTCCCAGTTCTCTGATTTTCAATTTTTTCCTTTGCCCTCTAGTCACAGCTTTATTTTACTGTCATGTTGGCACATGGAAAAACTGGAAGTTGTTGGTGAGATTCCTGCTGATCCTTCTTGTTCTGCTAGGGATTCTGTGATTAAGAAACATAACTGATATTCTTAACTTTCTTTAAAAATTTCAATTCATTTTTTATAGTGGTGATAACAAAAAAAAGCCCCACAGGCTCAGTTTAAACCAGTGCATGTTGAAAATCCTCATTATTATTTGAGATTGTGAGCATGGTTCAGTTTGAGACAGAGAGACATTTCTTCTTTCCATCACATGGAGGAACTGCAGAGCTTAAGGGATCAGGGAAATGCTTCCCTCACACCCTGAGTAGCAGCAGGAGACCTCTGAGTTTCAGCTCTGCTGAAAAAAGTAGTAAATAATGGACTCAGATAAATGCCCTCCTACCTAGACTGACAGAATGTAATAAGCAACCATGGGTTATGGGATGAAAAAAGGGGGAGAAAATCACAAATGCAGTCAGCCACTAAACTATTCCTGCCTTTGAAAGTCTGAACTTATGTGTCTCAGGACCAGCAACATTGCAACACACTGACTGAACCACAGATCATTTTTTCCTGTATGAAATGAATAAAGTGAAATGACAAATGAAAAAAATGGACCTTCAAACCCTAAGCATGTGTTAACAGAATTTCAGCAGGAAATTATTTTATAACCAATGCATCCAATTAGAAATTTCAATCAAGGATGCTTATAACTACCTTTTCAGATAAAATAAACTTTACTGAACTATCACTCAGCACGTTAAGTCAAAGTATTAAAAATTATTTACAGCAGACCAGACTAAGCTACACAGAAGCAAGGACTCAGGCAGCAATGTGTTTGATTTTTGTACACATTCATGATTCACTAAATGATTTATGTAACTAATCATTTCCAAAAATTTATTGCACATTCTAACTGATAAATTTTGTCGCATGACTGTTTTGTGTACGGCAATGGTGCCAAATTAATTCTGTTCTCTTTGAACACATACTGATTATTCTTCCCATTTATTGAGCTCTAATACTTGTAAGGCTGACAGAAAGTAAGTTATAAAATATTTGAGTAAAAATGGTCCTAGAAAAGCTGCCAAATAAATTAAGAAATTGATTGAGTATGGAACTGAGTCAGAGGCAGCAGCTCACTTACACCTGGGCAATCAGTTACACCTACACAGAGAGAGCATATAATGCTGTCATACACTTAGGATTTTGGATTCATTATGAATTTACCTGAAGAATCTAAAACAGTGACTCATCCTACAAGTTAAAAGAAGGGAAGTACATGTGATTCAAAGACTTTAAATTTAGAAACTTACAAGGAAAAAAAGTTTGCAAAATTTGTGGTAATTCCAGCTTCACAAAACCCATGGAAACATAGAATGAAAACTTTATAGGGCTCCAAAGTGTGATGCTCACACCTACACACATCCACACAGCAGCACAGGGGGAATCAATTGATGCAAGACAAGGGGGAATGGCTTCTCACTGCCACATGGCAGAGTTAAATGGGATAATGGGAATAAATTCTTCCTTGGGGAGGTGGGAAGGCCCTGGTACAGGTAGCCCAAGATGTGGGTGCCCCATCCATGCTGGAAGTCCGAGCTTGGAGGAAGCTTGGGAGAATGGAAAGTACTTTTAAGTATGGGGTTTAAGTATGGGTTTTCCCCATGAATTCTTACTAAAAGAAAATTATACTTCCCACTTTTGTTAGAGGCTGATGATACATAAGATCAGTTGTGAGTAGCACTAGAGAGAATGAAATTATGATTTTTTCTGAGTATGTGTTACATGCTTCTAGTATTACAAAAATAAGCAATTTACAAAAAGCTGTATGGCTGTTATGGTCAGAATATCTTTTCTTTTACACCCAAACTGCTAAACATGTCAGTTATATGAACTTGTGCTAGACAGGGACATTTTGTTCTCCACCACCAGTGCCCCATTTTTTGTTTCTTCTTCCCTTCCCATTATTCCTCCATTCACTTACAGGTGAGATTATTTGACTGTATTCAACTCTACATAAGACTTCAGACTTCTTACCTGATTCAATTCCTTGTACATTGTAGCTGAAAGAAACTTTATAGGCAGAGTCATTCTATCTTGATAATTCTCAAGTGAAGTTATGTGAATGAAGAAGCTTTAATGAAATTGGACTGAAATAATGAGTTGCCCAATTGAAGGAAAGCATTGGAAGGTTTGCAAGTGCTATAAGACTGTCTGTAGTACCACTCCACCATGCAGTGATTAATGCAATTATTCATCTAGGCCTCAATCTTACGTAGATGCACACCAGGACATGGAAAAAGAGATAGAAAGCAGGGGAAAAAAAACAACAACAGAAAAACCTAACTCTTAAATTTAGAGTTTAAAACAAGCTGCTGTCAATCTCAAAAGTATTTTATATTTATATTCACGAACAATCTGTTGTTCATGAGGCAAAACAGAGCATCTGTTACTCATCATTAGCAGGAGTTATCACTATTAATGTATTTTCCAATGACACCTGATTCTGCTGTTTTGGTGTTGCCAAACAAGAACCACCAAGAGACGTCTGAGAGCATGACTGGACATAACAAATTAATCCTCTCAGTTGCATGCTTTAAGAACACAGGGGGAAATCGTCTGTGACTGGGGGAGGGCTTCAAATTTTTGCTGATCAGAGAGTAATGATGTTCTCTTTCAGGAAAATATCCAGGTTTATGCAGCTAAACTCTTGAAGTCTGGCAACTAAAAGGACACAGAGAAACTTTGTCAAAGCTGAATGGAGTAATCTCTTCACAAATCTTATAAAGCTACACTGTACCCCAAATGACAAAATCTTTTTGCAACTTTATGCCTTTGTTAGGTCATCCTCAGGTGGTTATTGACTATAATATCAGATTTCTTTCTCAGTAGGATATCTATGGAATTTTGTCTATTTTTAATCTGCTTTGAACTCAAATCCATTCTCCAGGGACATTTTAATCTATCTCAGATTGATCCAAATATTAATTTAAAAGTGAACATTGTTCCTTCTAATGAATGAAAATACTGCTGATTTTTACACAATCACATCACATGATGCATACTTTCCTGTGGAATATAAAGCATTTATGGTTTATTATAATTATGGTTTTCTAATCACATAATTTCTAAAACTGTATATTTCTACAGTCATAGAAACATAAATTCCCATATTATGTGACTATTTTTTTCAAACATGAATATAGGTTTACAACTGAGTCAAAAGCCTTGTTATCATCAAAATATATACTGACTATTTCCTCTCTTGCTGCACGGGTCTTAAAGAGTCTGGTTCCCAATGTCTTATCACCACACCTATTAAAAAAAGAGAGCGCTTGTAAGCAGCATCTTGTCAGACTTTTTTTGTCCTGCAGACTGATCACTTATTACCTCGTTACTTGTGCTAATTGCCTGACCCCTTTTATTAGCTGATCTAGTTGGCAAAAACTGTATCCACATCAGAGGATAGCTGTATTCATTGATTGGTTTTAGACAAAAAATTACACAGTTGACATGCTTGGTTTGAAAACAGACATAAATTGCATAATTATAGTGGGATAGGTGTATCATAGAACCATCACAGGATGGTTTGGGTGGGAATTCAAAGCCCATCCCATTCCAAACACCCTGCCACGGACAGGACATGCATCCCACTATCCCAGGCTGCTCCAACCCAGCCTTGGACACTGCCAGGGATCCAGGGGCAGCCACAGCTTCTCTGGGCACCCTGTGCCAGGGCCTCCCCACCCTCCCAGGGAACAATTCCTTCCCAAGATCCCATCCAGCCCTGCCCTCTGGCACTGGGAAGCCATTCCCTGTGTCCTCTCTCTCCAGCCCTGACAATTTTCTCTCTCCATCTCCTCTGCATAATGCATAATTAATACTTAAAGGTGAATGAGCAAAGGGAGAAGTGGTGTAATCATTCAAAAAATGCTAAATTCTTCAACAATAAAGTATGCTGAGCACGTGGGGGAGTTGTGTGCTCAAACTAGAAAAAAATTCTGGACATCAGTTTATTATTAACTGTTCTGAGAGCAGATGTGATCATCCCTTTTTATTCTGGGATGGAGTCTGAGAGGGAAGGAGAGAGGAAACAAGGGCAGAAGGTTGCCCACTCTACTCCAGGCTTTATCACCCAGAGCCTGGCCACTAAAACCATCAGGGATTTTCACCACCACATCATCAACACTGTATTCATCAACACTATATCACTGTACACATAAAAAAAAGTTTATTTAAGCTTCTTAAAGGTTATTTGTTTGCATAAATAATGAGAATGCCTGACAATTATTTATAACAATTCACTGCAGACTATTAATGAAGGTCAACTCTGCAGAATGCTGCTTTGAGGTTTGAAACAGAGCTGATTTGTCAATCTTCTCAATATTTCCATCACTGTGATAATTTCCCAGGTAATCTCCCATACAGGAGCCTATAAGAATTCTATACCTATAGATATAGATATATTTATATATTTCTGTATATACAATGTATATGTGTATGTAAATATATATGGAAATAAAGCATACATATATTTACAGTTAAGACAGTTACAAACCAGTGGTGAAAGGATGTCAAAACTTCATCCTTTTTTATTTATTTATTATCAGACCTCATCTTCCTCCTGATACTCAAGTACTCTGAGAATGACATCTTGTCACTTTTTATGTCCTCTTCTGGTTGTATCTCATCCTCAGAGGAGGTTTTCCTGATTTTGCCTTTCCATTTGTGCTTGGCACATCTACTGAATCTTCCTTTTTATGCCAGATTAACTAGTGATAAACTCAGCCCATGCCCTGTGATGGGCATATTGGGGTATATCCAGATCTTCGGCAAAACAGTAATGAATTCCAATGTTTAAAAACATCTATATTAAAAAAAAAATTAAAATCTGTTTATGCTGCTAACATAAGTAGTATGATAGATTCCATTATCACCAGTCAACCTTGGTCTACTCATATATTGTCATAAACGTTTTAAATTATATGTGAAGTTAGGTGTGGTGTTTTGGTTTGGTTTGATTTTTCTTTTAGCAAGTTTATATCTATACTAGCTCTACAATTACTTCTTAGATCAGGGATGTGATATTTCAATTTTTCTTTTCTCTTTAACTCACTAAGTTGGTGAGTTAACTTCATTAAGTTGATATGTATGTGGCTAGCCAGATACAGGTGGGAGAGCAAAAGTAAAAAAAAAAATGGCATCCTCAATTCTTTATAGAATCATTGTTACAAGATTAGCTGGTAGGAGGTTAAGTATAATGAGATGTTTACTGTCTTAATATGCAGAATGCTTGGATAATATATCATTCATTCTGTAGTCAAAAGACATGATCCCAATTTTCAGTAGGTATTTTTCCCCCCTTTTTCAGATATGTATGCTCTCATGTTTTTTAAAGTTAGTATGAAGTGAACTAATTTTATCTAGAAAAATAGTGATCTATACAGAGGAGGAATATTCCTGCCCCATCTATGCAATAACATGACACACCAATATCTCAAAGCAGATATGCCATTTGACAACTTGCTACATATTTTGCTTATACTTTTCCTTGTGTCTTGATCAATTGTATTATCTAGTTTACCCAGGTTATAAATGTATATACTGATTTATTATTCAACTTTTCCCACTTTAATGGAGCCTCAAGCTGCCCAAAAAAGGAAAGCAAGGAAATGGAAACTCCATTTTTTAGAAATTTCAAACAGAGGAATAAAAAGGCAGTAAGATGGTTATATATATTCATCTGGTTTAGTGCCACACTAAAATCACAAGTTTGAAGTGGAAGTGTTTTCTTGGTGAACAAGTCTTGCATTTTCTTGTTGTCTAGAGCATTTCCCTAATGTTTAATGGGTCACCCTTCAGGTCCACATCACCATTTAACATCACTGTGACTCAGCTCTGTGGACAGACCCAAACATTTGTGGGGGGCCAAGAACAGGAAGGGTCTCTTCCTGTAGCCTTCCAAAAGAAACTCTGCAATGTGTTGAGACTAGAGTTAATTTGGTCTGCAATAAAACAACAACTAATTTTCAGATTCCAATCCCACATTAAAAATCTATCCTATAGAGGTCATTTCACCTCTATATGGATAAAGTCTGGGATTTACAAATTTTTCCTCTTAAGGGACAGATATCAGGGATTCTCAAATGATTAGTAGATCTAGATCAGATACAGCTAACCCAAAATGTCTAATTTGTCTTCAAACTACTCTTTAAGAATAGTGGATTATAATGTTCTCTCCCAAAGATCTAGTCTTCTTTGAGTTAAATTGTTCATGAAGAAACAGAAGCTGTCTGCCCAAACTATAGCCCCATGTTTCTAGTTTTGATCAGATTAGACAATGAAATTATGTTTAAAATATTTAACCATTTTTAAGAGACCTTATCTAGCTTTTTAAAATATTTGTCTCTAGAAAGAATTTTGTAAGGAGGTAATGTCTTGATTTGATTTGAAATTGTTCATATTTCAAAGCGTAAAAATGATTGCATTGATCAAGAGGGACAGTAAGTGCACAGTGATAGATAAATCACATTCTAACCCAGGCTTTATTCTATCAAATAAATCCTGAAGGAGAAGCTATTCCACCAAGATATCCATTACAGCCAGGTTTTGAAAAACAAACTTGTAAAAACCATTTATATTCTCAGTAATGTCAAGCTGTGTATGAGAATTCATTACCAAAAGGCAAAGCGACAGACTCTAATTAGTCTACTTTTAAAAAGTGGATATAAATATTACATAGAAGGTTTTTATGAACACATAGGGGAAATTACAATGATAAGCCAGCAGTGCTTTTCCAGCATATTGGGGCAGCCTGTCCTGCAGCACCAGCAAACTTTTGCTCGCTGATAAGGACGGCTACACAGCAATTTCATTACCCATTCATTGAACCACAGTGCCCTGTTTGTCCTTGGAGGATCATTACAGATGTTTGTAATTTAACAAGACATTCCTAAACCCATTAATCCAGGGTCCACTGCCAAAGCATGATTTGATCAAAGGCATTAAGTTGGTTTTTTTTTCCTTGTTTCAGTCTCCAATTTGAAATACAATAAAAATAACAAAAAGAACCAAACAAACAAATAAAAAATGCTCAGTGCATTTTAAATGCAGTTTATTTTTTCCCATCTTGCACAAGGAAATATTACGTCCTTTTTCATTTTGGCATATTCAGCATTTTTTTGGTGTTTTCTTTCCTTCATAAATAATAGTGCATTAGATACAACCAGTTTTTATCTTAGACCATGGTGTAGCAGTGTCACATAAAAAATCTTGGTTAGCATTTTAAAACCTGAAAAGAATAATTTCTAGAGAGTAACTGTAAATAAGACAAGTGACTTTTATGCTTTTTTGATGTGTTAGCTGAACTCATTCTTCCACACCACAGACTGGTCCCTTACAGCCAGGCAGACACTTCTGCTGAAGTAGGGACTACACCTCATAGCAGAATGCATGCATAGCAGCTAGCATAATTATTGTCAGATTCCTCCTAAAGAATGTAATTTCAGCTCCTGAGACATCATAAAAATAGAATGGCTATCGATATAAACATGGATTTTAAAGCTCAGCTTCTTAGAAACATTAATACGATAATGCAGGTGATAGCTGAAGTCACAATACAATATTTCATGCAGCACAATTTTTTTCTCCCATAAACACAAAATCATATGATGGAGAGATGAAGTCTTGACATATAGTTTGTCTTGTTCAGGTTTATTTTTCTTTTACCTTGCAAAAAAAAAGTATGAAGAATTAAAGTAGCTATTGGGTTATTCTGCATGCTCTAATATGGATGCCTTTTTCTTCAAGGAAATCTGTGAGCAGGAACAGTGTTTGTTATTCAGAGGAGAATATTTGTATGGAACTGTTAGATTTTAATGACAATCTTAAAGCCTTTCTTTACTACATTATGAGATTTACAGTTCAAGGTTAAAACTCCCACTCCCATTAAACTAAGCACATTATTTCCTTGTTTCATAAATGTAGTATTACAATATAAAACAGAGCATACAAAAGAACATGATCTAGCAAAATTGAAGGATATACTCCAGTCCAAGATGGGGGCTTTATACTGAGAGGAAAGAGTGTTTCAAAAAAACCCATATTCTTCCTCTGGAAAATCTGCAGGATACTTCCACATTACATTTCTGACACACTCAGTGGCAACAGAAAATGTCCCCAGCACAGTAGAGGGGTCATCAACACAGCAGATCTCCCTCTTTTCTGTATCTGCAAGAGGGAAACCTCTCATTGCAAATTTAAACCAATTACATTTCAGTAGCAGCTTGTTTTTAAATGGTTATAAATTTATGAGCTCCTGTTAATTTTTAAACAGGAAAACAGCAAGAGTAGCAGCACACATTGCTTCAAGTTCATGTTTTAATATCATCGGCTTGATAAAAGTAGATCAGAAAGGTTATGGAGCCAATACTTGCACAGTCAGCATTCATTAAACAGGAGGCCTTGGCTTCTCTGAGGTGTGTACAGCTTGGCATGAATATGTCACAAGACTTTGCCGAACACTGGGGAGAAAGAAAAAGAAGTCAGGGGTTTTTGTCCACCTTGTGCTGAAATAAAAATTGCTTCTTCAGCACTCTGAGAATAAGTCTCTTTCCCTGAAGCTTCTCAGTTTGACATGGGCACTAGACCATGCACATGGATTGAACTCAGGTGAAGAAAGTAAATTAAAAGAATTTTAACATTGCTGAAGAGCAAATTTGCTGTAGTGTTGGTCCAGGAACATTAATAAGTGGAAATATACCACCAAGAATTATTAACATTTCTTATTTCCCTGTATATTTGAGAAAGGAGGGGATAAGTCATTATCTTGAGGTGGGGTCAATTTCTGTATTTTCTGAAACATTCCTGCCTGTATTCTGGGGGAATTTCATCCTGCCAAGTTTGCCTTGACAACTGTCCTTGTTAAAATCTCACAGGAGTGTGATCCATGTTGAGCTACCCAAGAATTTCTGAATTCTGAACCCAGATCTGATATTATTTTTCTACAGGAACAAGATCTCCTATAGTTAATTTCTGTAATTTATTGCAAATAACCCCTATCCAAGCAATGAAAAATATAAGTAAATTTGTTGGTACTTGCACAGTTATACTTAATTTCATCTAGACTGAGATTTTTTTATTCTATATAATTTTCTTATTGGCATTATTTAGTTAGAATTGACTTCTTTGGTAATATCTATCTCTGTGGAGCCTCAATGCTTATCAAAACTGGTGGTTTGCGGGGTTCCTTATAAGTAGACAAAATGTAATCTTCAGTTTCAAAATTGTCTTGTTCATTTGTTCACTAATTTTTATAGTATTTGTATCAGGCTATTTAAAGTACTTTTCTTTCCCACTGAAGAAAGCTGTGAAAGAGACATTTTCCTGAACTGCAGATACTCAGTGACAGTGGCCAATTTTGACATGCCTGTAAATTCTGAGAGCAAAATGTTTAAAGTTTTAATTAACAAATATTTTTAAGCAGATTGAAACTAAATTTTTTTGTGATCTTATGAACTTATGAGCACCTCAGCTACATAGAGACAAACAGTCCATAAATGACTGACACAGAGACTTCCGAAAGGAAGATACAGATCAGTCCACCAGTATATTCCATCAGAAAACTACTTTTTACGGCTGAATTATCATTATGCAAATATTTGGCTGTAAATTAATACTTCAGTGTAAAAGTTTTCATTGTAGGCCCATAAGTTTCAGTATTTTAAATTGTCTTGACTTAGCTTATAGGGTAGGATGATACATAATTAAGATATCTAAGTCTCATGCTAATTTTTAGATGTAGGTAAACATGAAGGACATATGAGCACAAAAATATAAGCCCAGATCTTCAGCTTCTGGTATGTATGCTTAAAAATTTGGCCAAAGATTTCTTCAGCGAAAGGGTATTGAAGTCTGGTATTAAGTGGTTTAACCTTGCACAGCTTTGCAGTGTATCTTTCATCACATTTACACTGAGTTTATGATTAATTGACCTCTCAAGCCATTAAACTATTCTGCCTTGTATTGTTAACCTGATTGTATATCAGTTCACTATTTTTCCTAATATTTTCCAGTGGTTTTAAAGTTAATGTGGTTGGAATGACATTTCTCTTTATTTCAGGATCAAAATGTGCTTCTTAAAGAACTTTTGCAGCACTTTTGTGTTTAAAAGACACATAGTTTTGAGTGTTGTAAGATCATTTCCTTTAGCAGCCCAATAGATAAATCTTCATAAATTAATCCTTTGGCTAGGGTGGAGTTCCGCTGTATGACTCACTGTGAGTGAACTCACCTTGTTTTCCTCACATGCACTGGGAAGCTGTGACTGACCAACTGGAGCATGAGCAGGCACAGAAAACAGAAGCCTAAAATGTATATAAAGCTGTTTATCAAACACACTGCTTCTACAGTTCATCTTAATTTCTTAAGGAAAAAACTCTTTTGAGCGTCCATCATTAACACGCCCTCTTTTTCCTTTTTCCTTTTTCATTTTTCTGGTTTTTTGGGTTTTTTTAATGTATTGTGGTGTTTGCCCATCTAATATAAGTTCAGACATTTTGCAGGCAAATCACCAGGTGCTTGTGGGCACTTGAGACACACACACAAACCCCTGTTTAGATTCAGCATGAAACAAGTTGACGGAAAGGCAGCAGCAGTGCAGTGTACATGCCTTCTTGCTGGATGTTAACTTGATTTTTCACACTGCCACTGCTTCTGGACCTCACCATGTGCATTTCCCTGATAAGGTTGCTCCCTCTTTTCCAAGGTCCAGACTACTGACTTTCCATTCATTTGGAATAGAAAGACTGGTGCTGGCTGCAGCAGATTAATATGAGCTCTGATCATGTTGGTTTTGATTAAGGTGCTGAGGTTACAGAAATGTAATTTGTACCCCACAAGATGCCATAGTATGAACAGTGACAGCAATTAATCCTATGCATTCTGATGGCAGTGATAAAATAGCTATTGATGCTTCTAACAACTTCCTTCATGTTCCAGAAAGGAAAAATTTACCTGTCCCATAAAGGAAAAAAAGTTATACTTTCCATCTGTCTGAATGTTTTTAGGCTCTGAAGCCAATTGGTTATTCTCAGAAAGACAATCTGTTGTTTTAAAAGGTACTTCTGAAATCCTTATTAACAAGAATTTTGATTTCTCTAGAATACTATAAAACTGTGGGACATAAAATGTTTTTAAAGTGCAAAAAAAAAAAAAAAAAAAAAAAAAAACAAAGAAAAGAAAATACAGATTTGCTCCAGGGGACAAAAAGGTTAACTTTGCAAAAATTTTTCATATAATTAAACAAAATCTTGGAAAATCTATTGATTTTTATTGAAATCATAGTAAAACCTAAACATGTGTTTTCTCTCACAAGGGAGACAAGGGTCAACCATCTCCTCCAGTGAGACACTCTTTGCAGTAATATTTACATTTTTACTTATAAATAATAATGTGTATATATTAATCTATGTCTTTAAAACATCATAACAATATTGGAAAAAAACATGGAATTATTAAATTTTTCCTAGGTGTCCCAAGGGAAACAGGCTGTTCTCAGTATGAAGTTACATATAAAATTGCTCTCTTTCCTTCTTTCATCTTTTTGTAAGAAACTTGCTATCAAAACCTTGTGTTTCTTTACTAAAGCACATCACCTCTGGATGTGTCTCTACCACAGCTCCACTTTCCAGGGTCAATTGGTGGCAACTGCCCAGGAGCCAAAACAGAGCCACATCCTCAAAACTGGGATATGGGAACATACAAAACCCTGCACAGCCTCCAGCTACTCCAGTCTCCTTTTTTGTGGAAGTGAACAAATAATACAGAGATTTGAGTCTCCTGGAAGAACAATGACAAGCACAAACCTGTCACAAACCCTCTCAGATCTGTATTAACCTGGAGTTTAACTGCCAGCAAAGTTAACATAGATGAGAACGAGCAGGTTGTGGAAAGAGTCAGGAATTTAGGGAACTTTAAGTGCACTTTTACGATATAATATAGATGAGACATTGAAAACACTTCTCATGCATTTATGAATGTTTGTGGAAGGAATTTAGTCAATTAGTTTTACAGCAGCAGCTTCTAAAACAATAGCAACCTCTGGCAGCAAATCAAGCGAAATAATGGAAACTGCGTGAATAATGCACAAAATTTAAAGCAACATTTTATATGCCACAGCCCACCATTTTTATTTCATACAAGTGTAATTGAGTACAAAAGAGAAATAAGACAACAGTCTGAAGAGGGCATTCTGACATGTTAACTATGAGTGGGCCAACAACTTTATATTTACCTTGATTTTATGTTGTATTTTTATTTGTGTTGTGTTACAAATTATATTAAAGGCTGCTTCAACGATCAGATTCTGAGAATAGTGGTTAAGGTGTTGCTCTCTACCTGGATATTTATAACTGGAATACCTGAGGAACACCATCAATGATCTTGGAAAGGTGATGGAGCCCTCTGTTCCATTATGGATGCCAGGAAGTGGAATAGAAACCTTCCTCCAGCCATGGAGGTTTTCAGTGTGGGAACGGAAAATGCCTTGATCTCCAAGTTGACCCTGTCTTGAGGAGGAGGTGAAACAGGAGAACTCCTGAGGCTCCTTCCACCAAGAATTCTGCAATTCTCTAATTCTGTTCTGTGGTTCCGTAGTAAAGAACTTTCTTCAGGACATTTTGTGCCCTTTGTGAAGGTTTCCCTGCTCGTAAGGAGATATGATAGGAAGATACATTATGTGGAGGACCATTAAAATTTTGGATAGTCTTTGCTTCATTTAGGAAGAGGGTGGTAGATTCTTGTACAGGTGACCTTTATTATTTCCTGACTGCCCTGTTTCTGCCCAATGGCCATTTGCAATGATAAAAAATTATGTCTTTACCTCTTTCAGGTTACAAAGTCATCAGCAACCCTTGTAAATAGATAATACATCTCCAGCTAAACAACCTTGTTATCCATCTACAACACTGCCTATAGCTTTAAATAACTTAGGATTAGAGCTGAATATACTTTCTTTATGGCCTTGAATTAATAGCTTACATTCAGATAGTCCCCATCGCATGAGCAGGCATTGACGTATGGTTGACATCAGTGCCAAAAGTGATAAATTCAGCATTGAAATTGCAGAGTTAGGACCTTTGACTGGCTGATGCTGCAAATTCTTCTGTCCCAAAAGCATCATAGCCCAGTTTAGTACTACAAAGTCATTACACAGACTGATGAATTAAAACCATTTTGAATTCCTTTCTTGATGTTTTATAATTAAGTTGAGCTAAGACATATTTCTATCAGGAAATCAAGCAAAGATTACACCTTAGCAACTCAAATATGAAGGTATACAAAGATTTGATTATCATCTTTAACAGAAAGAAAAACATGTGCTATAAAACCTATGCCTTGTGGGTTTTTAATTTTGCCCCTTTTCATTAACTTTTTAAGTTTTTATGAAAAATCTGATTAAGGTAGGATATCTGTAGGTATATTTTTGCCTTAACCCTCTGCTACCACGTTTTTTTCTTCAGTCATAGATTGTCTTGTCATTAATTATAATGTAAATTTATTATGGTAATTCAAGTTATCAAGTTTTAATTTTCCTCTGCATCCTATGCAGAATACACACAGAATAAGATTCCACGTTGGAAATTGTTATATAAAAAAAATAATGAAAACTGAATTAGACCTTCTACAACAGACAATTTAGAGTATTTGATTTTTTCTGTTTAGATCATCTTAGAATTATCATCCAGAAGGAGTATAGATAAGCAGAAGGGAAATACTAAAGTACAGCTGCAACTGTTTTTTAGTGAAGAAACATACAGCATAAACTTAAAAAGACTTCAGAAGTTAAGAAAATGGCCTTTTGTAGTCTGACAGAGCTCAAACTCAATACACAGCACTGTAATGAATAAAAGAGTTCAGTAGGAACACGCTCCATCCAATTGCAAATTTTGCCAGGAACCCAATACATTCATTTCAACTGATTGACCTAGAAACAAGAACTGTAAATCCAAACATCATTCCTCTTATCTCCTTGAGGGAAAGGGCATGCACAGCATGGCAGCTTCTGCAACAGCACCAGGAGTGCACCAAGCTATTTCAGAGATTACCATCTGAAAAGCATCCATTCCAGAGTTCACTTCTCAAAAAATCATGCACTGGATTTTTTGAAGGACTTTCAGAGACGGTCAGCTACCCACACTATTGCTCATTCCATTGTTACAAAATCCTTGATAACACTTCATCATTTACAGCACCCTGGGTCTTTTTATCTTCTCTAAGTGCTCCTGCTGAAAATGTTTGAAAAGGCAGCTTTGTTGAGCACAAAAGTTTGTGTGCTGTCAAAGTGAAAAATCCTTGAAAATGTTCCAGAAAACTGAATGCAGATTTCTAGATAGAAGTCAGTGCTCATATTTAGGAGCAAGTAAAATAAGTTGAAGAACAACTGAATTAAATAAAATCCCAAAATAATCTAAATAAATAGTTATTCTGCACTGCTGTTGACAGGACAATACAAATAGCCATCATATGAGTGTTTCTTGTACTTGGACAGCAATAATCTGAATTCAAGTACTTAATCTTAATGGAAATTTGCTGCAGATCTTGTCATTTTCATTGTCTTTCCCTTGATGGCTTGTAAAGAATGAATACAGCCCACATGCAGCAAGTAATAATACAAATTATTACTAAATAATTAAATTACCCTAAAAATGTCTTGAAAACACATAACTGTACTTCCAGATCCAGGTTCTAGCAATGGTTACTCTTTCTTAAGTTATTATCACACAGGCTTCGTTACAGTTTCTTAAAAGAGTAATTTGTATGAATCTGAAAAAAAAAAGAAAATAGAAGTTTACACAGAAGTGATGGTATAACAATTTTACAGATATTTCATGGGTTACTTTCAGGAAATAACCTGACTCAGTACCAGATTTAGGCATTAACCATATCCTAAAAGCACTATTTTTCATTTTTATCAAATGTTTGAGAGGTTTTATTTATTTTTTTTACTCACTTGCACAACCAGGTTATTAAATTACATATTAGGAATATGTGATTATTTATATGCATGAATGACATGCCTGAATCCAACTGGAAATTTTCCCCAAGAACAAATACAATTTTTAGAATCAGTCCAAGTCATACAGATGGGTTCTTGTCGTTGTGCCCTCACATTTCAGGTATCTTACTCATGATTCTCAAAATATTTTTTTACTGGTTCTCTTCCTTAATAAGCTGATCTTGTAATGAAATGCCAAAGTTGCTCATTGTGACCTCATCAGGCTTGTTCCCACTTGGTGCTCCTGGTTTTAGCTAATTTTTCCAGGCCAAAACTCACCATATAAATTCAATATTTATTTTTATTTGGCTTGAGTGTAGCTGTGAAACTGCTGACTGATTGCTAGGCACTTCAGTATCTTAGGTGGGTTCAAGTGCAGACAGAGAATAGAAAGCATAAGGATGTTCACATTCTCAGATGTGTCCAAAATACCAAAGGTCAGAATTTTCTTCTTCTCTCACCTTGAATAAAAAAATTAGTAAAAACAAGTAATATCAGTGGACTTACCCTATTACCTATGTCTAGTAGTCTGTTCTGCTCTTTCTCCATTCCTTGTATTTGCCCACACCCCACACTATAAAGTGAATTGGTGCTGGCCATGGCTATGTTAGACTTCAGCAATAGTAAATTTCATGTTGTCTTTGCTTTGTTTGTTCTGTGTGGGACTTCAGAAAACAATGGAAAGCTTTCCCCCAGGGTGGGGTGTAAAGGGGGAAGTTTGCTGATTTTGGGTTGCCAGACAGAGCAAGAGCCATTGTGATACTACATCATTTAAAGGAGAGCTCAAGATAATTTTGGCTGTCAGTCACAGAACAGACACATAATGGTTTTTCTGTATGCAACTTGCAACTTCTTCAGAAGACTAGCGAAGTCCCATCATGAAGAGCAAATGCTGGGAAATTATTACTAAAGCCATGGTGGTTTTCTTTCATTGGACCTTTGCATTTTTCTGTTGGGTACTTAAAAAAAAAGTAGAAAAGTCTCAGAGAGTTAACAGCTAACAACAAACCTTTAGAATTATAAACAGACTGATGGTATGTTTTCAATGTCAAAAATTAAAGAGCCCAAAGTGCAGGACAATAGCCTACTAGGACCTCTTTGTCTTGGTCTAGTGACAGCATAGATGTGAACTACTTGAAGACATTATTTGAGGAACTTCACTACCATGTCTCTGAATCTCTTCAAATATCTGATGAGTTTTCCATGTGACCCCTAAATTACAGACCCTTTAAGTTTTCCTGCCTGACCTTCTTCTTTCTCTCCAAGCCCTTGTTATCCCAAACCCCATCCTTTTGGAGCCTAAAGAATCCCAGTAATTGAAAGCACAGCCTCTTGCATAATTTTTTGGTAGGTTTTTTCCCTTCTTTTCCAGAAGTAGGTCAAGGTTTTACACAAGTTCCTCCGGGGTGACCCAGTTGCAGTGTGAAGGGAATGAGAATAACAACATTAAACATGCACAGGAGCACTCAGATCCCCTTTACTCAGGATGACTCTGCAGCTCTCAGGACACAGAGCAGCACGAGGGTGTTGTTACAAACCTGTTGCATCTCCATATGGGTCTGGGAAAGGAAAGAGGAGCAATACCTGGGGGCTGGATTACTACAGCAAGGCTGGTTCATTTGCTTAGTAATTATGACTGATCTTACTTCTAAATGTGGAAAAGGCCAAGAGAAAGGAAACACTAAGGGGACTCAACAGTTTGGGTGCATAAAGACAATCACCGTGATGGATTTAGGACAGAAAAAACACAGACATAAACATTTAGTGCTTAAAAAAAAAATCAAACAAAGTGGTTATTATCAGATTAATTTCATTTCAGTGACACAAAAGGGGATTTGTATCCTAATTAGAAATCTAAATTACCAATGTCTATTTCTATATCTTTTACTGGGAAAATTATTTATTGTAATACTTTGCAATTAGGCTTGGAGGAAAAAAACATGAAATTTTCATTTGAAGTGTTAAAAATAATGTTCTTTAAAAACTGATTTATCACTACCATGATTATTGAAATTTTTTTAAATCAGTCACTCTCTGTAGCCCCTTTCTGATCATGTTAGTCCTGAATTTTTAGAGCACAATAATAAAGTATATATTAAAAAAATATTAGCTTTTATTACCAAAAATATGCAGGATGATGGAATTTTCTTCATGCTGTAATATTAATGCTTTAATATGTATAGGAAATTTGAAAAAGATTAATTTAAACCTGAAATGGAAAACTCCCACATCATGTAGCATTCACATAATTTGTGCTTTGACTCTGGGAGGGAAAAGAAAAGAAGGATCACCATGGTGTGGAAACAAAATTGAAAATAAGACTTGTTCTTGTTTCAGCTGGAATAGAGTTAATTTCTTCTCAGTAGCTGTTCCAGTGGTGTGTTTGGGCTTTGGAATGAGAATAGTGTTGATAACACACTGATGGTTTGAATTTTCACTCAGTTGTGTTTATCTAAGTCCAGGATATTATTTTCCTTGCCTTGCCCTCTGCCAGTGAGGAGATTCACAGTGGAAACTGAGAGGGAACATAGCCAAAACAGGTGGTCCTGTCCACTTCAACGAAGTGGTCAAAGGGATGCTCCACACCACAGATTATGCCCAGTGTACAAACTCAGAGAGTTCCCAGAATCACAGCTGATCCGGGCTGGGGAAGATGGATGTGGCATCAGTCAGCAAGTGATAAGCAATTGAATTGTGCATCACTTATTTTTCCTTTTTTATCATCTTTATCATTATCATTATGACTGTATTTATTTTTATTTTCACTTATTAAACTGTTATCATATCAACTCTACTTTGATTCTCCTCCCCATTCCACCAGAATGGGCAGAGAAAAAAGGGTGAGTTGAGCAAGTGGCTGTGTGGTGTTTTGTCTCCAACTGAGCTTAACAAATGTTAGAAATATTTTAGAAACCACCCAGTAGCAGAATTGCATTACTGTCTCTCCACATTCCTACAGTCCTGGATCAAGGTTATCATGATGCAGAAGAAACTCTGGCTTCCCAAATAGCCTGGGTTTTTGGATTGTGGTGTGGTCCCTTCTCTGGCTTTGAAATGTGTTTGTCTCCAGTGACCTGGTGCTGATGGCATATATACAGTACCAAAACTGCCTCAAAAATTATATTGGTGTTACCTCTTTTTTCAGCTTTCACTGTCTGTCTCTGGAAGATATTACCTTCCATCACCTCTGCAGTATCTTTACTTCTTCAAGTGTTTTTAATCTGCATTTTAACCAGCAAAGCCACCACCTCAGATACCACAGAGGCTCATGTGCTTTCAGCTTATGGAGTCACAGAATTCTGAGGGGTGGAAAGGACCTCTAAGATCCCTGAGTTCAACTGCTAACCTAGCACTTCCAGGTTGACCATTAACTCACATCCCCAAGCACCACATGCAAACTTTTAGCACAAAAGCTTAGGAGAACAGCAACATAATCTAAGTGAAGGACCATGAAAACTGCTGTGGGTCAAAACCTTCTGTCATTAGTTCAAGAACATCTTTCCTTCAAGATGCCAAATGAATGCATAGGCTGTCAAACCAACTCAATTGTTGTGAAAAAGGTATTGGATAACCTTTTACACTAAGCATAACACAGAAAATACAGTGTCTAAATGCCCTGCTATCTTTCCCAAAGCTCCATGAGACCATCGTGTCCTTTGGGGATATTATTGCGTGTTAGTGATAAAACACCTTCTGCTTCAGAAGGCTGGAGAGGGTTTTGAACACATGCAAATTTAAACAAGCAGCTTCTGAGAGCATGACTTGCATAGCAGAGCATCTGTCTGTTCTGTCCTGCTTCCCCACATGTCCAGTTGTTCCCTTAGCTATTCAATTTAGATTTCACAGTACCACCAGGCCAGGGGAGGTGAGATGGGAATTAATCTCTCTGTTGTATATGTATAATTTCATTATTATGCATTATTTTTTGGTTAAGAGTTACAGACCAGCTTTCATTCTAGGTCTGCATGCCATTGCTTTAGACTGTATATTTTTCTTTCCTTCCCAAAATGCAAAGTTGAGAAAAAAATTTCAAATATTAAAAAATTCAAGGACCCTCACCAGAGAGATTAATAATCCATACAATCTGTGATCATGAGATGATGGAGAAAGTAAAATAGATATATAGGACATCATATAAACCTTAACATATTTATCTTGTTTTACTACTGATAGTTTCTAATTTATGGAATATTGCACTTAAAATTGATGTCTTAAACTTTAATAAAGTTAATTATTTCTATTAAAAAGCTGTGCAAAATATTTCAGTAAAGTAATTCAACACTTAAACACATTCAATTACTAAAAAAATGTGTTTGGGATATATCCTCCCTCCTACCACCACTATGGAGCATTTGAAAACTCTGGGTAAAGATGGAGTTTTTTTCCACTGCTGTATGCCAACATGAAGATAAGTGCCATCTGTGAAAGGGATCTCTTTATCAGGCTTCAACAGTTGTAGGGAAATGCGAACAGAAGTTATTGTTGTGAGGAATGGGAAATACATCCTAGGAGAAATGGACACTTCAAAAGCACTGAGTGCTGGGACACACAGAAAAGTTCTGTTTCACTTTATAGAAGTTTCCAAAGGTCACACTAAATTCCCTCCTGTGGCTTAGGCCCAAAACAAGAGTGTCAGAAATATTCACTCCAAAGTTTTAGATGTTTTGTTGCTCTCCTTTGATTCCAGAAGAAAGCAAGAGTGTAGAGAGAGTTTCTGACCATTTTGAAATAAAAGACTTCAACTTTAGAAGAACAGAAAAGACTATTTATTTGGATATTATGCATGCAGATTTTTTTCTTAAATTGGAAAACATGACAAAATTTAAGTGTCTCTCAAAATGAAGCAAAGAAATTGATAATGCCCTGTAAATTAAAAATAAGGCCCTGAAAGAACATTTCTGGATGTAACAATTGTTTTTTAAAGAAACACAATTATACTCATATGAGGTCCCTTCTAGACAGCACTTACTTTAGGGTGAAAGGTTATAATTTTAAGGTAGCATGGTGCTGATTGACAAAGAAAAGAAATTTTGAAACTTTTCTATAGTAAGTGGAGTGATTTGGTGTTTATTCATACATAAAATAAGTCCAGATGTGACATTTTAAAAGATTAATAGTCATCAAGTGTAAATAATCAAATAGGCAAAATGGTGAAACTGAGGGGAAAAATATCAAGAGAGGAAAAACATAATTCTTTGCCTTCCTCTTTGAACACTTGAATGTGTCCTGAATAAACTTATTTCCCTTCAACATCATGTCTCAGAGAATTTTTGGTCAGATCTGGACAGCTTCAGACTGCTGACCTAGGGATGAATGGCTCAATGTGCTCTGTGTGGGTCAGATCCTCTGGAGCATAAGTTTTGGTCATGGATACACAATAAATATTGGACCAAAAAGATTTATGCATAAAACAAGGAAATATTTCTTTTTTTGTTAAAATATAAAGAGAACCCCATTCTGCTTGAATTAGTCTTGTGAGTCCATACTATTAGATTATATAATTTCAAAGGGACCAAGGTTCTTTGCTGTAAAAGAAAATGGCTCATACCATTGAGAAAATGGAAAATGCCTGAAATGAGAATATTAAAAAAAAAAAAAAAAAGAAGAAAACAAAACAACAAACAAAAGTACATGAAGTTGTACAGCATAAAGATCTCCAGCTGGAATTTTTAACACAAAAAAGAGTAAAAATTAGGGTAATAGTTTTTGGCTGAAATGTGCTACTGATAATTGTGATGAGCATCAAAGAGAAGCAGACTGTCAGTATGTCTATATGCAAAATTCACTATTGATAAAAGCAAGAAATTATATGTTTTCAGAATATGAACTTCTTTAATATATATATGAGTTTTACCACAATATTACCACCGCAGGAAGCAGTTTCACTGGCATAATTACAAATTCATTTTCCCATAAGGTACTTCAAAGACCAAAGATGTCCACTACAGTGATATTTGGATTGCTGTCTGATGAAAATAGTCTCAAAATGTTTTAGAGTCTGTGGTTTAGTAGCTCTGAACATATATTCATCCAAAATGATTTAATAAAGTCATATTTGATCACCATTAGTGGTAATAAGTAGAGCTGTTGTATTTAGACATTGGTGCAATATGCCTTGGCTGCTGATGTAGGTGATAGAATTCAGTGGAAGAGAGTTCTGACTTTTAAATAAGAAAATGAGTTACTAGAAAGGGAAATGTTATTGTTAAATAGTGCAAGATAATATTTTCCACTGGTCAGTACAGCATAGAATATTACACCTGTGTTAGTAGAAGGGTTTCTTGCATATCTCTGAAACAAAACTTTTCACTGTGATGGTGAAGAATGGTGGGGAGTAAATATGCAATTTAGAAACTATTGGATGTAAGATGGTGTCTGTGATTCCTCTTCCAGATCCACCAACATGAATCTTTGATGTGTCTTTGGGATGAAAGCTCCAGAAACATGAGCATCTCTAGAAGCAGAGATCTGAGAGTTGGGATTGTTCAGCCCAGAAAAGAGAAGCTTTGAGGTGATCCCATTGTGGCCTTGCCTGAAGGGGTTGCAGGAAGGATGGATAGGGGCTGGGGATAAGGGCTGGAGGGACAGGAAACAGGGAATGGCTTCCCAGTGCCAGAAGGCAGGGCTTAGGTGGGATTTTGGGAAGGAATTGTTCCCTGAGAGGGTGGGGAACTCCTGGCACAAGGTGCCCAGAGAAGCTGTGGCTGCCCCTGGATCCCTGGCAGTGTCCAAGGCCAGGTTGGACACTGGGGCTTGGAGCAGCCTGGGACAGTGGAAGGTGTCCCTCTCCATGGCAGGGGTGGCACTGGATCGTCTTTGAAGTCCCTCCTAGCCCAGACCTCTTTGTCATTCTATGTAAGAAGATGTTCACAGAAGTATTCCTTGCTGAAGACAGTGGAAGAGAAACCTCCACTATAAATGGGTTTTCTGACAGATTCTCCCATGCGAGATCTTTGTCTGAGTGGTCTGCACTGACTGCAGCCTTGTCAGGGGAGAAGTGATTCATCTGGATAAAGAGGAAACCTTTCTGATCTGCAAGGTCTTTGGGTTTGTTTATTTCATTATTTGTGTCATTTAAAAGGTATCTTGCAACTTTAAAAGCATCTGTGACTATGTTGCCTGTTTTGGATGTTTCAAATGTTCTGTTTGCAATCCTCCATACAAAATTCATATTGACTGCAGATAATTGCAAAACAGCAGCAAAACTACAAAAAGCACAAGGATGGCTAACAAGCGCAGTGAGCAGTGTTGCCTATCAGTTTCTTTTCTCTCCTTAACTACGTGGCCTGGTTTAGAGGTAAAATGAGAAATGTTAGGAGAGGCAGAAAGATCTACCTGTCACCAGCTGTCATCACGAAGGAATTTCTGCTATGCAGAAAAATATTGACGAGCATGGCCAAGGCCAGGGGATGGCACAGAGAGTGGTCTGCCCAGAGCAAATCTAAGGATTGAAAGGTCTTGCCAGAGAGTTGAAATGTACTGCGGAAAAAATCTGAGCTTGGAGGCAGCTGTTCGCATGAAAGGTAGGCACTTGTAATCATGAGATTAATAGGGTCTCATATCCATCCTGCTGTTAGATCACGGTGTAGTAGCAGCAACAACTGAACCTGTGAACTTTAACAGGAAAAACTACATCTGGGACATAGATTTTCCCCAACTGCCCCAGATCATTTGTGAGGGAAGCATGTTTATTAGTGAGACAACAGCTAGAACTCTGATCTATTGATTATGGTTACAAAATTTTGACACAATATCCTAAAGAATTCTTCAAGTTTAGAGTCAATAATGTAGCCGAATCACTCTGGGGTCACAATAACAAATTGACCTAGGCTGACTAGGCAGCAGGGACCTTCTTTCTCCCCTCTGCCAAAGTTCTTCTTCTTTTGGATTTGACAGAAATTTAGAGCAATAATTAATTGAAATAGGACTTTCTTGAGCTTTGCTGCAAATCTTTGTGTATATAAAACATGTTTAAAGCAACTGGCAGATAAGCAATAAAGACAGCCAAACCCAGATTCACATGAAACTCCATCATACATCCACAAAGTCACCTGAGTGATACTTTCAATATGCTGGGTACTGATACAGCTGAGGCTGAGCTGAAATCTCTACATCTCAGCTGTCCATTTACTAATGTAGAGAACAGGAGTGCAACTCTATCTTGCAGTGAAGTACTATAGGATAGATACATTAATGAGAAAAAAGGAATAATAGAAGCCATTCCAGTGTGAGATGTGATGGAACACAGCTCAGCCATATCACCTCTTTCCTTCCTTCTTGGGAAGAGGCCAAGCACAAGAAATACCCAGACCAGATCAGCAATGCACAACTTCTCCACATACCGAGGGAGTGCTCTACCAGGCACAGTCTGCCAATTTATTGGTCTTGTTGTACTGGATGAAAGATGTGGAGGATAGAAGAAATAAATCCACTAATAATCTGGCCTTGGGGTATTTACGGGTTATATTGTGTGATTGGAATTTTCATACCTCTATTGACTCCACAAAGCCAATAGAAAATATAGAGAGAGCAAGGGAGGAGTAGAATCCCCAAACTGCACCGTGTCTCTCAGGTCTGGTGTGATATCCTTCATTTTGTCTTTTCAATGCTTTTTCATCTGTCTACAGAAGATGTAAGTGTATATTAGGATCTCTTCTTTGCAGCCTAAGTGCAAGTAAAGGCTTCAGTCTCCACATGTCTGGAAAAAGAAGTATTACAGGCTTTTTCTCGACAATTCAATTTTTACTCCAGGTGTTTCTTTAAGAGAGATCATTCACTGTTGCGTAGGCAAAATGCCATATGAAGCAAGTCAGGAGGGATCTTTCTTTTATAATGCCCTCTGTTTCATTACACTCTGGCAAGGAAAGCTTGTTTTTTGGCTTTTATTTTATTTCCTGCATTATTGTACTGATAGAAGTGAGAAAAAACTCTTCAGATAAGGAACAATGAATGAAAAAATAAAAGGCACAGTGACAGAAACTTTTCCACAGGAATAAGTGGAGCAGATAATAAGAAAGTTCACAGACAATACAGGGGGGAGCTGTCAACTCCCTCGAGGGCAGGGAGGCCCTGTAGAGAGGCTGTGACAAATGAGAGGCCTGGGCCAGTTCCAATCATGTGAGGTCCTACTGCAGAAGGTGCTGGATTCTGCACCTGGGATGGTGCAATTCTGCATGTATGGACAGACTGGGGAGTGAGAGACTGGAAAGCAGTGCCAGGGAAAGGTACTGGGGGTCCTGGTCAGTGGCAGTGCCCTGGCGCCAGGAGGGACATCCCTGTCCTGGGGGCACCAGGCCCAGCATGGCCGGCCAGGCCAGGGAGGGATTGTCCTGCTCTGCTCTGGGCTGGGGCGGCCTCACCTGCAGTTGTTTTTTACATCACAGTGTAAAACAGACATTAAACTGTCAGAGAGTGCACAAAGAAGAGCTACAAGGTTGGTGAAGAATCTGGAGGGGCCGTGTGAGCAGCAGCTGGGGGCACTTCGTGTGTTCAGCTGGAGAGGAGGAGAGTGAGGGGAGACCTCACTGCAGTTCTGCAGCTTCCTGGTGAGGGGAAGAGGGGGGACAGGCACTGATCTCTGCTCTGTGGTGACCAGGGACAGGGACCAGGGAACGGCCTGAAGTTGTGTCAGGGGAGGTTTAGGTTGGGTATTAGGAAAAGGTCCCTCTCCCAAAGAGTGGTTGGGCACTGAACAGGCTCCCCAGGGAGTGGTCACAGCACCAGTCTGAGATCAAGGAGTGTTTGGACAATGTTCTTGAGCACAGGGTGTGACTCTTGGGGATGGTGCTGTGCATGGCCAAGAGCTGGGCTCAATGTTCTTTGTGGATTCCCTCCCCCTCAGCACATTCTGTAGTTCTGTGAGCATCACTTAGATATAGAAATCTTTTCTCAAAAACTGAAACATTTACCCCTGAATCAGTGGCTCTTCCAGGGGCATCACACTCTTTCTACACAAGGGTGTGCATGTTTGCTTCCCTACTCATACCAGCAATAAATTTCCTTAAAATTCTCAGGAACTAGTGTTTCTCCAATACCCCCCAACAGCTTATGTTTGCAGTCAGGAAATATCCTTCATCACAAAAAGCATAACAAGGCTGACCACCCTTCTACAGCAGAGTGCTTCCAGCCACTGCAAGATACAAGCAGATAAACCTTTTTTTGGTCAAAAATGAAAAAGCTTTCCCTCTAAACAGTGCTATGCTATTATTTGGCAATAACCTCACAGGGTTTGTTTGCAGTATGACTGGATAGTTTGTACCAAATTTGTAATCAAAATTTTTGTACACATCACACACAGACACACACTATGTAAGCCAGAATCCATCTGTCTGGATCAGAAAAAAGGTTCTCCTGGGAGCTCCAGCTTGTTGCCTAATGCAGGAGCTCCTTCTATTGGCAGACAAACTGAGTTAGAATGGAAAAAAGTTACCTGATGAAAAGGGAATAAAGATAGTTTTTGATATAAATTTTAAGCTTAAGATGAACTCCTATTAAACACAACTATATATAGCTAATGCTAAGAACCTAAAGGAAATGCTGCACTGAAATTAACTTAATTTTGTAATAAAAGAAAAAAAGGGTGAAGCTACTGTTAAAACATTCATTTTAAATAAGTGATTAGCAATTCCCTTTTAGATCCTCAGAAAATCTTGTTCTTAGATCTTAGAGCTACAAAGCTATGGTTAAATATGATATGAAAACAAAAGGGCCTATTATGGTGAGTAATACCTTTTCTAGTAGTAGTATTTTGTTCATCTAGGCATCTTTTGATCATATAAAAATATTTTGCCAGTAATAAAAGAAATTTTTCTGAACATTTTCTCTGTTGCCATCACTCAGAGGATTTATTTTGTCAGGCCACTAACATTCCCAGGGTAATCTCATAGTAACTGCTGCTACTTATTATGAGGTTTAAGAGTTTACCAATGTTAAGGTCAGTTTTAAAGGACATTTAAGGGTATATATTGTGCAAACTGATGCAGTGCCAGCAGGATTTATTGTGGAGGAGCCATGGCGGAGTGAATCTAAATCTAGGCTGTTTTGTCATCTGAAATTGAAAACTGTGCTCTCATCAAACTTACAGTAAAAATTATAATCCTTTTTTTTTTTTAACAGATTTCTGTTTTCAGTGAAATCTGATTTACCATTCCTAGCAGTCTGAAAAAGTGGAAAACCAGCTCCAAATTTCAGTGTACAAATGCTGAAGACTAATCATGGTTCTTTTTTGGAGACCAATTTTGAGAAGAACAGAAAACACTTCAACAGAACTGAGAAATATGAAAACAAAACTTGCAGCTGTTTCCTGCAAGCTGAACACGGGGATCAATGTGTTTTGGGAGAACCTTTTAAATCCAGGCTCACCTCTCCTCACCAGTACTAACAACTGAACAAGGTTTAACAACTACAGAATCTTTTCAATGTTTTCCAAAGAACATTAACTTCTTCCTCAACCTCATAAAGACAAGCACCCTGCCAGAGGTCTGAGGAAAATTCATTTGCACATTTCTCAAAGTCTCAAACCTCCAAATAAAGACTTGATTTCATGCAAGATTTTTCCAAGGTTTTGAGGAGCTGTCTAGATACCAATTAACTTACAAGGTTACTCTGGCATGTGAAAAAAGAATACAATAATAGAACTCATAGTTGCTAGGAAAGAGATAAGATTTTAGGCTTGTCACAAAAAATGAGAACAAGTGTGACAAGTCACAGGATGAGTTGTCTCATACATCTGCTGAGTGGGAATGGAGAGCAGCGACACAAACAAATAATATAGCTGGCAGACTGATATGTTAATGACCTGATAAATTAAACACCAAGTAAAAATATCATAAAATAAAATAGTCTTAGACTGTCAAGACTTCTTCTTGGACTGGAAAGGCAATTCTGCTATATATATGTGATTTAAGAAGGGCAATGACTCAAACATCACAATGGTTTTTTGATAAGCAGCCTTGGCCAGTCCATATTAAATCAACACTCTTCCAATGTCCCCTGGAAATTAAAAGTAAATTATGAATAAGAGAAATTGTAAGTTAGCCTGGGGATTCAAGCATATCTGGTGCAGGAATGCAATTACCTATTTATAATTGTCATTCCAGTTCCAAAGAAAATCTTCACAGAGCTGAAGAATACGGGTTGAACATACTTAGAACAGTAAATGATGGCCTTGGAAAATACAATATACAAAATACCCTGCATTTACCTTACAGAGCAATATTTTCACTAGTTTTAATATTAATTTTTAAATCCAGACTCAAGATCAATGAACCAAGTGTGTTCCACTTTCTATTCATGAACATTTTGGCAGTGAATTCAAGCATGCCAATCCTATTGCATATCTGAATGCAATAACATAATTTGGGGTGCAGGCCTGGACCACCTGACCTGCAGTGCACTTACCTTTCCTACTGCAATGGAAATAGACACACAAAATCCTGCAGTCCCTCATCCAGGTAAGGCACACCTTCAGCACCAAAGCTGTAAGAAACCATTTTGGGTGGAAAGCACCAACTGCATGAGCCAGGATTTCACCTGACCTACTCATACACTGCTCCATTAAGAAAATACTCACTGCCAGGTGGAGTCTTGCTAAGGAACATGATTAGAGTGAGAAACTCTGGTACTGAAACCTTCAGAAACAGAGCTGAGCAATGCCACTTGGGACATGCCCTGTTTTTTTGTGGTTGGGAGCAAGTGTGTTACAGACAGAGTGAGAAATTTTGCCAATGAGGTTTCAGGAACTGTGAATTCTCCACTGCAGTATTGCTTTCAGGGCCCAGGAAATCTTTAAGAGAAGAGCAAAAACCCCTCAACATTGGGAGCTGGTGTCCCATCCATGTGCCTTGGCTTAGTCCAAATGTGTTACAAGTATGATTTCCTTTTCCACCTTAAGTCACTCATGGCCTGCCTCCCTCTCCAATAACAGTGAACATCCATTGCCTTGAAGGTTCCAGGCTAACAGAAAATTCACAGGATCGTTTGGGTTGGAAGAGACCTCAAAGCTCGTACAGTACCACTGCCTGTCATGGGCAGGGACACCTTCCCCTATTCCAGGTGACTCCAAGCCCCAATGTCCAACCTGGCCTTGGACACTGCCAGGGATCCAGGGGCAGCCACAGCTTCTCTGGGCACCCTGTGCCAGGGCCTCCCCACCCTCAGAGGGAGGAATTTCTTGCCAGTATCCCACCTAAGCCTGCCTTTTGGGCCTGGAAGACATTCCCCCTTGTCTGGCACTCCATCCAGTGGAAATTTTCTCTTTTCATGTTTCTTATTGGCCCCTTCAGACACAGCAAGGCCACAAATGAGGTCATCCCAAAGCTTCTTCTCTCCAGGCTGAGCAATTGTCCCAGTGCTGCATTTTGTGTGGAAGCAGGACTCCACAGCATTTGTCCTTTGCCGACCACAGAACTGAGAAAACGATCCATACAAAACAGATCTTCTCCCATGAGTGTTGCCCACTAAGCATTACACTTCTTTTTTTTAAAATGTGACAGTTTCAAGGAGAAACATGCAGAAATAATTTAAATAGGGTCTCAGTCATTCAAAAACACCACCTTAGTCCATATAATGCATATCTTCAATATGAAAACAAGTGAACTGTGAGCCTTAGTGGAGTGGGACGGTTCACCTGGGAGTGGACACCCACACTCAGTAAATAAATAAAGCTTTCTTACAAAATTTTCACTAATGCCCATATTCCAAGTTGGTGATTGCTGGAATTTTTTTAAAAACTCTAGTAACAATGTCACTGTTTCACATGGGCTATGATCCAGCTAAGGAATGTTCCAAGACTGTCAGGGGATGACAGATTATCTCTCATTCCCTTTCTTAGTCAAACAGAATTTTCTGTACAGACATTCTCACCTATGTCATACAGGAGTTTCTAGTACAGACAAGCAAGCTTTAATGCTCAACCCATTACTCAAAGTCTGGGGGATAATAGGAATTCCTGGGATCCTACAGCAGCACGAGGACAGGGCAGTGTGTGGGATTTACTACCCAGTAGATACTGCACTCATATTCTCTGTTCTGTCTCCAGATCACCATGGTCCTTTAATGTAAAAATCAGATCTTTCCAGAGTTCCTGGCTGGTCTTTCTTTAAATCTCTGGGCATCCAGCCCAAATGTGCCTAGGGAAGAAACCTACATCAAGAACTGTCTCAGGGCATGCTGATGGCAACTCTTTCCCTGGACAGATCTGAGAAAAAAACCACCATCTTTCTGTCCAGCTCTACGTGAGATGTTATTTCATCTCTTCCAGCTTTTTGGGGGATTTTCCAATGAATTTCTCTTTCTACTCTTGTCATTTTCCACTGGAAGTTTCCTGTGTTTGGGAGGAAAATGCAGAATACATCCAAATTCTCTCTTAAATAAGCCTGTGATGAAATAGGGAAAAAAATTTAAGAGTAAGTTAAAAAGTATATTATTCTTTCCTAGCATTTGCATGTGCAATTCATTCTGAAGAAGCCTTTTTTTTTTGTTCATCTCTGTGTGTCCTGCTCTCTAAAATTGCTGAAGAACTGTACCTCCTACCTTTGGATGGGAAGCCAACCCACAAGAAGGGTTTGGAATATGGTCGCCTATCCTCATGGACCTGGAGCTAAAAAACCTGGCAGTATGAAAAAAGGGGAGGAAAATTGCCATCATTTTGTTTCTTAAATGCATTATAAATGAATGTTTTTAAGAGCAGGGAAAGCATTGCTTATCTCTAAGGGGGTACAGCACCATGAGAGAGTACCAGAAGAAGAGACAGCAGAAGAGACTCCTGAAATAAGCCTTTCTTCTAAAATTAAGGATTTTACTGCAATCAGCAATAGCATAAGAATTTTAACCTAACATATGTAACACACATTTTCCAGGCATACTTAAAATCAGAAAGTGGAAACAATGAAAATTTTCTGAATTAATTTAAATTCCAGTCTTTGATTATGTTTAAGAAATTAGCTGGGTAGCAAACAGTAATTGCAGAATACCTATAAACTATAGTTGAATTACATTATGAGCATTACACTGCAGTTAAATAAGTACTACACAAAACCATTAACTATCAAGACCATGCAACTGTTTTTTCTCTCTCTTTTTAGAAAACTGCACTCAGGGTTTTTAGCACTGAGCCACAGGTCTGTTAAGCTATAATAAAATATTGTATCAGGAAGAGCTAGAATGAGCTGTAATAATAAAACCTTGATTATGGGATGTACAGAGAGATATTGTCTATCAGATAACCTTTCTGCACCTAATTTGTGTAGGATTTTTTGCTACATTTGTGCTTGCAAATGGAGAAGTAAAAATTATCTTCATTTTAATCAAGCTTCAGTGATTTTAGTTCGCTCAGATTCCTTTTTCTGTAACCATGAAGACATTTGTTTCCAGCCTCACATTTCAGTAATGAAAAAATCAGTGTGGAAAAAAGAGATTATGTAAAGAATTGCATGTAAGTGATTTGCAGTAAACAGTTGCAAAGCTCATGAGTATTCTGTGGGAATTTGTGTGTTTCAGAAACACAGGAACCAGAGAAGCCATAAGCAAAATAATTTTCTTCTTTATTTCAGCAATTGACTAGAGATTAGAGAAAAATAGCCACTAATCTTTCATTCCACAGGCCAGCAGCAGGAACTTGCCATGTTCAGTCACTGGAGGAGGAAGGGCTTAAATTCAGAGGAAAGGTGGCAGATCCTGACCCTCAGCCACATCCACATTACAGCAGCAATTTGAGGTCAATCACACAGAATACATCCTCTCACATTTTTTGCCATTCCTTTAGATTTGAAGAGTAAAATACTAAAAAGGAAATATTTATTTCTGGGATTGCCATTGTCATTTCAAGTGACTTTTACTTTTGATGGGACATTCTTGTGCAAACCACCAAAACTTCCTCACACACTTTTTCCTCACACATTTTATTACAGGCTGGAATTTAAGCTATAAATGTTGTATTAACCTTGAACAATATTTATTCATGAATAAGCTCTGAAAAACTCCTTACCTTCACCTGCTTTTTTTGAATGAGGGGAAGAATGAGAGGGAATAAAAAGATTATTTTTAAAAAGCTCTAATGATTATGGACTGGTACATCATGAGAGCATAAGCCTTGCTTTTGAGGAAACTGCTTTTGTAAACTAAAAAACAACCAGTAACTTATTTGATGTTTCAGAAAAAAAAAAAAAAAAATTCAATTTTCTAAAATGTATGGGAAAAAATACCTCAGGTCTTGCTTTTCTGAACATTAATCTGCAACATCTTCAGGCTTGAATAGTATACACTGGCCCATAATAAATATTTCTGTACTCATTGCCTGATTTTTTTGGCTTTTGGTTAATGCTAATTCCACTAAATGATAGTTTAGATGAATACAACTGTTAGATGACTATTATTCTTTAGTTGGAAACCGAAGATGAAGATTGATTAACAAATGCTGCTAATTATCAGGTTGCAAAGATAAATATATTTTAAGATAAACACACCACTTTCAGAAAACTTGCAAAAAGTTACTGGTGTACCACTTTTCTTTGAATTACAGTAATTATATAGTTGGGTTGTATGTATCTGTAAGTGCATTGTACATCTATATAAGTGTAATTATTTTTTAGTAGGCATTTATTACTAATTTTCATTTATTACTAATTTTACTAATTATTATTAATTTTCATGAAATTTTCAGTCAGTAGAGAATGCATTTCTTGTCCTTCCACGCGTTTAATTAAAAGCTTCAAATATAGTTTAAGCTCATCCATATTGGCAGACTTCTTTGAACTTAATTTCCTTTATCTTGCATTATCCATGATTTTTTACATTTCTTTGCCTAGATTTTCCCAAGACTGATGGGCATTTCTGCCGTGGAGGAAAGCAGGAATTGTATTACTATTCACAGAATCTTTGAAGAAATGTGGGATTCTGGGTTTCCCTGAAGAAAAAGATGAAATTATTTAACTGCAGCTATGAAAAGTTTGTGTGATATGGAACAAGATAAAAAAGAGAAATTCCGTTTCTTCAGTTAAGGCAATATGGACATGTCCTGTACATGGATTTTGTGGAAAAGCTTCAGGAAAGAGCTGAACTCCTCAAATAACATGAAACAATTGCAAATTCATGCCTCGAGCCTCTTTCACACACATATCCAAATGCAAGCTGACAAGAATTATTATGAACTCAGTCCATGAATGGAATCTGAATGGTGTCAAACATACCCATTAACAAACCTAAAAAAATAAGATTTGAGGGAATTTGGCAGTGTCTAGTTGGGTTTTTTAAGTTTGGTTTGGTTTATATTATCTTACAAACATTGCAAAGGTTGAGGTTGTAATCTGTAGTTGTATTTGCTAGACTTTCACTGTCTCTTACACTTTTTTTGAAAGAAACTAGAGGGAGATCAAGATTGCATGATATTTCAAAATTGTTATTTCAAAATTCCTAAGAGAATTCCCAAACAAAATGAGATATTACTAGGAGGGGAAAAAACCCCAAATCAAAAAACCAAAACCAAAGCCAAAACCAAACCAAACCAAAAAAAAAAAGCAAAAAAACCAACCAAACAAACAAAAAAAACCCTCCCAAACCACACACACCCAACAGAGTAGAGCTGAGAAGTTTATGTTGTAATACACAAGTGTGTGTTTTCCTGCCTGGAATGATTTACTGAGCAAATCATGGTTGGGATGATCCACCAGTGACCCTTCCCAGCACAGCCATTTTTTCTTCACATGAACTTAAGCCATGATACACAGTTGCGCCCTTTTTTCTTACACAACTGTAACTCAAAATACAGGAACTTTTTTAGATCCCTCAGACAAAAGTGGTGCTTGGAGCTATATTGTGGAGCAATATTGCAGATACACCCAGTAACACAAGCCTAGATAGTGGTAGTTTTGTTACACTCGATAATCACAACATAAATCTTCAGTCCAACATGTAAAATATAGTCCATGAAATGGTGATATTCTATACCATAAAATATGATATACTTACATGACTTTTCGGATGGGATTAGTGACATTTTATATATAATTTACATATGCAAATTGCACATTTCTATGCTAGCTGTAAAGCTTAATTTTTTTGCCTATAAAACATGCAATAACACTTTGCTATGTGGTTTTATAGATAGGTGTGGTATGAAGAGAAAAATGTCTTTATTAGAGCTAGAAATTAAAAATTCTTACCTAATATAGGACAACACTGCTCAGTGCAGTCCTATTAACTACCACCACAGCATGAACTACTTATTCATTACATCTACATACATATTTCATTTCATCTGCCAGTTTCTGTTGATTTTTTTTGTTTGTTTTTGGCAGCAATTCTGATAGTTACCACCATCAAGCAAGAATCCAGAGAAATGATAAATCACAATATTGCATGATAGATAATCCTAGGGGAAGCCAGGGGCTGGGAACACTTGGGTCTCCAGTGCATCATACGCCAGGAGGAGCTCTCATAATTAATTCCTCCCAAATAGAGACTCAGCATATAACATTTTAAGGATGGACTTTTAATTAAACTGGCAGATAACTATTTTAGCTGACTGGTTTGGTGATATCTGAAGGAAAAACATCACACAGATCTGGCAAAACTGCTCAGTAAAGTTTTTGGGGGCATTATCTCTGACAAGGTCTGATTCACCTCTAGTTTCAGTGCAGCAGCCACACACACTGATGTTGATATCTTTCACATTTACAGCATAAGTTTCTTGTAAAAAAACCTGTGCTCCCTAGCAGGGGCACCCCACTCAGAGAAACACCTGCTTTTTGTGTGTTTATCCCTGACTGTACTCTAAGTGAATACTAAAAAAATAATAAAAAATTCAGAGTCAGAGAAACTGCGGCTAATTCTAGACAAGAGTCACACAGTTTTCTGAGGTTTTTTTCCCCACAAAAGATTGCACAGTAAAATCATGTAGTAAGCACATATTAATTATGTAATAAATAGTAAATATCCCATAGCAATAGTAATAGTAGTAGAAATATGAACACTAATTGCAAGACTAAGAGCAAGACTAAGATTAGGTAAGTAATAGCAATTAAAACATGAACAATAAATGCAGTAATTACACAGTAAAACATGCACTATGGAGGCAAGGGTCAAGATTAAATAAACTCTGTATGAGCTGTCTCCTGCACATGGCTGAAACCCAGATTGCTTTATTGAACTTCTAGACAGATAGAATTTTTATCCATGAAGACTGTAGCATCAAGATCTTAATTAAATCATCTTTCTTCAGCATTTAGTCTAATGAATGAATAGTAAATATTAGTGACATATAGGTTGTGCTTAGGGTACCCAGGCCAGCAGTTAGGTTGTGTGTATTTTTACAGTTTAAAGCAAAAATTTTATTATGAAATCTCTAGTCTTACTCTTTGTAATAAAATAAAAAATAACATTAAAATATGCAGAGGTGGGTAAAAGAAGTATCTAAGTTAGAAGAGTTGTAAACATTTTTAGTACAGAGGGAACCAACTAGGTCTGAGATCATAGTTTGGTTTAAGAAAAGATAAAGGGAGAAGCAACTGACATCTGTCCTCTGAAACAAACATTCTCTGCTCCCTTTAGCTTCCTTCTCTTTAAATAAAACTTGAGCCCAGACTCTCAGCAGTTTCCCGTCTGTGCAGAATGATGGAAGCTATTATTTCCTCATCAGAACTTTCTGAGAGGATTACTCATTTTGTTATAAACCGTTGTGATGCCAAATTGTGACGCTTGGGAAGCAATGACAGGAAATCATCCTAATGCCCGTGCATAATGCTTTTAAAAAATTCTGCCCATAAAGTCAATCTCCTCTGTTTTTTGCTGTAGTTTCCAGCACAATTTAGAGAACATTGGGTATTTCACTGCTGTTCCTGATACTCTGAGCAAAACCATTGACACAGCTTTTCCAAGGAACATTTGAGATATTCCTTATCTGCTGAAATGTTCAAGTGGAAAATCAACAGGCAGATGGTAGGAGATAATAATATTTTAATGAGAGCAGAAACTCAGCCTATATAGTTGCATGCCATTAAATTATTCAATGTTTTGTAGCTAGACACAATAAAGCAGTAGTTATTTATGCCAGAGACAGAGAGTTTTGTAAAATAGACCTAAGACCAAAAATTCCACCTGTGACATTTCAGGTGCCAATGAGCTTGTTGACACAGCAACAGCAAACACCAGGGCAACCATAAACAAACACATAAACCTAACTATAAACCAGTACACAAAACAAACAAACAAACAAAAACCCAAAAAAACAAAACCCCAAGATGTTTTCTAAATTAGTTTTTACAAGTGGCAACGATAATGCAAATGTAGCTGTGAAATGGCATAATAATCTTACAGCAGCAACCTAGGCTCCTCAAAATGACAATCAGAGATGCTGGGATGAAAGCTGCAAGATGCCTGCTGGTTACCTGATAATCAGAGAACCATCAATCAAAAGCACACTGCCTTAAGATCTTTAGCATTTTGAGAGAGTAAATGAGCAGACATGCAAAGGATTTGCTCTCAAGATAACTGGGACATGTTTCTGCTACAAAATTTTAATTGGGTAGTGAAAACTGTGTTTATTCAGACACATTTGCTGAATATTTTGCCAATATTTTTTTCCTCCAGGTTCACATCAGCTGGGGTCACTTTGTGGCTGTTTTTCCACTTGTGTAAGGTATTTCTACCTGTGTTTTATCTTTCTCAGCACATATGAATTACCCAAGTGTGTGGATTCTGTCGCTAGAAATGGAAGGGGCAGGAGGTTCTCACTCACATTTCCTCTCCTCTTTTCAAGGAAAACTTTGAGATTCAGAAAATCAGTATTCTGTACAAATCCTTGACTAGTAGAATTTGGCTTACTCACAGTGAATTTAACACAAGTTTCATCATGTTATTTCAAAATAATATGACATTATTTCAAAATGTGGTGATTGACAGAGCCTGGTGGCAGAGAGCAGTGGTACAAGCTGCAAGGTTCAAAATTGCAATGAAATGAAAGGAGAAACTTTCTGATTCTGAGAGTGGTTAAATATTGCATCAATTTTCCACAGAAGCTGTGAAACAGTTATCCATGAAAATATTCAAATCTAGCCTGGGTGAGGCCCAAAGAAATTTGATAAATGTTAGTCCTGCTCTGCTAACAGAGATGAGTTTAGGGATCACAGCATCCTTCCAAACACATAAACTTTTTATATGCCCAGTGGAACCAGTAACATGCTAGACAAATTGTTTCAGTGAACCACAAACCACTAAGAAGCAATGATTTTTTAAAATTCTCTTTTTCAGAAAGTTTTCTTCAGGTGTGCACACTGCAAGCAGGGACTCAAGTATGAGGTATATTAATACTTTTGTTCTTTCTCAGCAGAATTTTGCACTACTGAAGAGAACGCCTTGACCAGCTGTGAGGAAGAAATAATTATGTTTGATCAGACAGATGGTGTCAGTTTGAGATTATGATTAAGAGTTCTGGCATTTGATGTTCATTTGGTTGCACCCTTCTAGACTTTTTATTTTAACAAAAAGATTTATTTCCTTTTATTTTCTACTGTCCTTGTAGACTGCATGGTTGCCATAATTTCCATTCATTTCTAGAAAGCAATTATTTATACTGTTACTTCTCCTACAAAAATAACACTACAAAATTCTTTCAGTCTAGGTGAGTGATAAACACTTAGATTGTTCTTATTTTATGAAAAATGTGGCTGAGGACTTCAGGGCTCATAATGTTAATATAATAATTCATTGCTACCTTTTGCTATAAAAATATATTGCACCTTTACTCTCTTCTTTACAAAGCACTTACTCCAGTGGAAAGCAAACGTCCTCTGTGGAAATAGCAAGTTTCAATGATCTGATTATTCTGAGTGTAAATCTGAAATTAAAAATTGGTCCCCATATTGCAAACAAAGTACTGGGAAATGTAAAAAACAGAGAATAACTCTCATAACTCACACAGAGAATGTCGTTTAAAAGATATTCAGCCCAATTTCTTATTTTAGAAGTAAATGTTTTTTACTTTTGACTATCATATCTACTGGTAATGAATTATACATTTTTCCAGATTAACGGCTGTGTACATTCATTTCTGTTTTTCTGCAGAGCAAAGCAACACAAAAATTCACAGCAAACAAGAATAAGAGGGAAGATGATTTATTGGCCTCAACAGTAATCCTGAGGCTGTTCACACCTCTGGCACATTATTTCAGTTAATAGGAAAAATTTCCTTATAAAGCCTTTCAGCTCACTAGCTCACTCCAGCAGTAGGGGGTGCTGGAAACACTAAAGATCACCATGTGACATGAACTCACTGAGTATCTTCAAAAAACAGCGTGTTTTATTGTTCAGAACCTTCTTATATGGGAGTTCAAAACTCCCAGGTTTAGACAATTGATTGTTCTGGGTCTTTACACCACCCATCTCGCTGGCCAATGGTACATCGGCATTTAGGGTTGGAAGGAATTGGTTGAAGTCTCTGAGTTTGAATCTATCCTATGATTGTTCACCTAGGGACTTGTTTATTGAACTAGGAGAGCCAAATTGGGTTTCTTATTATAGCCAGATTTATCTGTCCAGGTACAGACTAGCTGTACTGTGATACTATGTACCAATAAAGATCTACCAATGCTATGGAGAAGTATCAGGAAAGTAAAGACATCTAGAAAAAACAACAATATAAAATATTTTTTGGTCTTCAGCAAAACCTCTCAATCTTACTATTAATGGGGAAAAAATGTATTGGGAAATAGAAAGTCTTCTGTATGGAAGAGGCTATGGAGCTCTAAAAGAATACTCTTAACATCTACGTATGCCATTCTCTAGAATACTGGTTCACATGTAGAAAAATGTTTAAAAGAAAATAATTCTAGTAATGTTATTCTGATTTCCTTTTCCCCTTTATTTTAAAAATATGTATGAATCCCTAAAAGATTTGTAGCTTGAGCTATTCCTGAAGTTTAATGTCTTCAGGGTAGACAATTACATGAAGCAGTTTAAAAAGGAGAAAAAAACAAAAAGTAAATGTAGCATTTTGAAGGACACCACAAATCCTGCAAAAACACGTATGAGTGAAAATTCCTGAGGTGAATGTCATTAATGGTCAATAGTAACAACCTGTTCTAATTTTGTTTTGGAACCATTCATTGGAAAACCTCATGTTTAGTGTGTCCTCTTTCACACAATTAATTCTAATATTTCATTAGGACTAGATCAAACATGTTAACTTTCTTTGCTGACAGTTCTTTCCTGTTTATTTCTCTACTACCCTGTTTGTAGTTTTAAAACAAAGATGAAAGTTTATATATTCAATCATTATATTAGTCGAATTTTAAATGTAATTGGAAAATATATCTGTTCAATGGATTTGAATGCCCACATAAGTATATAACATAAAATATAAATATATTAGATGAAAAAATTTGTAGCATACTTATGTATGTGTGTCTGCATATATCAAAACACATTTCCCATGTGTAGTATTTCAGTTAGAATCTTCACATTTAGGATTTTTCATTTTTTTTCATAAATTCTTTTGACCTCTCCTGCACATCCCTCTCCTGGCAACCAGACTATTTCCCTGCTACAGATTGCAAGAGGTGTCTCACAGAGATCACCAATGTATCAGAGAGAATATTAGGTATTTCTGGGTGTTGAGAAAGACATCATTTGACATTATTCAAGGCACCCAGCAGTGCAAGACATTTTTATTACTTCGCATGGGACAACACTATTTAAAGAAATGTATGTACAAGGACAAATGTAACTGCTTCAGATTGCACCTGGCACTAGGCAACCACAGAAACAAACTATGGGGGAAAAAACCCCAATTATAAAATTAATTTGCCACAGAAAAAAAAGTTAAGTTAGAAATTCTAGTTCTAGTTATCTCATGATATTCAACAGATCTGAGAATCTGAGTGTTTTTTGCAAGAGAGCACTGACTATGGTACTTCATCAGCTATATGAAGTGTTTTAGCTGTCTTAGTACATGCTCAAAATGTCAGTAACATCACAGTTCAATTGGGAGGAATATGGATCTACACAATATCAGCTAAAGAAACAGCAGAAAGGTAAAAAAATTGCCAGAAATATAATAAAGATAAAAATCTTAATAAGCATAACCATTTACCTTTAGATTTAATTTTGGGAGTTCTTTCTGCACAAAAAGTCAGATATTTATTTATTCTGTCTTTTCAGGTTTTTTTTTTGGTTTGGTGTTTGTTTTTTGTTTTTTTGTTTGGTTTTTTTTTTTTTTTTTTTTTTTTTTTGTATGTCCACTGTGCTAATTACAGAAAACTCTGGTATTACTAGATATTTATAATCCCCTGGTAACACCTTCTAATCTCTCCCTTTCCCTGGATAATAACCTCGCAGCTCTGCAGACTCTATTCTTTTAATCACTTCTCACAGAATAACACTGCAGTTCATGACTAAATACAACCTTTGAGAAATACCTGGATGTAAATATTCCTCACTCACACCTTGTCTCTCTTCCACATCACATTCCCTTTCAGCATTTCCTTTCCAGTTCCTCTCATGTTTTGAGCACACAAGACACTCCAGCCCAGTAGGAGCTTCTCTGTTCTTGAAATATCCCCCAAATTTTAACAATTATTAAAGAAACAAGCAAATGTTACCTATTTCCAAAATTTCCATACACTGCAATCTTTTCCATCAGTCCTGTTTTTTCTATGATTTGTTGGACTTGACCATGAGTCAGCTTTACAAAGCTGCAAAAATTTTTCACAGTGTGCTGATTTTTAACTTTTTTGTTACTATTAATGCTGTTAATGGCTATTCTTTTTCCACTGTCTTCTCAACATGTTCCATGATCTATCCGCTTTTTTTTTTTTTTTGCAATTTTAATGCCAGAGGTATAATAAATCCAAGGCAAAAAATAGTGAAAGAAATGAGTTATAGAACTGCAACTCCTTTAAAATATCACTTGACTGTGAATTTAAAAAGAAAAAGAAAAGCCAACAAACCAGCAATCAGTCCTTTTTAATTCTTGTGTTCTCATGGGAAAAAAGGGCCTAAGGAAAGTAGACTTTTACCACCAGAGAAATAATTTTGCACACAATGCCTTTTGTTGATTTTAATTGGGATTTCTCCATGGCCTTCACAAGGAAATTGCTCCCCTCCAACAAGCTAATGACTTCTTCATTTCAGCTGTTAATAGATTTTTCCTCTTTGACCTTGGGGATGTCCCCAGCTTTGTGGACCTCTCCACTGCCCCTGTGTTTGTGGGATGTTTGTCACAACACAGTTCCAGTAACCTCATTTCATCTGCCTTGTGTCACCTGCTCCCTCCCAGCCTCTCTCCTACTTTACAAACAACTTTTATGTTACTTTTAATCACTTTTTAAAAATAATTTATTCCTTTTTTCACACTTACTGCTGGGTATTCACATGCTCTGAGCTTTACCACTGTGTTTTCTTAGACATACCTGTACATATTGCAAGTTAATAAAAATGTTAATATGCCACATATATTTATTTTTAATAAATAAAGGGGGATCACTTGCACTAAATTGCACTAAAAAATGTGTTTTGTGTTATGTTTTGTGTTTGATTGGATTTTGTTTTATTTTCTTTTCAGAAAAGTCTAAGCATCACTACAAGTCATTCACTCTCTAGGCATACCATGTTAAAATCACAACTTAAACTCTGTTTAGACAGTTAAGATGAAAGGACTAAATCTCAGCACTGAAATCCAAAAATTAATAGTAAAAAAACCTATAATCAGTTCTTGAATATACTTCATCTTTCAACAGTACTGTGAATGAAAACAGAAAGCATTTATATTTCAGGTTAACAGACAAATTTTAAAATTTCCAAGCATTTAACAAGAAAGAACAATGACACAATAATGAGTATAGGGAAAATAATTCTGGATACCATGAATGTAAGCTGCAGACCCACAATAGTTGATCAGTGGGACTGAGAGAAGTTTTAGTGGAAGAATTTTAAGAAATAAGGAGTGTGACTGTGAGTTAGTCCTAGAAGGGAGGAAGATGATGTCTGTAACACTATAGGACTGGTAGGTGCAAAAAAAATAATTTCTTTCCTTTTCTGAGAGCCAGTGGCACTTTTTATTATCAAGACCTTGTAACTACTCCCTGTCTGTGACCAACTGTCTGCATTCATAAAATCCTGTCTGATTAACAATTAGATGCCACCTTTGGGCAACAGTCCACAGTACTTGGAGAAAACCTCTGCTCACTAAAATGAAGGAGGAACAGCCTGGAAAAACCTGAATTAACTATTTGTGGGATTTATTTGAGCGGTTGACAACCCTGTCTTCAAATGGATGACAATAGCCTGCTCAGGAGATGTAGGTACCTAATTCCAATGTAAGAATCTGCTGAGCCAGACAGATGTGGGCACCTGAACACAAATCAGATTTCAGCATCCCCAGACAGACTTTTTGTCTCTGCTTCTGTGCCTCATATCACAAAACATCCAGAAACAGATGCAAGCTGTTCAACCTGCTATTACTTCAGTTTTTCTTTAGTTAGGAAAAAATTACCAAACATATCCCAATGGAAAATTCATCATTTGCTTGTTTTCCTTGTTATAATAATAGGTTATACTAGTTTTTATTTTCTAAATAAAGATTTAAGGTCATGCAAGAATAAAAGTAAACAATAAATACTATAATCTCATACATAATTTAAGCAGAATTTTCCATATTAATCTATATAAAAAAATGAAGTCAAACATGTTGCTGGCCTGCCCACAAATTTCAGTGTGTTTTTTGTTACATAGTGATTTAATATTGAAACTCTTTTTTGAGACGTGGTCATTTCAATACAAAAGTTTTTGCAAAATACTGCAAACTTGTAACTTGTCTTACCAACAGTTTGAATGTTTATACTTTTAAGGAAATCCTTTTCTGAACATTTGTGCTCAGTAAAAGATATATTGAATATGGAAAATGATGCCTAAATATGTGTAGTCAAAGTCAATCAGAACTAATTTTCAAAAAGTAGCTTCACAATCTTTGGAAATTTCCTTTTTCATATGAAAAGTTAAAGATCATTTACTCTGCATGTAAGGGGAGTGGGGTGGGGTGAGGTGTGTGTGTTTGCACATCTTTAGAAAAATCAGAAATCATCATAGCAAGGTATTGTAAAACCAAGTACTCTGAACTAGACCAGTGAGAGCAATAGGTAAATGCTTTTCTGAGAAATCAGATTCAATGTAAGCAGGGAGTTATGTTTTTAATATGCAAAAATCAAAAATTATAATACATGGATTAACCAATCCATTTACTTCAACTTACAGACATTCTAGGAATCATAATAGAGGATTTACTGATAATATTAATAAGTTAATTGTGACTTTCTAATTATCAAAATTCTCTGATTCCTAGGAACCCAATTAAAAGCTCATAACACTTTGAAAATTTAGAAGTTTCGTTACTCTGGTATTAATTCCAAGGGCAGAGGGTAAACAAGTAACCATTTCAAAGATAGACAAGATACAGCAAAAATGGTCCGTGATGTTTGGTTATTTTGCTGTGCCCAGACAAGTTAAAAATTTAAAATATGCTGTTTCCTCCTCACATTTACATCATGTGACTAGTCAGCTTCATAGCCTAACATCATTTGATGTCATTTTCAGAAAAAAAAGGTACAGACAAATGCACGCAGATAAATGAAATGCATATATTTCAGTTTATTTATATGGTCAGTACTTGGATTTTTTTCAAGGCTAGATGAGACAAATCCAGCTGATCTGATGCATCGCTGGCAGTGTGACATCTCCTCTTGAGACTGTTGAACTCAGTGAGGCAAATCAGTCTGAATGTGGATTGTTAAGCTGAATCAGGTACTTTAAGTTCTTCTTTTTACAGATAATGAACTTGAGTAATATAAATCCCCTGCATCTTACTTATCTGTTTGAAATGAAAGAGAATGTCATGCAGCAAGGTCTATTCAAATCTGTCTCACCAAGCATTAAACTGTATTACTAAATAAAATTGGAATCTGTAACGTAGTTACTGTACAGCCAGGATATTGTACTAAAATCAGACTTTGTATGATATAATGCCTTTATGCCAACAGCTGCACATGTAGATGAAAAACAGATTATCTGGAGTAACTAGAATGGTACCTCATACGTTAACATATTAACCATTTCTAATATTCTTTACAAATGCTTTGATGATCATTATGTGGGACAGAAGAAAATCTTACTTGTGTTAAACTTATCCAATTTCATTCCAACCCTCATAGTACCAATACAATATATATATTTGTACTGTACAATTTTTTTCCAGTTCAGAAGGAAACTGCATTTCCTACACTCTCCTGTAGCTTTAAAAGCCCTCACATAAATGCAGATTTGAAGAATAGTTGGTACCAAAAAGAACTTATTTGCATAAAGTGCTACTGTGTCTTATTATTCAGCATTCACATAAGTGCTGCAAAGTTTAGAGAGTGTTATTTCTTAACTGAAATCTCTTTGGAAGTGATCATAATTTCCTCTATGACAAGAAATGAGGCACATACACAGTCTGACAGGGACTGTGTCAGCAGGTAGAGATTAGTTGGACTAACTCTTGTGCAAATTCTTTAAGATTCTTCTCTCCTCACACAGCCATGACTAAAAGAAGCTGCCACATGCAATTAGAGACAACAAAAAGAAATTAAATAGCTTTATCCACAATGAAAACTACTATCATCACCAAAATTACAGAGAAGATGTGTTCACATCAAGTACTCAAGTACGTCTCTCAAAAAGTTTCTGCATTTCTTTATCTAATTAGAATGTCACACTGCATAAATCAATGTTTCTCTAATGCTTTCCCTGCTGCAGTCATGACTTTAAAAGGATATTTATTGCATAGGCAGCTGCTACTGATGACTACCATTATTTCCCCATTCTATAGTTCAATTGCATACTCTTATAAAACATTGTGACACAAGTCTCAAGCAGCCCTGTAATTTCCCCAGAATTACTGGGAATTTTGGGCAGGGCTGTTTGGAGTGAATTGGTATCATTCACACAAATATACTCGTATTATTGATACAGTCTTTGCTCTTCTCTTAGACGTATTAGTTCCAGTCACTTGTTTCTGCCAACTACAGCCCTTCACAATATCCTTCTCTAAACTGGAGAAAGAAACTGGATTTAATGAGTGGGCTGTTAGATGGATAAGAAAGTGGCTGGATGGTCACTTAAATAGGATTGCGGTCAACATGTCAGAGCACTGACGGACATCAGTGGCCAGTGGTGCCCCTCAGTGGTCTGTACTGGGACCAGTACTATTTAATATCTGAACCAATGACACAGAGGGATTGAGGCACCCTCAGCAGGTCTGAAGGTGACACCAAGCTGAAGCTGCAGTGACACCCCTGAGGGACAGGATGGCATCCAGAGGGTCCTGGACATCCCCAGGAGTGGCCCATGGGGATCTCAGGAGGTCTAACCAGGCCAGGGGCTGGGGCTGGCCCTGGGTCAGGGGGATCCAGGCTGGGGCTGAGCAGATGGAGCAGACCTGGACGAGCCCTGGGGGTGCTGTGGGGCAGAGCTGGGACCCCAAACCCCTGTGCTGGGCTGAGCCCCAGTGTGGGCAGCAGGGCTGGGGGATTCTGCCCCTCTGCCCCCTCAGCTCAGAGCCCACCTGCAGAGCTGCCCCAGCCCTGGGCCCAGCACAGCAA
>JBBMKD010000115.1:10983580-11006169 GCA_037834095.1 Argya squamiceps | reverse complement strand
TTTGCTATCCTAACTTAAAACAAAGAGGCTATTCTACCTTATAATAAAACCTATAAAAACCTAAAGCATGCAAAAATGAATTCAGCAATCCCACACACAGATTTTTCCATGTCATGATCTTTCCCTTGACAGTAATGACATGCATATTATCTGAAATAATATAAAATCTCTTCTTAATAATTACTACCAAAAAAAAGTATCAAGCAAAAAGTATTTCAGGTTTTTCTCAAATGCTCAGTACTAGTCTTTGAGATATTTCTGACTTCTTAAAACTGCAGCTTTATTCGTTATTGATAAGAATAAGTGTCTGAGTGAGGACTGACTGAAAGGTTAATGTGCTAAGCCCATGATGCAAAGTAAATTGGGATCACAAAAACAAAAAGAAAATTATTTTCTGTGCAATGTAGAGTGGAAAAATAGTGAAATATCTAACTCTTATTCATCTCTCAATTGTGCAATTGTATAATTACTCTCCTGGAATTCAGGAGTATTAATCCTTCCCCTTTCTGAAGCTTAGAAAACAGATTGCTCTTGTCCACCACACAATGTGAAGGAGGAGTACCAGACCCTGGACCTGGTCACAAATGTAAGTAAAATCATTGTGTTTGAAAATACCAACACCATGAGACAGCTTCTTCTCACTCACTGGTAATCAGTGACAAGAGAAGGATTTTTTAATCTGATTTAATTTTGTCTCAAGAGTGTTGCCAGTATGTCAGAGCTACACTAACTACAGTAGCTACAGCCTTGTTTGGCTCTCCCTAAAGATACAGTGATGAGACAATGAGCTCCTACAAAAGGTGATTTTGAATATTCTGCTCTAAGCAGCCCCCTGGAGCATTTCTGCTCACTCTCTGGTTATTATGCCGGGCACCAGCTGCCATGTGTGCTGCTCTTTTCTCACAGCAGATGACAACATAGTAAGACTTCGCTCACTGTAGCTCACTGAGATTAAGCATTTGGCAAAACAACACATCTAGCACAGAATCACGTGTTAATGAAACCATTCCTTGTTGCTACCAGTCTCTATCAGAACCAGGCCTTTGCACAGGGGGAAATTGCTTTGGAAAGAAATAAAACAGCTTCAGTTTCTCTTCACAGTCTTTGGTTGTGTTATTATCACAACTGAACCAATCACCCTGCTCTGACCACCAGTTTCATGCAGCCCTTGTGCTCTGTTTTCTCCACTGGGGTTAAGGACAAGGGGATGCGATTTTATCCTTTTCTTCTCCAACCTGGAAAGGAGATTTTGTGGGGAGGCCCAATAGCAAACTTCCAGCATCTGAAGGGCACCTATAGGGAAGCCAGAGAGGGACTCTTCATCAGAAATTGTAGTGCTGGAAAAAAGAGTAATGGGTAAAAATCGAAAAAGGAGAAATTTGCATTTGATATTAGGAAGAAATTCTTTTCTGTGAGGGTGGTGAGACACTGGCACAGATTGCCCAGGAAGGCAATGGATGCCACAACCCTGGCAGTGCTCAAAGCCAGGCTGGATAAGGTCTTGAGCAACTTGGTCTAGTGAGAAATATCCCTGACCATGGCAGGGGATTTGGTTCTGGATAATCTTTAAGGTCTATTCCAACCCTTTAACATTCTACAATTCTATGATTCACTGTTGGGGAAATTATTATTCTATTTGGTATTCCACTTTGCCCTTTCTCTTAAGCAAAAAAAAAGGAAAGGAATAAAAAATACTTCAAAAAGCTCTTATTAGGCCATGCTGTTTATCTTGTGCTTTTAAAATGTGGTTTCTTGTCAGTTTGGATTTTTTGGGGGGGGAAGGGAGGGGGATTTAATATGAAAAATATAGGAATATCATTGAATATGACACTATCCACCATCTCTGAAGGCAACATTTTCCTTTCATTTGAGATTCAGAGAAGGAAGGGGACCAGCAGTATCAGCAGCAGTGACATTCCACGGTACTTGTGTGAATGCCCAGGGTCTGAGTTCAGAGCTGGCTCTGTCCCACATGGGTGTAGAGGTCAGAATGAGCAGTGCCTTGGCCATGCTTTAACAAGGGAAAGAGAAAGGAATTTTTTGGGAATGAGGATGGAAAGACTCTCTGTTTTCTCTGTTGAATTTCTTTTCTTATTTTCTTTCAGGATCACCATGACCTCGACTGTGAGTGGAGTTCATAATGATGCTTCAGGTTCACCAGACTTTCCTGGAGGGAAATAAAATTTGCTGCCAGTTGCAGGTGATGCTCTGTTAACGCAGCTGGATTTCTGTTTTAAAATTTTACTGTCTATTTTTTGCTTCTTTGCACTTCCAGCAATCACTTCCCCATTCTGCCACACATGGGGAAGACATATTTATTTAAATCCTGAATTTTGTACCTTTGCTGAATTAATAGGTAGTGAGAAAGCAAAAGTGATTCTATCTTCTCTCTGAAGATTTTTCTGGGTCCTCTACCATATATGAAACACTATTGCATTTATTACTGCATTATGTTAATATTAAAACCAAGAGATAAACCAAACTAATATGGTCTCACTAAATAATATTGATACTTCTGAAAATGGCATTTCAGGCTAGGTAGACCATGTATCTCACCAAGAGGAAGATTTCTTATGTTCTTAAATCCTTTTGATTTTTATTGATTCCAAAGAAGTACTGGGAGTTAGAGTGAAAACACTGCATAAGGGAATTTTTTATTAGGGTGTTAAGAGTTTTATGAATCCGACAAAATTTAGTGACTGTAATATATATTCACCTACAAACCACTGACATGCTAATCAAATGTCTTTTTATATGCAGTATTCCTAGACCAAGATAAAACTATGAAGTTATCTGTCTTGGTAACAGAAATAAGTTTACCTCAAATCCAAAAAGCAAAATGATAAATTATCCAGGAAAGGTTTTCTCCCAGACACAACTATTTTTGCAAATGACAAACCTGACTGGGACACAGGTGATTTCTTGTATCCTTGAGTGTATTCCCATATGGTTAAATACTTTATGAAGTGCAGCTGTCACATGATAGTCACCTCTACACGTTACTCCAGTACATTACATGCCCCAAGCTGGGTAAGTCTCACTGTGTGATATCTCACTTGAAATTTTTTCCCTGCTTCTTTGAACGAATTTTTGCAGAATTCAGCTACCACACAGTGCTCGTATTTATGCAATATCATGTGTATTACTATAATGACTATAATGAACCTTCCACTAAACCTAAATGAATAACTGCCTTTGAACCAACTTAATGGTCATTTTGCTTTATCACAATTTGGAGAGGATTCTGTTTGGTGCTGTTGATTGTGGCCATCAACAAGAGTCAAACACTAGGAACATTTGGAAATCAGTGTGTACAAACTGTGTGACCATCTGCTTGTTTAACTGATATGAGAAGACACTAATTATATGAGAAAAGAGCCAGCTTGCTGCCTGAGAAATCACAAAAGTGTGTGCACATCACAGATACACAAATGCAGGCTCATGTTTCTGAGCAGCATTTGAGGCAGAATGCTCCTGAAGTGGCAGATATGCCCCAGGTCCTCTGCAGGCATGAGACGTCATTCACAACTCTCACTTCTTAAATTCTTTGGAGTTCAAAAAGCATTCTGCAATTTTTCTTCAGTTATATTTTTCTTTACGCAGCAGCAAAAATTATAACTTTGGTTTTCTTGATGCTTGGTACTTGACATTCATTTACTGTATATCCTCCCCAAAACCATAGGCAGAAGCACTTACTGGTCCACTGCCTTAGCAGACAATGCTGTATTCAGATCCCAGCAGAGGAAGAAGGTATCTCAGATATTCCTGAGTTGGACATGTTTACATGGATTTAATAACCTTTAACAAATGTTTCTTCTCCAAAGTTCCCTACCTCCTCTTAAACTCATGGAGTATTTATAAATGCACATGAATATTTAAATATTTTCAGATTCAAAATCCATAATATATTTCCAATGAGAAGGTGGTTTGCAGAAATGTCTTGCTGCATGCAACCACTAAGATATGGATTGCTTTGGGATAGGTAATATCAACAGTGGATGTTCACTGTTGCTGTGTCAAAAAGATCAACAACGTTTTCAGACAACAGACTGAAACACCCAAACAACTGCTGGCAGGATTTTGAGACTTCAACTTCTATTCCTAAAATAGTGATGGAGTTATGTTGTTCTCTCATGAATAAAGTTAGATTCCTAAGACAATTATCACTGTGTTAGGCAGTATCTCTGTTTTGGTTTCATGATTTTCAGATTTGATCACCATAAGAGTGGCATGAGTTTCTGAAGAAACTTATGAACTGTTTATAACCACCTTTAGGACTGGTTTCTATTAATCAGTATTTTAATTGATCCATTATCAGTCATTTTTAAGCATCTGATGCATTTGATGATTTGTCTGCTCTGAATGGACTATTCTTCAGCCTCAAAGGACAGTATTGTAGAACAGATTAAAGCCCCAAAATCCTTATTTCTGTAGAACATAGTGAGACCTCAAACTTTATATATACAGTATATGTGTGTTTATACAGCCATAGCAGCTTCATTAGAGTTTTCAGCAGAAAAGGAACCCAAAAGCTGTGTGTAAGCCAGAGTTACAGGACTGAGCTAAGCAAAGTGGTCACCTCAGTTTGTAAAGTGTGCTGCACAAATTCTCTCCTGCAATCCAGTGCAGAAATGCACTTCTGCTTGGCAAACCATCATTGCATTCCTGGACAAGGGATTGCTCCCATGTTGGGCAGATGTTGTAGCTTTTTTAGCTCTACTGGTGAGAAACCCACAGGCAGTATGAGATCAGGAGCAAACTGATCATGTCCTGTCTGTCTGGTCCACCCACTGTGTGTTTTTTTAAGAAATCCGTGTCTGCAGCATGCAGATTGAGAGAAATGGAATTGCAGGCATGTTCCAAAACAACCATGGTGTTTTCTGATCTGTGGCTCAAGTGGAGACTGGAGAAGCAATGGATGGTCATGGATCAAAGGAGTGGCTGCCTGATGCTTCTCTGAAAATAAACCTCTCCCCATCCTTCATCTCACAGCCACATCCCTGACAGGGTGATGTTAGGAATCTAGCTCTGCCTGCAGTAGTTTCCAGAGTTTGCTGATCCGCCAGCAGTGCTCCTGCAGAGGAGTGTGTCAGGCAGATCTGCATTAGGCTGCACTCGATGGGGAGGATGGAAGGAGGATCAAGAGCACCCCACATGTGAGAAGGCTGCATGAATTATACAAGGCCTATCAGGGCACATGTGTGTCCATGATCTCTCCTTCACTGGTGGGGGGGAAAATGTCAGTGAGAGCAAATATCTGCTGTGAGCAGAATGTGAGAAGCCAGAGAGTTCCCAAAGCCTGGCTGCCCTGCCCGTGCTCTGGCTGATGAAGCACAGCCGTGATGCTACAGCACCTGGCAGAAGGACCTTTAATTGCATGCTAAGCTGCAATTAATTGCAGGATGGTTGTAAAAATGTACATTTGGACAATTACAGGCAACCTGAGGCTGCTCACACAACTGACTGAGCACAGAGGGGGGGAAATGCCATGTGTTGCAGGGGAGTCCTTTGCACTGCATAACATTTGCAGGGGAGAGGTGGTGAGCTTGTCCCAGGGGGAGGATGGTGCCAGTGCTCATTTACACAGAAGGAGGATGCAGCCAGAAAATGCACCTCTGATAGCAGGGTCTGACTCCAAGAAGACAAAAGAAATAGCAGGATGTGCCCACATGCTTCTTCTGCAGAGCAAAGTATCATAACAGTGTAAAATGTTGGCTGGGGAGGACCTGTCATAGTGGATAATCTAACTTCAGCAATGTATTTCTGACCTGACTGATTGCTTTGGGTTTTTTGCATTGTTTTGTTTTCCTTTGGTTTGCTTTTTGGTTTTTTTCTGCCCTTGTCCATCTTTCTTTCTCTCTTTCTCTCTCTCTTTCTCTCTTTCTCTCTTTCTCTCTTTCTCTCTTTCTTTCTCTCTTTCTCTCTCTTTCTCTCTCTCTCTTTTTTTCTTTTTTTTTCTCTTTCATTCTTTCATTTTTAAGACCCCTGAGGTGAGAATTTTTAAAGGCAGTATTATATTTTAATTAATGCTTCTTTAAGACATCTGAGTTTTAATATCCAACAGAAAAGCTAACAGTTTATATTCACATGGAGTATAAACAGCCACATAGAAATAAAAGGGGGAAAAAAAGCATTTGCCATTTGAATCTCTTCCCATCTCATTCTCAAAAATAAAATTAAATAAATGCATAAAATAAACAGGGCAGGAGGGCTCAATTTTTTCATCAGCTGAACAGCAAAGGGCAGCAGCAGACTGGGAGGAGGGAAAAATTGCTGTATTAAAAATTATTATGTCTTGACTAAATATGAGCCCCACAAGAGCTCTCTCTGTGATTTTGTCACTTGCAGTGCCAGTGGTTCCAGGTATCTTCCTCTTCCCTTTTTGCTGCTCTTTTCATACCTTTTCCATTACCCCATCCTCAATTGGCTATTTATATTGTACAATAAAATATTGTATATTTTATTCTGTCATGCTGCCTTATGGCAACATTTTGGCTGTAATAGCTCACCTTTTTCAAACACCTGATGCTCCCAAGAGGTGTTTGTTTTGCTGGGAAACTCCCTCTAACATTGCAGCAGCAGGATTCTGGATGATTTTTATTGTGTCCTGATGATTCCCACATCTCTTACTGGCAGGTGGCAGGGCTTCCCTGTGGGCAGGATGTCCCTGAAAGCAAAGAAATTCTTTTTCTCTCTATGAAAATAAAAAATATTCACACACAGAGAGCATTTTTTATCCCTCCCAAAATATCTTCAGAGAATGTTTTCTTTTCAGGTTTGGTGCAAGAAAAGACATTGGGGGAGAGGGAGCAGGGGGATTTTCTTTATCCACCTTTGCAAATGTTTTTGTATCCTCATATATTTAGCAACAATTTTTGCTTTGTGGGTTTCCAGGCACGTGTCAAAATAAACTGGGGTTTTTTTCATTATAAGAAAGCCATGTGAGTTGCACAACAACATGAGAAAAATAAAAACATTTTTTCTGCAAGCTGTGGTACTTACACATTGGAAATAAATATAGAATGAAGGTTTGACTTTCAGTCCTTCCTTCTAGCCCATAAGCCTGGGGTTTTTCCCGGTGAAAACAAGGTTACAGAGCAGGAGCACAAAATTTCCTTTGCTCTTCCCAGCACTGCATCACAGAACCACCCCACAGATCTCATGACTTAAAAAAAAAAAAAAAAAAAGGCATATTTTGCCCTGAGTACAAAAAGTCTTGTGTCCTCTTTCATACTTTTAAAGCAACCCTTTTACAAGTCACTGTGTTGGTCCAAAAACTCACTCAGAGACCTGATAACGAGCACTGGGAATAACCTGCAAATAAGGGATTTCACCTCTTGACAATAAAAGTAGCTATATTCAAACAGTCAAAGAAAATTAACTTTCTCTTGAGTTAGGAACACTTAGAAAAGCTTTGTAAAGAATAAGGCCCACTTCAAAAACCTTTGCATCTGGGGTAAATATTGCACCAAGGATTTTCCCAAGGTTGGAGCTCTCAGAAAGTTCTACCTTTTGCAGAGCATCTTGTAATGGTCATCTTAGGTTGTCACCAGCCTTTCTTTACGAGTTTTTCTGAATTGCACTTTGCTGCATTTTCTCGACTGGTGACAGTAACTCCCACAGGAGTACCAGAGGGTAGACATCAACTTCCTGCAAGCTGGCAGGATTGCATAAGCTACTTTCTTGTTGCAAAAGAGGAAAATTTCAAGCCACAAAATCTGATTTGTTCATTTCTTCTGAATGAGGAAAGTTGAGATAAAAATCACTAAATATGGTTTAAAAATCATATTTAAAGGACTTCATTAAACACATTATTTAGAGTTAGGTAATTTTATTTTATTATTTTTGTATCAAAACATTGCCTTATTCTATCTTGATTTAAAAGAGATGCATTCTTCACTGTCAATAGTCTGATTATCAGATATTCCGACTACCTGATTCAGGAACATCTAGTATATTTCTATTTAGTTCATTTCTCTGCTTTACGTTCTGAAGCTTATTCCAAGTCCACATTTTATTCCATCAGAGTGTTTACCAAAGGATAACATGAATAACCACAATCACTATAGCTTTCAATGAATGAATTTAATTTTTCCACCCTCTCTTCTATATTATTTTTGACAAGAAATCCATTATCTGATGTTCAAGGTAGCCCCTGAATCTATTTTGGTATAATATCTGGCTTTTTAAAGCAGAAAATAACTATCACAAATAACTTTGAGATGTCCTACTGTTTGTAGCTTATTTCCAGATATGAAAGCAATACAGGCTCTATTTTTAGGGGGAAAAAAATTAAAATTGACCAGTCAGTTAAGAAAAGATACAATCTAACTTGCCTGAAGTAGTAAGGACAAATTTGTTTCCTAGTTAGATAGGTACAAGTAAAGAACTTTTCCCACATAAAAATATTACCTCGTATTTATTCTGAGCATTTCCCTGTTCTGACCAAACTGAATAATATTTTTTGGAACGAAATTACTTTTAAAAATATACCATGTGAAAAAAATAAAAGTCATGCCACAGGAGGCACCTCATAAGGACACTGGAAGGATTAAGGCCCAGCATAAATGAATAACAGCATTATCTCCTTGATTCAGAAGACGAATTTTCCCATTTCAAGTCATCCTACTGTACTGGCTGTGAAAGTCAGCCTTTCCATGCATCTTTTTATGATCCTACAACCCCTCTCTCTTGCCTATTTCCATGGCATTGTTTGGAATACAATTGAACAAGACTTGTCCAATTATCCACAAAGAAACTTGCACATTCAAGAATCCCCAAAGCCCCATGGAGGCAGTTCTTTGATGAAAGGTCTAGAGCACAAAGGTTTTTCCATCACCAAGGGGAAGCAGTCCTGGATGTGCATTTGGAAATCTCGCCTAAAGTCACAAATGGAGATTTGAGCATCAAAGGAATATGTGTTGTTGAGACAAGATAAAGCACCTTTTGACAGAAGACACAAATCTCTAAAACAAAATTAGCCAAACTAGTAACTGCAAGATTCACAGTGAACCAGCAAATGAGGAAGGAATCTGCCACTTTACTTGTGAAAACTCCACAAAAAAGGGATTTTTAAGCACCAGAGACTTTCAGGGATTTGGATATAAATCTCATGAAGAGAGAAAAATCTTTGAGCTTTTTTTATAGATGGGCATCCAAATTCCTTCTTCAAGGGGGGGAAAAGGTGCCCTTTCCTTCAGAAGGATGATGTGTAGCACCTTGAGTACATAATATACCATTTTCACAAGCAGTAAGGAAAAATATTTCTGTTGAAGAGAGAACTGTGTGACTTTTCTGGCTGATATGTACTGGCTCTAAAATATGACTGCTCCTTCACAAGAGAAAAGAAAGTTGTGCTTCCTTGGAAGTGGGATTAAAACCCAAAATGTCTGCACTGGAGTGCTCTAGCACCAGTCTGCTGTGTCAGTGGATGGCTCCTCTTCTTCCTTTTGCACAGGAGCATCTCTATCAGATGAACCTATTCAAGTAAAGCAAGAAAAGAAATATTTATTCACAGCTGCTGTCCAAGCATGAATTAATTAAGTGTGCAATTAGCTCAAGGATGCAATATCACTGTAGCAAGAGCAGAACCAAGTCTAAAACAATTAGTCTTTTTAAGAGTGCACTACCTCTAAAAGCAAAGTTGATGTTGGTGCTTGGTATGATTTTGCCTCATGCAGATACACCAAGTCCCAGGGCTGGCTGAGGGATCACTGCAACATTGCCCAGCAAACACAGGTGCATGACAAATTCTGCTGTGAAATTAGCCCTATAAACCTGTCTACTTTACTTCATTAAAATTACTCTTCGTGAGAGAAACAAAGGGAAAATTATCTAAGTCTAGGCAGTCTGCTATTTTAAAAAATATTTAAGAGTCCGAGTATGAGGCACATCCCACCCATACAAATGATAGATGTAGAACTTTCAAAGAGAAGAAATAGAACATACTGTGGAAGTGGCAGAAAAGAAATCTTAAACCAGCACCAGTGCTCTCCATTTCACTAAGATAATTGAGCTAAAATCATATATATGAAAGAAATATCCATAGTTTTGTGTCATGCACCATAAAAAGACTAATCCATTTCACCCTGCAGACTCACTGAGAACACTTTGGGATGAAATTAAGTTGTACACAGCAAACAAAGGGACATCTTTCTAAATCACTTTTTTTCTGAACATGGGAGAAGTATTAGCATCTTATTACCTATGAAGTTCCAAATATGCAAACCATTTTACTTCACAGATAAGAAGAGTCCCACTGTATAGAAGTCTTAAAGACACAGAAAGTGAATTCACTGAGGGAATCACATAATTATGCAATATTTCAAGTGGGGAAGGACCCATAAGATCATCAAATCTCACTTCTCCTCACAAAGTTAAACCAAAAGACATAACCCCTGTCCAGATGCCCCTTGAACTTGGACAGGTCTGGTGTCATGAGCCCTTCCTGAAAAGCCTGTTCCATCCAGTTCCAGGGGCAGACCACGAAGTGCTGAACTCCTACCTGAACTTCCCTTGGTGCCACTTCATTCCATTTCCTGGTGTCCTCTTGCTGGTTACCAGAGAGATCAGCACCTGCCCCTCCACCTTCCCCCATGAGGAAGGTGTAGGCCATGGTGGGGTCATCTCTCAGTCTTCTTTTCTCCAATCTGAAGACTTTGTTAAATTTCATATGGTTGGTGGTTGCCTAACTCCCTACCCCGTATAATATTTTCACACATGCTCATTCTAAGCTTTTTAAGATTTTATTTCTAAATTTAACTTCTATAGCAGGAAACATAGTGATTTTGCTTCCAGTAGCTCCAAGAAAAACATTTTTGGCTGCAGTCAGAACTTTTCTTGCTACACAAATATGGACAGTTTCATTGATTTTACTCTCTTCTGCTTCCGCCTAAATGAGGCTCTTAAAAAATAATTTTCCCCTTCATGCTTTGACAGAAATGTACCCAAACAATGTGAAGCCAGTGCCATCAACCCACCACTGGCAGAGGTGAAGCATGGCTTGGGATAGCAAGGAAAGCAGCAGCCAGTTCAGCCAGCGGCCAAAACCACCCAGGGCTCACCAGATGTGTCACAGCCTCAACACTGAACGAGGACAAACCTGCAGGACAGAGACAGAACCTCTGCAAGAAGGTGCAGATTAACACATTAAATTTAAAATAAATTCTTATTTAAAATTTAATCTTCAATAGATATATTTTACCATATATGCTGAATCTCTTAAGCACTTTATTCACTTCCTGCAAATGGTGGAAAGTTTTTCTTGTGATGGTTTGCATTGTTGAGGCTTTTAGAAATTATTTTGTTAGTGAGTTCCATCACAAGATGCCACTTATTGTTAACAGAGGTGGCTATAAGTCATAGGATAAAGTTATCATAAGTTCATAAACCAGTTTCTTTGGTAATATATAGGTCAGATCTAATAGAATGTAAATACGGATAACCAATATGTGTCCATACCCTAATATGCTCTCATCAATAAAAGTGTATTTTCTTTCTGATCCATATGAAGCAACCACTCTGAGCAGGTAGGTCTGCTGTCAACCCTGAAGATCATAAAATATGTGTGGATAAGTAGAATTTATTATAAAATATGGCCAGAGGCATTTTTTTGTTAATGCTGTTGTTCACATTCTTATTTATCCCAGGGTGTAAATAAGGCAGAAAATCAGAAATATCCCTAATTTTTCACAACTACTTCCATTAAATCCTAAATGAATACTGAATAACTCATTCAAAAACTAATAAGTGATTCATGATCTTTAATTCTTACCCACTGCTGGAAATATTCAGTCTGAAGCTTGTTCTGCTGTGGAACATCTTCCCACCCTCATCTTTGTCATGGCAAAGCTGTGTCTGCCTCAGAAGCACAACCCCCTGAGACAGATCTGCAAAAAATGGGACAATTCCAAGGTAATTCAGAGTTTAGCAGATTACATCCATGAACTTTCTTTGGCACATTACATACTCAGATAAAACCATTCATGGTCTGAGTACCACGTGCTACTGGGGCTACTTAAAAATAATCAGCTCCTGCCCTTCTGAACTGAAAGAAAGGGCTTTGAAAAGAGAGTAGGACAATATATACTGAAGAGAAATGTTTGTGATCAGTCTGCAGAAATCTTCCAGAAAAGTACTTGTGCAAATATTCCAGAAAAAAAATTCATGTGCAAATTAAAAGGTCGGATTAAAAAAAAAAAAAAAAAAAAGCCTTTAAATTATGGACTTCAACAGAACCAGTCAAAAGTATATATAACCTAAAGTCTAATCATTTCACCTATCATAAAACATTCCATATTGAGGTGGACTTTTATCTTTAGTCTCCTTCTCCATTTAAATAAACCAACTTTTAAGGACTCAAGGTTAACACATGATTGGTGTCACCAGGATTGCCTCAGTTTGCCAAAGAATTCAGTCAGTGCCAGTACAAGCAGTGAGTCAATTCTGTCTGCTACATCTAAAGAAAAATGCCTGCACTCAGGGATGGTTAAAGCCACAACTGTCAGAAGAACAAATCCTAATTTGTATCTGTATTTGACTTTGCTGTTTGACCATGCCATAACTCTATCTATAAAAAAAGATGTAGCTACAGATATTTTTTTTTAAATAAATGATGAGGCAGATCAGAAAGCAACATGCAGTCTCAAAATAGCAGAGCTCCTACTTGCAGAGGGATGTTCCTTTTGGATCAATATCCTTTTTGTCTTTAAAATTATAGACTACAATTATTCATAATGACAGGATAATAGCTATGCAGCCAATTTAAAGAGAGCTATATTTATACCAGATATAGGGAAAAGAAGCTAAGCACTTGGCAATATTAAAAAGCACCCTTGTGGCCAGATGTGTGACAAAAAAACATTATTGTAAAAGACATGCAGTAATTACAATATAACTATAGGCAACAATTTATATTAAAAAATAGATGTGACTCTTATAGATCATGTGCTGCTAATTATCTTAAATCTTTGAGGAATGCTGTGATCTGCTGCTTCGCAATGTAAGTGGAATTTTATAAATAACCATTCTGTCTTTAAAGGATGTTTTAATTTTATGGATGAAAAACTGAAAAACTTTGATAAGAGTTTATTCCAGGTATTTTAAGCAATATAATGATAGTGTTTAACATGACCTTGGACTTATCTGTTCTGAATTCATGAGACCCAGCCTGGATTTAGCTCTGGGGTCCTCAGTCCAGGAGAGATGCAGATCTGTTGGAAATGGTCTGGAGGAGGGTTTCAAAATTTTCAGGGAGGTACAACCCTTATTCTAAGAGCAAAGGCTGAGAGAGTTGGGATGGTTTAGTCTGGAAAAGAGAAAGCTGCAGGGAGAATTTATTTCAGCCCTTCAGAGCTTATAAAAAATTTGGGGACAGACCTATTAGTATTGCCTTGAGCAACAGGACAAAGAGTGATGATTTTCATCTAAAAAAGGGAGATTCATGTGAGATATAAGGAAAAAGCATTTTCTGAGGGTGTTGGAAGCCTGGCACAGGCTACTCAGAGAGGTGGTGTCTGCCCCATCCCTGAGAGCAATCAAGGCCAAGTCAAACAGGTCCCTGAGTAACCTGGTTTAGTTGAAGATGCTCCTGCTCCTCCCCAAGTAGTCAAGACTTCTTGGAGTCTCTTCCAGCCCAAACTTAATCACTGCCATGATTAAAAGTGAAAGCTCACTCACTTTATGACATTTCTGAACTCCTTCAACCACCCCTTCCAAAAAGCAATTGTGCGGTGAGACAGTAAATGTGTCTTGCTGGAATGTATTTATAGAATTGTGAAATTAACCTGTAGTTCTAACAGCTGGCTATGAAGTGGTGCATGACTGTGATTTCCTGGGGTATACTGCATTTACCAATCAGAGTGATCATATGTGGGCCACTCAAGTGAGATTCTAATTGAGGGTTAGAAAGAAATGGTAGTATATTATTCATATTGCAGAGGTCTAGCAGTTCAAACTCTGACCCACAACCTTGTTATTAAAAAAAAAAAAAAAGTTTATTTCCCTGCATTATATTATTTTTGTCATTTAGTGATGGCTTACTGGACAGCTGGTTTGGATGTGGGCTCACTTAGAAGAAGATCAGCAGCCATGAAGTTCTAGAGGTTATGCAAATAGATCTGCATAGGCCATTAAATTTCATTGCCACAAAAGAGAGTAAATAGTATTGCAATTGCCAGTCAAAGATGTAATTTATCATTCTATTAGTGGCACAAAAAATTAGGTAAATTGTTCCTAAAAGAGTTAATCAAATGTTCAGGTTTAACTACTGTAAGTTTTCACTTAAGATAAAAATGAAAAGAAATCCACAGGTCTGTATTTTAAGTTTTATTTTTGTTGTTGAGAACACAGAAGTTGGTCAATGACATTATCTGAAGAGAAGGTTTAAACTTTGGTTTTGCTGTTTGTTTTTTTTTTTTAATAATATAATTTGGTGCATAAATCACACAATTTTTCTTTATATCTCTTTTCCTAACTTCATTATGCCTCCTACTGTAAACTTTCCAAATCTCTCACAAGCTTATAACATGTTTCATACCAACTGCTAAATGAGTTTCATTCCATGATAATGGCAATAATACTGTAATCCATTTTAACTCATTCTATATTTTGGGTAACAATGAAATGCACTCTGTTTGCTCTTGACAGTGTATATATTTGCACTATCAACTATAATTGTGTTTATATTGAATCAATATATGATAAAATGGGATGTATACGACAAATTATTTTTCTCTAGCGATGGCTCACTGTAAGGTATCATCTTTCATTACCTTTAGTTTTCACCAATTTACATATTGTCAACATTCAGATGTTTGTTGTTTTATAAAAGAATAGATGTTAGTCTTTCACTTTGGATGAAGTCAGTGTTTTTAGCTTGTTCTCCACAGGAAATTTTGAAAATGGAAATACATCATAAAAGAAAAGCTTAATGTTGCAAAGTACCCAAAGAATTTATTTCAGAAAACATCAGAACTTGCCAAATGAGCCTGAAAATATTTGTGAAATAGAGATGTAAACTGATGAACTGATTTGAATCTCTGCTGGTGAATGCTTGATTCAAAATCACAATGGTTTTGCTTCACTAATGTAATGAAATACAACGTCCATTTATTTATTTGACAGCCCAGGGAAAATGTTGGTTAGTGGGAAAATATTTGTTGGTGTGTGGCAACAAAGAGTTTGTCAAATGATAAAGGAGAATGTGTAAAACAGTATGTTATATGTTCATGTAGAGTAACTGCTTTAATAAAAAAATATACAAAATTATACTTGATAATGGAGAAATGAAAAATTAAAAGTAATTTTAAAGAGGAAATTTTCATTACCTCCATGTGGTGGGGGACATCTCTTTGGACACAATGGATGAAATGTCCCAGTCCCAACTTCCAGCTGGCAGGACAGTGTGAGAAAGAGAAAACTCCTTGACACTGTGCAGGTTCTATTCAGCAGTAGATAAGAATTTCTACACTATCAACACTGTTTTGATGACAAATCCAAAACATAGTACCATGGGAAATGCTGCAAAAAATTACCCCAACAAAAGCCATTCACTCCTTCATGGATGCAAAATGCTCTGTATCTGATGAGTTTTAAAATGAATTCAAGGTTCCCTGCCCCTAAAAGAGCAGGGAACTTGCTGTTGCCTTTTTCCAAACCAAATTAATATGGTGCTAAAAAAAATCATTTACTGATGAAAACTTGAGACAGAAAAAGAAGGCCTCAATTACTGCAATTATATTCCTAACAGAATAATATTTATAAGACCGATGTCAAAGACATAGATACAAGATGAAAATGTTAGACACATTTTTTTTTACCAATGGAACAGTCAGTTCTTAATTTTCTTTGTTTTTCACATTAGAATGCCACAAATTATTGATTTTTGGTTTGTTATTCATTGAACATAATAAATCAAGATTGGTTGTTTGGCATTTTACACAAAAAAATAAAGATAATTCAATTCTTAAAACAATGAATATGATACTCAATACCATGTTGTCACTCTTCTGAAATATGAAGGACAAAAAACCAAATTATCAATTTGATACAACTGTACTCAATCCTCAAACATAGAGTATTTTGTGCTGAATTTCAGTAAATATCTGTAGATAAGTAGTTCCAGAGACAAAATTAATGTTACCAGCTAAGCTGCAACCTTAAATCTATAAAATGAATGATATGTACCAGTCACACAGCTTTAAACATTTTCCATTTCATTCAGCCACAAATTATGAATCTTAGGACAGAAGTAACTGGATAAAATTCAATCATTTCACAAATGCAGAATAAGAGCAGATTACACAGACTCCAGCCCAGGATGTTAAAATGTACTTAACTAGATTCTTGTGTTGATACTGGAGAAAAATTATCACCACCACTTAGGAATTTAAAATAAGTCATATTCCCTTTCAAAAATATGTATTTTTCTCTGTTGACTGCAAAGAGAAAATTGGTGGCTGAGTTTCTCTCCAAATCTACGTCACGGATGAAATAGGTGGGTGAAATAAGCTCCACCCTGGGGGCTAGGATTGTAGACAAAGAAATCTCTAACTTCATTCCTTCCAGAAAGCAATCTCTCTTCGAGCACAGCTGAAAATAGGACTACATTTGTTACATGTAGACAACACTAAGAAATACTTTGGAACTCCCACAGCCTAGGAGCTGATTATCAGTTTATAAGCAAAGAAAGCCTCAGGTTATTTAAATAAATGAGCTGCCAAAAACATTCAGATCAGTCAAGTGAATCTATTGAGTATAAATCATACCACGTTCCTTCTTCAGAGGGATCTTTCTGTGAACTGTGCTGAAATTTTATTGGAAACAGGGATCTGTTTAAATTTTATTATTAATTTGAGGTTGATTTTTTTTCAGAACATAAAAATGGTAAGTATTTAATATGTGTAAATTCATATAGACAAAGCCCCAGATCCCAACCAGAAGAAAATGAAGTGTTCTAAAAACTTTTATCATCTGCCTCTAAAAATGCCCAAAACTGTAATTTCAGCTACCATCTAACTAACTCAGGTCCTGGTAAATCCGGACTTGATGGGAAAATGTTTAACCTTCCATTTTTGTTATTTGCAATTTTTTTCTCCAGAGAGACACAGAAGTTCTTGTCCTGGACAAAAATTCCATTAGTGGGGTTAAATAACACTATTTGAAAATGGGATCTCTAAGTATGGATAGTGCCAGGATCCTTGAAGAGTTCTTTCCTAAAATATATTGTGATCATGAGACTGGGCCCATATTTTTATGATGCTTCAAGTCTCGCTCTGGAAATGAATGTTTCATTTTCCACTCAGGGTTCAGGTGCTCAAATCCATATTTCCACCCACCATCCTGTGGTTTTGGCCACCTGAATCCCCACCAGCCCTGGTGAAATTTGCTCACTCTGTGGAAAGAAACAAAAATCAAGTGGACACCCTCAGGATGGATGAGAGTTTATCTCTGTAAACATGCTCTTTGAAAGTTCACCTCACAGAAAAAACACAAAAATAAGCCAAGCAGAAAAGATTTATACTTGCCCAGCCACATGACTACAATTTATGGCCAAAATGTAGCTCCGATCTGACTTTATCTGTGATCATTCTCTTCAATTACACCATTCAAAATTGATTATGCCACTTCCACAGCAACTTGGCCATGAAGGGATGGTGTAAACACATCCATACCCATGGTGGAATCTAGGGTCACGTTCATGACCTTGATGATCATACCTTGATTTTCTAACTTGACTTTAATAGGGGTTTGAAATACACCACATGTATAGTTAGGCATTTCCCTGATTACTACTGGTAAAAAACCCCCACCTCTTGATGAGTGTCACATGACAACAATAGCACCTAGTTTATATTGTGTTAACAAATAAAAATCCATTAATAAAAAAGTTTTGATTTCAGGTTTTAATGTAGAAGAAATATTATCTTGTTAGAAAAAAAATCAAAATCATACTTTCAAGGTGAAATATCTAAAATTATTGCTGCTGTCCCAAACAAAGGCTATTTTTCTGACTGTTCAGAAAGTGAGTTAGAAAATGGACCAAAAGCATCTCAAATGCCTGGAAACTGGCTCCACAGACCTCAACAAGGGTTTGAGGCAGAGTGCTGGATGAAGAAAAGACCAACACAGCAGCTGTGAAAAACAAGAATTTTGTTTTCTTCTACTGCTAAAGAACACTGGCTTAGCTTTCTTCTGGTGCTGCAAAGGAGATGAAAACCCAGTGAATAAAATCAAGACTAAAAGGTCTTCAAAAGGAATCTCTTATAGTCTTTCTTCCTTTCTTCTTTTTTTTTTTTTTTTTTGAAAGCAAAGGTTACTGTACAGCTCAGATGAATAAAGTCCCAAGATACAACATCACTTTACTGTCCTCATTAATTTAGCTGAGTAAGGCATTCAACACAGGAATATGTTCAATTAATTCTTTTAGAGATATTTACATCCCTCAGAAAGCAAATTCATGGGTGTTTTTCAAAGTACTGTGAATGTCTTTGTAAACAGAAATTGAGACAGAAGTTGTACACACCAAAGTTTCTTTGAAATTTTCATAGCAAATGTTTCTTTTTTTTAAAAGCTCAGGCTATACTATTGAATAAGAGTGTTTAAGGTCATGCAATATAAATGATTTTTTTGAAAAATATTAGTTGCAAGTATTCTATCAAGCTCTGGTGGCTATAAATTTGTCTTTTATTTAAAGTTTGCAGATCATTCCAGACAGAAATTACCTGCCCCTCTGAATTCTTTCACAGCGAAACAAGTCAGCTTTTTAAGAAAATAGCTGAAGTATTTCTTTCAATGCCTTTTATTACAAAAACAAACAAACAGACAGACAAAAGAGCTCAAAACAAAATCCCCACATATTATCAAACTGAACTGGTTTAGTTATTAAAGGCCTTTGGAGGAACCATTTCTTCATAAATTGAACACCAGCAGAAACATCAAGTAGAAAATGGAACAAATTCAAGTAAACCACAGCCTGGAAAGAATAAAGGTGGTTTTATTTATACAAATTTCACTTTTATAAGAAGAGGCCTTAAAGACCATTTAACTGGTTATAGAAATTTTACAGTTTTTGTTATTGAAAGCAGTTTTATTCTTGAGTCTTATTCTTTTTATATCCTCTGATGTAGTTTTAACAGAGGACAAATCCTTGTTCATGTGGGATGGCCAAAGCTAACAGAAAACCACTGTATTTTGGAATATGTGTTTTACAGATGTGACCTCAGTAGTTACATTTCGGCCTCTTGCATCGCTTTTTTAACAACACAATTGACAAATAACTTCGAAACATGTACATTCCAGTAGGAGAAAATGCTATATTTACAAAGATAAATAATGGGCAGTGAAACTAAATATTTGGAAGATTGCATTCTTTTGCTTCTGTTTCTGCAAAAGATTTTGTTTGTCAAATCAATGCCCTCTCTGTTAATCTTTTCTTTCACTAAGTTCAAGAAGCCTGGAGAGAGTAAATTGGATATTCCAGGTCCATTACGCAAGTTAGCTCAATTAAAGCCTGAGATGTTGTATGTGCAGACACATTCTGTGGGAAATCAGAGAGGCTGAGGGATTTATAATTGTACATATGGATAATTAAATTCCCAAGATGGCAAGATCCTCTAAGATAAATTCTTCTAAGGCTGAATTTTCAGACTTAAATTGGAAAAAAAAAAAGTCACGTAAGAGCCTGTTATTGCAATGAAGATAGAAACACACTTGTACACAAACATCACCAGAAATCAGCAATCTTGCAACCATAAAAACAGATTTTCAGGATTTGCAATTATTCTTATTTCAATCTTCATGATAGCTCTAGATAGTAACAATCAGGTGTTCATTTTTCCTTATTGTTCACTTGACATTTTCCATGAACTCTACAGATATAAATGTTTGGGTTTGCAGCATGGATTGCAGAGAGTATTTGACTTCCATCACTGACAGCAGTTATCTCACGTTTGCTGTGCAAATATTTGGGACCACAAATTCATTTTTATAAACTTTCTGAGTCAGTTTTTTAATATTCTCCTCCAGAGAACTTCTCAGAAATAACTTTTTTTTTAATAACAGCAAACAGGATGGTGAAAGATAAAGATCTTTGGAAGCTATTTTTTTTTTAATAGAACATTGTGGCATGTTTCTCAATAGCTGTGTTTTCTCTTACAATGCATGACAATGACTATACATATAATGAGTTTTTTCTACAGTTAAAGGTGTTAAACAGATTTTAGACTTCTTTTCTAACTTGAATAGCATTTTTGTAGATAATTATGTAATCTCATATGAATCAGATTGGAAGGAAGGAGGGAAACACTGTACTTATACAATCCAAATCATCCCCAACTAATAGCAAATAAAGTAAATGAATTTTAATACCACATTAGTATAGCAAGCACAGAGGAACATTAATCATATAAATATAATGAATAACTGACACCAAGGTGACAAAAACATTAATGACTTTGACAGATTGTAGTGCAATTAAAGATGCAATAGAATGTTTGAGTCTGTAAAGTCTCTAGCAGAAAGATTAATTTAAAGATTACCATATTAAAGGCAAAAATAGATTTTTCTAATAAATATTATTTGAACCTTTTAGGAAAAGTTGTTTTCAAAAACAGTACAAGGAGATATATAGACATGAATCTTCAGACATGTTGAAAAGAACAAACTCCTCTTCTTCAATTTGCTGTATAGTGACAAGGAAAAGGAACAAAAAAAATTATCCAGCCTATGGCCAAGAAACTGCAGCCATGAATCAAAGCTGAAGTAAGAAACAGAATCATCATTAAATTACAGAGACTAATAAATGCAATCTGCAAACCAGACACACCTACACCCTTGTATTCACTTACAGAGAGAAAATAAGACAAGTATTGTTGCAAAGAGTGTATTTGTTGCTTGTGGTCCGTCAACAGACTTGATCCTCTCTTCAATTCCTCCTCCTTTCAAAAATTCGAATCCCTGTGTAAAAGCAGGAATTTAATGCAGAAATTGGGACAGGCAGCATAGTAATTAAAAACTGTGTCACTTCTTTTGCAAAAAGATTATGCATTAGACAAGGTAGCATTCAATATTTCCTATTTCTCTGTCAGTAAAAACTATTCTCTCTGAAGACAAGTGTTACTGTTGCTGAGAAAAAATAGGAGTTCAGATTCCTTGCGAAGAGGCACAAGTCAAACACTACTTATTTCCCTATAAAGTACAAATTTGCACAAGGTAGTGTGCAGCAGCACATTCTGCAGAACAGAGATGTGAATATCGGTGCTTCCAACAACACTGAAATAATTTATGTTTCTCCCCAACAAAAAATTTATAAATACGAGCTCTGTAGGGCACAGCCTTATCCATGACAGCCTCTGTCATGACACAGGCTTGTGTCACCACCATCCCAAAGCCAGGCAGGACTTTGGAGGCAACTATTACCAAAGGCCTGGGACAAGATTTCATACAAGAAAAGGAAACCTAAACCCATTCAGCCTCCACAATACAAATTTCCATATGCCATAGAAAATATGGGGGTTTCGGACAACCAACATAGCTTTTCTTTAATAGTCTAAGTAATTATACAACAGCAGCAAGGCTATTTTACCCCATACAATAATATCAAGTTCCAGAACATCAATCTCTGAGATGAAACTCAGGTTTCCAAAATATGCACTGGGTTTGGGAGCAGCAAAACTCCCTCCAGGAGAACTACAAGACAGGAAGACAAAGTGAGTTGTACAGGATTCTGTAAATGGTCTTAGATGCCTTAGAAAGTTAAGAGCTTTAAATTGAAACTGCCATGCTTATGCAATTAATTGGTATGGGTAAAAAAGGGGTTCAAAACTGGCTCATGAGCGCCATCCATATTGTGGAATGACTTTCCTCCATCTTTACTTTATTTCCTCCTTAATAAGCAGATTTGTTTCTCCACAATAATCATTTTCAAATATAACCTCGGTTCCTTAGCTTTCCTTCTCAGAGTAGAGAATTTGTTTTTCTTTTCTCTAAGAATACCTTGAATAAGAGTTTGACTCCTGCAAGCCTATTCTACAGGAATAAGATTTGAAGTCCATGTGAGCCATTCCTTAAAACTGTGTTAGAGAACTGACAGTGTGTTTCAATAATCTTTGAAAAAATCACAGGGAAAAGTAAACACAATAAATAATTTTTAGACAATGCAAAACAGCAATCTTTAGGCAATGTTAGTAAAAATGAGGCATCAGAGGAAAATTATATTAGAATACGCCCTCCTCTTGTTCTTTCCTTTCCCCTTGTCCCTCACTTTTTTTCTAAGAGTAATTTAAAGGTTCCACTCTGTGCCATTTTTACATGAAACAGTAAATTTTGTTCTGACTGAATTCAAGTTTAAAAGGCAAGTGAATTTAAATTTAAAATTTGTCTGTATTACTACTGCTTCCTACAGTTTGGTATAAAAGTAAGGTTTATTGAAAGAATATAGACTAATAAAAAGAATGTACAAAATAGAATATCAGTGTATAGAGAGGAGTTAATGTCTCAATGATCTTCTGTTACTCTCTGTCGTGGTTTCACGTTCGCCAAATCAAGTGTAGTGGTTTATTCTCTGGGAGATAGGATTTTCGGGAGAAAAA
>JBBMKD010000115.1:10951531-10978013 GCA_037834095.1 Argya squamiceps | reverse complement strand
CCCCTCTCAGCCTTCCCTTCTCCCGCCTGAACAGGCCCAGCTCCCGCAGTCCCTGCCCAGCACAGAGATGCTCCAGAGCCCAAATCCTCCCTGTGGCCTCCCCTGGACCCTCTCCAGCAGCTCCTGGTCTCTCCTGTCCTGAGGAGCCCAGGACTGGAGCCAGCACTGCAGAGGGGCCTCAGCTGGCCAGGGCAGATGGGCAGGATCCCCTCCCTGACCTGCTGCTTACTCTCTTCCTGATGTACTCCAGCACCTGTATTCCAGTTTTTGCCACAATGGGAATTTTTGTCCAGACCCATGAGCCAGGATGTGCTGAAAAATCTCACCTCCCCTGGGAATCAGCTCCTTCCAGTAGCAAATTCCTCCCTCCTGTGCTTATCTCCAGTGGGGTGGCCTAACACAGCGAGTGCCTTGTGTGGCCTGGACAGGGTAAGTCAAAACATACTTGGTGAGAAGGTTAAAATTGTTCATTCTGAAGAACATCTTTCTCTCTTCTTGTTCATGAAGGAACACCTGTTCTTAAAAAAAAAAAAAAAATGAAAGAAAATAATATAATTCTTACATTCCACTAAATGTATTTCAAAAATATTTATAATACACAAGATTTCTTCTGATGAATTTCATTTACACACAAGTGAATTTGTATATGGAAAAGACTAAACAATGACTAGACAAAGAAGCATTCACCACTAATACAAATATATATATTTATATGCTTGTATGCATATTTTTTGTTTGTAAATCAAATAAACAATGTGTCAGTTATCAATGAAAGCATCCTGTTTGCATCAAACTCCTTTCCTATTTTTGCTACCTTTGCCTTTATTGACTGAAAGATATATAAATATTTCCTTGGGATCTCTCCAAACTTCCTGGATTACCTGCAACAGGGAAAAATGTGATGCATTTTATATTTTTATTAATATTTATTTGTGGTTTCTTATATTTATATTTATATGTATATTTATAGTTAGTTATAGTTATTTATAGTTGTTATAGTTATAGTTATAGTTATAGTTATAGTTACTTATAGTTATAGTTATAGTTATGTGTGTGTATATGTGTAATATATATGCATATATATTATACATATATATATTTATATTAAGGAAAATCTGTAGCACTTCAACAGAAAAGTGGAAGAAATGCAACACTATTTACACATAATAAAATATTAATATGAGCCAAATGTTCTTTATAATGTGATTTAAAATGTAATTCAAAATTATGAGGAGCCCACCTCTGTGCAAAGGTGAGGACCTTATCTATTTAAAGCCAATTAATAATTTAAGTCACACAACAACAAAAAAAAATTGTTTTGACATGAGAAAACCATCTCTACCTCAAGTCGCTATAAAATCCCAAACTCATCAAGGAGAAAAAGCAAAAATCCTTTGCACTTTTCCTAAATCAAAATTAATTTGAAGGATTTTTTTCATGAAAATGGTAGCTAATTTAATTATTTGATTAAATTCAGAAAATATAAAAGTGTCCTATTAAACATATCTGAAATACTAAACCATGGGACATCCTTAAGATTCGTATTAGGGAAGAGCCACAAGTGTTGAGGTGTCTCTCCACACTGCAATCAAAAGGTATGACTTCCAGCTGCATGCACAAAATAAATTCCCTTTCTCATCTTTGATTATTATGAAACAGCCCAGAATATGCAGAACGATTTGTTCAAGAGAAATGAGATTGTCAGGAGCTGGAACCAAATATGGAGAGAATGATCCTTGTGAGGGGGAAAATGGCAACCAAGAAATTTATGGTCCTGACTGAGGAAAATCCCTCGAAGGGTGTTGAGGGATCATCCCAACTGGAGAGAGGTGCTGCAACACCAGGTTGGGTCCAGGGGCTCGGTGTCGACAACCTCAGGAAACAAATGGAGCAAAGGAGGGGAAAATGCATTTTGTAAGTCAATTTTTCCATTGCAGCCACTCACCCTTAATCTCTTAATCAGAATTCAAACAGACAAACAGGGCTTTTACATATGTTCATCATTAAATCATATAAATGAACCCCCTCAAAAAAGACATTTGGGGATTAACTGAATTTCACATTTCATCCCAAACTATGGCAATCAGTCAAAATAAAGTGTTGTGCATTACATTTACTTCAGAAAAGCACAAATTTATGGTAGCACGGGAATTCTTACCACAGGAATTTTTTTAATGTATTCGTGTCATGCAAACTTCAGTTTCTAATTTCATTTTTTTATTCCTCGTCAGTCAAAAATATATTTTCATACACAATAAATATATATCCATATACCATGGAGTAATTACAAGAATAGTATTACTGTATCACACATTTTTAAAATTTTTTTTCAAGATTTATATTGTTGTTCTGCTCTGAAACGTACACCGAAATACAATTTTGTATGGGCTCCTATCATTTGTTTGCTAAAACAATTTGATGCCTGCAGCACATAACTTTGTGATACTTATGTGTAGAAAACTATTATATTTGTTTATGTAAATTTAATGTTGTATTATTATCTGTAATTAATATTTCTTTTAAAATAATATTATACATAAGGTTGTAACTTTGTGTTAATGGTGCCTGAATTAATATTATAAATGTATATAAAAATATTTTATTATAAAAATTATTAATGAGTATTGAAAATAATTTTAACTTTAGTCAGTTTGAAAGCTCTGCTTGCCTGAGTAACAACACAGTTTTAACATATTAGTAAATTATTAACAATTAATTTTAACATATATTTTTGCGCTACACATTCTGTTTACTTTGGAAAAAGAACACTCTTGGAACCCTTTGTCGCTTTAGAAACAGAAGGACTTTCATTGCTATCTGGTTTTGTCCTTCTGTGCCATTTTTTCCCCTTTTGATGGGAACTGGAATGGACTCCCTAAATATTTATGACCATGTGATCAGGCCTTCTGCTAGCACTGCATTTACCCTTTAGCACTTAATTAGGATGGACATATTTAAGACATCAACCCTAATTCTTGGCCTTCCTGTAGTCAAAAGACATTTTTTCACAGATTTAAACAAGTCCATGGCTCCATCCTCTGGGGAAGATTCTCTGAAAAATGGGGTTTTTTGTCACTTCTGAGCAGTTGGTTGCTGCTCAGCATTTTGGATTCAAGAGGGTTACAAAGGACAGGGTAAACAGCTGCAAAGCTCTCCAAAGCAAGGCTAGGGTGAGTTTTGTGTTAATTTTCAGATAGTCCTTTATGCCTCTTTGCAACTTTTTGAGTTTTGGTTTATTTTACATTATTTTTTCCAACCTGAAGGAGTATTATCCTTAATTGATTGAAAATAATCACTTCTGAATTAGTCTGCTACACCCAAACTTTCCTTGGATTCTGATACTAAGACTGACTCTCCTTTATCTCTTTAATTGTTTTTTTTGTAATCTCACCTCCACAGAATCATGGGCTTTTACATAAATTATGAAAAAATGAGTAATAGAGAAAAATGATTTTTTAGTTAATTCATTGCAAAGTATAACTCTTACAGTTATTGACCAATGTCTTCTGACTTTATTAGTATTCTGAATTGTAGCCATGAAAAATAGTACACACCGATGGAGAAAAGAAAAAAAAAGTTGGAATGTCTTTTATATGAATTTTTGAATTTTAATTTGGTTTAAATTTTACTTCAGATCTTTGGTTTAGACCGAAGAAAGAGGTCTCTGAATCCTGGACTAGATCTTAAATTAGATAGAGTCATTTCACTCTTTCTATTCTAGGTGTATCAATAGGATTTGACAGATACAAGATTAAAAATAACATCTGGAATTAAAAAAAAATAACTAATTTATCAGTCACAAAGACTAACTCACAGTTTGTTTCAAATTATTTCTCTATAAATTTGGTGCGTAATTTTTTTTTTATTCTTCCCCTATATAGAATTTTTGGCCAGCTTCATGTAATCTGATTTGGTTTTTCACTGATTCTAACCTGATATAAGATAAATTTTAACTTACCTGATGCAGCTCTGTTTTAAAAGCAGACATGTCAGGTTACAGAGCTCATTGGCATCATGTGATTCGGAATGTTTAAAATAGACTGTTATACATATCTCCAGATACAAAAATATATACAGATGGATATATATCTGTTTACTCCAAGTGAATAGCAACCACATTTTTGGTGCACAAAGATTGTATGCAGCAGTATTTGACCTATTTTGGCCCCAGGAAAGAGTAAGAGTAAAGGCGGAAAGAGTAAGATATTTATTAATATCTTTGTTATTATTTCTCTGTGTCAGAGGAAAGTTCCAAAGTTTGTGTTATGCGAGGTATTACCCCCAGCCTCTGAGCTACCCTAAGTGTAGATATCTGCCTGCCAGTAACTGAAGAGGCTGACCACTAATTAATAAAAGATGAAAGATTAAAGACCTCTGCAGACCCTTCGTATTGTTTGTTCAGTAAAAGAACAAGCACAACTTTGCTTAAACAAGAAAGATTAGGTTGCCTGCCATGAAATTATCATCCTTACTGAGTAGAAGACCAAAAGGAATTTATTTTTATATTTGTGCTATATTCTTCAAGTATGGAAGTATCTTGAGGCCTCATTAAAGTATGGCTCTTAAAATAAGCAGCATCATCAGATTTATGGTGAAATAAAATAAAATTTTACTATTATTTGCACAAGTACAACTTTTATTTACAATGTTTATAGTATTTTATATTCAGAACCTCACCTGGAACTTTTAATAACATCTTCTGCCTAGAGATTTTTCACAAACACCTTGGTGTAGTACCTTCTTTTAAATTCTGACTAGACAGCTACTAACTGAATGGAACCAAAAGAGTTATACATAATATTATTTCTCTGCATATAATGTTTCCATCATAAGTCAGTGAGTTAATTCAGGGGACTCAGAAAGGAACCTCTGTATGAATACTTTTCCTGGCCTCTAATTTTGGTCACCTTCTGCTTTCAAACTACCACACCTAGGAGCTCTCAGGTCCTCAGGATAGATATTCACACAAAGTTTTTAATTGATTGCTGTCCGACAGGAAGGTTGTAGTGTATCATCCTTGGAGAGGTTAAAAATCTGTCTGGAAAGGGTCCTGGGTAACTGAGTGTGCCTGCTTGAGCACAGAGCTTGGGGCATTGACCTCCAGAAGACCCTTTCACCCTCAGCTATTCTGTGATTCTGTGACATTCCTTGTGACATCAGGGAGAGCTTGAGTCAAGGTCATGCTGTGACATTTTTTTGTCCTTAAAGAAAACCTTAGCACTTTCCTCAAAGGTTTTTAAATATAGTGTCTTGACAAAACAGCAGGTTTCTGTACAGAGGCAGGTTCCTTATTACAGTTTCATTTCAATAATTTTATCTCTGCCTATGTATTCTCCATGACTGAACTAAAAATTAGTATATTAAAGTATATTCATAATTATTGGTGTGACCAGAGGCTAAATAAACCATATAATGATGAATTTATGCGGGGAAAAAGCAAAAAAATATCCTTCCTGTCTCATTTTGTTCTTAAGGCCTAATCAAAATGCACCTCGTTGAATTCAAAATAGCTCTTCCTGAAAGAAAATAGTAAAACTGTTTCTGTAAATAACCTGTAAAAAAGGACTCTTCTATCTGACTACTAATATGTGTTCTGAAGAGACACATCATCACATTAGATCTTACCATTCCTTATATTATCCCTAAATGCATGGCTTTCTCCATGTTAATCTACTAATAGGTTAGAAACTTTAAAAGTTTTTAAAGAATTAACAAATTTATGAACTGTATGAGAAGTAACCACGAATATAAAAGTTACTTACTATGACATTATTTAGCACCCTATCATTTTGTATTTTCCCTCCTGATTTCACCTCTATCTTTCGTTACTTGTCATGAACTACTCCCAGTGACTTTAAACTACTCAGTTCTGAGGGACAGAATAATCACAGGAATTGAAATGAAAACAAAAGATAACTCTATGATAGGAATCATAAAAAATTGTGAATCAAAGTGGGCTCTCAGGTAAAAAGGGAAAACCAGTAGCAAAGCAGAGACATTCACTACAATGAGACAGCACACTGAAGAAAGCTAACCTTATTTTTTTTCCCTTGCTCCAGTTATAGCTTATGGTAATGATGATGTCAGCACAAGGGTGAAGGTTGCACAGTTCATCCAGAAAACTTCCTTCATTGCTAAAGAGGTCAGCTCTACAGGAACTTGGTCAGCGTAAATTAGCCGGCAGAGTCAATCAAGGGGAAAATACAGAAAATATTCACATTTTAATTAAAAATATTATACATCAGTTTTTAGTGGGAAAAGCACTTCTTTGATTGCTTCAGGTGATAGAGGAGGGGCAGAGTCCTCTCTGGGTCTTTAGTATTCTCTGTGGCTCTGTGAAAAGTCTCTTCATCTCACCTTAATGTCAGACATCTATAACACAGACATTTAGACCTGAACTAGTAATCTGGATGTCTTCCACAATTGTCTTAGAAAAACAAGCACAATTTATTTAACCTGTTTTAACACACCTATTTAAGGATAAAATTAATTGCACTCTTCAAGTGCTCTCCATTGGCTGTATCATGTCTGATAACATGTGTTATCAGACACGCTAATGTAGTTTTCAAAGCTTGAACTGATAAATCCCAACTTGCCACCCCTATTTTCTCTCAGCCTTTTTCCACAGTTATCTATCTAAGCTCTAAGGTTTCTGTGGAAACTTCTAAATTAATATGATGGTATCTTGGATCGATCAACAAACTACCACAACAGCACTTTTGAGCAAGCAAGCCCTCCTCCCACTTTTGAAAGATCAGCATTGTGAATGTATTTGAAAATGCTTTCCTGATCTCAGAGTTAGGATAATTTTATAAATTTTACTTCATAAACAAGCTTTGCATCTTGGATGGTTGGTGTCTGGTGCTGTTTGCACACACAAAATGCTCACAGATTTCCCAGTCATCACTGGCACTATCCAGAATTAAACCTTTCTACAGCTCTTGCAACACAGTGTTTTGCAACTCAGATCACTCTTTTCTAAAAATCTAACAACCAGACTTTTTACATGGTATAATCTCATTTTTTGTGTTAGGAAAACGTAACCAGGAAAACCTTTGCCTAAATTTTGTTCAGAGACCTGGCTTTGTGTAAGGAAAAACCATTCAGAAGATGAGGGAAACATCACTATGAAATCAATTTTGAAAACCTAAAACCCAAAGAAACTCTTTCAATTTGCAGTTTTAATTTCAGTGTTTGCTTTTCTTACTTACCTTCTTATGCCACGAGGTCTGAGTTAATAGAATCTATTTTGGCTTCAGAGAAACTGCCTTTTACAACCAAAAAAAAAGAAAAATAGAAAGAACTGGTGAGGCTTGCTCAGGCTGCAGTGACATGAAAGCCAGACACTGTTTCTATTAGATCCAGGTTAAATCGGAAAAGTAAAATTATTTCCATTTGCCTCAAGGGAGTGTTGACAATAATGACATTTTGTACTTCTGCAAGAACATTGGGTTTGCACACTGTGGCAATCACCTTGAGAGTTAGATTTTGGCCTTAAAACACATTTTATCAATTTCTCAGTAACTTGCTGTCATCGGAACCTTTGTTACTACTGGAGAAATGTGACCAAAATGTTTTCTTAATGTCTACAGTTGTGAAAATCTCCTGTTATTTGCATTGTACAACACTCTCAAGATGGAAGGACCATCTTGCCTTGCAGCTGTGTAGCTCATGTCCAGAGCTCAGTCATATTTATAAGAAATGTTTTGCAGAAATTTGTACTGGAATTGTAGAATACCAAACACAGTACCTGTGCTGCCTTCTGAGGTGTTTTTTCCGTTTTTCTCCCCTGCCTGTTTATGGAAAAATTGAACACTTATCTCCTTGAAATGACTTTGTATTGGAAATAAATAGAGCCTAAATTCTGCCCTCAGATGAGCATGAAGTTTTTGTTGATAGAAATAATAAATTTGACTCACATCCTCTTTATACATCTGCAGCTCTGCAGAGTGCTCAGGAAAAGCAGATGCTATCTGTTTTTCAGAAGTGGTTCTCCCAGGCACAGTGACATTTACTTGTCAAGATGCAAGTAATGAAAAAATTAATCCTGTTGCCATTAGTGGAAAAAGGATAAAACCTCTTAAACAGATGCATCCTATTAAAAACAAACAAACAAACAAAACCTTTAAAAAAATTGGACTTATATTTTGGCAGAGGGAACTCTTCAGGTACTTGGAAATATCCAGCAGTGTCAGCCCAGGTTAGGATATGGTTGTTTTCCTCTCTGTTTGTTTCTTCTCCCTTACTGTGAGTGTTCTGTGAAAAGAGATCTTCAGTTGGCCTTTTTAGATGCTAAAGAACAGATAAATATAAAATAACAATTAGGTGGGAATGAGGAGCATCTGTAGACATTAAGGATAAAAATATTAAAGATTGTTTGAATATGAAAAAACTCCTCATTTATTTAGAAAGGAATTTTTCAAACATAATGGACAACATAAAAAGAAAGGTTAAAAAAAAAAAAAGTCTGTTTAAAAATATTTAAAGTAGATTCATTATAATCATATTTGGAAGGTAAAATAATTACAATTAACAAAATGCCTTAAAATTTCCATCAAATGTTGACAAGTTCTCTTTCAGTAAAATGGTAAATGAAAGTGTTCAGTCAAAGCAGAAAATTCAGATTGACTTGTAATGATGATTATATCAATAATTCCTCAATAATGATGAGGAATTTGGTAAACATGGAAGTTACATGTAGTGCTGTACAATTCATTTCCTAAACAGAAGAAAAGACAAAACCCAAGTGTAAACGAATTTCTGTCAAGATTTCTTTCCTGCAAGAGTTCTAGATCTATCTAAAAGGATGGCAAAGCTCATCTATTTTGTTTACTCCTGTCATTGTGTAAAGTGTCAGAGAATAGAAATATGACCTTTTTAGCTGCCTTATATAAGAGAAGTCAAAAATATTGAAAATGTGCCTGAGTTTCTTTATTCTGTTTGATTTGTGTTTTTCTTCTGCTTAAAACTTGAACTTTCCCTTAAGAGGCCCTTAGAAAATAAAGAATTTTTTACAGGCGTAAATAAATATTAGAAAATTAATTTTCATCTTCATTATGACAAGAAAGGTCTTTACCAGAAAACAGAGAAAAACGAGCTAATACTATCAAAGAGTATTTGATCTCTCTCTTACATATTTTTTGAGGAGTTTTCTTGAAAGTTAACAGCTGGAGCCAGTTAGAGTGACTTGACACTTGTGCAATTATGTATATTTTTGTAAGAAATTCTGAAGCAGGCTATTCTGTTGTCAATTATAAATTTAATATAAATATACACATCACAGCAGGACAACCTCAGCTAAGAGGGAGAAAGGGAATATGACAAACTGCCAGAACTTTATACCTTCTAAAGCCTTCCAAGAGTCTAGCACGACTATTAGTGACAGCAGAAAAATACCACTGTAGTCACTATTAAGGCTATCTAAAATTTCACATTAGCCTCAGTAAGGCCAAGGACTTAATCTGTTGCTTTTTGAAGGAGGAATACCTGAGGAGGAAGCAGAAGAGGGTTGCAATGAGGAAAGCATTCAATATTGCAACATAAGAGCAAATGGTACCTAAACATAGCCTTACAGGCATCTTTTGTGACTGTATGGAAAATACACCAACCTTACCTTATGTTTATTTTAATAAAGTGTCATACAGATAAAGCACACTGGGAAAAATATCAATATGTATTTAAGAACTTTACCACCCACCTGTACCACTCACAAAGCAGCCCATCACAGTGCTGGCACGTAAATTTCAGAGTAAATGTCTGCACACAATAGCCTGCAAATGGTGATAACAAAATATTCAATCTGCTCTGAAGGCAGGGGGTTAGCACAATGGCATCTGCCCTTATATCTATTCTCACTGCCAGCATGCAAAATGCAAAGAAACCAGGAGACCGGAAAAAAAATCTGGTGTGTTTAGTACAAATGACAAATACTATAAGGAAACAGTATCTCCTAATTTATTGTCATGCTGGGATCTGCTCCTTTTGTGTTTATAAATGAATTTAGTTTATAAGTGAAAACAGATTGCCTGGCTGTTTTAAGATAGAAATAAACAGACGCTGAACTGTTATGAGTAATAGGAAGAAATTCCTAAGAAATAGCTTGTCTTAGATCAATGACTCCTCTTAACATATTTACTTATAATGCCTACATCAGTGAACAAGGGAAGGGCTGCAGATGTCATTTATCTGGATTTCTGCCCCCCACAACATCCTTTTCACTAAACTAGAGAGATATGGGTTTGATGGGTGGGCATTTATATGGACAAGAAAGTAGTTGGATGGTCCCATCCAGAGGGTCATGGCCAACAGGTAAGAGCTATGATGGTTAAACTCCACAGTCTTAATAGATACTTTTTATAAAAGAGAAGTAGGAAGATAAGTAAAGATTTTTCTTCAGTAATAACAGGAGGGCACTACAGAAAGGAGCATTTCATTTAAAAATGGAGGGTCATTGCATTCTGCTAGAAAGCAGACTGCTGCTCAAAGAAAATTTACTTGAACAGTTAGCTCTAGACCATGCTTGGAGGCAATATCTTTTGTTAACTTTTACTTCTGAAGAATCATAACAAACAGGCATGAGGAAAAATTAAAAAAAAAAAAAAAGTTGCCTGTTACATAGAGAAAAACAAAGATTAAATATATTTTTTCATCTATTTTCCAAGGTAATTTTTTTTTCTAATTAGTACATAATTTCCATACATGAACATACAGTTGGAATGCACTAGAATATTGTTTTTCTTTTAATAAACAAGCCCATTTCTTCAATAACGAGACAGGAACTTGAAAAGGAATTATACAATTAGAACAGTTCCACATGAGCCATTACTAAGAGTTATATGAAGTTTGTCATGAAGTGATGCTACTGTACAAAAGATAAATACCAGAAGAAATCTTATTCTCACTTAAGAGAGATTGCAACTAACTTCCACAGGAAAAAAAAGGAAAAGAAAAACAAACCAGCACTTAAAACCCAAGAGTATATGATGGATCAGGAATGTGCAGGGAGTTTTTTCTGTGTATTTCTTCACTCTAGGTATTTTTACCAATAAGTTAAACTATAAAAATAAATCCCAACCTGAGTAGAATGACCCTCATATTTGTCCCCAGTCAATCTTACACCTCCAGAGCAAATGCTAAATATTTAAAGCAGAAATTAATGAATTTTGCCACATTTCCAAACCCTTCTTTCCCTTGGAGTCAGCAGACCAGTTCAGTGTACTGTACTTTCTGCTTCACTGACCCTCTGTGCTCTATGTTTCAGGCCCTGCTTGAGGCATGGCTTAAATTTTTGATGAGGAGGGGTTGGTGTCTCAATCTCAACAGCTCTGATTTTGGGGCTAAGACAGTAAGTAGTAAAGAAATGAAAATACCTGCATTACACTCAAAAATTAGTCATCCTTACATTGCTGAAACATGTTTGAGTGATTCAGAAACATTAAGGATTCCAGGAACCTGAGTGGAAAGAAAATTATCTGTATTTTTATGTAGCCCTTGATGGTATTACAGGACTTGACTAAAGTACAAACCAGGTATTTTTAAAACCTGGGTATTATTTTAGATTAGCCACAGAAATTTTAGATATGGTAGAGAACAATTAATGGAGAATGAAAAGTTAATGTTGTTGCACCTCAGATGAGAAAACTGTGTCATCTGGCAACCTGAATAGAAATGGTTCATCACAATAAAACACCATGTGGGAGAGATTTCTTTAAGACAAAAAGGAAATGACTGAACAGAAGGAAAGGAGGTAGCAGAACAACAAGGTGGATTTATGAACAGTTTTGGAAAAATCACTGTGCTCTTCCTGCCATATGGAGTGGAATTGTTCTATCTGCCAAGGTCAGGATCCCAAAAGGTTTTTTGCTGCTTCTTCATGGAGTAATGGTGCAAGTGGAAAAAAGCAAACAAAACCAAAACCAAAACCAACCAACCAAACAAAACAAAAAAAAAGGAAAACCACCAAAAACAACCCACCCTACAGGAAGTGAAAAATTACTCAGGGATTTTGTCCGTGACACCCTCATCATGCAGGACCCAAAGGTGGTTTAGGGAACATTTGCATATTCATTTGCCATACCAGCAATGTGGAAAAGCCAACTTTCCCATACTGGATTCTTGCACCTATTTGAAGAAGTCTGGAAAACCACTGGGAGTTTACTTATGTATTTCCTAAACTGGCTTTTAATGATGGTGTTAGCACATACATTGGTGCATATGAAGGGCAAGTAAAACAGAGCAAAAAACACTTAAATAATTTTAAAACATAACATAAGTGAAGTTTTTCTTAAATTCCCCATGCAACTGTAGTGAGGAGAACTTAATTAAGCTAAAGCTTGTCTCTTTTAAAAATGAAGTTCAGATCAAGACATTAGGTACAATTAACGCTGCTACAGCACAGCAAATTACAGAGAAATAAGCATATTTTGATGAATTCACCTTCATCTTATGCAAAAAACATATTCTTCCAAACTAGTTAATGATCACGCTTTTCTATAACAAAGAGCACTAAGTAATATATTAGAATATACAGTAAAATATCCTATATTTTTCTTTGTAATTAGAGTTGAATGGTGTTCCTAATTTTTCTGGCAAACTCTTTATATTAAGAATTAACCTAGGCACAAAAATAAGTTTGTGGTGAATATAGACAGAAAAAAAAATGTTCATGTTGAACTTTTCTCAACCTTTGCTGTGTGTTAAAGGCTGCATTACATTTCTGAATGCTTTTATCCCAGTAAAGTGTGGAAGTGTTTCTTCTTTATTACATGTTTCTCACCAAAGACACTCTGTAAAAAAAAAAAAAATTAATTCTCACAGCAAAGGTTCTGTCTTCACAGAACTTCATGACTGTCAACTATTTTTATCCCATCATTTCTGGATGCAACAGGACAGAAAGCAGGCCTTTCCCTTTTTCTGTCACCTTCTTCTATAAGAAAAGGAAGAATTTTGTCCCACACCCAGTCTGAGACCTCCCCAACCTCTGAGCTCAGCTCACTCCCCTCTGAGCAGGCAGAAAGGACTCCTGGATGAGATTTGGCCCAGATATATAGGGGTACGTTTTTTAATAGATGCTCCTGAAGATATTTACATTTGACTGGTCTGAATTGTTTAAATCCACCTTACTTGGAACTGAAAGCCACTGCAGAACTTCACCAAAAGAGCAAACCCCTACAGGGAAGGTTTCATGTAGACATTTAAACACAACACACATATGGAGGTATTACCCTAATTTTTATTTTGACGTGATTTATCATCAAGCAGGATTTCCTTCTCCCCTCCAGCTTCCACAGAGCTGATACAAATTTTTTTGCCACTGCCTTGTGGTATGACAAGCAGGAGGATTAATGACAAAGAACAAAAGTCCTCTTGCTATTTAACTGATAACTCCATCACAGCAAGCTGTGTGTAAATCAATAACTCTGCCCTGCAGTGCCAGGGAACAGCTTGTCTGTGGGGCTCTGACATGGTTAAAATTCTGGCATGGTACCAAAGGTGTACTGCTATATTTCCTCCCAGCTGGCATGAACATATTTATTCACTGTGGGTCAGTGTGGACAAATATAATGACTACTGTGAGGAAACAGCTCCTCAGCAACTGTCAATACCTGCATATGATTTGCATCAATTTCTTCTTAGCATCCTATTGAAGCGAGATCGAAGACAGTTATTTTTAGGCTTTTTTGAACTTCTGGTTTTTTAAATTACTTTCTCAGCCAGCTACGGGTTATACATTTCAAAATTCTTTCAGATTAAAATGGTAGGGTAATAACTGCACATCTTGTAATTGTAGAGTTTTTCTCTATGTCTAAATTAGTAATCTGATCAAAGCTAGGGATAAAAACTGTGATAAAATGTAGGCTTGCAGACTTCCTTTGTACTGATTCTGTGCATACTTGTAATTATCTGAGCAGTCAATAAAATGAAACTTTAACTTTTCGTCAATCAATGAACTAAAATGTAATATACATAGAATTTTTGTTTCTGTCAAAATTAATACACTTATTTCATTAACCAAAAATGTCCCTCTTTAGCTCTAAGAATACTGTCTGTGTACATTGCTTTAAAAATGAAGTGAAGGTGTCTGAAAGTTTTTGTCTCCCATATTTTTTTTCCCGTGCAATTTCTGCTATATGGCAAAACATTAAAATAATGAAACCTCTATTTGTTTCAAATGCCTTGCTGCATGGGAACTGCAGGCAGGAATAATTTCTGTAGAGATAGAAACACTAACATGGTGTTACTGGCCCCTGGCTCTCTTTAACAAGTGTAGTACCACTAAACACCTACAAGCCTGTCCCCTTCAAAGATGAATTAGAGCAGAAATTTAAAATGTGTAGATGGGCACAGAAAGCTGCTTGGAGCATGGAGATGGTGAGAAATAATCTTGTCAATCACTCTCGTAGTTTCCCACTTAACTGACACACATCTGCATTAATACACGGGGTTTTTTTCCCAGGTCCCAGTAATCTATCCAAGCAGAATTAACGACTGTAAGAAAAAAAAAATGCTAAAAGGTAGGCTGCTGTCACTGACTGGTTTACTACCACATGAACATCAATCCTTTGCTCAGGGCAGTGTCTGGGATTACAAGTGCTACTGATATTTGTCAAAATGTGTTTTCTCTTCTCACCTGGAGCTTCAGTCTGTCTGAAATAATGATGTTGTTGATCCGAGTGTTTTGCTGCCATTGAAACAGTGCTGGGCAGGCAAAAGGCTGCTGGGGAAAGTGCTGCTCACACAGCACATTGTAGTCTGCTCCCAAATGGGCTGTTACTGCAACTAGAACCAGAGTCATGGCTAGGACCCCTTACTTTCAAAACATCCTTTTTATGACAGAAAACAGAAAAAGGCTTTCACAGTGTTAAGATGGCAATGTCCTCTTGGTGACCCCTGCTGAAAGATGGGGTGCTTTAATGGGTGACTATTTTCTCTTATATATCTTCCTATTTCACTGACAGGTTCTTTTCGTCCCCTGTGAATATGAAGAACAAATGATTAAACACAAAAAAACCCCCACCCAAAACACCAATATACGTCATTTGGGAGAATAAACTGCATTGATTCTGTTTGTTAAAAAGCTGCATAACTGCCAGGTGAGATGAAGAGAAGCCAGAAAAACAGCTCTGATCGCAGATGCCATTTAACAAGTCTTCCTTTCATCTGTTTGAGTATTTACCTAAGACTTCAGTGACCTGAGTGTGATTGAGCAGGATGGGCTAAGAGTAAGGAAAGACAAGAATACAAGATTAGGATACTTTGCAGTTATTTCTTGCACCTTTAAACACACTTCAGGGTTTTATTTCAGTTAATTTTTCTTTCTGAGCAATAATTTTAAAGGATTTATAGTGTAATGATACATGTAAGCAGAATGTGGTGGTTTGTTTTATGTATGTTCACCTTTGTTATATGGAGTCCATATTGTACCCCTGAGTTAGCCATTTTGTTCTATGTCAGCCATTTTGTTGTTTACTTCTTTGTGCTTAAGTCTTCCCCGGTAACTGCCCCCTCATTGGTTCTCAGTTTCCTGGGCAGTTATCTGTCAATCTTTTGTTGTATAATTTTGAGGGTCCTGTCTGTCATCCCGGGGCCTCTCCCAGATTCTGGATACATCTGTGGGGAGGCCTCGGGTGATTGGGCAGGATCCGATCACCCCATTCCCGCCTTATCTTTGATTTGTCCCTGTTGCTGTAAAGCCACTCCTATGCCTCATGTTATTGGTTGTTAATGTATCTTTGTAGAGAGACCACCTTCGTTTAAAAGGGACTGTCCCACTGAGCCAGTTGTCTCTCTTGAGGCGCCAGCAGTGAGGTGAGGGCAGCCCGCCCAATAAAACTCCTGTTCGTGTTCCCCCTCAAGAGAGTCCCTCTTTTTCTTCCATCCACTCCTTCACTGTATGTTACGTGGTCGTGCAGCGGTTGGTGGCACGGACCATCTAGGTGCGGCAGTGTCCTATGGGGCTAGCCGGAGCTAAGGGCACTGGGCTGTTTGAGTGGAACAGTTTACCACCACAGTAGAAGACTAAATCACTGTTCTAGCAATATTGGTTCCTCACTGATAAAATAGTAAAACAACATCAACAACCTCAACAAATGTTTGGGCATTTAATACCTATAGGTAGAAGCATCAAGTCAGGTGAATGGTAGATCTGGGTACATCAAGAACAAGAGCTTGGGTTTTTCTGTGGAAGTCTATTATTGCAGTTGGAACGATGATGTTCATGACTTAGGCCCCCTTTCTTTCCAAGCAGGTTTTTATGACAGGAAATAGAAAAGACCTTTCCCATCATTAACATGATGAAAATATCTCTCTTGATGACCTATAAATACAGCATTTAATACAGTTACATTGATACTTAAGATTGCAAAAATATCATACATTCCACTTCCATTTTTAAAAGCAGGAATTTAAACGGATGTATTTAAATGAAAAAGTAATATACTAACTCAGATTATTTTGAATTTAGGGGCTAAAATGTGGATGTGTTTTTCAAAACTGTGCCTTGTTCCACAAGGAATGCAGAAGAATTAACTGCTATTCTGGTTAAAAGGGGACTTTCTTTGGTTTTTCACCCAAAACCACTGAATTGTCTTAATCGCATTACCGGTAGTGGCACATAAAACCTTAAGGAGTGAGAGGAAAAACCAGCTGTATTCCAAGTGCCACAAAAAGATAAGGTGTTTTACACCTTTGTCTCAGCACCTGAAAACAGAGGGTGGCAATCAACAGCTGCTGAATGCAAGATGTCATTTTCAAGGAGGGAAAAGTTGAGACGGCTATAAAGTATAAAAGCACACAGAAACCCCATTTTCATCAAATTGTCAGCAGCCACCTATGTGTGTCTACATTACTAATGAACTGCTGACCTTCTGCCAAGGCAGCTTGCCATGGCTACAGCAAGAATCATGAAATAAAGATCCCAGGTTTATTGCAAATTTCAGTGGACAAACACAAGCCCCTGTGACAAGCTTAATTTTATGAGAAGAGGAGCAATCTGAATGGATTTACATAACAGAAAGCAGGGAGGGGGAATGAAATTAAGCATTTTAGTAGGATCAGGATGCTGGGAACAGCCTCAGTGATAAGGACTCTGCAAATAAAATCAGCAGGGATTTACAGCCTTCCAGCTAAAATTGCAATTTTTCACCAGGCATGCAGTGCATGGCTCCAAGGGTCAGTAGGCTTCCAGGTCAATCTCCTTCAGCCACCTGGTCTGCTCTGTTGTAAAAACACCTTTAGAAATAAAATACACACACAAAAAAAGCCCCAAACAAACCTCAAGAATGAAAAATCACCCACAACAACAACTTGAAAAAACAAATACACTCTCCAAAAATGAAAACAGGCAAACAAACAAAAAACCCAAACCAATAAAAACAAACAAACAAATAAAACTAAAAACAACAACAAAAACAAGCAACAACACAAAGCAACCCAGGTATACCCATATTGGCTGAAATTCAAGAAAGTAATCAGCTTGTATTACAAAGAGAAAAGACAGAAAATTCAAAAAGAATGGATTCACTGCAAAGATAGGGCAAGTAGAAATATCTAGAAGTAGAAATACTTTCTTCAAGTAGAAATAACTCTGAGGATGGCCATCCCCTAAGAAATAAAGTTTTAATACATGCATATCTGGCCTATAGATATTTGATTTCATATATATATAAAACACAATGTATTTATTACATATGTATACCTATTATATAGTAATAGATATTATTCAGACCATTAGATGTAATATATATCTTATAATCTTAGCTGTATCATATCTATTAACCATATACACTAAACCTTTCGCTTTTATTTCAGTTTTTTTAAACAAGCCAATTTTCTTATGATATTTAAAATCTCAGTGCTGTGAGTTTTGATTGATTCTATTAAAGCTGTTGGCACCTGCTGATTTCAGAATTGAAGGTACTATAAAAGGAATGAAAGTGTCAACCACATTAAAATTATGTTAAGCAAGAAGAACATTTTTTCCCCTATTTTCTTTAGGGAAAGTTTGCCCTCATAAAATGAGACAGCATAGTTTTAAAGGAACAAGTGCATCCTGGCAGTTAACTACTATTTCTGGATTAACTCTGTAACCAAGTGATATTTCTGAAGCTAGAAATTATTAGTTTTAGGTATCAATTATGAGCGTGGATAAAAAGAGAAGATGAAATACAGACATAAATAATTTATGTAGGCATCTCAGTTCAGGTTTCTGGAAATACCTTATTCCATTGGCATGATCAGAGCTTACAGCAAGCATGAGCAGAATCAGTGCAAACCAGTATTTGGACTGATCAGAGCTTAGACAGAAGTGAAGAACTTATTTGAATTCCTGTATTAGGCCAAATGTACTGAGAATGTAAACAAATTAAATTAATTATCCAATAGTGGACACAATTATTTACAGTTTCATATTTAAGGGGTTTGATGATATAAAACTAACAATTTATGAGTCCCTAAGTAAAATAAATAAAACAGCAATTATGCTGAAATGTCACCTATTACATAATGTAAATACTATCAAATGCCAATAACTCATCTATAGGGAGAAAATATCACTCTTAGCTGCAGGGGGAATTTGTTGAACATCCCATGCAGTTTCTTCAAATTGTTTGTTTGGACAATTTTTTTTGCAATCGTAACATGACCATATAAGAAAATATCAGTGAAGGTCTGTAATGAAAATGCCAGTATTTCTTATTTCTATTTTACAGGATTCTAACAGTCAAGATTAATTACAAATCATGGCTTAAATTATCAACCTTCCAAGAATTCCTCCACCCAAACATGCCAGATCTGATGCTGGTCAAAGAAACTTCAGGAGTATCTTGTCCCTTCAAAGCTCTCTGTTCTAAAAATTTTAAGTATGCTTTAGGTTCTTAGGTGGTTTCAGGATAATTTTAGTTTAGACTACATTTAGGAAGTGAAATTGAGGCAATATGAAATCCTTTCCACAGAAATATTTTAATATTGCCTCTCCTTTTTGAGACTCCCCTTTTGAAATAAGTTCCACTTTGATATTTTTAATGGCATGTAAGTCAAAAAGGAAACTTAATTTAGAAACAAGATGATTCATCATGTTTTAAAAACATGATGAACCCTTCCAAAGAAAAACTTTTCCTTTGGAAAATTAAGAAAGGGGTTGTATGACAAATGCATTTAGACTAGAAAAAAGCATTTGGCATGCACAAATTCTTCCATGAATTTAATTCCTACGCCCATCCATGAAGGGAAGGTTCCCCATGCTAAGGGAAAGTTTAGGCGATGACCACGCCACAACTCACCTCCTGTAACTGCAGAGATTATTGGGTTTCTCTGGAAGCTCTCTGCTCAATTTTAATAAATCCAGTGAAGTATTAAGCAGCCAAAGCCACTTCAGTGCTACATTAAATTAGCAGTGCATTACAATGGAACTCTTATGGCTGTTCCTGTGATGCTGAAATTAATTTTAAATGAGTACATTGGTATTGGTAGCCAGACTGGAGTGAATTGAGGAGACACTCAAAAAAATAATTAATTTCCATTGAATGTTGAGTACACTTAGTTCATTGTATTTTCAAGCTATTTTTCCATTTCTGTTAATTTTTGTAAACCTACATTGCCCAGATACATGAATATTTGAAGAATATTCAAGGCTCTCTGAACAAGAGCCTTGTTTTTCAGAAATCCCTAACAATGGTTTGGCCTGCCCTTTTTCTTTTATTTATCTTCCAAGGGTTATTTCAAATTACTTTTTCAGTGGTTTGTGGATCTCCTCCTACAACAGCTATCCTGTTTAAATTTATGAAGTGCAGGCACTACCTCAGAAAATAAAATCTGGTTTCTCTGATGTGTCATGCAGGCAAACATTTCCACGTTAAGATGCCATTCTGCTGCAGCTGCTGAAGAGAAAAGCAATAAGATGAGTATTTCAGAAGTGTTATTCTACCTCTGTTGTACATAATTCCTTAAATGCTGCATTTCACACCTCAATAACACATGCAATTGTGTTTCTTTTGTCCCCTCAGTGCGCATTTATATCAAATTTTATTTCAAAGTAGTGATATATCCTTGAGGTTCATATATGTAAGTACAGAGTCTCTATGAGTCTCATGAGAAACTTTTCCTTTGCAATGTCAACATGGTTTTCAAACACTGCAGGAACTGTTTAGTTCTGGAGATTCCCTGGGAGCTGGAGCACACTTTAAATGAGAAAGCTGTGCCACATCTCTACAACTGATATTGTCTTGTCCCAGGTTTAGCCTCCCTCCACTCACAATTCAGAGTTAAATCTGAATTGTTCGATGATAAAGACCTAACACAATGATGCTGTTTCTTCCTTTTCTGTGTATCCTTCAAAGGCAGAACAAACAAAAAAAAACCTTTCAATTCCTTGTTCTAAGTATCTCCAATCTTGGCAATTCAGAGCATGATAACTGTCATAAAGTAAAAGTTTAGGGTAGTTTTAATCTATTAAAATATATTGGTGTGAATGGTGTGAATGCTGCATATCTGTAATGCAAATAACCTTTTTTTAAAAAATGCTTTCATAAAAAAAACCCTTTTTTCTTTCAAATTCGACGAGGATTACTTTAACAACACTGAAATGTTCTCAGGTTTTAAATAGCAAATTATTTTAAAATTACCCCTTTTCATTGACATTTCTTACTTTAGTTAAAACACAAAGTGAAAAGATTTTGCTAGAAACTCATAAGTATCATATTCAAGTATTGTCATATTCATATTAAGCAAGTAGAGGCCTGCATAAACTGTTGAGATAAAGTGAATAAGTAGTTTACACCTCATTTTCTAGATACAGCACTTCCAAAGAGATGGCTATTCTCACAGCTGTGATTCAAAAGTCTGATTTGTGGTAAGTTACCCAATGTTTTTGTTCTTACATGTGGCTTCATGCCAGTGTAATTGCCAGTCTGGAGAATTTTGGACTCTTGACGCCTCAAAATAGAAAATGTAAGAATTTACTTGAACTACTGCTGTACATAATAAGAAACAAACAATTTTTTCCAGATTTCATTAAATAATCCAGCAGCAGGCCTACCAACTTTTACCCATTTTCTTGTCATCTACTCTTTGACACCTTTTAAAATAAACCTGCAAACTTATTTTTTGCCAGACACCTGCTGTTCAAATTCCTCAACAAACACAGCATAATTCTCAATATTCCAACCTGTTTCTTTTACAGATTTATCATTAATTGGGCCATAAACATTAAGAGTGAGCAACACTTCAAAGCCAAAATATAATCCCTTTACCAATCTGCAATAATTTGATATTCAGGAAACAATTTTTTTAATCTTGACCTTTAAAAATATTATTATTATTATTATTATTATTATTATTATTATTATTATTATTATTATTATTATTATTTTGAATGAATTATTATTTGTGGTTGTTGTTTTTATTGTTGTTGTTATTGTTATTGTTGTTATTATTCCACTATTCAAAGACATGCCTCCCTTAAGGAGAACTTAATTATTCTGGATCTACATTTTGATGGGTTTCTTGATTCTAGACTCACACAGCTTTTTCATCTCTCTCTGTAGCCCTGTTCTCAATCACAAAAGGCTAAATATTACCTTGTTTGTTTTTAATGGATGGAGAAAACTCTTAGATTTTCCAGACAGTATGACTGGGAAATGTATTCAAGATGTCTCCTGGTGGCTACAGTAAGGATTCAGCACTAATAGTGATAAAAAGCACTTCAGACAGTTCCACTTCTAAGACTTGAAAGTGGGATGTCTCACAACACATATTTACTTTCAGAAGACTTACTCTGAGGCTTTATGCTGTATCCTCCTGTGGTGAAGAGATTAAAAATTGCTTTCAAAGGGAAACAGGAGTCTTTGGTTAAATAAGACGAAGTGTAAATGAAATGCACTTTGCAAGGCTAAAAAATACTAAAAAAAAATTAAATATTTTTAAACAAATATTTTTTATGTTATTTGTTGTTTTCCTCAGATAAGGAAGATTTGCTTGTGTCTTTTATAAACCTGTTTCTTTGGTTTGGTGTAGCACAGCCCATTATATTTTGGGATTAGAATATGCCTTTTTTAATCTTTATTTTAGAAGTGAGTGGAACAGCAATAAAATAAAACAAATCATTTCCTTATTTTTAGTGTAGGGTAGTACCACTTCTGCAAATGTTCCCTCAAGCATTCTTTCACAGTTTCTCTTTATAAAAATTAAGGTACTTTAATCAGCCATTTCTACATATTTGCCATTCTTTGTCCAAGACAGAGAGATGGAGAATTATTTGCACTAGAATTTCTAAAATGCTTGGGGACCAAAAGCACTGAACAGCACAAATATATCACTTTTATGCTGCCTATTCCTGTTTTCACACTGTCTCTCAGTATTCACTTATCTTCAAAAAGATCTTTAGAGAAGAGAGCTTCTTAATTTTGCTTTAAGTACTCACCATGTACATCAGTTATTCAGCAGCAGAAACTATTACAGTGATTATCCTATTTTTTCCATCCTTTAAAGCAATAGTCCACATACAGTAGTTAACATGCAGCCATTAAAAAAAAATAGGATTTCAAAGGAAAGTTTTCAGTGGTTGGAACCTCTGAGTGGTTTACAGACTATCCTCTTAAATTGTAGGCATAATTCTACTTCACAAGGTTACTTCTAAAATCAGAATGAGCAGGACTGATGGATCAAAGCAAAAGATCAAATATCTTTGACTCTGAGTTGGTTTTTTGTTTGTTTCATTGTTTTGGTTTTGGTTTTGGTTTTGGTTTTTTTTTGGGGGGGTGGTTTGTTTTGTTTTGTTTTGTTTTTTTGCAAACCTCATGAAATATGAAGTGGGCAAAATCCCAGGATCAAATTCCCAAATGATACCACAAAAGACACAAAATTTTATTTGTACTCATGATGTGGAATCCTTGCTACTTCTGATCTCCTTGACCTGCCAATATCATCGAATATTTTATTCACTTACTCTTAAAGTCTTTCCCTATGTCTCTCAAAAAACAAAAAGTCCTCAATCAACCAAAGAAAACCCAGTAAAAAACAAAATTAAAAAACCCTAACCAATAAACCAAAATATTTAAGCAAACAAAAACCTACAGTAAACAAATGCTCCAGCTGTGAAATTGATATTCTGGATTTACTGAACCGAAACTGTATAGTAATATCTGTAAGATATATATTCCCAATATTTTCCATTACAAGAATTAGGAAATAAACTTTTTCTTGTTTAAGAAGAAAACAAGAAAAATGTGGTTGTTAAATTCCACATTAAATCTGCTTTCCTTCAAGTTTTGTTTCACCGTTAAACATACCAAACTTCAGTAATTAAATTTTGAGCCATATTTGACTCAGAATCTCTCACATCTCAAAAAAAAATTGAGTTATTTGGTATCTTTAAATAGGCATTTATTAATAGAAACCCATTTTGGGGGAAAATGCTCACTTCGTTTCTATTGGAGGGTTGTGATATTCCTTATCACAACTCAGACTTTTTTATCACATCTTAGACATTTACTGTTTAGCTATAAAAATGTTTTTCATATCAGGTCACAGATGGAACTACATCATCTGATGGCAGCACTCAGCCAGCAATACAGCTAATGCTTTCAGAGCAAATACAAAATAAATACTACTCTGTGTCCTTTAATCATCTTCCTTATGTATTGAGCCATTATTGAACTGATAGAAGTGAATGGGATGAATACATTTTACACAGGAGTAAACACATTCATGGAAAGCGTGTTCATCATTTTTAAAAATGGTCCAAATGAAATATTCTTCTCAGGACCCCCTTAAACAATGTGTGATGGAAAAAGATCAGATTTTTTCTCCCATTTCAATCTTTCTTATCTCTGAGATGGAAATAGCCTCTGATGAATGTATGTCCTGAAGGCAAATCTTGCATTTCATCTACCAGATATTTCCTCTTATTCTTAAGTTTTTTGGATTTTTTTCTCATGTTTTATTCACAAGAGTGGGAGAGAGAGACAAGAGGGGCAATAAAGGTTGAGCACTACAACCCACTTCTCTAAGTCCAGAAAAACATAAATATGGAGAAAATTGCTTCTTATATGTGTGTCATTTGATTACAACTTTGCTAAAAGCTGTCTATATATATGATTATAGAGACAATAATAAAAGTAAGCAGAATGCAGAATTTCGGTCCTCTTAGTAAATTTTTGTGTTTGCTTTTTTAAAAAAAGTTCCTCTAGATTTAGGGGGTTTTTGTTTATTTAGGATGTCATTTCAATGGATTGCCATGTCCTAGTCTCCCTTCCTAATTCCCCCCTTGAAGCAGGAACAAGAGACATATTTTCATGGAGTCTTGGCAGTGGATTCATATGTCACCTAGCATAAGGAGAAAAAGGAATAAATGTGGCATACTCTGCAGTAAAATTATTTTCAGTATTTAATACATAGCATCTTTCTTTCTGCCAAATCTGGAATTATGCTACCTTAAAGAAAATAAATGGAAATCACAGGCATTGCCAAAGGACGTAAACTACATTACTACATCTTGAAAATATTGAAGTATTGAAACAAAAAGAAAGAAAATTTACACCAATTGAAATAATATGCCAGCCATCATTCTTTTGGATATAGATTTTTTATTTTAGTTGAGTTGGAAGAACCTTATTTTCTAATATATATGAAAAAATAACAAAATTACCCAAAGCACTAAATAAATTTTCTACAAATTAAAATACTTTTCCATTGGTTGGTTTTGGATTTAGGGGTAGAATTTTTCCAATACACTGGGTGAACTGGAAATCTAATTGTAAATCTAAGATTTAATTACTCTAATCTTGTTATTTTTTGTCATTCCATACCATTATAACCTAGTAGCCTTAAAATTGCTTCCAAAATCCATGTATTGATTTCCTACTCAAGTAGAAGTTTTTACTTCTTCCTCAGGTTTTCTCAAATTCAAACTGGTCTGTGTCAAACAAAATATTAGCACATGTTATGTAACTTTATTATTTTTAACTTCCATATTTAGTCTTTTACACATTGCAATATGGAAGATTTTCAGTCCTCATTTTGTTGTTTATTTATATTTAATTTAAAGTAGTACAGGAGTAATATCTACCATTCTATGACTTTTAATATGTTCTGCAACATATAGGCCATTCCTTGACAGACTAATTAAACGGCTCCATTTTCTAAAGTCCATTCTCACTCTGACAATATTTTTATGGCATTCTCTTCAATTTCCTCAAAACAAACAATATATATTTATAGAGGTTGAATATTTACAATCATTTTACTTTAAACATGCTGGTATTTATAGGTTTACACAGAAATTATGATTATTTCTTTATCTGATTTTGTGTTTTCTGTTTCATTTATTAGAGATCTGTGCCCTGCTTTCAGGGCTGTAACAAATATTCTCATTATTTACAGACCTTTATCTGATGCAAGCTGCACAACTGAACAACACACTTTGTAATTACTGAACATTTTCTACAGGTCAATTTGTATTTATTTTGTACATTTAGGTAATGGATTTAGAATCCTGAAACATGAGTGCCTTGCATGCTATATTGACAATTATTATACTTTATAAGCCAAATAAATTGCTAATATCTTGGCTAATCTTATGGGTATATTTCAATATGTGCAACTGTTTTTTATTTATGTTCTTGCATTGGTTTAGAGTTTCACAGATGCTTTTTTTAAAAACTATATATTTTGAACAATGTCCTTTTCTTCACATGACTTTTAAAGAAAATTTGAAAAATATTTCAAGACTTGTCTTTATTAGGACTTACATGTGTCATGAGGTGATTCTATCTTTTGAGAGACAACCTCACTGGTAATAATTTAATGTTCTGTTGTATCTTCATACATAATGACTAGATTTTTGTATATCTGTTCTTTCACATATAATGTCAAAACCATATGCCAATCTAATTTCTCTTGCCTGCCAGAAACATAATGATGTGCTTGAAAAAGATAAAATATCAGAACTACTGTCCAAGTTTATTCTAATCAAGTTAATGGCTGTTTATAAAAGGCAATGACAGATTCATGTACTAGAAGGATACTGTAAATAACCTTAGAAAGTTATTTTACAAATTAAAAAATTCATCTCTCAAAACAGAGAGGATAAAAATATATCATTCACAGGAGATTGTCCCTTTAGGAGTCAAGGACTAAATGTCAGTAAATCTTTGAGACTTGCAATCACTCAAAAATGTGAGAATGGTATTTTTAGAGTTCCAGTATATACCATGAAGAGTTGTGTGCAAACTTTCATGTAAATATCTTCAAGTTTTGTGGATAAAAATACTTAGATCTTGAACTACAACTGAAAATTTCTTCTTTTTAGCTAATATTTGGCATACACAAATAAAAGTTGGGCGGTAAAAATATACTCAATATGTGCCCCAAATTCACATAATTTCACAAAATATTACAGATTTGCTCCTTTCTCTTTCTTTCTTTCTTTCTCTTTCTTTCTTTCTTTCTTTCTTTCTTTCTTTCTTTCTTTCTTTCTTTCTTTCTTTCT
>JBBMKD010000115.1:10925030-10940812 GCA_037834095.1 Argya squamiceps | reverse complement strand
AGAAAAAGAGCGGGAAAATGGATAGAGGAGACTGACCAACCGCCTGGCTTAGTACCTCAGAAGTACCCACTTTGTGGGTGGATCACCAAGGCGACCGACCAGCCCCCAAGGATTATATAACAAAATGATTGACACAACAAACTTTGGACCAATAAACTTACAGAAAACTTTGATCTCATTAACATATAACTTGTAAACAAGAAAATGGAAACCAAAGGAAGCCATTTTAAAACGAGGCCTAACTTAACATATTAGAACCAAATCCCCGTGCGAACTCCCACATTCCTGAACATTACAGTCCAGGTTATAAATGCAGCAGGTTATTGTGGCAGCAGTGGTGAATTAAAAAATACAGGCAAAGGCTAAAAGGACTTGGAGATTATTAACAGATTACTTGAACAGGCAAAGAAGCAAAGAAAAGGAACCATTTGAAGTATCTGGTTAACTTTTGATTTTTTGTCATTTTAAGAAAATTTAGGATTCAATTAAAATGTTTTAGTTAAGATGTTTCCAATCCATTCTGTTTCAATAGGTAAAATAACCTTTTCTCACAGGGGACAATTAAGAGATTTTTAAAAATTGCTTTTTTTTTAAGAAATGTTTTCTCATCACCACTTCAAGACTAAGAAAGGAAATTTCATATTCTCTCTCATTAAAGCAGCTTCATTATTGCATGGTGCAGAACAATCATGGCTACATCATATAGGCAAGCGGGTTCTTGGCTAGTGAAAAAAAGATAAACAAGCACTGAAAACAGCTTTTCTTTCAAGTTACAGCTAGTTTAATGTTTCAAAATTTCTCCACATAAAGCAAAACAAGGCTTGCATTGATTTCAAATGCTCAAAAGTGGGGTTAAAAGCAAGCCACTAGAAAAGTGTGGACCTGGAAGTCTCAGCAGCCTCTTTTCCAATTAATAATTTCCCTAGTGATAGTGAATAACAATATTTTAAGCAGAAAGCTGCAATATTTGACATTGCCTATCTACACAGACATATTCATCTGAAATAACTCTGCAGGCAATCTGGGAAATGCCACCACACTAAAGGTTAATGAAGCAGTAAGACATGACAAATCATGACGCAGTGCAAATCTGTACATACCTCAGGAAGACAATGAGGCAGAAGGTAAAGCAAAATGCGTCTGGTGCACCAGAAGTATTTATTTATGAGACTGAATGCCTATATATATTTCTTTCTTTTTAATTTTGAAAACAGGTTTCAATTATCTATTTGCATTATATATACACAGGTAAAAGGCTGGAGGAAAATTTGAGCAAGCATCTCAACAGGGTTAAGAGCACAATTCTGAAATGAAACCACCATGGGCTATAGAAACAACAGGACCTTGGGCAAAAGGACAACATATCACAGTGCAGAATTGTTTCAGCTGGTGGAAAATCTACTTCAAATTAATGATGAGTTGCACTGGTTTTCCTTTCTCTTAAAGCACGGGAAGCTATCCTGATACTTTACAGCTAAAATCAACTGCAGAGCAGAAGGGAAATGATGCCTAAGTTTTAGCTTTCATGTTTCCAGCTTCTCTGCTGCCTAGGGGTGCAGTTCGGAGCCTCATATTAAGTGTTAGTAAGCTCTTTTCATAGAGTGGGTGGACAAAACAAATCCTTTTCCAGCTTGAGACCAAGGACAACCATTACAAGTTTTAGGCCCAAAGCATAAACAACTGTGGACTGAAGAGGGAAAACAGGGAGGATGGGACTTCATAAACTGAAGCTGTAAGTGGACAATTAAACCCCAACATGCAAATGGACCAAAACTTCTCAATGTGTAAGAACTCATGACCAGTTGTCCATTTTGTGACCTTTTGGGTCCACCTTGGGTGTAGCTCTGGCCAGGTTCTTGTCCTACCCAAGGTGTATCCTAGACGCCTTTCAGTAAATACCTACTTTATACTCTTAGCTCTGTCCAGTCTCTGTTCCAAGTCAGCCTTCTCAAGGCAACACCCAAGTTCAACACCCAAGTCCTGGACCAGTGATGAGACGGCACAGAAATGTTGTCAGATATATCTACAGGAGAAAGAAAATCAAACTTGTTTCCTTGTTTCAGACTGCAAAAATCTTTTCAGCACTCAATCACTTGTGACATAATAATTTGATTTTTTTAATATAGATTTTGATTGCAATGGAATTCTCCACTCTAAACAACCTCATGTGATGTTTTAATTTTAATTACAATGCACTCAATTACAATCATAATCCACCACCCAATGTTTCATGTTAAGAAAAAAAGAATATATCAGTCAGAAAGAGCAGGCTCAATCAGAAATCCTGTGGTGGAGCTGCTACAGCAAAACTTTGCCAGATGCAGTTATTTTAAATTATTCCAAATTATTTCAATTTGTTTATAACTAATTTAAAACTCATTCTCAATGGTAATTGTATTTTATATGATTATATCAAAGTAAATTAGTATGTATTAAATCTCTCTCAATTCCAAAACAGCAGAGCTGTTGTTTGATCACTACTGTAAGAATGTGTAGAAAGAAATTTGTTATTATAAGTTGTGGAAAAAAACCAAACCAAAGTCTCTTTGGAACGATGGGCAAACGATGGAAACAAAAGGCAGGGAACCCCTGCCACCAGCTTTTTTGTGGATCCTGACCAAATCATAACACTTAATCTCCCACCTGTGCATCATGAAAAAGTGGGTTTTTTACACCCTTTTATTTTCCATGTATTTGGAAACTACTCAGTGTTTCAAACTCTTTCCACTCTCAATCTGACAAAACATAATAAAACAGGGGGCTTTTTGCCAGAATAAAGTTATTTTTACATTTACTGAATAATTATGTTTCTGTAAAAGCAACAGGTTTTAGCTCAGTTGACTGCCATTGTTTTTTTAATACCAGTGTATGTTTTGAGGATGAAAATTATTTAAAACCATCCATAGATCTTCATACTAAAAATGTCACCTGGGATGACACATCATAATCAAAATTATTCAGTTAAAGGCATGGAGATTATATCCAAAGATAATTTAATCAAATGAGATACTTTCTGAATATATACCTTTGTAGGAAGTTTAGTATCTCTAAATACAGTGTAATATGCTTGTTTTAAGTGCATCTTTCAATAAAATTCCTTCTCTTTCTCTCACCTAAAATAACAATGAATTTTGAGAAATGTGAAGGTAAACTAATTTGTCTTCAGAGATTGTGTCATGTTTTACTTTGTACTCTTGTCTGAAGAATATTTGAACTACTTTTGTTGGACAGGAGCCTTGTTTGCAGCCTCTTTCATGTTAGGAGAGAAAAATAAATTGACTGTGGATAAAATCTGGACTTTGCAAGAAAAAGATTATGCAAGTGTGTTGATGTTGCAAAACAGACGTTTTCAAAAGCCACTTGCACAGAGTGCCCAGAAAAACTCTGGCTGCCCCTGGATCCCTGGCAGTGTCCAAGGCCAGGTTGGACAGGACTTGGAGCAGCCTGGAACAGTGGAAGGTGTCCCTGCCCATGGACGGGGTGGCACTGGAATGGGATGAGCTTTAAGGGGCCCTCCCAGCCCAAACCATTCTGTGATCCTATAGTTTTACAATAAGTGAGTTACTGGGTCTTGTGTAAATATACCACAAGTCTAAAAGTCTGTGTTAAATTTGTGTCTCCTTAGATATTCACCATTTTGAAAGGCCTGGCAATTTCCTGCCACACCTGACACCAGCTTTTCAAAGGTATGAATTTTTAGAGCTCTTTGAACAAATGCCTGCATGTAGGGCTGTCTCTTTCTGCCTTTTACTAGTTTGTCTCACAAAGCATATTTGCTTTTCTGGTGGTGTTATGCATCAAGGAATACTCACAAGCCAGCCTTGCCCTTTGCCAACAAGGTTGTTTCTACTGATTTCAGCATAACCTCAGTAGCTGCTGAAGACTGCCACAGACTTATTGGAATGCCTTTTCCACAATCTGTCATTTGCAATTTGCAGGGTTTAATGTTTCCTTGAAGAAAAATATCTTATACTGAGTCCTGCACTTTGAAACCGTGATTCCCCCTAAGCTTTCAAACAATCTGCATCCATTCCAACAGTTAACTGCATTTTTTAACCACTGCTGTCATTTCTCAGCAGAAGCCTTGGAGAATTTTATGAAGCACAGAGCAAGAATCATCTTCCTTCCCAATCCATCCTTAACACCATATTTATATCCAAAGAGCAGTGATGTGTTCAGAAGCAAAGACCATCCCACCAGGATGATTTAGAAGAAGAGAAAGATAATACTTATTCTGGTTTTTTATTGGAATAAATAACTACATGCAGCACAGGAAACAATTCCTCTAATCCAATTTCTTTTAAAAAGTAAGCATTCCTGTTTAAACATCCTGCCTGACATTCACTGATGTTGTTGCACAACTTTGTACACCATCAAAATGGCATCATTCTCAGGGACTGAATTCTGCACTTCAGAAAATAAAAAAGAATTATAGCATTAAAAAAAAGAAAAAAAAAGGTGTGAGAAATTGCTTGCTAAAGGTTTAATACACTTTTGAGGAATGTCAAGCAGGAGATGCCTGAAAATGAAAGAACCATTGTTTTCAAAGTAAACAGGTAAGAAAAAAAGAATATTATTGAATCTGACACTTCACAGATACATGCAATGATTGAGCTGTTACCATTTATTTAAAAATATATTAAGTCTCTGCATTTATTCTATGTACTGCATTTTCTGGTACCAAATTTTAGGAACACTGCTTTATGTTTTTGTTAGAAGGGAGCTGCTCCCTTACTGACAGGTAAATTTGAAAACAGGACCAGCCTGTGTGACAGGTGGGTGCCATTGCATTCTTGCCCATCAGAGCAGAAATTGGCTCACACAAAAATGAGAAATGAAAGGTTAGCACAGAAGGACCTGTTCTTTGCATCAAATTTGAGAAAAACAGACTGTTTTTTCTACTATTTGTTGCTTTGCCTGACTGAGCAAAAAAAAAATTGAAGTCTTCTCTTAGTCCTCCTCCCTTGTATCTTTTGTGCTCTAATCATTTCAGCTGTCTCCAATTATTCTGCTCTGAGTTTTTATTTCTTAGCTGTGTCATAAGAAGTTTCTTATCTGTTGCTTCACAACACAAACTTGAAGTCAAATTTAGCTTTTAAGCCTCGCACAGTTCCAGTATACCTAAGGCAAATTATAAATTTCTATAACCAGAAAATCATTCAAAAATAAGAAGAAAAGAATGAAAAAAATCTAAGCAGAAGAAGGCAGATCCCAAGCAAAACTTTAAGAGTTAGGGACTTTAAGGCAATTAAATAAATAAAAAATTCATCTGAAAATTGAACTTAAGCATTCTCTGAAAACTTCTCCTCAAAAATGATTTGGAGAAGAAATTTTTAGTTGCTACCATCAGCAAAATAAAAGTTGGCTACAAAGTAATTACAAAGGGATTTTAAGATACCGATTTAATTAAATCTGACTAAATTCTGTGTTGATAATTTAAAATTATTTACATAGGGAAAACCCAAACTTCTATGTAGTTAAGAGAACTGAGTGACCTACTGCTCCTAATGAAATATAAAATGGAGTTTAAGTAGATAATCCTATGAAAATACCACCTGAATGTAGATATATATAAAACTCACTAAGAATTTAAGAAGAGAGAGCACTACATGAGGTAATTTATCTGCATCTTGGGCCTCAACAGGAACTTCACTGCTTGAAATTAATAAATGCCCCCTAACTTTTTGGTTTATTTCCTAACACAACTTTGCATAATTACATGTGTAAAGGCAGTATGCTCCTCTTCTTCCCAAGTTATTTATGGAAAAGGAAAACTAACCAACAAGAAAACTTCTCCCTTCCTTTCATCATTAAGAAATATATACTTACTTTTCAATGGGAAAAAAACCCCAACACTCTTGCAGTTAAAAAGAGTAATTCCTCTTTTTGAGTCTGTATTTTGTCCTCAGATCAATTTTTTCAACTCAGAGATTTTGCTCGTTTGTGACATAAATATGAAAAACAAGCCCTTTGGGCCAAATCTTGCCTTTTAGTTACATCTTAACTCCACTGTGAAGATCATTTTCTACTCTGACCAACATTAACTAGGAGAACGCAGATTTTAAGTTGTTAAGAGTTACTTAGATAATTCTTGATAGTTGTTAATATAATAATATGCATTAGTTACCTATCACTGGCAAATTAATAGATAATAATCTCATTAGGGACGAGATACTATATAGCAAACATAAAGAACAAATATTAATTGTCTACTTGAGATCATAAAGAACTCGCCCAAGTTTTCCTCCATAGCAATCTGTCCTGAAGTTTTCATTAAAATAAATGAAGAATGAAAGGGAAAAAAATCTGTCCAGGTTCCAGACTTAAGGCTACAAAAAAACAAGGCCAGCAAAATTTAAAATGCATAATTTACAAAGAAAAATATAGAATGTGTTATATATTTTTGTTCATTGCAAATGAATAGCATTTTGATCTGTAGCCAAAATGAGTTTACAAGCAGGGCATCTTGTCCCCTTCACAGAAGCTATGACCTTCTTATGGGAAATTGTCTTCTACTCTTGAACTGAAAGTTCAAATAAATTGTCTTTATATCTAAAATAAAAAATAATTGCTACTGCACTTCCTTTACTGTGCACTGAGAACCAGAGAATTTACCAGTGTTGTACAAATATCATTTTTCAAAATGTTCTCATCAGAACAAGGTATTCCTTTGCTTGTGGACTTTAATGTCACTTGAGTTCTAGAGTGGTTGAGTCTGGAGAGTTAGTCAAAACAGAAACACAGTGGAGAAAGGCATGGCTTTTTTCTTGGCAATTTTGGGATTTTAGGCAATTTCACTTTTTGGAGTCAAAGAGTTCAAGATATTTCCAATATTCCAACTGAATGCAAGCATGCAAGTTTGATGTTGATTCTTCTTCTCGTAAGCAAAAGTAAATGTTACGTTTGCTGCTGCTTGATCTGCCAAGAACAGCAAATACTTGTTCAAGACTACATTTTAAGCTTTGCTGCCTGAATACCCCATAGTTTTCCCCTCATGATCCAGGTCAAATACAGCCAAAGATTCCTCAAGGTTTTTTCACAAGATTTCTCACAGAGCAGAGTGAAGAATTAGAGACTTCATTTTTTTTTTCTGTAAGTATGGGGTTATATCCATAAAAAAGAGAAAGTTGTGTTTTATCTTTCACTTTGAAATAAAGGCATGCTGCAAGTCCAGGAAAAAAAAATTCTGTGCATAGTTAAAATTAATTTGCTTTTCAAAATTTAGTTTTTTGTAACCATTAAAAGAGCAATTCTTCATTCCCATCCAATGCATTTATACAGGAACTTTTTTTTAAAAAAAAGCCTTCACATTCTGATCCTATTTTTGATGTGAATTTTATGTCTCTAACATTTACTTTATGCAAAATGTGTCTTGCTTTTGACAGATATCTGACAGGAATATTAATGTAGCATTTAAACCTATTATTCTGTCCCCAAAACCACTGTGACAGTGTGTGGAATCACTTCAGGGAAGGCAATGAAAAACTGGTATATTACATAATTAGTGATGAATCCATTAAGACTGCAAAAAGTAGACACAATTACACTGGGCAACAAGCAGCGGTGAAAGGTGCCCAAGAAAAATAAACTCTACATATTTTTGTGTCATGGATATTTTTAGAAACTTAGGAAAGGTCCTCCTGCAACCTCCCAGAGATTATGGAGCATCTTGCTCCATCTGCTCCCTGCAAGTCTTCCCATGCACACTGTGATGCTTTTAAAAACTTCACTGACTGACCCCTACAACTTCTTCTGATTGCTTTAATCTGCCTGTTACTCTTCATTAAGGAGGCACAAGCCCAGCCATGGTTAAAGCAATAATAGCTACACCATGAAAAGGAAGATTTCATTTCCCAGCTGAGCTTTTTTTGGGAATCCTCATGGATTTTCTTTAGGATGTTTGGTTCATTACGTTTTATAACTCTCATTGGAACTCAATTTTTCTGACATCAGGTTGTATCTCTGGGAAGATTTATGTATGTAAGCTTTAAGTCAGTCACTTAATTTAGGAAAAAAGGGTTTGAAATCAACATTATAAAAATAATCTTATTTCTTTTTAAAAATCCCAACCAATTTGTAGTGTGTAACAAACAAATGAACAAAAAGGTACAATTAAGAGACAAATCTAATGAAAACTGAGAACTAGAAGAAATAAAAATTGCAAATCTAATATATTATGGCTTTCTGGCCAGATTTTAAATCCTACTTTGTGCACAAAACCTGTATTTTTTGTGTTGTCAAAATGACTTTCCCAGATGCCATGGTAATATTATAGCAATCCTTAAACATGGCATGACTTTTGGAAAAGGATTTGGTCATTTTTCGATCCTGCTGTCCTTTTATTTCCTGACAGCTGATAGAAATGACAGTGATATTACAAATTAGATCAAAAATCCCAGAGGAGAGGACTACCTAGAACCCACAGGTCATTCCAGCCTTTCTTCTGCTTCACTGCTACCCTAGACTTTTCTTTGGTAATTGAACCAGCATTTCTTGTCTTTAAAAAAAAATGGGCTGAATTAAGAATAAGTTTTTCCAGGGTTGTTTGAGTTTTCAGTGTCATTATTTATTTTGCAATCATGTTACTGAAAAGTAAAAATTTTCATAACAACCCAGTTATTAGCATGGAAGACAAATGCAGGGAAGATGGAGAAGGAGCATTCTGTTCAACAAAAGAGAAATATGGCCTTCCATCTTAGCAGTCCAAGTCCAATAGTTTTGCTACCTCTAAAAAGTCAGATCAGTAGAATGTTTTATTTAGATTACATTTTCGTTTCCTGCAAATATCTGTTCTTGTTCCTCTGAAGGCTCCATGGGTCAAGACCCAGAGAATAGACAAAAAAAGAAAAAAATTAACTCACAAAACATAAGCATGGCATAAAACTCTATTTTAATATCAGTAATATCATATTACACAATGTTAGGCATCAATAATGAAGGCATGACATTAAGAAAGCTACTACATATGAAAATACCATGGGCTGTATCTCAGAATCTTACCCAGCTGCAAATGAGCAATTTGTTCAATTTCCTCTTGCTGGTGAGCAAAATAAAAATGCTCACATGATCTCAAACATAATTCAAAACCCTAAATTCCATTTAGTCCTAGCCTGTTTTCCTTTCTTTTGAGGATAAGCCCCCTTCCCAGAGCCCAAATACTCCTGTTAAACCCACAATATTATATTGTCCTGTGGTAGGTGCAACCACACAATTCCTCATTTTCTCTGGTCTGGAAGAGAAATTCATTCCTTTGAGATGAGGAAAAACATGTAAAAAGAACTTCACCACCCAAACTAGATCTTTTTAAGGTGGGTTTGGATACTTAGGATCAGAGTCACTGTTTTCTGAGGCCTGTTACTTACCTCCAGCTATCTTTACTACTTATGTGTAATTCACATGTAAAGTGCACTTAGAAACACCCCACCTTCAAAGTGTGCCCAAATTCTATGCAGAAAGCAGTCAGCACTTTGTGGACAGAAGGTTTAACCCACAAAGCTTAACATGCATAGCAGCACAGAATTTAGCTCAAAATGCAATTATCTATGACCTGTGTTGTCAAAAAATCACTGTGGTGATGTCTGCCTGATAGTTTCAAGAGTAGAACTCTTCCTTCATGATAAACCTGGATTCTAACCCTGACAAAGCCTGACAGCACCTATTTCCTACCACTCAGAAAAGATTTTTAGCACTCGAGGCTATGTTAAATGTTAGAAATAACATTTAACAATAGAAAGCACTGTGTGGACTGCACAAGACTAAGTCAGCTCAATGATGCTTTGAAAAACACAGACATGTCCTGAGGTTTCAGTAGGATTATTTAATAGGTATATAGTCCTAAAGTCAAGCCTTTACTAGTAGTAAGGCATTAACACCAACAAATCTATTTTAGCAGTAGCAGAATATAGCCAATATTGAATAATTTCGACCATACCCAAAAACATTTCATTACTCTTCCTTTTCTGATAAACTGTAATTATTTCCTGCTCAGGGCCAAGTGACATCAATTGAACGAACAACTTTGGAGAGTTGATTTTCTGAGCTGAGCTTTCAGACTTCCTGTATTAGAGCAGGACAGACTGAGATTAGAAAATAATTGTCCTATCCTCCATTAACAGGAAAGGTCAAACTGTTTTGCAGAGAGAAAGGTTTGCATTCTTCCACACACTCAGCACACCCTCTACATCAACAGAGCCTCCCTACAAATTGCACATAATTCATAATTTTATCAACTTAACATTCTTCCTTCTGCATTATTTATACCACCACTGGCCCTGTTACTCATGGGTACCTTTAGCCACCAACCAGGGAAGACTATCACCTCATACAACCATGGAATATGATCCTAATTTTAGGAAAGAAAGATGGAATAGCAGAGAAATTAATTACTTGTCTAAAGCAGACAGAAAATCTGTAATGGCAGCGAACTGAAGCTGTATTTCTGGGCTTATAATAATAAAAACATCTTTTATATTTATCTACTGGGCGCACAATGAGGTTTTATATGAGGCTATAAGAAGCTGACACACACTTCTTTGGATGTTGAGTCTGAATCTTCTCTGGAGACCACAAATCTCAAAACCTCATTGGCTATGTCCTGCATTTAGAAACACCAAAAAAATTACAAATTTAAAAATAATAATTAACAGACTTGTAAAAGTCAGCTGAAAGAAGCATACTGTACAGTAATTAAAATTGACTTTATTTCTGCCTTGTCAGGTTTCAAAATTAATTGCCTGTCCAAAGGTGTCTACAAGACAGCTATTGTGTTATGGAGATCGATTTAAGAATAGCCACTATCTGAAATGGGAGACAGCTTAACATATAGCACTTCAATATATGCCAAAACTAAAATCAGAGAGATTTATGGTTTTATTTTTAAAACATTACAAAGTTTTCAGTGTTGGGTCTCCTAGGAATGATTTCCTGCACTTAAGAGACTCCATAATCTGGCTCTCTGGACCATGGAGTTTATGAGAACACACTGTGGTTCCCACTCCTCCTTTCAGGAAAACTTTGAAAATCCCAATGTCATCTGATTGATTGCAAGAGATGCTTCTCATCTCTTTCAGTAATAATTTACATTCATATAAATAATATGTGCATTAATATAAATAATATAATCCTAAGAAAAGAGGCATATACAACTGTTCTGGCAACAGTTCTAGAGGAGATCTGTTTTACTGGACCATTGTGTGTTTTCAACTTCCTCAGAGTCCTGAAATATAACAAAACCAGGGGGGAAAAAGGACATCATTGTAGAAAGAACCTAATATGTTGTGAAAACAGCAAATTAAGCAGAAATTCAAGGATGTAAGCACTGGTCTTGTAGCTAAGATCTCTGTGCCTGGGAAGCTGAACAAAACACATGCAAAATAGAAAACTATTGAATGTGAATTCATAAAGGTAAACCTTGTTTAACTAGCTGGATGAAAATCACTGAAGAATAATGAGAGCTGACAGCAGTCACACTGACGAGTTTACTTAAATTTCAGGAAGGCTCCCCTGAAAGAATGTTACACAATGTGATTAACAAGTGCTGTGTTGTTTGTGACATGCTAAAGGAAAAAAAAAAAAGTATTAAAATCAGAATAATTCTGTTTTTCAATGACAGAAATGACCACCTCTGAGACACACTAAATTAGAGGATACTGAGGGACTCCAGTTTGCATCTTTTTTCAAGAGGTGAGACTTTGCAAGAGCATGTAACAGGTTTCTTCTAAAGCAGAAGTCCCCAGACAGACCTAAAATATTTCAGAGGATTAGTCAAGGTAAAAATACTTCCACAAAAATCAGTTGTCCCCTTTAGCATAATGATCCAGTTGATCCAATGTTTCCTCTTTCACAGAGGTGGTGTTTAATATTTACAATTATATATTTCTCAAGTTCAGTACTGTTTCTTCTCAAGTTCAGTACTGTTTCTGAAGAGTTCAGGTTTTAGCTTAATTCTCCTGGTCAAGTCACTCCTTGCTGAATTTTTGGAAGTGATCACAATATTCTGTCCAAAATACTGTATAATGTTGCAATGTAGTATTACAATAAAATATTTTGGAGACAAAGACACCTCATTTAGGTTGCACTGGACTCAGCATTCAGTTTATAAAATTCTGAGGCCCTTTGTCAATACAGAAGCTATATATATGTAAATAATTTTAATAATTTTTGCTAAAACATGAGCATCTCACTATGCTCACAAAACATATTTCAGAATTATTTGGGTGTAATTTTCAACTTTCTTCAGCAAAAGACTTTCCTAGTATAACTTCAGAGTCAGAGCCTATCAAGCAAACATGATGCAAGTACCTGATAAATTTCACCATATCATTTGCAAGACATTTTTCATCCATATTCAAGTCAGAAATTGTTTTCATTTTCCAAGAATTTATTCATCTCATAACACCACACATACATTCATTGTCTTCTTTCCATTTCCTGGAAGAAACTCATATTTTAACTGCATTAATTCTAGAAAACTTCATTTGTAAAAACCATACACTCATGTTAAGACAAATGGCCTACAGCTTGAATCTCCATTTCAAATGCAAATGCAAATACAAATGTTTTTTTGAAGAGCAGCAGTTTTCACCAGATTCTTTATGCTTTTTTATCTACAAAGCTCATTAAAAAAAGAAATAATAAATTTCAAAACCAGAGCTTTCGTGATGAAGGAAGTCATCAGCCTCATTAAAAAATGCGGAGACATGTCCTGAACTCTGCTTTGCTATTTTTCTGTATAACTTAACATCTGAGAGAGCAACACAAATTTAAATTGCTTGTGTATCAAAGTTAGAATTACATACAAGACTTGCATACTGGAATAGGTTGCCTCATGAATGTAGCACTGAATACAAGTATGGCATGCATACGTGATTACCAGTTTGTAGGGTTTCAGCTGGGCCCATCCTTGGGTTTCATGAATTGTTCCTTAGAAATCTACAACAAAATGGCTCTGAGATAGGATACAGGAAATTTGAACTACCAGCAGCCTAGGAAGCCCTTCTTGGTGGGGAAGAGTTACAGAGTCACAGACTGGTTAGGGCTGGAAGGGACCTTAAATATTATCTCCTTCCCCACCACCACCCTGCCAAGGACTGATTCTGTTTCTGAGAAATATTCACATATGTCATAAAAAAGAGAGGAAGTTGTTACTAACATAAACAGTGCAGGGCAAGTAACATTATTTACAGCTGTTTACTGAATCTTTCTGAATAATGCCAAAAAAAATCTGCAACCCTGAAGACTAAACAGGGCATGAAATATAATATTTAACAGCAAATTCAATGAACTATTGGCAATTTGATTAAGGAAATAACATTGCTGTAAGTCAAAAAGGAAATCCATTACTGTAAGAAAGCATCTGACTCATATACAACAGTGAATTTTGATACAGTGGTTTTTTTAAGATCCTGCAGGTTTGTAATCAAATCACACAAAAAAATCAACAATATAACTGCATTGCGTTTGTGTGACTACATTTTGTTATTGAGGGGCAACAGGGTTGGCTTCTGTGAGAAGCTGCTGGAAACTCTACCACGTCCAGCAGGGCCAACCCTCCACAGCCACAGATCAGAAACTGTGGCTGATTGATCAGAATAATTTATCAGTGTCACGTGCATGAATGCAGCCATGATGTGAATCTTCACCTGACAGATAACCAAGGACAGACAGCACTCTTCCCTTATATGGGAATTTTCCAGGAGCTGTATACATGGTAATTAATCACCAGAGTGACCCAGTTTGTGTTTATATTATCCCATTGACTGAGCAGACAAGGATAAATTGGATATCAAGAAACTGGAAGAACACTGTTGGTATCAGAACCACAGTATCCATTGTGTGATTATTAGCACTCAGTAAAAAAAAAACCACTTGTCTGATAAGATGTACAGGTCTGAAACTCTGCTCAGCACTGGATGAAGTACCTTGCCTGCCGTACAATTTTTTTCACACATTTTCCATGTTTATGACCTTCAATGGAAGGCTTCATATGCCATTCCATCAAGTTTTTTCTCATGTGAAACCAAAATTTTCCAAATTACACAGTAGACTCCAATATCAGCCTACAGAAAATAATTCAGATTCATTATTTTTACTAGAAATGCACAATACCTAAAAAGCACAAAAATTAATTGAAACAATAAGCAATACTGTTCTGAAGTAGCTGTCAGCTCAGACCTATGGACGTTTTGCTACTTATACTCAATTAATGAAAAATGAGGACTTACTCTCTGTATATTAACTCCCTAATTAAATATGGGATGCTAACAGCCCTGTCATACTTATTTTAGACAGGTTTTTACCCCCATATTTTGCTAATCCTCTTTTAGTCTTTAAAAAGTGCTGTAAGAAGGTTGTAAGTGAAGGAAATTGGACCCTGTATAGAGTAATTTTAGAATAATTGAAATGTTGAGCTTGTTTAGAAAAGGCTCAATAATATGTCCTCCATTCCCTCGACAGTCATAGCTATTTTACTAATTAGTATGCATTCTATAATTAGTACAGTACTCAATATTCATTTCAGTTACATTTGTTATTTCCCAAATCCAGTTTTAAATATGCTTTATAGTTTTTTAAAACAGTATTGATGGACACTTGATTCTTATCATTACATTGGTGTTGCAGCAGTTGGACCAAATATGCTCACTTTCAGTTGCTTAATAATATTGATTTACAATCATTATTGTCATCCATTCATTTAAGGAGAATATCACAATACAAAACAGCATTAAAAAAATTAAATGTGTTTGGAGTTTTTTCAAAATACTATGGATATCACTTTATCAAGCATAGGCTGCATATTTTGCCCAAGGTTACCAAAAGAAGGAATGGATTTTCTGATGAGGTAAACTGCCATAGCAACAATGAAGTCATGGTCTGTGACCATTTAAACATCTGGCCCCAGCTGTCTAAGATGAGGTACTTAAATCTGGGTTTGTGTCACAGGAATCAAAGGATTTGGTCCATACCTTTGCAAAATAAATCAAGAGGAAATTTGCAGCCATGAAGAACTTTAAGAAAGTGGAATCATTAATATAACTAGCTGCTAAATATTTTCCCACTCTTAGAAAATCCCCATAATTGAAATAGAACATATATACATGTAAATAAAAAGTCTGATATGCACACAACTTTCTCTGTCCTTTGGGTCAACAAGCTGTCCTACTGAAAATATTTCTCTGTTGCTAAGTCAACAATCATCCAAAAACAGTAATAACATATTTCACAAATGAAGACAGAAAGTAAACATTTGACAGAAAGTAACAGTGGGAAAGAAAAAAAACAATTTTCATTTTGTTACTTCTCCTTTTGGATATACTTTGTTTTAAAGCCCACTGCAAGGCAAGATTAATTTTTTTTTTTTTTTTTTTTTTTTTTTTTTTTTTTTTTTTTCCCCCTCAGGAATGCCAGAGGTAAAGCATCCCGGCTCCCTGTAGTAGAGTCAATACAAATGTTTTGGTGGAAATAATGCATAATGCTACTGCACATTGCAATTCTGCGTTGCCATGCCTGTTTTTCAAGCCGGCTAGCCTCGGCACAGGTAACAGCCTTGCTTTTCAGTGGGCTCTTTTTCGCTCGGGCTGCTCCTGAGTGGCGATGGCTGGAGGAAGGAAAGGGGGGACTCCGGGACGGCTGGGTCACAACGAGTTTATTGGAACCCCGGTGTGGGGTCCTCACCTCGAGAGCCAGCCTGCCCGAAGACCCCGGCTGGCTCTCGGTTTAGACTTTATAACTGGGGGTGTCACAGAAAAGGGGACCAATGAGGTTTTACAGGGAGGTGGCTCAAA
>JBBMKD010000115.1:10885049-10901604 GCA_037834095.1 Argya squamiceps | reverse complement strand
TGAATAGTCACCTGTATATGTAAACTATATAGAAGTGTATATAACCAGCCATTTTAGCCTGAATAAACCAGAGAACCTAGCATTATGGCATTAGCCATATTGGTCGGATCTATGTTTGCTCTCGCCCAACTCCTGACCTTATTTCTGGGTTCCCTGCTTACTTCCATTGACATCTATAATTAAAATGTCATGTTTGCACATGTATATGCACATGTTTGTCATGCTTGTACACACCCATTTTCCCTCTCTTCCCCTTTGCGGTTACAGGAACAACAAAAATTCAATTAAACAATACCATAGGACCTGTGTAGGGCTGAAAACTATAGGAAGGAAAGGAAATATTGCCCACTTTGAAGACTAAAACAATTTGCTAGCCATGATGTGAGCAATTCCACAACTTTTCCCCTTAGAACCAGAATGTTTCCCAAGGTATATTTAATTTACTTGCACAGACTTGGCGTTCCTCATGCCTTTTCCTTCAGCTTCCCATGGAAATCTGTGTCACCATCTGTCCTTTCACTGATCAGCTCTTGCCTAATTGTCTCTTGTGTGGGCACACAAGGTTGTCCTAAGTGTCTCCTTATGGAAACTGTTTTTCTCTGCCCTGCCGCTCCACTAAGGCAGGCAGGAAGCTGATTGTAAGAGGGTTTCTGTTCCAGATGGATGAGACTGGAAATCCCTGGATAGCTGAGAAAGTCTCTTTAGGAGCTTCCAGGAGTCCAGACTTAAATTTCACAATATTTCAGCTTTGAATCTTTGTTCTGTTTGTGGACAATCCAGATGGGTTCACTATGGTTATGTGCTTTATAGGGAAATTGTGACAATCAGAACATTAAACAAAATTCATCAAGTTTCCCACTTGAAGCATCTGAACTATGCACCCTTCCTGAAAATGATAATCCCTATGGTTCTCAAAACTTTATCATAGATCTAGTCAACTCCTTCACATTACATTAAAACCCATTATGTACTTCAGTGATTTTTTTTAATTCCTATATATTGAATGAAAGTTTTGTACTAAGGTAGTCACACATTTTTATTACTGCTAAACAGGATCATGAAATTATAGAAATAATTTCTATAATTTCATATATTTTATGAATATGTCTATACATGAAACACTAAGAACCGTTCTGACCTAGATATTTTTTTTCCTAAGCAACAAAGTTTTTTTCATTTCATGACTGTGTACAGTGGGAGAAATGAGTGGTCAGTAATACATTTAATTACTTTGGCACTAGTGTGTTTCAGAGTTAATTAATATATACTAGCATATTTTCATTTCCCCACAGGAAGATATGAGAAAAAAAGAAATCAAATCAGGAACGAGAAATTTTTTACGTTGGTTCTTTGAAAATATATTTTCTTCACTTGCCTTTAGAAACTCACTCAATGTTATATTTACCAGAATAAAATGTGATGCATGAAGGGAAAAAAGGAACACTTACTTCTCTGTGAATTTGAGTACAGATACTAAACACAATTTTTAAATTTATCCCAGACACAAGGTTTTATACTCTTCTTTTTTCCAGAGGAGAGCCCAGCAGCCAGCAATGCATGATCCCAAACCAATATCAAGCTTGACAGCATATAGAGTTGTTCAGCTGCACCAATTCGTCAGGAAATGTTCCTCCTCTCCCTCTGAAGTGATGAAAGAAACAATATCAATACCACTCTGACAAATCAATAGTGGAAAATATGATAGGAAATAACCTGTTTCACACTGTTTCTTGCCATTTTATTAAAGATCAAATCAAATTTGTCGATCCTCAGTGCATCCTCTTTACCCCAAGACAAGAAACATAAAAATCATATTTTAATGCAAGGGAGAGTACCCCTGTGTTGCACCAATGATTGACAGAAATCCCATTTCTGAAAGCTGAAATGGCAGATGGCCTTTCCTGATCCTCATCAGATGGATTTGTCATAAAAGGAAGTGTGTCCTTTCATTTGACATGCTCTTTCCCATTGATTTCCAGATGACAAATAACTAGGAAATGCACTGAGAAATAAACAAACCATGGAGTCGGACTTTGTTTCATGAGGACTGGGGATTTTCTTGAATTTCTATTTAATTTTCCATTAAATGAAGATATACTGTAATACAGTCACCTTCAGAGGGGGGTTGAAATGAGTCCTTTAATTTCCCCATACAAAAAATCCATTTAAAAGCTAAACTTTTGCAGAATGCCAATGCAGTTAGTGCTGGAGAGTTCAGGCTGAAGCTGTGGGCACATACTGTGGCAAGGATATTTACCTTCTTTCAGTATTATTATTTAGAGCATGGCTTTAATGCTGGTTTCTTTCTGAATACTTCCATTTCAGAATACAATTATGTATTTTAAATGGTCGGATTTTAGGGTTTACTTATATTTTGAATTAGGGAGAAAGTTCATACAGAACACAAGGACACTATAATTTCTTAAAGGGTAAAAAAGAATTGTCCATGAGCAGTTCTAATCATTTAAGACAAGTTACAGTCCAATTCTGCTAGCTAGAAAAAAATAATTTGCTCTACACCAAGCCTTGTCACTGATTCCAGGAATTTCTACTGATTGGTTAGTACTTCATAGTTCTTTATAACACAGGTATGTCATGCCCATTAAATTCAGTTATTAGTACGAGCTTTAAACTAACATTAAAGTTTCATCTTGAATTTGTTTGCTCCTTCAAACCCCTTTATTCCTCATGTCTTCTGCACATGGGTCATAGAGATCCACCAAGTACGTATCAACATGAAAATATAATTTATTTGAAGACCACAAAGAAATTTCGATCTAGAAGTTCATTTTTTAAAAGGTTTTTGAAGTGGATACAAGGAAATAGCTATTAGGCAATACAATCAAAGCTATTAGGCTGAAAACATTTGATAATACAATTCATTATTTAATTGAGGACAACATGTTTCCAGGAAAGTGGGAGAATTGCCTTGTAATTGAATCTGTTTCCATCAACCAGATGAGACCAGTAAGACTTCTCCAATTGAAAAGATACAGAATTTAAGCTGCAATCGTGATTTATTTATATCTAAACTAACTCTCTGAACTGAATTTAACATTGTAGTTGCAGAACTGCAGAACTCCAGCATGGAAACTCTTCTCAGCAGCCATGGCAGATGAGGGAGCTGCAGTTCCAATTCTGGGCAAAACCAAAGACATTTGTCTGCCTGCAGCACTTACAGAAAGCCTGTTTTCAGGCAAAGGTTGCCAAGGATAATTTCAATCTGAAAAAACATCCAAGATTGAGAGGGGTGTAAAGATATGATTAAAATCTTCAACTATTTAAGAGGCAGAATTAAAATAGAGAACAGTTTTTCTTCCATGTCTGCAGCAAATGGGCTGGAAAGTATTGGCCCGATGTTGTTGTACAGAAGTTTCTGAATTGTAGTATAAAGAAAAGCACTGGAATAAATAGGGATAAAGTGCTCCATGACTGGAGAGTTCAAGAAGTGGTTTGAAAAATCAGTCACTGAGGACTGATTGACATCAGAGCAGAAGCTGAACTGTATTTCCTCAAAGATTTAGATCCAGAAAAAAAAAAAGGATATCTAAAAAAGTATGTAAGTATGGTGGTTTGTTTAAATCCAAACAGCTTTAGTGGCAGATATATTTTCTCCCACACTAGAGCATGTGTCAGGCAAAGCAGTCATTTACTGATGGGACAATCTGGTTCTGGCAACTCTGCAAAATTGTGAATGACCTTAACTACAAAAGTTTATTTGAGACAGGACAAGAAAAACTTTGGCCCTGGCATAATTTAACCAGAATCAACCTGCCATGTCAAAAAATTCCTAATTTTCCTCCCAGTTTGCGAGTTTAACACCTTTTAATTTTAGAATCGTCTTGGGATCATTTTTTTTCATAGGAGCAGACCAAATCTCACATTCTGGAAGGAGAGCTGTAGAGAAAATCTCCTGTATTCAAGCTGCATGAAGGAAATTTAGGACTGATTTTAGGAATTAGGGAGGAGTGGTAACGCACATAAGTTTAAAGGCAAGAAAGAATTGTAAGAATAAATTAAATCTTTAAAGTCTGCTATTATTAGTCCAGGTCTAGGCATTACAGGGAAGAAAATAATAATGTGTTTGCAATTGCTACATTCTTTGATTTCTCACCTTTTTCTCATGTCATTCTCATGCTTCCACTCTCCATATGTGAGTTTCTTCACATGTGGCATCCCCACTTCCAAGCCTCTGTCCCATCCTTTATAACCTAATCCCTGCACTCTTCCTGTGTCTCCACTTCTCCAAATCTGCCCTTTCTCTCAAACTAGGATTGCATTTTTCAATGCTGCATTGTCATGTTAGATTTGTAAATACCTCACTCAACACAGAAAATCTACTTGTTGCATTTATCTTAATAAAGATGTACATATAGTCATGCACATCTAGATACATATAGAGAGATATAGATGACATAAATGATATATAGATATAGATATAGATATAGATATAGATATAGATGACATAGATAAAAAATTGCACGATGAGAAAACATCCAAAAAACCAACAAAAAAACAAAAAAAATCCCCCCCAAAATTTGTCATCACTGTTCCCCTCTCCTTCCCCATCTATAATTACTGAAAGTGAAACAGAGAGTTGAACTCTGACTACTTTTTTTTATATATTGCCCTCTCCTTCAGACACTGGCTACCAAATCCATTACTAATCCTCTCCTCTGCCTTGGGGTCTCTCTTGAATGACTCTCAATCCATGGGTTATTAATGATTTTTTTTTTTTTTTAATAAATAGGTGTGAACACATGGCAGTGGAGCAATTCCTTTGAGAATGCACCAGATTTACTGCTCACACATAAGCTGTCTGCACAGTGTGTTTGACACGCAGCTGTGCAGGGCTCAGGCAATGAACTGCAGAGCTGATCTTCAGAATATTACTGCTCAGGAATTCAGGGTGTGGGTGGTGCCAAGAGGGCTGCTGGATTCCTGAAAATCCTACATTTTTTCAAATAAATCTGTGTTTGAGGCAAATGCTGGCATGTCCTGTGGTAAGGAAAGGAAACGACATGGACATGAAATTGTCACCTTGAGTTACATCTATTTCTTTTCATACTGCAGTTCCTCTACAGGTTTTGTCAGCTGTGCTTCTGCCACAGGGACAACTAGCTGCCATCCTCTGGATCTGCAGCTGGGAGTCCTTCTCCCATGGTCACAAGGATACATCTCAGTTCTCTCCTACTCCGTAAACTCCTCCAGTCTAATCCTATTTTCTGCTTGACACAAAAGCTTTCCTTTCTTCATTCCACAGTCTTTCTACAAGATCTCCATTTAAGGCTTGCTCCACTCTTGTTGGAATTCAAGACACAGCAAAGCTGTTGTCTCTGATGTGTAAAGAAGCAGAAGTAATTCTTGACCCTGAAATCCAGATGGTTTGTCACCTCCCTGCTGGTGTTCCCCTAAGCATGGTCTCTATTTTGTGAAAATAGAAGAAAAAAATAATAATAAAAAATAAAAAAAAAGAATTTTTTAAAAATGTTCTCACTGAAGTTATGAAGTTGATTACTTTTAAATCCATTGTCTTAAAAAGAAAGGAAATTTCATTGAGACAAGGTGGACTCCTCTACCTCTGCTTTTGACTGCCAATTTTTTTCTTCAAGAAAAAGAGAGTCCCCTTTTTATTATGCACTTACAAACAACAGTGTCTCCCTCTGGGATTTCAAAAATCCATGTTTTAAATAAAGTCAAGTAAGCAACTAAACAGAGGAAGGGAGAGCAAATATGAGAAATTACTAGTTTTGAATTATCAGATAATTGCTTTTTGCTTACATAACCAAATGTGGACATGCAAGTAGAGTTTAGAGCTTTTATGCAGCTTCTGCTGGTTAGAGATCTCCACCCAAAACTGTGTAAAATAATTCCACACTGTCAATCCATCTCCAATGTTTGGCTTGGCAGTTCATTAGTCCTTTTGAGTTCAAATGCCACAATTATGCATATTTACAGGATTTTTCTGCTTGTATTATTAACAGCAATGGGACACTCAGATACTGAGAAAACAAGGCAACGGCTAAAGCATTAGCTCTGGAATAATGTAACTACAAAATCATTCCCACAGACATCTTACTGCATAGTTTGCTTTGCAGATTGCTTTACAATTGCATCTCTTCATTATCTGGTGTCCCCCACCCAAATACTGACAGGAACCATTAGACAGGCAGTCAAACAAAATATGCCAACATCAAGGAGATTTCAGTGTTGGGAGGAGGAAAATGAGATGAAAACCAAAATACCCCTCCTGACTGGGATTTTCAAGTTGTTTTTATTATTATTATTAATAGTAATAATAATGATGATGATGGAACACTAAATTGCAGATGGCAATCTCTGTGGCCTTCCGATAATTATTACTAGACCTTTAACCAGTATTTAGCTCCTCATAGAATGAAAAGGAGGGTGGCTCTGTATCTTCTGAAGTGACTACAGGCAAACACAATGCTGTAGGCAGATGTGACCATTTCTCCAACCCTGAGGCTGAGACCACCAGCTGGCCTTCAATAAAGTCCCCTTTTGGCTTGTGCTCTTGTATACCAAATAAATGATGGAGGTCTGACAACCGGTCTGCCAAAGGAGAAAGTGATGCCCATGGATTCCATGTTTGTGCAGCATTTATTTAACATGTGAAGGGATTCAGTGTGGAAGAGGATTCAAATTATAGACTCTACATATTGTGAATAGACACTTCTAAGTTACTGGTAAACATAGTGGAATGCTCCAAAGCAGAAATAATTATTAGGAAGATTCATCAGAAGAAAAGCTAGAAAATGCATGGCCCAAAATATATTGGTTTTTAAAAAGCAAAATCTCTTTCTCTCTGTCTGTAATATAAAAGAATTCCATCCTTGCAAAGGTAATGTTCTTTATGATTTATAACACTGTAAATGTTACCAGATCTATGAAATGTCATGGGAATGTAATTTTAGATGGATTTGAAAGATGCAGTGGCATTTCCAAGAGTCCTAACCGTCTTAGCAATAAATCCATAAATGGACTTCAGGGTTAGTTATTGCAGTGTCTATAACTGGTCTGACACTGTCTTAAACTTGAGTTATGCATCCTGATCTCAACAAAGCACAGACAAAAAGTTAAGGGCTCCATAGGTGCCGTCAGTGAGGTCCTGAACAATTTGAGCACATCATGGATTTTGTGCACTCTGTCTCTCCCTAGACAGGCATCTAGATTTCCTTATATCAAAAGAGTGGAAGAAAATCAACAAAAAAGATCAAATGCCCAGGAAGTTTGCATTCAGGACACGAAGAGTCCATAAATTTAGACCTAGGAGACAAGAAATGCTTCCACACCTGACTTCTTACAAAATTGCCAGCCGTGCAGAAGTGCAAGTGAACTGCCAAAATAGAAACACAAAGGAGAATTCTACTCCCAACCCAAATATTTTAGTCCCTATTTTTTTTGCCTTCTGAATTTTCTTCTGCATGTAAATCCCACAACAAAATGAGAAATTCCCAGTTAAGACAAAAGAGAACTGTATACTATGGCAGGATTCAGCAAGGTAGAACATCTGTTTTCAACTCACTAATTTCACAGAAGTAGAAAAAAAGGATTGCATACTCTTAAATTTGGAAAGTCTCCCAGGAGATTTTCTGGGAGCTGCTCTTCAGACTGCCCTGCTGAAGGGGGTCTCACTTCATGGTGAGTTGAAAAGACTTCAGCATGGACCCTGCTGACCACAGGACCGAGGGGCAGGTGGTGCTTAGGGCTAAATCACATTAAACATGGCTCAGAATTATTAGCCTCAAGATACCAGAAGTCACCATTTTAGAGCTAATGGTTGTTCAGAAACCCTCATTGTCAGAGAGCTCCACCAGGGGGCAGAGTGTTCAGCTCAGCAGAGAGGTGACCACGTTTTGGGAAGCTGCTGGGTATTTCCTGCTGTCATCAGACAGAACACTACAATGAATGCAAGTGTCCCCAGCTCAGCTGACAGCCTGAATCACTGGGCCGGGGGCAACACAAATCTCTGAACTGAACCTTTCCATTTTCTCTCTCTACAGCCCTGAAAGACCTTCCCAGAAATCTTCTTTCAATGTATTTGCATTTTCAGGAAATGGTTGGCTTCACTATTCACTGTTTCTTGCCAGTAGCACACACCTAAAAATATTCCTGATGATGTCTAAATTCTCTACATAAGCAACACATATTTAAAACTTGTTTTTCTACCATATTTGGTTCCATTCAGAACACTAACTACACATTCATAGGGATATGACTGCACACCATACAGGTGTAAGCAAAGAAAGTCAGCTTAGGATGGTTTAAAACCACAGACTCGGCTCTAACAGCTATTTCTAGGAAAGACATGGATCAGGAGTTGTTAGAGAAGGTCCCCATTTCTCTTAGAAAGTTGATGTCTTCTTTGTTGCTTCAAATAATGAAAGAAATATTCAACACTATTCATAAACATTGAGATTTTTCAGAGAGGCCCTGCCTAGTTTCTTCCGAAGCAAACCCCAGCCAAAAATATCAACATTTGAAAATAGTTGAATGCCAAATATTGTGCACTGGAGTTTTGCCATTTACCTCCAAGGGTCCAGCAGTAGGCTCAAAATCCTTAGAAAACTACTACCCCCTGCCAACCACTGCATGTATAAGGTATATTTTTGGTATGAAGAACAAAATACATAACCCTAGTTATTTTAATACCTTTATTTCAAATATTAAGACAAACAGACCTTTTATGAATAAGCACAAAGAGGAAAGCAAATATCACCCAGGCAGCCTACTATGAAAAATGTAAGCTGACCTGAAAAGAGAAAATGCACCATGAGCAGGACATCAGTTTAGGCACTGCAACCACACACTCCTCATTCTGCAGTTCCTTAGTGGCAGTGACCTTGTTGCCTGACAAGAGATACTGATAATTCCATCATAAAACTTTATTTTCCATAGTCTGGACCCCCAGAAAGATTTCCAGTGTGCCATAAATTGGTGGGCACATGTTTTACTGCAAGTTGCGGACTAGTTCCCTTGCAACCAGAGGGAGATTGCATGCTTGCATGAAGGGGGGATCTTGCTTAAGACTCACCTTTTACATGCCATCACTTTATGTTGTAGGTAATTTAACTCTTAATAGGATGCAATGTATCATAGAAGATGGGTTAAACAGAAGTCAAATAAAGACTCTGGCAGCTACAGAGAGATCCCACTGAAGCAGCAGCAAAGTTCCCCTATGCCGAGATCACATCCCATCAAAAAACACATGTCCAAGAAAGCCAAGTAAATTTTGTTGTATGTTTTCTTTCCTTTTTCTTTTTTCTTTTCCTCTTAGAAGAAAGCGAACACAGATGGAGATAATTTGAAAATGATGGCACGTCTGCCAGCAAATATCTCAAGGACAGTCTAGCTAGGAACGACTCTTTGAACACACAGGAAAGGAAGTTTCCTTAGCAACCATGCGAAAGCTCTGAGAACATCTCTTCTGCTCTGTGCTGCTCTGCCCATCCCCAGCTCAGTCTGACACCTGCCACTCATAGATTTCGTTTAGTTTTACATTTCATGAGGTTCAGATGGGATGATTCCTACCAGTGGAAGAGCCAGTAATGCTAAAAACTTTGGGAGAGGGCTGGCAGGGAGGGAATCCATCCTCACAGTGAGGGGGCCACTGCCTTGCATACCCTGGGGGGTAGAAGAGGCCTCGTGCAGGAGTTCTCAGGTTTATCAAGGCTGATACTGTCCTTTTAAAATACTGGATCCCTCGTCCAGAGAGCCTGGGCTCTGCCCCAAGTTTTGAACCTCCTCTGCCCACCTGCTTTTGCAAAGAAGCACAGGGGCTCAGCTTCTGTTTCCTCCCATTTATACAGCTTCTACCAGAAGGTACAGGATAATACCTACGTCTTTTTATGTTTTAAAGGTCTAGCCAAATGTTAATCCATGCATGTGATCTTTAGATACCAGTACTGTCCTGTACATTCCAAACTGTCCTGGAAAATGAACTGCCTTGGTTGGAGTTGCAAGGAGAGACAAGGGGATGGAGAGGAGAAAACAGACCAGTTTTATCATCAAAAACTCCCCACATTCTTGAATAAAAATAATGTGATTTTTTAATCTTCCTTATTTTTTCCCAAACCTAGACTTCCTAACTCTTTTTTACACTTTCTCTGTTTTAACTTGAATGTATGAATTCAGACTGCCTCACACATTTATAAAACCTTCAGCTAATATATGCAAATATTTCACTTTCTACACTAAGAAAATTTGGTAAAAGGCCTCTGTGGTACAAGTTATTTCTCTTTATCAGATGACATTTTGATGTGGGGCTGTACAACAGGCAACATATAGACCAGTAATAGCTAATACATGCTAAAGCTGCAATTCCACAGCAGCTTGATCCCTTTTATCAAGGAACACAGAGGAGCTGAAATTGTTGGCACACAACCAGCAAGGAATTCATCTTCTCTTCCTGCTTCTGAGAATATAAAATTGGTTGCATCCATCCCAAGAAATCTTACAAGGGAGGCACCCTGTGAAAGGAAGATGTAGGTTTAGGGATACAAAGACTTAAAATACACAAAACTCTCTACTTTCCAGACCTCTTAGAAATTACCAGATTCTGTCAGTAATGCCAGAAATAACCTATGAAAAGGAGATGTACCTGACCTTGCTTTCACACCTGACTTGTGAAAGTCTTACACAGAGAAACAATCTCCATTTCAAAACCTAAACTGAGCTTCCTCCTTGAGTTTTAAAAGTGAAGCATCCCACACAATGTGATAGCATGCTGCAAGTCTATTGAAGGCTTCATTGAATTTCATATATATATATATATATTTAAAGCCACAGAAAACAGTGAAACTTACTGGTTTTAATCACACAGTTTTTAGTAAAATATCCTAATGCTTCAGAGAGACGTCTGAATGAGACATGAACATAAAGAGACAAGAAAGGAATCCCTCTTGACTTCAAACCATCTGTGATAAATTTCTGGAAGTTGGTTAGGTGATTATATCCCTGGATGCTTTAATCACAGCGGTATTCTATTGCACACATTCCTGAGGCATCCATTTGGAAAGACTGATCTCATCTGTCTCTAATTGATCAATCTATGCAGCCCCTCAGAAATGCTCACACCGTGTCAGTTGGGTTTTCAGAATTTAAATGATTGGAGGCTTTCCAAAGCCATGTTCCAAACTGAATTTCCCCATTTGCTGAAGTATTCTGCAGGATCACAGCTCTTGAGCTGAGAACACATCCCTCCACTGTTGTGAGCTAATCAAACATAACATCAGGCAAGAATTATTTATAAAAGTTCATTTATTATAGAAATTTATCTCATGCTGGCTTTGGTTGATAGTATCGAAATGACTGCTTCTGAAGGTTCTACCTTTTCATGTGTGCTTGTGAGGCTATGTATGTTGTTTTTATGAAAAATCTGCTTTTTCAGGTGAGGAAACACCTCCAATTTTTCAAACCAGATACAGCCTTATGAGTCAGGACAGTTCAAATAGGAGGGAAAGGGAAACAGCCTGTGCCCTTTCCTCTTCCTTCTCTCAGGCTTTCTTTTATCTCTCCTTCCTCTTTCTCAGACACAGAGCAGTGACAGCGTTGAGAAAGTGAAAAGCATAGATAATGAGCACAGTTGAGCTTGTGAAGAAAGTAAAATTAACATTGATTGAGGTGAATCAATCAATCAAAGGCAGAAAGGAGATGAACTGTCTGCAAGGAAGCAACAATGGAATGGAAAATGTGCTAAAGTAGGGAGGCGAGAGCACAGGAAGAGGGGAGATGGATTTACAGAGCAACAGCTTTCCTGGTCCCATAGCAGTTAATGGGGATTTTGATTTCGAGAGTCAGGATATTACCCGTGTCATTTAAATAGCAACTGGCAGATGTTTAATCTGCAGATGGCAAGAAAGTAAGATGAAAGATGAGAAAATAATGTCTGTGTAGCTGTGTAACAATGCAAAGCTGTTCTTCACTCATAGGCATTCAGAAATCAGCTGCTATTCTGAAGTTATTGTTTTGGTTGCATTTGGTCTGTTCCAAAGACAGTGACCTGATTATTAACCACACATTTGAACAGGGGGAAGGTGCATTTACTTTAGATGGCCTACAATTCTCACTATATTCTAAGTCCATGAAAATGACAGGAACTCTTTTTGCCCAAAAAGAAAGATAACGGTAAAAATAAATACACTTCCAGGACTACAGGTATCAGAAAACTTAATAAAACATAAATACATACACGATAGTGAATGACACTGATAAAAGTTGAAATAAAACCCAGCAAATAGAAGGCTGAAGGGAAATATTTCCATGTCACAGCTTTCTGAAAACCCATGGATTACTTTCCACTAAAGTTTTACCAGTATTGCAATATTTATAAAAACTCCTTGAACAGTGTTCCACAAATACTGTGAAAAATTCATATGTTATTGCCCATCACTAATTCATATCCCCTTCTTCTCTTTCTCATTTTGGATGAATTTTTAAGGCTTTTCTTTGAACAAAACAAAATTTTAAAAGACAACAAAAACTATAAACCTCAGATTGATTAGAGCACCTCATCACAATATACTACTGTCCTCCAGCTACACACTTGTCATCATTTTATCTCCCTGATTACTCTAAGATTCCTGTTCTTCAATAAACAAAATAAAATTATGAATTGTGAAGTAAAGGTGACATGCCAGTAACCCAGAAATCTTCTCACACTGCCATGCCTGGCTTGACCCAAGGTCTAATTTTGCTTTACTGAATTAGCAGATAACCATCTTAGGCAACCAAAGAAGACAAAAATCTGTGTGGAACACTCTTACAAAATGTCAACAACCATCATTGTGTCGGCAAATGCATCCAGAGGCACAGAAAATCCTAAAAGAGTCATTACAGAGTAAACAAGGTATTAATGAAAAATAGAAAGCCTGAACAAAAACAGAATGTAGGCAATTACAGCCCAGATGCATCACAGGGGAGAACAAAGAAAACACCGAAGCCTGGTGCACTTCCCAGCAAAGAGCAATTTCTCCTCTATTGAAAAGCAAGGCTCCTCAGCAAGGAAAAAAAACCCCAAAAAACAAAACAAAACAAAACAAACCCCAGAACTGAGGAGCTCCATAGCTGAAATTGTTAGCTGAACTCAAGTGTTTAGGACAGCACTGCCTTAGAGCCAAGGTTTTTCTGGAATGATGTACAGTCCTGAATAAAAATTGTCAAATCAGTGGCAGGAGCTTTCTTTAGAATTCTATTTAATGAGAGCATTCCTTGGATTAAGCATTAATGAGTCCTCTAAAAGGCCTGCACTGTTCTCTCCACAGGTACAGCCAAATGCCAAGAGGACCTGGAGAAAAAAAACCAAACCAAAACTCAGAAGTTACAGACCCTCAGTTCAGTTCAGTTGAGATAAGCAACAACAAAATCGTTTCTTTTTTTCTTTTTTCCATACCACTTATGCTCAACACTTCCTCAAGAGGTTTCCAGACCTTCCTGCTCCAAGGCAGAATGGAACACTACCCAAATAGCCTCCTTTGTAATTAATCAATATCACTGCTTTGAGCCTTTGGAAGAACACTACACTCCATGTTAAACAAAAATTTTTAAAAATGTGAGGAAAAAGCAATTCAAAATACAAAGCTTGAAGGATAACACTGGTTTCCCATTTCCACGTGACTCCAGCCATAAATTCTAAAATAAACAGAGTGCGTGTCAAGTTCAGCAGAATACTGATTAAAGACATGAAGAAAATAAAAAAATAAAACTACCTGAGAAAAACTGCCCTTTACGCTTAATCTAACATGTACAGATCAAAAGGGTGTCTAATAAATTCTATCCCCATCCCCCTTTACAGCACACAGAGTTATCTTGTGCCCTTTATTTCAGTCAGTTGAATGGTTATCTGATATTCTCAAGCCTCAGTAATAATTTGCATATGCCATATTTAAGTATTTTAATTAAACTTGTAATCATAATAGCCAGTAAAACATCATTACAAATTATCCCCTAAAACAGAGTCCTCCAATCCATTTTGCCTCTTTTTACAAGAAACTAAGCACTACAGAAATTAAAGGGATTTTTTTTCTTTGGTGACATTAGTTATGAATCAAAAATGTAAATTCTCTGCATTCCCTAATGGCACCACCACCATCCTGCAGTCACCCTAATTCTCCCAAGTTCCTCCTGAACATTCCCTAATTTTCTGTCAAGATCTCAAGTGGCTTTGACTGGATTCTTCTCACACTTTTGAAACACCCAGTCTAGGGTGCAGGTATCACTTTAATTTCTGAATAATCATTCACAAGATGCATTTAAATATTCACAGATATTAAGTTAAATTTTTGAATGTTTAAGATGTAATAATTTGTAATTAATTTGTCTAGTATTTTTGAGCAGTTGTACCACTGACTTCTTTCAACTTCAGAATTGGCAATTTTACTTGAAAACAGAGACTTTATATCAGCAACGATGTACATGATGAGTACCAGAGGAATTACACAGCCCATGTGAACTTGTCTAGGTTAAGTACCAATAAAAGTGCTTTAAGCAGCAAGGAAACCTTGAAGTTGGAGATTATTGACTCTGAGAATACTCGAGAGGACACACTGTTAAAGCGAAACCCAAATGGCACTTTTCTTTGATCAGGTAAAATAGGCAGTGAAGAGGACCTTGGAAAACAACTTAGTTTCCTTTTCAGTGTAGAATGAGGCCCTGATAGCTGCTGACATCAAGCAGATTAGCTCATACATAGTGGCACTGTACAGAGAAAAAAAAATCACTTTTCTTGAGAGTCTGTAGCAGCATAAAGTACGTGAAAGATGATAGTTATATATATATTTAGGGTAAGATCACCCTTTGAGAAAAGCATTAAAGAACCAGATTTCTTGATAAGACTGCAAGCTGCTTCTTTAATGGCTTGGATTTCTTCATGCTCATCTTTTTTTTTTCTTTTTTTCAGTACAAGCTGATTAAATAGAAAATCGAGTATAACCCACCATTGGCTGCTTCTAAATCCCTGTTCAGCTCCCATCAAATGGAAGCGCAAGATTTGCCTCCTTGAAGATTTTTCTAAGTGGTATCATTGGTCTTTGACATGCCAATTTTTATTGAAAAATTATTCTGGTTACCCACAAAAACCACATTAACTTAGATCTGAAAGCTAGAGGCCGTAAATAGTTGTTACATGAAAAACATGCACTTCATTGAAAAGATTTTGTGGAGTCTTCTTATTTTATTCACTAACAGAGTTCCAAACAACAGAATATGGCCCAGATGATAAGGCTATCAGAAAGACATCAATAAATTTGCTATATTATTCTTATTTTTAAGGGCTATAAATGTACCTTATTTGACAGAAGAATCTTGGTCTGATCTACATGATAAAAACCCATTGTTACAGTATTCAAATTCGTGTGGCTGGCTCAGCACAGAGCAACATGTTTATTTTTACCCAAGAAACAGTGAATTTCCTGATTTGGTATAGGTAAAACCCTGGAACATCAGCCTGGGTTTCTTCTTCTCATCTCACATTTATTTTTCTGTAACTTACGGCACCATGAGATGTCAATCGATTTTTTTCATCCAGCACTTCTGAAATATTAAAGGTAGTCTCTTGGAAACAAAACAAAAGGAAAATGGCACTATTGCCATGAATAACTGAAATAAATATTAAAGTGCAACTCACCTTTGGGGGAATTCTGCATTAGTTCTGTGCTCCTCATAAGAGCTTTAAGTTTACAAAGCCAAATTGTGAGGGAAGATTGAAGCTATAGCAGAGCACTTTATCTTGGGGATTCTTTCAAATACTTTGAGTCAGGAATAAACTACTAATAAAGTAGACAAAATTTTTGTATGGGAGGCAAAGTCAATGCTCCAGGAAAGGAAGCATTGCAGAAAGCATGATGTAATTTAAGAAACTGAAAACATATTCACCTTTTAAATGGCAACCCCAGCCAGGAATCCAGTTAATGACCTACATCAAGAGACTGCATTTAAAGGGCAGGGCAGACTAATTCCACTCCTCAGCTTTACACATGAAGATTAGCAACCATCACTTCTTTACTCTTACACTGCCTCCTGAATTCATGTGTTTGCTGTGAAAGCTTCACTGCAAATCCTCATGATCAAGGATCAGCCAACAGGGTCAGTCAAGAGCAAAAGCCTTCTAACCAGAAAGTGCAAAAATCACTGACCAGACAGGGACACAATCACACTGTGATCTCTGTCAAATTATTCCACAGACAGGGATGGGCTCCAGATTAAGGTTTAAAGAGCCATATTGCAGGTTTGGCACAGGCTCTGCAGAAAGTAACGTGGCAATCGGTGCATTCTCAAACCAGCAGCAGCCTGATGGGTGGGTGGATGGATGGGTGGGTGGATGGATGGATGGATGGATGGATGGATGGATGGATGGATGGATGGACGGATGGATGGATAGATGGATGGACGGATGGATGGATAGATGGATGGATGGACAGATGGATGGATGGATGGACAGATGGATGGATAGATGGATGGATGGACAGATGGATGGATGGATGGATGGATGGATGGATGGATGGATGGATGGATGGATGGATGGATGGATGGATGGATG
>JBBMKD010000115.1:10859833-10884949 GCA_037834095.1 Argya squamiceps | reverse complement strand
TGGATGGATGGATGGATGGATAGATGGATGGATGGATGGATGGATGGATGGATGGATGGATGGATGGATGGATGGATAGATGGATGGATGGATGGACGGACGGACGGACGGATGGATGGACGGACGGACGGACGGACGGACGGATGGATGGATGGATGGATGGATGGATGGATGGATGGATGGATGGATGGGCTTGGTGCCTGCATGTGCCACTTGCTGAGTGTAACACTCTGAAAAGGTGAACCTTCCTTTGATTTTTTAAAATACTTTTCATAGAAGCATAAGATCACAGAACACTTCAACCTGGAAGGGACCCCCAAGAGCCATTGAGTCCAACTTCTGTCCCTGCACAGGACATTCCCAAAATCTCACCCAGTGCCTGAGAGCATTGTTCAGCCACTGCTATTAGGCTTATTTTCTCTTAATTGAAAAAAAAGAAAAACATTTCAAAAAAATTTAGCAGCCCCTCAAATTGTCACTTCTCAATGTACCTTCTCATCCATGGGCTTATTGTCAGGAGGTCAATGATGATGACCACCTATCTAATCACAGAATAGTACTTAGCACACTGTTCAGAAAGTATGCTAATAAGAGGATAAGCAACTTAGATATTGTCAGAAAGGAAAACATAATGACCTATAAGGTAAATCCATTACTCTCTCTGTGAGCATCTTGGAAAATATTTCTTCACCATATAAAAAATAAAGTAGAGGTTGCACATTTTGACACAATGTTACCTTGATCACAAGTTGCATGACCAATCTTTCAACTGCCATACTGAGATTTCAGCAGATAATATACAACCTCTTTAGTAAAGTTAATATATTAATAAGAAAAAAATCTCTCTCAAGTATGCTATCTGTGAAAATAGATAATTGGACATTTCCTGGAACATTGGCTGATGTTCTAGGAAAATTGTGTCAAAATAAATAAGTAATATGTTAACAGCAAGGTAACATGAACTTGGATTCACGATAGTTCAAATGCTGGGCCTGGAAACAAAAAAAAGAGGAGTTTTAATTCAATGTATCTGTGTGGAGTAATAGAGAGAAGGTTCTTGGCTAGGCACAAGAAGTAGGACACACTGATTTTTACTGGGAAGATTATGATCAGATTTCTTGCTAAACTGGTTTCTAAATATTGCCAATGAAGTTTCTAAATAACAAAAATTTGCCATTTGATACAATAGATTATAGAATCTAGGGTGTTCTAATATCAACAGGTTCAGCTGAAAACCTACAGGTTTGGAGCCTTTGGCCTTGCAGAAGGTTGATGGCTTTGCAAGACATTGGCTGATGTCAATGCAAACATCTCAGCTCCCCCATCTCTGGAATGCATTTATTGTGTGACCATCCAGAGAGTTCCTCTTGCAATTCCCATCTCGTGGGTTCACTTTGGGACAAAGAACATCGGAGGAAAGGGAGAGAGGACAGAACATGCTCAGGTGAAGACCCAAGTAGTTTTGGTCACCATCACATTATATGACCCAGAAAAAGATAAAGACCATGCACTGCTTATATCCTTTATTTACCTGAGCCTTGCAATGAAATTTTCAAATAAAATTATTTGATTTTTATGACATGTAGAGACATTAATGTGAAACACAAACAAAACATTCACTGTTTTTCAGGTTCAGCTTTTCACAGATAGAAAAAACAACACCATGGAGATGTGAATTGTAAATGTTGTGTTAGAAAAATAAATACAGCAGGGAGACTGTGGCATTGTTTCCCCACTATGTGTTTTTGTGGGTTTTTTGCTAGGTTACGTTTTATGTACAATCCAAAATTCAAATATTAATGTTATTCTTTGAATAAATTTCAGATGTGTTCCAGAATAGCTAATTTATAATGTAAATGAAGACAGCAACAACTCTAGTGTCTTCACAGACAGAGCTGGAAAACCAAGGAGCAGTCACAGAGTTTCCAATTTTCACCTACTGGTTGATGCTACACTGTACAAATCACTGTACTGTGATCTTTACCTGATTTTCCCAGGTTTTCATACATACCAGTCCTACTTCGAACAGTTATTCCTCTTAAGTGAAACTAGGCAACTTTCTGAGAAACTGGATATGTTTTTCTTAAACAACGTTTTACCATTCGATTTTAAGAGATAAATCTGTTAACAATAGATGAACATATTTTAAAATAATTTATAATTTACACTAATGGAATTTGGTTGAAGAAATAGATTGCAGTGGGAAACACTGGTCTAGGGGAAAAAAATTACAGTCCTTTAATTAAACCATAAATATGCAGAAAAGAAGGAAAAATAGACCTAATGCCATTTTCACACTAGAATCAACACGAAGGAACGTGCAAAATTCATACAGAGAAAAAAAATCAATTTATTTTCCTTTCTTAATTGTTTTGTTGTTGTTGTTGATTCCAAATACAGTCATAAATATATACCAAGTGTAATTAGCAAATCTGAGAAACTCATTTAGAGGGTCAAAAACTCACACACCCTCCACACTCCAGATATTTGACAGGATTGGGCAATGCCCAATAGTTAACTTATTTTCTGCAGCCACTTTTTTATTCTACTTATCATCCCACTGTACCAAGAGGAATTAGTAGTACCATCAGTTCTGTTTTCTTGCCTCTCAGTCTTCACATTTCAGTTTCTTGATGACTTTTTTTAAAGTAAATTTTCTATCACAGAAAAAAAAGTGTACAAGTACAAGAAAAAAATGTGACAAGTTAAAAAAAAATTAAAACTCCTTAAGAGCTTTAAAGTTCTGCATATAACCTTAGCATGACACTGTTCCCCTTGTCTGCCAAAGCGGAGCACTGCTCTTGGATTACACAGTTAATGCAGTGTGTGGTGGAGAAAGAAATTGCTTGCTGTACAGCTGCTCTTGTTAACATCTAGCTCATCAGCAGGAAATGCCTTGTCCATTAAATACCTCTTTAGCTCTATTTGTCCAATTTGAGGAACAGGAGTATCTCTGACAGCCAGGTAATTCTCCTGTAAATAAGTGACATCCTGAGGCAGCCTGACCCTGCCCAGTTGGTGAAGGAGAGGAGGTTAGGGGTGGAGGTTGGGAGGATGGAGAGACAGGGAAAAGGAAGGAAAGCCACAGAGTTGTCACCGATAATCTCTGAGAATGCTGGACATCACCCAGAATTATTCATCTGGATAAAAAGTGAATATATGAATTGGGAAATTCACAACATGGCCTGGCAGTATTCCACAATCCATGAAAAGGGAGGCACTTGGAGGCATCAAGGAAATAATATTAAGGACAATGGAGGGAACCTGCACTTCAAGGGTGCTATTTTTCTCCACTAAAGAAATTCTGGTCAACTAGTTCAGATGCAGAAACACAGATAATAAATGTACAGGGAAGCATGACAGATTAATTATCTGTGCAGATACTTTCGCTCTATTTAGCAAAAGTGCTCATGGCACTTTAATCAATGCACATTTAAAAAGACAAGACATCATCTGGAGACTTTTTTTACCCACTAAGGCACAAATGATAGGATTTACTCCTGTGATTAGTAAGAGCTTCAAGTGTATTTAGCTCTTAAGTCACACTCACAAATAGACTGGGGCAGGAAGCAAACCCTCTACTAATAGCTTAAAAGTCTTTGTAGACTCTCCTGTCTCTGTGACTTACCCTGAAGAGGACGAAGAGTCTTGCAGGTTATTCAACAGCCCTTGGCCTTGCACAATTCACAATTACAAAACAAGAAAGCACCTGTGGAGCTGCTCTAGGATTTTAACACTGTAGGGGGGTTGGGGTGTGGACCTGTTTTCCATTGCCATCACACATACATTCATTGGTGGACATTTGTGAAACAAGCACATAAATCATGCCTTGACTTTTCTAAACACATGAGTTCTAAGACCATTCAAATCCAATTTGTGATTGTTCCAGTCTCAGAGAAGCCAATTTGAACTACTCAAATAGTGAAAAACATTTCTTGAGAACAATTCTAGGCACAATAAAGAAACAAATCCCCATTTATACCAAGTACTTGCTATGCACTTTGGAATTTTTCCAAAGCTAGTTAAATACCTTAATTGTTCACTAATTATTTGCAAGAAGAAAAGCAAAATGCCTGAGAGAAATCGTTCATAATAAAACAATTCAATCTGAGGTTTTAAAGTGCTGCAGTGCAAGTTCCTTGTACAACACCTGAAGTGCAACAGTAATAGGCAATATGTTGGTGCTTGCATCCAAACTAATTACCCTGCTGTCCTCCATTTAAAAGGAGAGTGTTTGTAGAGTGTGATGTATTTCATTTTAAGCAGACAACTTAGGAATAGGTCAGGTGCCTTTTTCAAAGACATTCACTGGTGTCTAACCTGACACAGATACTCACGGCAGCCTCCTAATGCCCAAGGAGATGCACAGCCCATTAAGTGTACAAATGGGGGTTTTTTTGCGTGGTTGGTTGGTTTGGTTGTGGATTTTTTTGTTTTCCCCCCCTGGACATTCTGTACTAGTCCAATAGAACAAATCTAATTACAAGCCAGATATGTATATTTATATCAGCCATACTCAAATGTCACCCATTCAAGTAAGTCTCATGGAAAAATCCTGTGTGTTCTTCTCTAAACTTCCTAGAAAGACCATGGCTTTGGAATATTTCCTGTAGTTAAAAGAGAAATATCTACTGAACTATCTTCCCACAGGCCAGACCAGAAGGTAATATAATTGGTGGACAGGAGAAAAAAAAAAAAGGGCAAAACAAAGAATTTGTTTGGAACAGTCCACCTATAACACCCAGATGTTTTCTAATGGCTAAATATGTGACTAGAACTTGCCCATCTAAATCATGCAACAATATTAATGCTGTACTTTTGCAACTTATATCTCAAAAATCCTGTAGAGAACTTCTTCCTTTAGACTGGGTGTTATGGGGAGGGGAGGTGGGACGGGGAAAGAAGAAAAGCACAAGAGGTGCAGTTTTGTATTTATTCTGTGTAAGAAATAAAAACAACTTTCTGTGCCTTTTCCTCCTTTCTACTCTGCTTCAATTCATCTTTAGTACAATCAAATTTCATTGCGAAATGGAACAACATTATACAATCAAAAAGTAAACATACAGTAATAGAGGTTTTCTGCTTTTATTAATCACCCAACACAGATCGATCATTTGCCTGATGAAGATTTGTTAATCAAATATAACTTTATGCATTTAAAGAGGACAAGATATATTTAAATAATCCACTTTCTTTAAGTATATTTAGTTTGCTATCATTTAAAACTTTTGAAGTCTTCTCAGTTTAACCAAGACAGGCATATACTATTTATTTTCCTTAACATTTTTGTGTTTCTTTTCCCTTTTTCCCTGTAACTCTAAATCTTACAGCACCTAAATGAATCCATTAAAGAAAAGCAATTCCAGTTGACTCTTTCCATCCTGAATTACCCACTTTTTCCTCCTCCAGATTCCAATTTATGTTCCAAGAGCTGGCTGGAATGAGAGTAAGAACTTTTTTTTAATTTAGAGGTTGTGTATTCTGTTACAGGCATGATTTCTAGGGCAGATTCATGCATCAAAAATTCACAACAACAAGAATAAAATTGCCTTGGGATGACTCTTTCTGGGGCACATTCAAGCGTTAAATTTGTTCATTACAATAAGAAAATAAAATTGCCTTGGAACCCAGCATTTAATTATTTTTAAAATTGTCCTGTTGAGGTGATGGGCAATAATCCCCTTTTGTCTTCTACACAGTGAACTGTATGACTTAAATAATTGTTCAGTTTTCCTTAAAGGAATAATTTAAAGCCCTTGAAAATCAACAGAAATCTTTCCACTGACTTCAGAGGACTTCAGGTTAGCTCAAACATTCTAAGTCTTCCTTGAAAGAATCTTTAGAATTCTAGGGGGGGAAAAAAAATAAAGTACAGCATAATGATTAGAGAGTTCCCGGATTTTTTATTAATCCACAAGTAAAAAGTGCCTCTCTGCACAGTTGTCTGCAAATTAAGGTATTCCCAAAGCAATTTCAGTACAGAAAAGTTTAGAGCTACAGAAAATGTAGGAACACCCACCAAACAGCAGGCTCTATAAAAAGACTTAGAAAACTAAAAGCTATGCACAGACTGCTTGTTGTAAATTAAAGGCAGCCTGAGAAACTACAAAAACAAAACCAACCAAACAAAAAACCCCCTACAAAACAAAACAAAAACCAAACAAAAAAATAAAAAACCAACACCAGAATACCAGAATCCCAAGAAGGAAGAATGCTATGCAGTATAATAAGCTTTTATTGCTTTGTTTGGGAAAATACTGACCAAAGGAGTTAGAAATAGACAATTTGCTTCAAAACTTTTGCTAGATAATAATACAAGGCAAACAGAATCTGTTAGATCTTACTCTCAACTAGAACCGAGAATAAAAAAAAATTTTAAAAAAGCATGAGGCCTCTAAATCTACAGACTCAGACCTTGTATTTCCTCTCACTTGGTGGTGAATATTCATTTCCAGTGATCCATTTGATTTTAAATCCTGTGTAATTTAAAAAGCTGTAATTGTAAGCATAGCATAAGATGCAGAGGCCTGTATGGTAATATGATTTTGAACACAATAAATCAAGCAAGAGCTAGCAATTTCCTCAGTAATAAAAGAAGTGTCTTCGTTTCATTTTTTTTGGTCCTGGACCAGATTTTCTAAGTGATGCTAACACTACCTCAACTGCAGTTTTGGGGGATTGGTTTGTTGGCAATGCCAATTTTAGCCAGATGCGGTATTACAGAGCAGAACACATTAATAATCTGACCATTGACAAACTTTAATAGTTTTAAAATTAGAGTGTTTTTAAAAAATTATGTCTGAAAAATATCTTCTATGAAATGTAGAAGGCATATGGTAAGTCTGAGGAATTAGTCCAGAATCTTTTGTTTTAAATGACTGCAACACTGAATCTGTAGAGTGGCTCAAAATCTTCAAAAGATGAAGTGCTTCTGGGTGTTCTTTGCAGTTTTTGTACTTACAGCACTCCACTTTTGACTATTTAAAGTTCAAACTCCCTTTTCAACTTTGTCACTCACAGTCTGTCCAGGCTGTTAAACCTGCTCTGAAAAAATGCTAGACATACTCCGTCTTTAAAGTACTGCAAAGCAAGTGCTCCCCAGAATTTTTCAGCTCAAAAAAAAAAAAAAAAAGCAAAGAGTAGCTTGATATTGGGCTAAATGTTACATTCTCTCTTTGTACAAAAACTGAGTCCTAAAACTGATGGCAGCACCACAGTTAGAAACACAACCCTGCCTCTGGCAGAAAATAACATTTCTATTATTAGTATTTCTTAATTCTCATGGTACACAGGCACAGGGAATGGAGCGGCTTTGCTGCCTGTCAACTTCTCACTTGCACTGCCAGAAATATTCCCTGAGTTAGGATGAGCCCTGGAAGCAGAGCAGAAGCTCAGTTCTCATTGTCCCTCAACAATGCATGAACTGAGGAGTCAGACTTGCTGTGACCCACTGTGTGCTGTCTTTGATGGGAGAAACAGGATTCTGGGTAAAAAGAGCAGGGAATAATTATCTTGTTTCCATCAGCAAGTCTCTCACTGCCAGGAACGTTCTAGAACTAGAACTACAATGTAATTACAAGCCCTTTCTGAGTACTTTAACTTCTACAACTGAGCAGAATAAATTATTGTCAAAAATATCAGAACTGATCTCTCCACCTCTGTGGGGGTGTTCTCAAAAGCAGAAAAAAACCTGAATAAGCTGATCACTGGAAATAGTCCCAAAGCCTACTCTGTTGGCCCCAGGAGAGGTCCATAAGGAAGCATACAGCATTTATGCTCAGAGATTGGGAAAGGATGGAAAGAAAAAGAGGGACCCCAGGTGCCACCTAGAGCTGGCTCACTTAAAGTCAGACCTTGGAAATCCCTCCTGCACCACTGCTTAAGCACAATGGCTAAATGTTAACTCAGAGAAAGCATCAAAATCCACCTTAGACCTGACATTCCCAGCAGTTGTGTTTCTATCAATTCCCAGTGCATCCTTCTCGACAGTGCTAAGCTTTGTAGGCCTCTGATTCTTACTGGGATTCAGAAATAACATCACCTGCCCTATAAAACTCCTGAGGAATTCAATCTCATGGGTGTTCTGAGTCGAAGTTAAGTCCACTAACTGTTCTGAGACTAAATTTAACACTTACACCAAGACTGGGGGATTCATAAAGCAGCACAATCCACCTCCTTCCCTTGAATAACCATGGAGCTGCATTAGAGCTGGGAAGAAATGGGGAGGACATTGTCAGATCTTTACAGACTTTCAGAGCTTCTGCTGAATGCACTGAGAAATACCTTCTATTTATAAATATTATATTTATAAATGGTTTGGCTTCTACTATTTTTATGTTGAGAAAAAATTTCAATTTCACATACATGATATCAAAAGTGTATACATAAACTCAGAAACTAGTTAAAGTATCAAGATAGAATTAATTTCAATAAAAGCAATAAAACTGATGCTGTTTAGTACTTTCAAACTGTGATTATCAACAATGCAAAAACTTGCCAAGCTTTCCTGATTTGCTCTTTATTGGCACACAGTTGATACTAGCTTGATGAATGCAGAAATACTGGCTACAGTAAACTAACATTATTTAGGAGTAGAAATATACAGACAGCATGCCACCACTGCATGGCAGCCTTTATGTACAGATTCCTTCATTTTACCTTTAAGACCTCAGAATGGGACAAAAATGAAGGCAAGAGCCAGCAAACCAGGCATGGACACCTTGAAGACCCAACCTGACAAATGAATTTCAGTTATTCCATCTGATGGAATTTTCCTTTATGTCTACTTGCTACATCGCCCTAAGCATGTATATAACGAATTCTGGAAAAGGCACATTTTCACAAATTGTTTTCCTACAGCCACAGGTATGGAATTTTTTTTTTTTTTTGGTAGGACCAGCTACATGAGATCACACGAACAGAGGTTATATCAAAAAGAAATTGAGTCAGGAGAGACAAGATGTGGCCTTCCCAGTACAAATTTTGACATGACCTGCATTACTGAAAGATAACCTCATGATTGTGGGTGTGCTTCATGATTCAGCTAAAAAAAAACCAATTGCTTTTTAGAGAAATTAAGTGCCAGATTTATTTGGCTTCTGGGGTTTTTTTTTTGGTTTTGTTTTTGTGGGGGTTTTTTGCTGGTTTTTGGGGTTTTTTTGGTGGGGGGGTTGCGGTTTTTTGTTTGTTGGTTTGATTTTTAGGGATTTTTTTGGTTGGTTGGTTGGTTTTTCTGGTCTATTTTCAGTGTTCTCAGAAGGAGAGGCCATATTAATAAGGAGATTCAAGACCAATGTCCTTCTATAAAGCATCATTCACCAACAGGATACATAGCCACCCCATAACTTAAAGCCCAGAAGTACTACCTGTTCTCATAGAAGAGTGATTAAAACTAAAACAAATAAAACTTTTCAGATTATTCCACAACTGGTAGCAGAAGAGAGGAAGCACCCTCAGGTCACACTCATGTTCCATTCCACAGTGATTTGGCTTGTAAAATTTTCACATTAAAGGTTCTCACCCTTGTCTTCATCCCCTGAGGCTCATCACAGACCCAGAATATGAGGCAACAAGGATCTTGGTGCATTCAAAGGCAGAATGACAATGGTTTTATCTTCTGAATTTGCACAAGGTGTTAAGGAAGGGATGATGCAGCTCATGCTAGTAAGGGATTACTCACCAATCCAACCAGTTTGCAGGTTTTTTGCATTCATCTGTGCTTGCCCTGAAAGAACAAAATTACACATAAGATATCTGTGTTCTTTAGAATTTGATTAGAAACACTGAGAGGGAAAACAGACATGAGAAAAATGTTTAATTATTTAACAGCATTTAAATAACCAAGTTGCTCAGACTCAATAGCAGTCGGACTGTGCTACAGCTGGTGTTTTGAGAGGTTTTAGCTTCCTTTGATTCTTTATTCCATATAAATTGAAAGACACAATAGGCATATTTTAGCTCATATTTTCAATTCCTTTTGAGCAGATAATATGGCTAAAGCTCAGCAGCCAGCTTAGAAGAAAATGAAATGGTGTCTCTGTGAAGTTAATTTGCTAGAAAGCAAAGGCCACTGTCCTGTAGTTGCTCATTACCCTCATCTGTCACTGCCTTCCCAGGAAGCTGGAAGAGCTCAGTGTGGAGGATGGATAGCAATTTGCAGTACTGAGTCCACAATGTGCAAATGTGCTTAATTTTCAGTGAAATTATGGGCTAAATGCTTTTATCTCTAGCTGGGAAGCCACAGACATTGTCTTCATGGAGATCACTACCAATATTCATAAAGAGAAATTAGTGAATTTTTATTTGACTGAACCTGTCATCCACACAGACACATAGGAACCAACCACTACTAGGGATCAAACCCAGAAAAGGCAGGAGTGAAAAATCAGAATTCCACAAAATCTTGATCATCAAGATGGAATAATTAGTCTGTTCAGTCACTGGAAAAAGGTGCTGTAGGTGCTAGTTGAAATGATAATTTCTGTTTTGTTTTTCAGATGGCCATATTTCTAAAGAAAATTAGACCTTTAAATTGTTTTCTGGCTATTAAACAATCACCTGAAAGAAAGTTTTGAGCTCTTACAACTTGAACCAGGCACAAACTCAGGATCTGAAAGGAAAGGTCTTTCTCTTGGACCAGACCTGGTCTTTATCAAAGGTGAAATGAAAGTCAGTGAACACAAAAGTAGCAGTTACCTCACTGCAGCTACTCTACTAATTCCTCTCCTATTTACATGGTGTGCAATTATTTATTTGCATTATTTAGCCATCTACAGACATGCAACCATAAAGAGAATTATGTATTCTTCTCAAAATGAAAGTTACAATGACATATCAAAAATGAAAGTCGCAACTGTGTATCACTTTCATCCTTTTTTCATTTATTCCATGTCATTATTCATTTTTCCACATGCATTATTCTGTCCAATCCTGTGTAAGAAAATTCAGTACCTTACCTTAATGGCAACTATTTTATTTACACGGACAAGAGCATAACAGCTGCTCATATAGATTTACACAAAGCTCATACTGATATAAAAACACTGTCTATAACTTTGAAAATTGAGGTTGTTTAAAAATTTATAAGCTTTGTGATCCTCAACCACTTTTCCACAATTATCTCATCTGTAATTCAAATTAAAGGTGCTGTAAATTATTATAGATCAAAATGGTGGTTTTTTCTTTTTTAACTGTATCAAAGGTAATCATCTCCTAATGATGTAGAATAAATTGTAAGTAAAATACATGAGGGTCTAAATTTTATTCAGGAAGCTGTCCTGAGGCTGAGTTTGAATGACTAACCTTGGTCTCTTTAAAGAATTCTCTTACTTGACAGGAAACAAAAAGTTGGGGTAAAAAAGTCAGGAAAAACCAACTTACAAAGTGATATGCAGTGGAAGCCCAGTGACCTTTTTGTATTTTGATGATTCCCAGTTTCTTTGTAATGCCATAAAATAGAGAAAAATGAGTTTATTATTTTGAAATCATTACCAAATTCACTGGCCCATTAGGCAACAGAGAGATCTTTCACTCGGGAACACTGAAATACTTCATTCTCTGCATCAGACAAGTTGTTCCAGTGCCACAATTTCTGAAGTAGGTGTTCTTCTGGCACTGAGCAGGAGATTGCTTTTACCTCTCATGACCAATAGTTCAGAGAAAATTTTCAGCACTGATAAAATAAGTGTATTTTCAGTTTGAATTACTCAGAATGTTCTCCTGACACCAAAATAATCCTGTTTAATGTTAAGGGGTTTTGTGAAGATTACAGTTTCACTTCTCATTAAATTTCTGAGTATCATGCACTTAAATTCTGTTTCAGATAACGGAATAAAAATCTTCACTGTAACAAGGCAAGCACCTGATATTATAAAAATCATTGTTTTCCAAAGCATTTCCTGACAAGTTAACTGAAACAAGCACTTTTTCATGAAACATTTCTGTTTTCCTAAATTATCACTTTCAACAACAAAAATGTCTCTCAATATTGAAAAGTCTTGTGGTTTTTTTAATGAAACCTATCTTTCCAGTTTCTGCTAATACATCTCTACAAGAAGCAAACTCTTCCAAATGGCAATTTTCCCACATTTCAAGACATATCTGAAATGATAACATGTACAAAAGCTCCCTGTACAGCAGTGTCTGGCTGTGAAGGGTTCTGGGGCATTCCTACCTTGTAAAACCCCCCATGTCAATAAGTGAAATGTAAAAATGGACTGGTCCTCCAGTTTTAAATGTTTAACATATCTGTACAACCAAGACAGATACAGGAGAAATATGTAACACTTTAGAGGTAAGTTGCACGTGTTGATGGCTCATTTTCTAAATCCACATCGCTGACAGGTCTCTCATGATCTGCTCTCTATTTCCTTTGTCCCTTCCAGAGAACTCTCTTCCTTAATTTCTTTTGCAGAAAATTAAATACGTCTGCGTAGAGCAGAATGCCCCACAGGGGCATCTAAAAAGTGCCTCCTCTTTGCCCATGACTAATAAGCAATAAAACCCTCTAAATCAGCCTTCTCTTGCCATCACACTAACAAAAAATTGTGTTTCATGTTTCTCTCCATTGCTATTCATTGTTCTCCACAGCATACTCAGAATACCCATCTTTGCCAGTGTGACAAAATCTCCTCACCAATATGTCAGAGGTGCTTTGGTCAAACTTCCTGATAAAAGAGGAGGGAAGTTAACTTCTCAGGCTGTTAAAAACATCAACACTTCCCAGTGTCACCTTCATTTACCTCCCACACACTCACCAATCCCCCAAAACACTGCACTAGAAAGTCCTGGTATTCCAGCCACAACAACTGGACACACTCAGAATTCCAGAATCACAGACTGGTTTGGGTTGGGAGGGACCTTAAAGCCCACCCAGTGCCACCCCCTGCCAAGGGCAGGGGCATTTTTCACCATCCCAGGCTGCTCCAAGCCCCGTCCTGGCCTTGGTGTTATGGATGTTTAATGGTGTTTAACGCACAGGGCAATGTTTGTGGGTGTGTGTTTAGTAGGATGAGCAATTCAAGCAGTGCTGGGAAATCTAAAGGCCTTTCTGCCCATGTTTGACTGACCTGACTGATACAGTTTCCACTACAAAACTGATGTTTTCCAGTGTGATTTGCACAGTACATTTTTTTCCTCTGAAATAATGATGCCTTTGCCAGAGGCAAAGGGTAGGATTGTAACCCTCTGTGTGATTAGACGAGTAAAAGTCACTCTGGAACTGACCAGAAGGTGACCTTGTTCACCTCTCTTGCTCTCTTTCTTAAGAAATCAAACATGATTAAAGACTTGGATTTATTCTCATTGGACTTAAATTATTATAACAAAAGATTGATGTGCTTTACAAAATATAAAGAGTAATGACTTTACAGTGTTCACAGTCAATCTTGTGTGGTTCATTTCCTCCTTGAAAGCATATTTCATTTAAATAGATGTCTAAAAATTGGTTAATGTAAGACTAGATCTATATGTAACATATCAGCCCTTGGCTCTATTTGAAAACAAGACAGTAAAATTTGCAATGAAAAATAGTAATTAAATATTACTATTTATTTAAATAGTAATTAAATATTTATAAGATTTCTTCATGCCTATTTCTTGAATCAATCTTCTGAATCATCATTTCTCTTTGATTTTACAGACCCATATTTTATCATTAACAATCACTGAATATCAAAATGAAGTTTCTTCCATATCAAGGAAGGAAACAAAACTAAAAACCTACAAAGCCAACCAACCAATCAACCAATAAACAAACAAACAGACAAAAAAAACCCCAGACAAATAAATCCCCAAACATAATTCTCAAGTTAAATCATTGTTATTCATTTGGGAAGATGATTCAAGTTCAAAAATCTGTAGGAATTTTCAAGAACTGCACTCCTAATTTCCTTCCACGCTTCTGAACATGCTAATTTAATGTGCTGTGAACAGTGAAACTGATTTTGGTCAAACTATTCCAAGTAAAGTAAAATGTGGGAAAGTCTGTGAGAGGTACTGAATCACCTCAACAGTCTGTCTGTTTTCGGTTGTGTTGTTTTTTTATCTCTCCAGTTCCAGGTAAAGCTGATGGTTTGAAGGATGTGGCAATAGGAGGTAAGGAAAAAAAATTAAATGTTATTCAACAGCTCCAGTCTTCACTCAAATGCAACTATTGTCAAAATACACATATATTACACAAAGTACTCACCAGGCTTTCATCGGGAAAGTACTGACTCTTCTGGCTGGAGAAGGGTAAAAAGCAATGGTGTCTTGCTTACAACTGAGTTTACCATATAGAAAGTTGTTTCAGTGACTTTCGGTGCAGCAGGAAAGGAGCAGACCTCATAAATTTTTATCTGCAGTTTCTAGAGAATCATAAAGGGCTCAACTGCCACTCTTTGCCTGGCCATAAATGGGGAAAGTGATCTTCCATTCCCAAACAGCTGAGAATTACAAGACAATGGTTATCCCAACAAAATTCCATTACAACTAAAAGGTATCAGAGAGTACAGGAAATGCAACCAAACTTAAGAAAATCATTGCACGCCTGATGAAAGAAAAGAACAGGTAGAACAATCAAAAGTTACTTTGTCATAGCTTCCCACTGCAACAAGTACATTTTCTGTTCATCTGACTGTAACTTGTCCTGCGAAGAGGCAAAACAGTTAAATGGAGCATTCATTCCCTTTCACCATGGACACCTGCTTCTCGCAGAGATTTCCAAAATTCTCTTCCTGAATTTTTCCTTTGTAAAGGCCAAGTGACCGTGCAAACATTTGCCCAATGGAAAGCAGCCAAAACATACTCATGTAGCTAGTTTGCATTCATTTGCTGTAAAAGTGTTATTCATTCTTCACCATTTCAAGTGGTACATGCTTGTGAGGGGAGTGAATAGGATTAGCCCAGCATGTATGAATAGATTTTCATAATTAATACAGTATTTGAATTCTTAATCCTGTATGCTTTTGGGGCTGAAAAATTTTTTAAGGCATGCATGAAAAACAGTCTTGAAAGGCTTTGAGAGAAATGCTTCTAAAAAATGGAGAGCACAGACAGTAACATACTTTTCCAGAGACTCTTTTCTTCCAAATTCCTTTAATTGTGCAAAGACTGGATAAATGTTCTTTTAAAAGATAAATGTTCTTTTAAAAGCGGTTCTTTTAAAAGTAATTGGAAGTATAAAATGAGAAGTACTCACTTTAGTTAGAAGAAAGTATCACATATCAGGCAAACCAACTTCTTTAAAGCCTGACACACTCTCATGAACTTATCTACCCAAAAAAAATAGAAAATTGGATGTAGATTATATTTTATCATTTAAAAGCCCCAAAAAGGTGGTTCTAAATATTTTGCATTATAAGCTTTGTGGCTATAGTTAATTATTTTGATTAGATGAGTGAATATGATTACAAGCTAGTTAAAATATAGAATTTCATTAAGCCCTGAATCAAAACAGAAGAGAAATATCAACTCTGAATACTGTATTATTGCAGTATCCCTAATGGTGTCCAAGACACCAGATGCAGATATCTGAGTAACCTCCCGTAAAAATGGTATCATTAGAGGATGCCATATGTTTTAATTCAGTCCTTTTCAGTTGTATTACACATATTTATTTCTAATTATTACAGCAATATTTTGGACTACTAATGAATCAAGTGAGGTACTGAATGATAGTTTGTCTAATTGAGGGATTTCCTTCACATTAAGAGGCCTCTGTGCAATTTCTTTGTCCTTTTGTTTGTAAGCACAACTTGAAAAGTGTCCAGCTTTTACTTCAAGAAATTTTTCCATTTAGTTCAGGAGATGGAGAGTTCCTTTGAAATACACTTTTACTATTATAAGTGTGTATTTCAATCTTAGTGCTGTTTTATGACTCTGAATTTTAAGAAATTTCTGTTGGAGAGTTATTCTCTTCTCAGAGCAAAATATCTAACAAAGAGCATGTCTTATAATAAAAGTGCAGTGATTTCTCTCTCACAATCCACAGTTCACACCTTTTTCAGACAAAATCTGATAACAGAGGCAACCTACTGTGGAGCTGAAAGAGCTGTAGCTGGATTATCAACCGCTGTGCTAATGACTAATTCAGCTGCAAGAACTCCTCTCCTGTGAGGAAAGGCTAAGAATTGGATTTGCTCATCCTGGAGAAGAGAATCCTTGCGGTGACCTCACTGTGGCCTTCCAGTGCCTGAAGAGGCTACAGGAAAGATGGAGAGAGGCTCTTTATATGGAATGAAGTGAGAGGAAAAGGGCAGGGCTGGATGGGATCTTGGGAAGGAATTGTTCCCTGTGAGGGTGGGGAGGCCCTGGCACAGGGTGCCCAGAGAAGCTGTGGCTGCCCCTGGATCCCTGGCAGTGTCCAAGGCCAGGCTGGACATTGGGGCTTGGAGCAGCCTGGGATAGTGGGAGGCGTCCCTGCCCATGGCAGGGGTGGCACTGGATGGGCTTTAAGGCACCTTCAGCCCAAATAATTCTCTTTGCCACCCCCTGCCACAGACTGGGACACTTCACTTGGCTGTTTCTCAGGGTCCTATCCCAGAGCTACTGCCATGACCTAGGGCTCTATATCGACCAGACATACCTCATAAAAATGCTATCTGGAGAAAAAAAAAAAAAAAAAAAAAAAAAAGAGGGAAAATTTCTCTCCCTCATTTCAACAACCATGTAAGTATCAGATAGATACTATCCAACAGAATGGATAGGCCTGTGCACAATGTTGTTGGGATAACCTGGAAAAATTCAAATGAAGGAAAATAGCACACCAGGACAGGTAAGAATAAAGAGATTAATAGCATTAATGTTTTGTGCCACCTTAATACCTTGTCAGACTAAATATTTCATTAAATATTTTATATGTGGGGCATAAAAAATATCAAGGTATTGGTATGAATAACTCTAGGAGATTATAGACTGGGGAGTTGTGAAGTGAGTTCTACTTAAGGCAATTGAACAAGAATTGTGTGCTCTGCTCTGTGTCAAAATCCTGACAGCAAAGAGAAGCTCTACAGAGGTTGAAGAAAAGGTTTTAGAGGATTTCAGAATGGACTGAACAGTCCCATTCAAAAGCAAACATGACTCACCAGGTCCTGCCACAGGGGACATGTACTGGATACATGTTTTGCCTGCTGGTCTGGGTGTCCTGTGTGTGACAGCTCCAGACCTGTCCAGTGCCTGCTGGACTGTGGGGATGTGTTCATTTATTTACAGATGCTGTGCAGTGTTTTTTCCGCAGTAAGCTCTGCATGTCTCTATCAATTCCAAGCAAAGTGCTGGATGCCAAGTCACCACAGGGTATGTGTCAGCGTTTGTTAAACACACTCTGTACACTCTCATTAATTTTACATGGCTGTGGTTTCACTGTTGGAGAAATGCAAATGGCAGCACATGGCATTGCCCTGTGGGGAAACAAGGGAAACTGCATATTTTAGTAATGCAGGATTCATTTTTTTCCCACTTTCATAGACTTCTTCGTATTTTTTGCTGTATGGACAGTTTCTGTGCCACTTCTTACCTGCCTAAGGCACTTCTCTATAGACAGGAGTTTTTACACATGACTTACAAATCTCAGAATTCTAAAAACAATGAAAGATAGACTTTCATGGCAGGAGAATACTTCCAAAAAAAACCCTCAACCCCTTGATATTTAAAAAACAACAGCAAAATCCTTCTTCCCTCTGTATCTGTCTGTGGACTTTGGAGGAAAGCTCACACAGCTTTTCAGTTCTAATGTTTGCGTACTCTCAGTCCAAATTCCCCATTATAGGGCTTGAGAAACAGGATTAGACTGGAGTTGCATGAACATCTACTTGATTTGTAAAGATAAAGGATCGTTCCTTTACTCTAATGTGTTTTTACTCTAATGTGAGAATAGGTTGCAGATGAGGATTTCTGTGGCCAATTGATGTTCCCAGAGAGGAACAGCAAACGGGGCTGGTGAAGCACGAGGTTGATCTGATGGCAGGGGAACATTAAGAGGGAAGGATGAGGCAAACCTGTTGTTCTGATGGAACAGTGATATTTCTCCCAATATCAGTTTGTTACAGTCATTCTCTACCTCTGCATTTTTCTGCCCATTTTCACAGTATTCACTTAGGAGTCCTTTACCAGCAAAACCCCTGAGCATGAAGAACCCATCCTTTGCAGATCCCATGGTCATAGAAGGCTGCTCTAAGAAAAATGCCTGTAACAATTTGTCTTCCACTTGAGCCCTTTGTCTCATGGTCAGTGGCCTGGCACCATTTAAAAAGCACAAAATTGGACATACACAATGTATTTGTCCATGGGCAACAAGGGTCATAGCACCATGAGGATGCACTGCAAGTAATTTTAGAGATAATGTGAGAAAACTGTGTTTCTGCAGAAGAAGGAGTACATTTTGGATTTTGCTTTTTGTAACAATGTACTTATAATAGAATTCCACTGATGAGAAAAGGAAAGTAAGTTTTGTATTAATTACTCAGTAACCAGCACTGTACCATGGATGATTTACGCAGTATGAGGTATTTAACACAGTAACACTTGGGGAAGCATGCATGTGGATCAGTACCCAAAATAATAAATGCTAGTTGCACATGGCTTTGGGAGAAGTTAAAAGATGCAAAATTTAAAAGAATAAAATACATTATTCTCTCAATATAGCACAAAAATATGATGTCAGGCTTGCTGCTGTAAGATGTGGAGAGTAGGATTTTTAGAATTCCAAAAAAGAATAAGGCATATAAACATTCTGTGTGTGAAAATGACATCATTTTCACAATTTTTTTTCCTCTCATTTTGAAGATTTTCATATCGAAGCTACAGGCCTTGAACAGTCATCACTCCTTCAAACATAAGCTTTTCCTCACTTTCTATCTAACACACTATTTTTGAATTTTTTAGCAAGCAATCATTTTTTAAAAAAAAGGAATTATAAGCATATGGGAAACAGATGAAAATTAAAGTAGCATAGCAAAAATAAAATTTTTGGGCCTGGAAACAGGTGCTGAGAACTGATTTTTAAACACTGGCTCAAAAACTGCCCACATTTTCCTGTTTATTTCTGCCCTTCCTTTCCTCTCCTATCCAGATGGACATTAAAAAGGGATGAACAGGAACCATTATAATGAGGAAAACAGAGTATCTGACTTTTCTTCAGGTATTTAAACCATTGTTTTGGGCCGAGTTCCAAATTTTCCCTTCTTGCTCATAATCAGCATTTGTGGGATTATGTAAGTTGGAATCTCAGAAATTCTGAAGTGCTTTTGTTTTGCAATGACTATATAAAATTGTAAAGCAAATAAAAATAAAGAGAGAATAAAAAATAATAATTTCATAAACAGGACTGAAACTGAAACTTATTTTACTTGTATGATATTCAGTAAAAAACTTCTATTCTGCCACTTCCAGAATCTTAATTACCAAATGAAAGAAGAAGCTTATACATTTATTTTGATATTTTCAACTGATTTCATACCATATGTATAATGTAATTGGTATCCTGCTAGTTTGATTGTAGTAATTTATCTTGTACACCACAAAAATAAAAATAGCTCCTGGGGAGTTTAAATTGTCCGGCAATGAAGATTATATGGGAGCAAAAGTCTATTATCTGCCAGTGCTCCAGAAATTAATGCTTAAATAAGGTTAGTATATCTAAGCATATTAAATCACGTAAAATTTTGCCACTCATAGTATTTTATCATTGTAAAAGACCAGTGGTCACTGATCTAACAAAGAACCAAAATGAGAAAGTATAATTTATTTGGCTAGAAAGATTTCTGGAGGAAAAAAAGAAAAGCAATTTTATAATGTCATTCTGTATCACAAGTCAGCAGTGATTAGATGTCAAGCAGTACTTCTGATTTTTATTTCTCTTTAGAGTAGCAAGAGTTTCTCCCACATTTCTTTCTGATTTGGGGAATCCCTAACTCTGAAGCTCCACTGGGCATTAGTCCCGAAGGTATAATGTGATTTCTCTCACATTAACACCACTGTGTATCTATCCAGTGAATTTAATATGGATTCTCTCCACTGACAACAAAAACAGTCAAGTCTTTGACTGTCAAGGAAATCTTCCTCAGAGCTGTGACTTATGCACTGACAAACTGGACACAATCACAGACAAACTTTTCATGATCACTGGCTAAACCAACACAAAATATCTGCTTGACAGGGAGTTTTTCACCACTAGAAAATCCACCAATTTCTCTGGTACTTCTGTCAGAGAAACTTTTGGATCACAAATACATTATTTTCTCATTTTTCAGTTTCTTCTACTACCCCAGCAGCACATTACGATTTTGATTGGTATGTAAGGCTTAAACCAGCTCCTGATGGTTGATTCAGAGAGAGATGGTATTTTTTTACCTCAAGGCAGGGGGGATTTTTATTCTCCTTTTCTTGGGGAAAGGGGTGACAGTTATGTCTAGGAAGAGTAATTTGAGGATCCTGAGTAATCTGAGGATCTGAATCCTGCAGATTCATTTTCTATGGGTTTTATCTCATCATCAAATTATCTGAGTAGAGGATCTCCCATTGTTTAATGAATTTCAAGACATATGGAATACAGTCCTACCTTCTAGACAGCACTTATTAATTGATGATTAATATAATTGAAATTTCTTGTACTTTGTGAAAGCTGCTCTGAACAGAACTGTGACTACTCTTGCCTGATTTTTAAACGCAATAATTTAAATCACCCAGTGCTCCCTTGCACCCATTTTCAATCAAGTTCATAAAACCCCCTGTTGTTGCTTAATGCTTTCACTGGTTTTAATCAGTGAAAAGGTTAGGAATAAAAGCACCATATTCCTACAGAATCCAGAAGAACTTTGCCATTTATTTGGCTGTGAGCAGAGAGAGTGATGCAATTCACAGACTGGTGATTAGAGCACTTATTGGAGGGGCTGAGAGGTTCTCATTGTAGTGACTTTTCAGTCTTTCGTTCAATCTGAATTGGCTTCAAATGACAAAATTATACTTTTAAATGCCTTTTATCCTGAATGTTCTCCAGGCAAATGGGCATCAGGGTTCAAATCAGCACAAACAGAACAGGATATGGAACAAATTTCTATTTTAATGACAGTCATTACAATACTGTTAAAAAGCACTGACCTGCTTTAGCTTCCTCATTTGGTAAATTCTTCTCAGAATTTATTTCAACTGCTTCCCTTTCATTAGAGATTTGTGAAAAGAAACATTTTGTCTTGGGCTGAAAGAACACAACAGAACTGTCATCATAATTCTTTCCCCCTACAACGTTCAGTGGTAGCAGCAAGGGGTGGATGCTGCAGACTTTGTATCTTCGTTCAATCCAGAACAAGATTTGTTGTTTTGTTGTTTCCTTGATTCAACCCAGATTGCATTGACATTGTCAGAAATACATTCAACACTAGTGATATTCAATTGTTACGGGCAGATTTTGGTTCAAAAGTTCAAAAATTACTCAAACTCTAAATGTTAGATCCAGGCAAAGACCTCCCTGAACTTCTGCAGGAGGAACATCTACTAGCATTGACTGCAGCCCATTCCCAGTTTCATTTTTCTCTGTTTTTACAGTGCCCTGATGTGAGATGTCTCTCTGGCGAAATCACCATATCCATGTCCATATTCATGTACATATCCATGCACATCAGCCTGAATAACCTGGCACACAGCCACACTTCATGCTGCTCACCTGATACCTCAGCCCAGCTGAATCCTCTGCTGCCAGTGACACCAGTGAAATTACTCACCAAATTATCCTATTATTTTATAAAACCTTGAGAAGATTCCATTTAATCTGGGAGGAATATCCACAGTGTCTCAAAAACTTGAATTATTAACTCCACCATTTTAGCATTACAGTCCTTGGTTTGCACTAAAGGGTCTCTGTGAAACACAGTAATTAAGCAACATCTTCCCACTTTTAATGGAGATGGATAATGAGTTTTTAACAAGAATGGATGATGTCTCTCATTTCTGATTAGAATGAGTATCCCAAGGGAGGGATAACCATCCTATACCCAGGTGTGAAGGAAACCAATCTAGGCCAGACATGAAGGTTAACCTTCACCTCTTCAAAAAGCTGGGGAGAAAAAAAAATAAGGAAAAGGAAAAAGGAAAAAGGAAAAAGGAAAAAGGGAAAAGGAAAAGGAAAAGGAAAAGGAAAAGGAAAAGAAAAGGAAAAGGAAAAGGAAAAGGAAAAGGAAAAGGAAAAGGAAAAGGAAAAGGAAAAGGAAAAGGAAAAGGAAAAGGGAGCGCCAAAATGCAGCAAATGTATTTTATTATAATTTCATTGGACTTGAAAGGGATGCTTAGTTATGGACTAAACAACTTCCTTCAGAAGCACATAAATCTGACCTGTACATCCTCACTGCTCTGGGAAAGAATAAATTTCTGTCCTGGCCTTCAGGTCTTCATGTGCTGTGCATTATGCCTGAAGTATTCTTTCATTGTCACATTCTTAAAACTTTATTTGGGTTTTTTCATTACATTCCTCTTCTAGTCACTCTAAAACATTATTGAGTATGACTGAGGCTGATTTTTTAAAATCTGGATTATCAAAAAATAACTTCTACAAAACTAAAACCTACTAACAGCCTTTACATGTATTTTCTTTAGTAAGGGGTTTTCTTTTTATGCCTTATCTATTTTTAAACAAGTAGAATATATATAAATTGAAAAGTTGGGCATGTGAACAAGTGAAATTAGCATACCATAACTTATTTTATTCTTCTAATTACTCTTCAATTTTTAAATCATTTCCTACATCTAACTTCAATTACTATTAGGGGGGAAAAATATTTTCCTCTAATTAAAATACAAATTTCACCCAAATGAAACTTTGGCAAAGAACAAATCTAGTAACCTCAAAACTGAAATAGACTCTTCCTTAAGAAAAATTTCTTAAACAATCAATAGTCCTAGGCCATTTTGCAGCCAACAAATATGCGAAGTGTTAAATTCCAGATTGGTGAATTAAGAAAAAAGTACTTTGGTGCTTGTGTTTTAATTTTTGATAGCCAGAATTTTTCCAAGAGAATAAGCCTTCCTGATGAGCCTTAAATGATATCTAGCTGGCATTACCCAGTGTACAATTTTTCTCTGACCTTTTATAAACAAAATCAATGTTTAAATAAAATATAATGTTCAAATTAAATGTAAAATAAATTTAAATTTATTTAAAAAATAAAAATTTCACACTTGTCTTTCACGTTGGGATGTTGGATGATAGGGAAAACCCTAATCTTATAAATCCTGGTGACTTGGGAAAATCAGACCATGTTGAGTAATCTTCTGCAAAACCAGCCCTAAGCTACCATTTTCTGTGAAAAACAGACAAAACAAAACCCAAGAGCAACAAACCAGACTGAAACAAAACAAGAAACATCCCTGGTATCTGGAATACATTTACACTCGTGCATTTCTTATGTCTCTACAGAAGTTGATAGCAGACAAGCTTCTTCTGAAAATAACCTATACTAGCAGAGAAAGCATAAACCAGGCATAATTCTTTGGCAGATAAAACAATCATCAAGAACAGAATCTGTTTTGCAATCATCATCTTGTAAAGTACTTATAGACTGGTACTTTAAAAGAACCTGGAGAAATAAAGAGCCATCATTTGTGGCACTTCATCTTCTTTCCATTTCCCAGTATCAGGAGTTTGTGGGTATTTATGTTTCATCTGCATGGAACTCCATTGCACAGCTAATGGAATCTGCACTAATAATGACATCCTGGAATTACTGCTATGGTAATGTCTTTCCACACACCCCATTGTACTACCAACTAATAAAGTACTGCCCATAAAGAAAGCAGCTATGACTGCCCTGGTTTTGATTTCTGGATTTTGTGTGAAAATCAAAGACACTGTGGCTCAGTGACAAACGCCCTGCCTGCACATCTGACCCCATCCCTGAGGGCCAGAGCATCCCTCCCTCCTGCACAGCTACACCAGAAGTGCTGCACCTGGTGCCACTGGAGACCAAGCTGTGATGACACCCAGAGGTGCTCCAGACCAGCCTCATTAAACAGGGATGCCCTTCCATGAGCAACTGCCACCAATCTCAGGATAAAGGAATCTGGAGAGATGCTGAATTTTTTTAAAAAAAATGTATCCAGGCAGCAGAAATATGTCATTCTGTTTAAATACACTTAAGTATTTCAGTGTGATTTTGTCTAAACCTATCTTTATTAGACATGAAAGGAGAGGGGTTTGAAAGAGCATAATCTTTTAAAGATATTTATTTCTAAAAGTACTGTGAAGTATACATCTATTGGGCAATAAGACTTGCTTGTAATAAAGTATAAATCAGTTAAAAATACACTGAGTCACATTTCTGTAACACGGGGTATCCTCTAGCTTTAAGTAAAACACTACAAACATCTGCTGTATCTACTGCACATCATCAGTCTACTGATGTCATAGTTTTAACTGTGTTTTTAAAGGGTGATATTTAAAAGCCATAAATGTATATCTGAGGATATCTTTCAAAGAATGATTACAGGTATGGGACACACTTGGTAGATTGATATACGTTCAATTATTATAGGCTGGCTCTTAAATGCTCAGGAAGTATGCAGGATAGAATTGCTCAGATACCAGGCTGTGTTCCCAGCAAAAAATATTAAGTTTTAGCTTCACATGTGGGTTGTTTGGGCAGAGAAATACACTCTGTGCCATAACAGAACAGGTTATTCTGATTGCAGACAGTGCAAGATAGCCCTGTGAACTCAGGACTTTATATTTTACACATTCCTTCAATTCACCCAATGTTAGAATTAACATCTCAGTTATAAAAGCACAACTACATCAGGAGTTCTTTATAAAGAAAAATAACAAAGAAGAATAGTTACAACTTTCATAACACATTTAAAAATTATTGACTATTGCAGCTCCTGGATTCAACATGGAAATGGAATATAGTCTGGGGGTTCTGCAAGAGGGGAAATGGAAGAAACAGGTGATGGCATGTGGGAATATTTATTTATCTACATGGATCCAGAGGAAATGCTTTATTTACAATCCTTTTGCAGGGAGAGGGGAAGGGGAGGGGAAGGGGAGGGGAAGGGGAGGGGAAGGGGAGGGAAGGGGAGGGAAGGGGAGGGAAGGGAAGGGAAGGGAAGGGAAGGGAAGGGAAGGGAAGGGAAGGGAAGGGAAGGGAAGGGAAG
>JBBMKD010000115.1:10839158-10858984 GCA_037834095.1 Argya squamiceps | reverse complement strand
AAGGGAAGGGAAGGGAAGGGAAGGGAAGGGAAGGGAAGGGAAGGGAAGGGAAGGGAAGGGAAGGGAAGGGAAAAAGTGTCCATATAGAACAGCTGTCCCTAAGAGAAAATGTAGTTTTTAAATACTGAAGGAGTTTTGCTACAAACATGCAAGTTCTTATTTCTTATACTGTATATATTTATTTCACTGTGTAACTTAGTAACATCAGGGTTTATGGGAAATACTTCACAATTTAGAATTTATTCTGTGTGTTTCAAATTCTGGATGTCTAATGAGATAAGCCTTTTTAAAAGTCTTATTGTATGCGTGTGACTGCTCAGGATTTCCTGAAAATCCAGCTGCAGAATTGCAACTCTCTCCTCTCTTCAGGAAACACTAGCAAGAGCACTGCATTTATATTACTTAAAATGTTATTTCTCCAACAGAACAGAAGCTAAGTAAAATACATTTATCAAAATTGGAAGCTATTTTGTTTAAAAAAACCCTACCAATTAATGTTGCTGTGATCTATTGATTTTCTCCTCAGTTTTTAATGCGGACATGTAGAGCAGTAGAGCTTGGGCTGTAAAAGACAGAAAAATATTCTAATTGGGTGAAAACATAGACTTATACACTGTCAAAATATGATTTCCACTTAGCTCCACTGTTCACTAACATAACCTCAGCAAATTAAGACAAACTTCATACCTCCACAGTGGAAGAAGCTTTAAAGCAACAACTGTATTGAAAAAAAGAAGTTCTGAATAAGTAAAAGGTTGAAAGTAGATAATAAGGTACCTGCTCTACAATTAGCACTGATGCAAGGGTCTTAATGTATGGATATGGAGGTTCTAAGTTAGAAATATTTTTTTAAAATTTATTAATTAACTATTATTAATTGTTATGCAATTTGAAAAGGTTTTAATAAGTTAAGAAATAATGCCTCCAGTTATACACATCCCAAATTTTCCAGAGGAACTTCATATAAGCCCAGAAAGAAGGGAAATTCAGGGACAATCATGTCTTTAAAGCTCAAACTCATACTGTGTTTAGTGCCCAAGTCACACCAAATTCCTACAGAGGCAGTTCAGTCTCACATATCTTTTCTGAACATACCAAGCTTTTGTAGTTGAGCAGGTCCCACCTATTAAAAACATCAGGCAGGTGAATATTGTAAGCCTCTACATGAAGGCTTTCAACAGCACAAGTATTTTTTCATTCTGGTTTACCCTTTCTATTTTCCTCTCATTTGTCATTTTTATCTTAGTTCCCCTTACAACCATCTCCTCCAATCATTTATTTACTGAATGGCTCATCTTCCATCATTGATATTCCTTTTCAACCTTCATTTAAAAACCCCTTTCACCTCCTTTTTCAGGAATATAATAATGGGGATAGAACGACATTTAGACATTGCATTTGAGCTCTCATAGAAAATGTATGACTGCCCAGGAAAACAAGTCAAAATCACAATGTACTTATGCTTACAGAAGAAAAAAGTTTTGTAGGGCTAGAGGGCAGTGGAATAGCCACCATTCCTAGCATTATTTTTTTTAAAACAAACAAAAAATTTCTGCACTTATGTCCTTTCTAAAAGATTCTTAAAAAAAAAAAGTCAAAAAAAATGAGGAAAAAAATCTGTATTTACATTAAAGTGAGACATTCGATAGCTAAATACTGGGAAATAAAAGACAAATATAAAAGCTCAAATCCACTCCCAAGGGTAACTAGTAGAGAGGATGTTCCAGGAATTGAGAGACCCTGGACATTTCGTAAAGAAATTTAGTTTAATAAACCCCATAAATTGCAAATGACACTAAGCAGAATATTCTGAAGGCCCACAGAGATTCTTCCAAGAATTCGTAACAGAAATAATATGCATTAACCAAGGTGAGGATTTAAAGAGCTGTGCATAAGAGAAGTACCTCAGTGCCTGGAAGTGAGAATGATATTCACTATAAAATTAATTAAAGACCTGTCTCTTTGGTACCTAATTGTAGTGCCCCGTGTAGTGCTAAGATCTTGCTCCTTAGGAGGTCAGACACCACAGAAGATGCTGCACTGCTGTGAGACTCCTGACATTGGTATGACAGGAAGAAACTAATCTAAGACAAAGACAATATGCTGACAGGATTCATAAAGAACATTTCAGCAATACCCTTCTCAAATCCAGAAGGAAAAAAGAAAAGGGAACAAGAAAAGAAAAAAAATGAGATACTGTTTTAATGAAAGATAAAGTTCAAGATTAGCAAATGACAGACAGGTGAGTTAGATAAAATTAATAGCATGAGACTGAATTTCCTTTTGCGCAGACATTTTGCCAAATTCTGATATTGTTAATGATAAACTCAGCACTGCTACCTTTCTTCAATTACTAAATTTTGTTTATGGGCCACTTGCAGTAGCAAAAAAAACATCCCTGAAAGAGAGGAATATAGGAAAAACACAGAGACAGAAAAATCAATGTAGAAATTTAAAAGGGTTAGATTATAGTAATAATTCATTAAAAGTCTAATATATGTCCCCCTTGTACTTATGAAGGACAATTTAGATTTACAGAAATATTAACAATGTGCTTTATTTATATGAGTGCACTTATATATACATTGCAATAATAAATAGATATCACAGAATCCCAGGATGGTTTGGGTTGGGAGGAACCCTCCAGTTCCAATCCAACACCTTCCACTGTCCCAGGCTGCTCCAAGCCCCATCCAACCCGGCCTTGGACACTGCCAGGGATCCAGGGGCAGCCACAGCTTCTCTGGGCACCCTGTGCCAGGGCCTCCCCACCCTCCCAGGGAACAATTCCTTCCCAATATCTCTCAGTTTGAAGCCATGCATATGAAAACATAAATGTGTCAAAGTGAAAAAAAAATTACTGCTCAGATATATATACAAAAGTAGAAGTCATAACATTATAGATTTCCCATAGCTTTAAGATACGTATGGACTTACTTGAGGTGTACATGTACCTAGAAAAAAGGAAACTCAGTCTCAAATTTGTTCTTCTTTCCATCCTAAAAAAAAACCCACTTTATTTGCTCCTATATTTTACATCCAAAATGCTTATTGTACAGAAGTAAATACAGAGCTTTTGAGTTTATAGGGAATTTGCACTACATATACAATAGCAAAATTTGTGATTCCCTAAGAACTGGACATAATAACTACTGCAATTTCCTAATCATTGTGTATACAAGTACACCATGTGCATAGACAGGAACAAGTGCTGGGACATTAATCCTGTTCTCACCCACAGGCCTTGTAGGCAAGGGTTAAACCAGCCATCAGACTTATTCTGGCTTGACTTCTCCTCTGATATTCTTCTTTTTACTGGAATAAAGAGGAGGAAGAAAAAAAAAAACAATAATCATTATAAATGCTCTGGAAAATGTCTGTGATGAATAAAGAAAGGGAGATGCCCTCTCGGAAATCTCGCTTCCTGCTTTGTACTTACAACTGAAGATGGTGCATGGAGCTGGATTCCATTAAATCCTACCATGGCTCACTCACATGAGGTAACACTGGAAAATGCAATTTTCATTTTAAAATCACCAGGTTTTATTCCTATAACTGAGAGATGAAACACAGTGAATGATTGAGTGTTATTCTTAAAATCTATCAGCTAAGATTTAAAGATTACTCGTAAGACAAAGCTTCAGCATCCAAAAGGTGTCCAAAGACCAATCATCTCCTCATAAGGGTAAGCAGTAAAATATAAAACACAACTACAGACCTTTCCATAAAAATGCAAACAAACCCTTACATTTCCTTTGTAGACCCTGCAGGTTTCAGTTTCTGAGGGAAAATATGTGACAGATGTTCAGGGGGGTTTCAGGAGAAGACCAAGCTGCTGAATGAGAACCAGTGGACCCCAGCAAGACACAGGCTGATATTTTCTTTCTCACCTAAAAAGCAATACAGATTAAAAAGGGATATGATGGTTACTACCCAAAATTTCAATTGTCACCTGCTTTTCCACATCCCAAACTCACTGCAGAACAAAACGCATCTATCAGCCAATTATATGTTCAATAGATATCCATTAATAATACCAGGCAAAATTGGCAGAAACCCTCTTTTGAGCTGATCTTTATCACATTTCTTCTGTCAGCATGTTTAAGATATTTGCTGTCCCTGAATATATTCACTTAGTTCCAGAGATAGGAAATTCTCAGTAAACAAATGTTTTGCCCCTGGAGTGGATTAACAGCACATATTTGCTATCTGTCATCAAAGCTATTTGATTTAATTCTCGCATTAGGATTCATGGCAACAGTGCACCATGAAAAACAATGCCTTTTGAGGAAAGGCTCAGGCCTCAAAAGAGATGAGATGTTCCCAGCACAGAAGCTGATCTCCCCGTGCTTCACATGCCAAAGGGAGCACAGAAAATGTGCTCCATATTTTGCCATGAAGCTTCAGGTCTTTCAAGCCTTTCCCACCTAAAAAGGGATCACTCATCTTATTGATAGACTTGGTTTCCTACAAATCAATAAATATTCATCCATGGCCCCCTTGCAAGATACAGATCATTCTGAAGGCAGGGATTTTGGTGAGTGTTGCTCATTACAGACCATAGGCTATCCAAAAGCACTCCATAGATGATAGAAAAAAACCAAGGTATATAGAAAATCTAATATATTAGTTGTTTTGAAAGCCCATGAAGAAGCAGTGAGTGCCAAGAATAATGCTGTTGAGAAAGTAGTTATAGAGGAAGATAATAATGAAAAAAAGAAAGATTAAAAGAAAACCCAACCACTTTTTATTATTCAGTGTCGTTCATACGGATTTCTCTGCTCATTTTGTCCAAACCAAAACACTGGAGGTGCTACAACTGAAGTTGGATATATTTGTTACTAAATATACAGGTCTGGTACTACCAGCATTTGATCTGCCAGTATGACTTCTTCAGGAAAAGAGAAGATAATCTCATCCTGGTCCAAACTGGGAGAAAATTGAATTCAAAACAGCTCCCATCCAAGAGCACCTAAGCAGGTCAGAACCAAAACAAGGAAAACCCATTTGCACACCTTCTCTCTACCTGGCTCAGACTTTTTCTCAGGTTCAAGTGCAAATAGCAAAACACTCACCAAATACTTCATATGTTTTTTGTATCAATCCAAGAAACATTATTGGGTTAAATTTAGTTGTCGTCATCTTGCAGCAGCTTAAACAGAGCTTAAATGTGGTTCTAGCAAGAGAGAGGATGAAAATAAGCCCTAAGCACATAATTACCCTTTATAGGAACTACAAAAATCCAAGCAAAATTTTGACTGTCTCACACTATCTGGGAGAAAAAAAAAAAAAAGTTTGTCTGATGATAAAGCCAAGCTGCTTCCTTTTCCTTGAAGTATCTTGCTCAAGGACAGGAGATTTTGAATAAAGAACCGGAGAGTTTTATTTTCTCAGTCCCAACTTACTAGCTGCCACCACGGTGATGAAGCTGTTGTGACTACTGTGTCCTCTCTTGCTAAATAGAGAAGTAAAATACCATTTCAGGAACACAACTACTGTATTTAAAGGAATGGTTCTTTATCATGGACATGTATTTATCAGAGCAGAGACTAAAAGTGCTATGCACTTTCAGCTACAAGCATCAAGTCATTCGTTTTCACTTTTTCTTCTAAATACAAAAAGAACACAGTTCAAAGGAAAACTCATCATAGGTGACCTGAATGTGAAGTTTCTGGATTACATAGATTCATTTTTCTTGCTGATCCAACTCTTTATTAACCATTCCTTTTTATACTGAACACATCCACTGTCCATCACAAAAATAAACAAATCCACACATATACCAAACACAACAGATTAAATGCTACACTTCTTTCAAAGCATGGTTTATTAAAGCACTAATTATCTGAATTTGTGATTCAAAAGAAATAATGAAAATTAGTCCAGGCTACCCAAATGATTCAACCTCACGATTTCAGAATTGTATTTTAGGTTTCAATCCAAAAAAAACCCACTAGATGCATGCATTTTTAATAGTCCCTTTCCAATTCATTTTTCTGAAAGGATAGGCATCTGTTCTGTAAAAAAACAAGGGGAATTTAAACACACACCACCCACCCTCTCTGCAAGAAAACTGCAGAAAGGCTAGGAAACTTCCCTTCACAAGCTTCAGATTGAAAACCAACACCCGACAGCTACAGGGAACATTTCTGTTTCCACCTTCCCTAAGTCTGATCTCTCCTGCCATCACCGTGCCAAGCCACAAGAGGAACAGCACTCAATGCATTAATTCACTTTCAGCTGAGGTTATTTCACTTACCACAGGAAAAAAATAAAACCACACAAGGTAAAATTAAAAGTCACAGACCATTCACTGTCAAAACCCATGGACTTAACAACCTCAGTTCATTATGAGGCCAGCTAATTAGAAATGTTTCATGGAGACATCAATAGTTTTAGCCTGATCTCTGAAGATTTTTTTGTTGTTGTTGGTTTGTTGGTTTTTTCAATTTGGCTAGCTGTTTGAAAATATAATCAACAGGCTAAACAGAATTTCAGCTAAGATATATGCTTTAATTATAGGAACTTCAAACAAGTTGCCAACTTGGCTTATCGGACAAAAACCTTTTCCAAATTGATTTAGAATATTCTGCCATCACCTCATTAGTACTACAGTTAAAATGCATTACTTGGGTCAAAAGAAGCACATGTATTGAAATTCCACAGAAACCCAAAGAAAAACATTTTAGTTAATGCTATGAATATCTCAAGACTTATAGCAAATCACCTGATACACAGAGCTGGTAAGGAGCAAAATGCTGGCAAGAGAATAATCCTGGGAGAAAGTCTTTTTCTTTGCTCTTGCTCATTCTCTTTTTTTTCTAGCAATAGGTAAGCTTCTAATCTTAGGTATTCTTCTAGGGAGAAAGAAACACTTTTCTTCCATATTTCATTCTTTCTGGTTATGAGTTTGAGACTTGCTTCACGATTCTGAATGTTTGCATTTTAATGTCTACATCGAAAGACACTAAGGGAACAAGATAGGACAATTATATTTGGGTATTCAAGAAAGAAAGGCACAAAATCATCAGTTTTCATACTGTGTGCCTAGAATCACTTCAGTTGTTTGACTTCCATTTTGAAATTTTGATAAAAATTCTAAAGAAGTAAAAGTAGAATTCCATAACTGATACAGAGCAAAACAACAAAAACTCATCAGGGTTTTAACATTATTTCAGACTTTGCAGTCAATCTCAGGAACACTGATGCATCAGTGGTTCAAACCTTGATATTTCCTATGAGATAATGTACAGAAGTACAATTTTCTGGAGTGTAATTGCATAAAGCATTTCTAAAAGAGTAATAGAAGAATTTCGGGTTATCTATCAAAGGAAGTCTAGTGAAAAATAAAATGCTTTTGGTTGAAAATGAGGAGATTCTGTCACATTAGGCACCACTGCCCTCTTCAGTCAGGCAGACATCAATTTCCTAGACTTGTTAAGAGAACTTTGCCTGATTAATCCCCACCAAAATACCAACAAGCATGAACTTTTTTTTTACTTTAGGGAACATTTTTGTCCTAACAGCAGGATATGATGCAGCATTTCATTAACTTAATGAAAATAGATATTTGCTGTAATGTTTGACTTGATTTATGGCTTAGACACATGCACTCTGAAGGCAGTGTATACTTCTCTACATACTTAACATACATATATATATATATACATATGTATTTGAGAAACATGTTCTCTTTTGGGAGGGGAAACTGCATCACAAAGAAAACAATGGTTTTCAAACGGTTTTCAAACACTTCATCCCTGACAGGGCTACTAAGGACACATACCTTCAAAATCAGGTTTTCAATAAAATTGCAACTGATAAAATAACATAAAATCTTATCTCTATATTTAAAAAAAATAAAAATAATAAATAAATAAATAAAAAATAAAATAAAAATAATAAATAAATAATAAATAAATAATAAAAATAAAACAACATCTCAGCACATTTTTCACAACACTCCCTGACTAGGATGTGATAATGCATGACTAACACTGGGAATTTTTCCTTAAGGTGAAAATATACACTTTGCAAGCAGAACATCTGAGATCTGAAAGTTTTCAGGTATGCTGGGATGAAAAGGTAGCACTGAAAATCCAAACAACCCAAAGAGAGGTCTGGATGTCAAGAGAGTCTTAGTTCCATATTTTTTTAATCATACCAATTAAGAATTGAACCTTAATTAAGAGAGTTAATTTTTTAACACATGAGAATAAACACTAGGTAAAACATTCCTTTTAACCAATGGAAAGAAAAGTAATTTTACTTCTCTGAGCTTCAATTTCTTTGCTTTTTTTTTGTAAATAAAATGAGAATATGTTGTATTCATTATCATAATTCTGTAATTTGTTTTGCATGTCTCCACTTTCAAAGACAGTGAAAATTTAAAAAATCATAGAATATCCTAGTTGGATGGGAGCCACAAGAATCACTGCAGTACAACTCCAGCCATTCAGGTATTATCTAAAAGCATGTCATACCAAGCAGTGATTTCTACATAAGACCCTGAGCAACCTTGAAGGAAATCATTAGAGAAAAATTATTGAGAAAAATAAAATTGCCCATCAGTTTATCTCCAGATTTTAGAAAGTGTACCACATCTAGGATCAAAAATGAGCTGTCCTGTAGCCTGCTGAGGCAGTTTAAGAGTCAGCTTTTTATTTAGTCTCCATCACAGCTGCACCTGTATTTAATAGATTTTAAAACTGTATCTCTCTAGCTCATTTATCTCCCTTTCTCCCTATCTTCTTTCCAGTAACTTGTTCCATAATTCCGATGCCTCTCTCACTTCTGTCTCTTTTCTCTCTCCCACCATTTCTGGGTGTAAAATATGGGGAGGACAAGGAAAAAGACCAAAAATAATATGACTCCAAGATAGCCAACACAGCATCAACACAAGATGGTAAAAAGGAAAATCTTCTCCTTTAATGGTTCAACTGAATACACATTTGTGATTTCTATGGCAGAAGAAAGTTAACAGCATGAGAAAGTAACATACATCTAACATATGGATCTAGAGTTATCATTTTAAACTGTAAAAGGACATTTTTTGCATTTGTACTTCCCTGCACACACCTATCTACACCTTCGAGCAAACCCTCCATCTATTTTTTGTACTTGTACAAAATTGTGATAGGCTTTTTTGCATGATACAAATAGTTTCATAAAAAGAAAGAAAAAGAACATCAAACCTACACTGATTTTTTTTTAATAGAAGCAGTAATACCTACACACTTTTGATTTTGTGGTCCACCATGCTATACCCAGCAGGAAAAAACCTCAATAAACACATCTCTAGAAAAACCTTTCAAACAACTATACAACCCTGAAACCATAAAAAGTCTGAAGCTTAAAAAAATTTTAATTCATGTTTTGGAAAGACAGCACATGAGAAAAGCTTTTTAGACATTATTCAATCTCTAATATCATTTTAGAAACCAGCAATAAAGTCAGAATCGAGAATCTGAGAGAGGACAGTAAACTGTGCCCTTAATCACCAGGTTTAACCTGGATCAACAGAGTGGATCTAGTTGGAATTTCAAACACTGTACCTGTTTTTCTTCTTCACTAAAACTAAGTGCATAGAAGATATCGCTCATATTTGCTTGGGAATGCAGAGGGCTGCATAACACCACAGGAAACAACAGAGAGGGCCAGACCAATGTATAATCATCATCATCACCATCATCACCATCATCATCATCATCATGGATAATAATGCATTCTGAAAGTCAGTCTTGCTAAAATCAGCTGGAAAAGGAAGTCAAAGACCTATTAAAAGTTTTCACTCTTTGCAAATTTTTAGATGTCAACATTTCAGAATTGATAAACAAAATTATAAAACTCTTGTGTTTTTAATAAATCTATTTGATTTTGGCTTCAGAACAAATTTTCAAAGAGGTCAAGTGCATAACTGATTCAAAGAGATGACTAGAGAATTTTCATACATAGAAACATGGAATCACAGAATGGTTTGGATTGGGAGTCACCTTAAAGATCATCCAGTGCCACCCCCTGCCATGGGCAGGGACACTTTCCGCTATCCCAGGCTGCTCCAAGCCCCAGTGTCCAACCTGGCCTTGGACACTGCCAGGGATCCAGGGGCAGCCACAGCTTCTCTGGGCACCCTGTGCCAGGGCCTCCCCACCCTCCCAGGGAACAATTCCTTCCCAAGATCCCATCCAGCCCTGTCCTCTGGCACTGGGAAGCCATTCCCTGTGTCCTGTCCCTTCAGCCCTTGTCCCAAGTCCCTCTCCATCTCTCCTGGAGCCCCTTTAGGCATCAGAAGGGGCTCTGAGGTCTCTCTGGAGCCTTCTCCAGGAACACCCCAAGGTCTCCAAGCCTGGGTCCAGAGCAGAGGAGCTCCAGCCCTCCGAGCATCCCCATGGCCCCCTCTGGATTCACTCCAGCATCTCCATGTCCTCCATATGTTGGGACCCCATAGCAACACTGCCAGTGGGGTCTCACAAAAGGCAAACTGAGAGGGAGAGCCATATCCCTCAACTTTCTACTCACACTGATTTTGATGCAGCCCAGCACATGGCTGACAATTCATATCCAGGGAGTGTTTGAAATTATCTGGAAAAAAGAATTGGATGATTTTCTGAAAGCCTATTTTCATCTTTTATCTCAAAATATCCTTTTGACCTATCTTCATCACTCTGTTTTACAGAGTGGTATTATAATCTAAAGTCTCACTCACTCTGTGATCAATAACTGTTTTTCTACCACTGAAATGGAAAGCAAGTTTCTTCCTGTACTACACGTGCACACAAACACCAACATACTTCCATACCTGTGATCAGGAATGACAACAATCTTTCCTCATTTTCCTCATTGATAAAAATAGCTGTACACACACACTTTATGAAAAATTCCTCTTTTCTTAGTATCTCTTTGTATCTTTGTTTTTAATTATATTTTCCTTTCAAAATAAATATTGCAACAAAGACTCCATAGATCTTATTTATGTTATTCATTAAAAACATCATGAATATGGTGATACCCAAGTGTCTCTGAGAATGTGTTTATGAAAAGCCAGAAGAAGCGTTAGAAGTGTTAGGGGTTTTTTAGCATCTACCAAGTGACAAAACCAGTGATTTGAAAAGCACTGCCCAGTGAAATAAAAACATCTACTGCACTAGCAGGAGGGGTAGAAGGAGTCAGGAAAGTTCTTATGTTTCACTAGGGAAAACTAATGTTGTTTTAAATGACATTACAGTCCTGCACTGCAACTTCTGACCCTGTATGCTTTCTGGAAACTGGGCAGAAGCAGCACAGATTAACAGCAGCCCTTAACAAATGCTGCCTGCAGAATTCCGACCTCATCGCACACTTGAAGAAAAATCTTTAACCCAAAAGATCAGCGTGACATTTCAAGCAGAAAATCTGTTCATAGTGATCACCCAAACTCTACAGGTACCTTTCAATTCACCTTTCTGTTTCTTGCTGGCAGCATAAGAAGCAGCATTGCAATGATACAAAGTACTGACTGACAATCCGTCCTTCCAGGAGAACAAAAGAAAACAAAAGAAAAACCAGACAAACAATTACCTCTGTGTCCTTGAAAATACAAAATGTGAAACCAGGGAAAGATTACAGTGAAGAGCAATACATTTGTTCAGGAGGGAAACTATAGACATGGGGAAACTTGCTAACAGCTGCATCAGAAAATTCTTCTTGGCATACACATAGAACAAAGGCAACATTTAGTGAATGGGTCAGCCCACGTTTCTATACAGGAAGAGAGAAAGAAAGTCACTGCTTGAAATCTGGCTTCTCAGAGGGCTCATTCTTCTTTTAACTAAGACAAAGGTAACCAGGGAGGCTGAAGGTTGGCAGGATGGGGTTAAAGAGATGCCTGTGGGCTCTCTGATGTTGTAGTCTGGCACTACTCCCAACACAGTATCAAGATAAATATAAACCAGGTTTTTTTTTTTCTTGTATCAGTGCAAAGTGGCAGAGTGCTGGAGCTCAGTTCCATCTTGCTCCTGACCATGTTTTGCAGAAGTCTGCTGCAATATTCAGCTGAGTGTTCCAACTTTGTGTCCAGTTACAAAGCCCCACAGCTCTGCCAGACGCTGTTACTCACACAGACCCATTAGTAGAACCGTGTCTAAGTACAGGTTGGTTTCTTCAACTTCCTCCAGCTCACATCCAGTTGTAAAGATGTGTCTTAGAATTAGGAGATGCTGCAACTGAAAGGAAGGCATATTCTGAATTACAAAAGAATCACAGCCACACTCTGTTTAGAAAGGGATACAGCAGGACACCAAAAGGGACAGTGTAAGTTAAAGTGGTGCCTGGTACAAATGTTAGGCAGCACAAAAATTAGTTCAGACTGCTGCTAAATTCAGGTTCCACTTAGTTTACAACCAAGTCTCCCAACACTGAAGGTTTAAGAGTGGCTTACCTGAAAGTATGGATGTGATCCATTGCTTTCAAGAAATGGCTGCATATATTTGATCACATCCAAGCAGACGACCTGTACATCACATAAAGAGCTGAGACAGAGCATGAGCAGGGCACTTTCTCTGAGACTCCTGCACATCTGTCATCTCAGAAACCCACAAGCAGGAAAATGCAAAGCAACAGAGCTACAAATTGCTTCTCTTAAGTTGTGCTACAGCCAAAACAAGTAGTAAAGAAAGGTATATTTAGCATTTCTGACATCAGTAAGAACAGCAAATGAATTAACTCCCCAAAGGCAAACTGCATGTATCTGGGCCACAGCCAGCCACTGGTAGTGTAGTAAGAATTCACCTACAAATCTGTGAGCATCATTAAATGAAGAAAATCAGCTTTCATATGAACTGGTTTAGATTCATCAGTGTTTATCTCCAACACAGATGAGATCCCTACTTTAAAAAGTGCTGTCCTTGCTCCCTAAAAAAGTATCCACACTTTTTCACTCTCAGTCATCTTAGAACAAGAAAACAGAATTAGGGAAAGATGTGCACGTGCTGTAGATGGTAGGTGCACCTACAGCTGGTACAGACATTTCCAAGGCATTTTTACACTATTTAACTTTGGTACACCTGGCAGAGAAGGGCTGTCACAAAGAAGTGCAGTTGGGCCAACTGCCTGAGTGCTTGCAAATTCCAGAGTAAATCTGGACAAGTATAGAGAGGAGAGGGACAAGGTTGTTGGTGGTATTCAGCTTTACAAACTGCAGTCAAAGAGGTGAATGAAGTTTATGTTACCTTTACTGAGCACTGGGGGAAAAGCAAGGGCTGAGCTCACAGTACATTAATATGGACATGAAAGCTCAGTGTTGCAGGAGGTTTATTATTACAGGTAAAAACAAAACAAAACAAAACAAAAATTGTTCATTTAGGAATAAAATTGTAGCAGATTTCCATAAGCAACCTGTTTAAACTAGAAAAATATTCATCTGCTTTAAATGAGAATGGGAAAACAATTCCAAACCTTTTCTTTTCTTAAAAAAAAAATCCATATTCTTTAATAAAGGAATTAAAATGTGGATTGTGTCTTTAAAAAAAAGTGATAAATTTTATTCCGAATTTATCTTATCAAAGCAACTGTTACAACTGAAAACAATTTTCGTTATAGAGACAAATATGAGAAAAAACATGGACCTTTAAATATTACTATTTCTGACATTGTGATGTTTTGAAAGAAATCTGTTGCCAAAATATAATCAATCTTATCTTTGAGACTCTGGAAACTCCATAAGGTAACTGACATATGTAACTGGGAAAATAAATAAATCCAGACATTTCCTTTTGCTCCACTGTAAAATGATTTATGCTGTTGTTTAGAATCAATAAGCCTAAAATCCAAAAATATGAAGGTATTTTAAGATCCAGAGCTGAACAGCACAACCCTATTTCAATTTGTCACTATGCAGAAGTAAAAAAAGCTATCTCCTAATGAAAGGATGGCTTATTATCTCAAGTACTACACCTAGCTAATAAACATAATTCTCAGACCAAATTAGTGTCTTCACAGAGCTCTCCTTGATCCCATGGAGACACAAACACTTGGCTGAGGCTCACTCAAGAACAGATAAAATGTCCCACTACACAACTGAGAACTGAGGAAAATCTGATTTTAAGATTTCAAGTAACCAATGGGTACTTTCCAACAAGTTAGATACGTTTAACTTGTTTATATTTTTTCTTCCACTTGCTTTTCTCTCAAGCAAATACTGTGCACTGCAAAAGCCCAGTGACCAATGGCAAGCTCTTCCACGACTCTGGCAGGAACACAGACCTGCAAGGGGTGAGGCAAGAAATCGCAGCATTCTGAAAAGGATGGCGAGTTTAAAGCCAGTCAGGAGGGACAAAGAAATGAGTCACTGCTCCATAAATGACACAAATGAGGAAGGCAAATGGAAGAAGCCTTAAGAGGCCACCTAAAGCACCTCCTTGCCCAAGAACAGGGAAAGCGACATGAATTCTCACACAAAACTTGCTCAATGTTCCCTTAAAATCTCCTACAGTTGCTTAAACAGAAGGTCTGCAATTAGATGGCACTGTAAGTGATCACTCTTTAGAGATCTTGTTAATTCCCAAGCAGCGACAAAACAAAAAGTTGCAAGAGGCTTCAGGGGGAAAGAAGAAAAAAAAAAAAAAGAAAAAAGGAAAAAACAACAACAAAACTCCAACAACAACAAAAAAACACCTGCAAAGCAGGGTAACCAGCACAATTTTAATTTTCTTGGGCTTTTTGTTTTCTTTTAAATAATTCCCAAATTTTATTTTTCTCTTAAATTTATTGGGACACCCTTGTGTTGGGATATCTACTCAAACTACAGCAACCTTGAATGTCAAGAACTGAGAAGTATCCAGGTGATTTGTGTTTAATGACTGATCAGGTGTTTTAGGAATATGAATCTATACTGCGAATGAAAAAGTTAGATCCTTGCTTAAATGCTCCAAACGAAACTCTCTGTGTCTTTACAAAGCTACACATTAGTTCAGTTCTGGTCTTGTCTACAGTGGAAAATTTCTTGCTTTTAATACTCAGACCCTTTAGCAATAACAGTTGTCACCTCTGCATGCCAGAGAAATATCCTGTTTGCCTTCTGCCTCCAGGGCTGCCCAAAATCATCCACAACAGTGTGGCAGCATGGAATAGAACCAATCCCAGCTTCTGGTCCCAAATAAATTCAGCAGAAAGGAAGGAGAAAGACAACAAACACCTTCAGAGAAATGAACCTGTGTAGACATAGGTGTTCTGTGCACATGAGTGGAGAAGAAAGAAACTAGATTATTATTCTTATGTTTAGGGCAAGGATTAATTGTCATTTTTGCAGGCAGACAGAGAGGATATTTCTGAAAAGAAACTAAAGCTGGAGCCAGGGTGAGAAATCTCTCCAGATAATTACAATTGTCCCAGTTTGTGATATTCCCCCCCTCTGAGAATCACTGCAGTTAACAGGGACAAGCTTCTGTGATTCCATGCATGGCTTACACTGATGCCAAGGAAACACTCTCTGCAAAGCAACATTCACTTATTCCCCTGCAAACTCATTTAAGCTCCATAAAATGTGCATCCACTTCACCCCTTTGAGAGGGGGAAAGAATGAAATATTGAGACTGGTTTCTAAACCCATTGCTTTTCCTTCCCCCCTCCTTTTCTCCCAGTGCAGCTGATGAAAAAGCATCATTCCTGGCCATGTCCCACTCAGCAAAGCATTAAATAAAATCGTAGAGTCAACCTTCTCACATCATGAAACTAAACATAATGCAAATGTCATGTATCTAGCTAATGTTACATATGTGATGCTGCCCAAGCAGATACTACCGGTCACACACCAGAGGAATACATTTCCAAGGTATTGCCTGAGCTGTTTAATACCACTATCACTTCCTCAGGCATCCAGGTAAATGCACAAGCATTGCTTGAAATCACACCATTGAAGATCAGAAATTAAACTGATGAACAATCCTACTGGCTGCCTGTCTCACTGGCAGGGGATCAAGGATTCCATCTCAAATCCTTATCCTCTGTAATATGTTAAATATATTTTAATGTTAGTTTACTATTCTTAATTTCTTTGGTGATTAACAGTATGGAAATAAATTATGCTTGCCCAGAGGAATTTACTGATTGAAATTAAGAAAATTAATCTACAATTAGTATTAGAAATCCAAGGAATCACCTCTAGAATGAGGCCCTACAGACCTCAGAAAATTAATGTTTGGGGTAAGATCTTGCTGGTAACTGACAAAATTCCCATCACTTCTCATCACAAAAAGGTCCAGGACTTGCAGTTTCTTCCAGTCAGTTTTTCTCCAACATTTTCTGATAGAATTACTTTACCAAAAACAAAAACAAACAAACAAACAAAGAAATACAGTAATTAATAGTTATCTCTACACTTGCAATCAATTTCCATCCCTTAATCTGTCAAAATTCCCTTGGTGTCAGTAAAATCTTTTGAAGGTTCAGACTTCTAAACTAAAGGATCACCAGAAATTTGCCCTGCATATGTTGGATGAGCTAATTAAATCCCCAGATTTCTGGGAGCATTTTGCAGACAACCTGATGGGATTTTTTTCCTCACTTGAAAATAAATAAATAAAATAAAAAAATAAATAAATAAATAAATAAATAAATAAATAAATAAATAAATACCCACACCAGAAAAACAGCAAACCAAACAAAACTTTTGCTACATTTGTGAAGCCTCCAAGAGCCCATTCAAATTGCAGAGTATACAGATCTCACTGCCAATCTTTACTTTTGCAAATAAATTAGTGAAATCCTTAATGACTTTGCAGATCTTCCACGCCTTTACTCCAGTTTATGCACAACCATAGTTTTAGTTAGTTTATAACAATGAAAAATTTCATACTTAATGTTAAATGTAAGAATGCCAGTAGCACACACTCTTGAGAAAGAATACATCCAAAAGGATATGGGAAAACATGTGAATGCTTCTTCATGCCAGTAATTTTTGTCACATCTTTAAAGCAGATTATTTGTGTCATGGGGCAAATACATTTATGTAGTAACAGTTTTGATGTCTTCCCTCCAGCCAAAGTAATCTGGCTGTTTTCAATTTTGTCATTTTTCTTGCCTTCTTCATGAAAAGCTTCTTCCTTTTCATGCTGTGCCGGATCTCATTTTCTAGTCTTTTGTTTATTTTTTAATTCATTCAAACTTCATTTCTAGAAGCAAAAGCCAGTCAAATGTTTATTATCAATGTCATGCTAAGACAGCAAAGCTGGTCACGAAACATAAAGACATAAACATAGCCCTGATGTTGAAAATATTTAAACCGTAAATAACAGCTTTAAAAATGTGTCAAGCGAAAAAGGAGCATCATTTCAATAAATTAGCAAAAAAGGACCCATTATAGTTAAAAAAATGAAAAGCCTACTTTATTTAATACAAATCAGCCAAACCAGCTGGAGATGTTATTTACAAGCTCCTCAAATGTCCAACATCTTTCTTTGACATCTTGTTTCACAGAACATAAATCTACATTTCAAGAAAGGTAAAAAGAACGGCAATAATTATTTGTTATTTTTTTTCTCTGTCCTTGCTGTTAATTGAATTTCCTCTGGCTAAGGCTTAGGCTGGAAATAGCAATTCAGTCACATTTAATGTTACTGAGAACTGCGAAATGTAAATGCAAAATAAGCAAACAAACAAACAACCAGGCTATAAATAAAGATTTGGGCATTTAAAGATAGTTGGGTGATAGTATCTTCTCCATTGCCTTTGATTTTAATTCCCTCTCCATTAAGAGTTTCATTTGTATTGCCTCTCCCAGTCTGGTAGTTCTTTACCTCTCCCTCCTTCCTGATACAAAAGCTGAGATATAAAACAAAATTATAAGAGGTTAAAATGACCAAGAAATTTCCCAACATTTACCAATTTTGTACCTGATTGGGAAATATTCAGAACCAGGAATATTTTTCTCCCAATAAACCTGTTCCCGCACTTTCCCCATGTAGTCAATCTGATCTGTTTCCTAGTCTAACAGAAACTCATATTTTTTTCACTGTTCATTAATCCCCATAAAAAACAACTAACACTGTCGGCACCTGTTAATTCGAGGTCAAAAGCATTACAACAGTAGCCCCACAGTATTCTGCTCTGAAATGAAACTAGAGAAATGTAGACATGCAACAAAAAATCACTAAGGTATCTAAGTAACACATATTCATAATTTTATAGTATTGTTAAGGAATACTTTTACAATTTGTTAAATTGATATAATTTCTGTCCTGTCATGGGGCACCACTACAATGAGTATGGCTTCCTCCTCTTTGCATCCTCCTTTAGGTACTTGTACACTTTCATGATTCCTCCCTGGACCTTCTCTTCTGCAGGCTAAGCCATCCCAGCTCTCTCAGTCTTCCCTTACAAAAGAGATGTTCCAGTTCCACCACTACCATCATCATCATCATCATGACAATCATCATGGCCTTTTGTTGGACATGCATCCAGCATGCCCCCTTCTCTTGTGTGCTGAGGGTATGTGAACACGTATTCTCACATAACTTCAAACTGATTTTAAAAACACTTTTTATTTCCTTACTCTAACATCTATTATTTTGCACCCATTTTCAGAAATGCTTACAACCAATGAATAACTTATCAGATTTACTTCAAAACTAAAAATATTTCAGTAGCCAAATAAGAAAATATTTGGATTTTATTATTCTGCATAACTTTACACATAATGTGACTAAATCTAAACACAAAAAAAACCCTCAACTTTATGTGCAGTGCTGCTTTCTCTGTACGCTGGGAATGAGAAAAAGTAACTGTCCATCCAGATGGCAAAACACATGCTGACTGAGACATGTTTTGCCTTTGATATGAAAGAACATCCACACATATTGAGCCTCGAGGCACTGAGCTCTTCTCATCACTCCAGAAAAGCAAGAACTCTGCTTCCTACCTTGGAACTGTCTGTTCTTCCAGCACACCATGGCAAAAACGATCCTTGAATCTCAAGCCTACTTATAACAGCTTCAAAAAAGAGTTTCCTGCCAATGGCTGGACAAGAGAACAAACAGCAGGCAACTGGAGTTTTGGACTAAGTTGTTGGCATGACCATGAAATTTGGCAATTGCATGGGTCAGTCAAGCCAAAGACACTCAAGTTTAGACCAGAAGCAGCCATGAACATGGCTTACAGCCAGAGCACCACTCAGCTGTCTCTCTACCACTTGAAAACTTGGTAGCAAGACTCTCTCTTTCATATTGCAAATGAAATGTACTTTGGGGATGCTTGTTCTGTATCATTTGCAAACAACTGCAAGAAAAGGTGTACACACAGCAGTGGTGTGTATATATATACGTATAAGATATCAAAATGGGAAGGAAAGCAACAGTCTAATTAAACTGCAAAAAGGCCACTTCAAACACCCAATGTGGCACATTATGCATAAATTCCTTGTGATTGTGGCAGTACATGCTCATGAAGCAACAATCAAAACAGCTTACATTTAAGACTGCAAGTAGAAAAGCTAAAGAATACAAATGGAAATAGTCTCCAAACATCAATTTTTCTTAGAAAAACCAATCTCTGTTTTCAAGCCAAATGAAGGAGTATCCAACTGCTTTCTATCAATTACATATAAGTATTACATGTACTATCACCTAGTTGCAAAAGCTGAATTCTGGAGAATATCATTAAGTTCATAAATACCTGGGAGTATATTAATTTCATAAAATCACAGAATTGTTTGGGTTGGAAGGGACCTCAAAGCCCATCTGGTACCACCCCTTCCATGGCCAGGGATACCTTCACTATCCGAGGCTGCTCCAAGCCCCAGTGTCCAACCTGGCCTTGGACACTGCCAGGGATCCAGGGGCAGCCACAGCTTCTCTGGG
>JBBMKD010000115.1:10807374-10838571 GCA_037834095.1 Argya squamiceps | reverse complement strand
CAGGGCTGGGGCAGCTCTGCAGGTGGGCTCTGAGCTGAGGGGGCAGAGGGGCAGAATCCCCCTGCCCTGCTGCCCACTCTGGGGCTCAGCCCAGCACAGGGGTTTGGGGTCCCAGCTCTGCCCCACAGCACCCCCAGGGCTCCTCCAGGACCACTATCCCTTCTCTACCCAGCCTGGATTTGTTCTTCAGATTGTTGAACATTTTATGTATTTGCCAGTTGCAATTTCTATATATTTATCAGTATATTCTTATTAAAAAGACCCAATTTTAACAATAACATGCAATTTATTTTCTGTCATGGTGTGAAATTATTGCTTTGCAGATGAAAACATATTTCTTGAACACCTGAAGAAGAAAATGGCTAAAGTATACAACTAAACTACTCCCATGGCCACAGTCAGGGGCTAAGATAAATTTTATCACTTTTATCTTTACATTTGCACAAGTACAGCTACATATCAGATGCTGTATCATGTATGTGTGCATGACTTAATCCACACAGTCACTTTTCATCTCTTTCCTCCTTTTTAACTGTGGGGAACTAGGCTACTACATTTTGTATTTTTAATTCTCTATCTGAACTGAAAATTATTAAAGAACCTTTTGGATGTGGAAAACCACAAACCTAATTTCAGCAAGGACTATGACACCAGCAGAGAACTCAACTTATACAGATTTATACTGAGAGTAGTTTAGAGAGCTCTTCTGCACCTTCCAAAGATACACATTTATTTACCTATAAGCTTCCAGTTCATGAAGCACTATCAAGAGTTTTTTCCCTGTTGATCTTCAAAATGTTTCTACAAGGCACCATTTTGAGAGAACAATTTGTATGGTAGTACAGAATGCCAGAGACTTGATACCAAATTTAAAAACACAGATTTACAATTAAAGAAAAATATTATGAATTAGAGACTTACAGTGGTCAGTAAAAGTTCCCTAAGTGAGACAGGGAAAAAAGCAATATTTACCCAGTACCATATGATGTGAAAAGACATGTATGGGTATACACATAAACTCAACAGGAGAATAAGCATCAGATGGAGGGATGCGCAAACCCAAATTCTTTTACTTAAATCCTCCAAAGGAACTTCTAAACAAATGTTGGTCATAACTAAGACCTTTCTCAGTAATCAGCAGATTTTTCTCTCACTGATTTCACTACAATCTAGTTTTTGACTCTGGACTGAGACACCATGAACTCCTCATGTGCTATCCCTCTGCCTCCCCTTTCAAAGAAAAAGTCCCTACATATACGATACTGCTGGAATAGCTGCAGATTAAATAGCCTAATGAATTTATGGAAAAAAAGGAATAAAAAAATAATTAAATTTCTTACTGTGTTTTTTATAAAAAGTTCCTGTTTCTTAAGAGACTAATCTTCCTGGTTTTCCAAACATAAACTTATGAAAGAGGTTTCTTGGGAACCAGGGTTAATTGGCTATTTGGATGTGCGCACAGCAAACTCCCAACACCCTCAAGAAGAAGAGAACAACAGTATCTAGTTTCTTTCATACTGATCTGTATTCAGAAATAAAGAGAAGGAAACAATACACAATAATTTATTTTTATGAATGTCAGGAATGACAGTGCACTTTAATTTTGTATCCATCCCAAATTATATCTGAGCCAAGTATTTCATTTTAAGAGTCCTGTTAAATGTTTTCAAAGGCCTTGTTTTATGTGTTCATGAAATAACTCACTATTTTTTAGCTTTCAGGAATGGTAATTGCTGTAAATCTTGCAAATTAGCATGAGTAGTACTAGCAAGGCACTCTGTTAAAATTCATCTACATTGTTGCTGGAATATTTATTAGGTACTAAAATATTTAAAGGAAACCTACAACTACTACAATTCAAATTACATTTCACCTAAGAAAGCCTTTCTTACAGCACTTAGTATTATTGTTTTGTCACTGTATGAGAAAGTGCCTAATCCAACTACTATCTTAAGTGGAAAGATTTCTTTACATTAGATGGCTGAATGAAACCATTATATTGGATATTAACTGGATATTCCCTATTGTGTTTTACCAGTTTGCACAAATAAATTGCAGTGCTCATTGTAGTAATTGACATTTTCAACGTTTGCACACACAATAGAAATGTTAGCACCATTTATAAGCCAGTTGGGTCTTGATGGATTGGTGACCTTCAGAGGTCCTTCAGCGTGGATTTTCTCTGGCTGTTGCTGCAGCAGCTGGGGAAATCACCTCACCTATTTTCTCATTATGATCACCTACTTTCCAGCATCCCTTTGTGTCAGCGTCTCCTAACTGGTTCCAGTCCAACACGGGTAGCTGATACCTACCATTTAAATGTTTTAACATTCACCTCACCCATTCCTCACTTCCCTCTTTACCTCTCGTAAAGCTCATTTGTATTCCCTGCACCAGCTGATAGTGACAGAAAGTGAGGCTTTCTGCTGGTGCTGCACAGACCACAGACCAATTCCTTTACATGTGAAAAGACATTACTATGTTAAGGCCAACCTCACAAACTGAATTCTTCCTCCTTTATTCCTATTTGCAGTTGGTTTAGGAGCAAAATCTACTAAAAACAGTGCTGACGAAAGATAACACATGTAACAACTGCTCATGTCTAGAATGAGTAGCAATTCAAACTCACAATGAAATTAATTCCTCATATCTTTTCAGGGGTAAGAAAAAAAGATATAAGCATTTTTCAGACATAAAACAATCACACTGCCCATCTTTTGTGGAAAGACAAAAACAAATACTTCTAAGAGATGAACATACCAATGTATAAGATGTTTCTCTTTATTTGCACAATCCTTATAGTTTTCGTGCTTGATTAAAAAACACAAGCCACCAAAACTAACAAATAAACCAAAACAACCAGTACAACAAAATTCCAAACAAATAAAAACTAAACTGAGAGTCTTGCTGTTGTAATACATGCATTGCTACTTCACAGCAGAAGAACAGCTCTCAAAATGGTCTGCCATAAGCTGCCATGACCCACGGGATGGTCCAAAGGATCTCTGTACTTGCCCTGGAGGCACTGAAGGTCCTGGTGAAAGTCTGTTCTCTTCTGGTTGTCATGGCTGTGAAAGCAGAGACATTTTTACAGGCCTTAAAAATAAGTCATCTTGAAGGAAAACAGAACTCGGCAAAACTAAAGGAGGTCCTGTTATGTAACATTGATCTTTCATTTCTTCCCTATAAAGGTAAGAAGAGGGCAGAGGGCATGAAGTCACTGATTTCGAGATCCTCTTCTCTCTAAAACATTGTTGCATGATTTCATTGCAAACAAAATAAAACATCAGTGAGAATGTTTGGGTGAGATATTTAAAACATTTTCCCAGGGAATTTCTCCAGCTTCAGTCTCAGTAAAGTAATATCTTCATACAAAGAAAGATTCTGACAGGAAATATCCAAGTTGCTTTCCTAGCTGCTTACATTTTTATAGCTGTATCCAAACACAGTGTGCATATATACAGTATCAATACATGTTTATATATACACCCAACAGCACCTAATTTGTCAGTCCCTCATACATGAATATAAGATGTTCCTTCTGCTTTCTCATGCTTCCTGATTTATCTTCTGGATCATTTTAAGAACATTCCCATGCCTGTAATCACTCCAGGCAGATGTGGACAACTGCCCTACTAGCACCTACTGAGGCTGAAGCCAAGTGAGATATGCTCCACACCAGGATCTGAAGCAGGAAACCAACCAACTCCTTTTGCCATGGGGTAAGAGAAAAATGCATTCTGCAGCTGGGACACTGATTCCTGACCTACAGAAAAAACCCAAACCTTGGAGCAAACTCGCCGAAAGAGCAGTAAAAAACTTAAAACTGCAGTTAGAGCCAAACAGTGACCAGCTTCTTACACACTGGAAGCTTAGGAACAAGAAAACAAACCCTCTACATGTTATTCCTCACTTGATCAGCTTTATTCCAATATATCAGTCAGTAAATAAAGGGCATCATTTCCAGGGCTCAAACTAAAGTAGTCTCAGACATTGCCCTAAACCTTACCAAGGAGAATCTGTAGAGTTGTGGACTGACTGATAGTCAAATTTCGGAACAACCCTGATCCCAGTGAAATCAATGCAAAATTGTTATTTTGAAGATTTGTGGTATTTGTAAGTTTTAGATTAGTTCTGTGAGCTCTAACTCTTTATAAAACATTGCATAAGGACTCTACACTTCTCAGCAGTCATCGCATTTTCCGGCAGAACAATGTTCTGAGACAAGAAGACTATAAAAACAAAATATTCCATGTTAAGAATAAGGGGTTTTATTTGTTACTTATGTCTTCATTCATTTTGTGTGCCACTGTAGTGACAACTCAGGTCACCCACAGCAGAACTTGTGATAAGCACAAGTCTCATGTCAATATTATCTCAGGTGGCCTTCCTCACTAATTCCTTGCCCTTTTGGAAGTCCTAAAGTTAAGGTACTTACACTGAATAGCCAGGGCATAGCTTTGCTATCAGACTATAATGACCATCAAAAAACCTGATCATAAGCCCTTGCACCATACCAAATATGACCTGTAAGATCTCTCTTTGCATGCACTCAGATAAAGGATTGACTTTTGCTCCTTGTCTAGAAGATCTAATGACTAGAAACAAGAAAAATTCACTTTTTTCTGACAACCTCTCATTTTACTCTCCTCAGTCAAATTCAGGTTATAAAATGTCTGCATGCAAACAGAAATAACCAGCAACCCTGACACACTGCTTAGAGAAACTGTCACAGAATTTTAAAATTTATTTATTTACAATTTCTTTAGAAAAGAGAATCACTAAAATACATTGTTGAGGGCAGTTTTTACTTAGAGGAAGGAGTAATACATATTAGGAAAGGCACAGAAAGGCACTCAACAGCAGCATAACCCTCCCTGCACCTGCGTTTCCTTTGGAGTTTGTGTGGAAAAATGCCGGATAATCTCTCCAACACTGATTTTGACAAGACTTTCTTTCAAAGACCACACAGCAACAGGCACAAGACCAAGAAAAACAATAAGATCATTCTCCTTGTCATTCAAAAAGAATAAATTAGCATAGACAGGACCTGCTGCTGACCCCTTCAGTTCTAAATCACAGATTATGTTCAGATTTGGACTCTGTCTCCACAACTCATCTTTCTTTGCTTGCCATAAATCCAAGCATAGTTCGAAAATGCTCCATATTTTAACTTTATGTGGAATGAACATGATTCTCAAGGAAAGCTTCCTAAGCTGCAGCCACTGTGGGACTCCCAAGCAAGGGATGTAAAATGTCTTTTAAAGTACAAGGCAATGCAATCTTCCTTGGTGAACAGTTGACATGAAGCCAGGCCTAGCTCTCAAAGAACAATTGTGCAATCTTGGCTACAACTTCTGAAAAAAAAAATACTAAATTGTCATAAAATGCCTTCATAAAGACCATAAAGTAAATCAGGGGGGTAGAATTGCAGAGAATGTTAGGGTTGTTAAGAACAGTTAACAAAGTGAGATTTCAAGAGAACAATGACTTGCACAAAAACACTGTCAAAAAAACCAAAAAAAACCCCAAAAAAACCCCCGAATAATTAAGAACCAAACACTATCTTAAGTACACATAATCATCATCACATGTATGATGTTGGCACGTATGATATATGATGTATCACACCACCAATATTAATATGCCTCTGCACAACAGCCAGGACCACAACTTGCTGCTTGAATGTTTTACTGAAAGAGGAGAATGACAGATGTGAAAACATATGTATCCTCTCAACAAATATAATAGTCTCAGTAGGAGGCAAAAGAATAAACACCACACAAGACACAGTAAATACAAACTGAAAGTGTTTATTATATTGTCACTTCTAATTCCAAGAGATTTAACAGCTATTTCGTTATTACATTCACATGCCCTTTGGAGACTGTGATGACAGAATGATGTGTTACTGCCTTCCTTTTACCAAGACACAAATCAGATGCATCCAATGGAAACATGGGCTCATTGTAAAGCCAATCCTAGTTTGGGATGCACTTCAGCACATACTGGAGCACCTTCCAGTATCATGTATTTATACCCCAAGGAGCCTTGCTGAATCCATGAGGGAATGGCAGCACAGAACACAAAGCAGATGCCATTATCTCATGGATATGTCATCCAATCCCCTATATTTTTTTTCAGTGGTCCTTTCCTCATCTACTTTTTCCCAAATATTCTTTCCTGATGCATTTGTTTCCAACCCCAGCCCCAGCCCTCTGCTTCCTTCTAACTTTTTCTCCAAATCACTGTCCATGCATTAAGTACTCAAGAGATGGAATTGCAGTTTAAGGCAATCCTGTAAAACATCAACAGATTAAAAGGCCTTGAGGGATCTGCCAAGCAAGCCTAAAAAGAGACTTCAGATTTGGAGAAAAAGAATAAATATCAGAACAACTTTTGGCTCTTGTGATATGACTTGCAAGAATTTTCCAAAGGAAAGAAATCCCAGAAATACAAAGCAGAGGCAAGAACTGGGATGAAGTTGTGGCATGCACCCTCAGTCTCAAGAGACAAGAAGATTCAGTGTTCTCATCTCATCCTACATGTGCAATTCTCACACTTCAGACATAATCTAGGAGAATGTGCTATCAGTGATAAGAATTTTGTATGAGAAGTTAAGTTGACGTCTGTCATGCATGTAAGTAGAAGCTGTGGGAGAACTGAGTTTCTTAGGGAAACTTTATATTATCTGCCCCATATTCATACTGCCTGTCCCTGAATTCTCACTCACAGAGATGAAGCTTCAAGAACATTTCCACCCATGCTGCCCATTTATCTGAAAAACACTTTCAAAAAGTGTTCTACAAGCAGTTTCAAGTAAGACTCTGCAACAGGTACTCAGTTACGTGCTTGTCCTTCCAAAACAAAAGCATCATCTCCCAGAGAAATTCATGTCCCAGCTGTCCAGGCCCTGCTCCCCACACTGAGGAGCCATAAGGGAACACATTTACCTGGATTTAACTGTGCTATGTGCTACCAGAACAGTAGGAAACAAATAAGTAAAATGGGCCATCAATCTGCTCAGTACTGTGTAATTTCAAATAAGAATTAGCCATTCAGAATCTTAATTTCTAATTAAGACAAGCAAAAAATTACCCTTGATTCAACCTGAGTATGTTTAGGCAAACGACTTTTTTGTTTCACATTTCCATTACTTCAGCCTGGTTATTTTCAAAGACAAAACCACTTGCTCTACAATAACGTGACACCCTTGAGCTGGATTAAACATGCTCTATTCTTGCAAAGTTAGATATTTTTACACTTGAATAATCAAAGCAAAAATTGGCAGTATCATACAGCTCTAGTCAGGAGTCAAGTTTCCAACTGTGAAATGAAATTTGGTGAAGCAATTGAGTATGTGCAAGAAAAAAAAATCCACTGCTATCCCCATGTCTAGCTCATAATGTTTTCCTTTTATAAAATGTATTGAATTGCCATTTATAAAATGAACTATTTTAAAGGAGAGAGATGGGTTCCAGTGACAAGCTGCTGAAGTTATCAAATTCTTCAGGCAAGGTTTTGCACACATCCCTTCAAGACATAGAACAAGACAAAGATGAGACTTAAAAAAGAGATAACCTTTTGAGCAAAAGAAATTGTTTGAGGTATTTGATAAATACATCAAACATCTGATAAAGTTTGGGGCCACACAGGATTAAAGATGACAGTGAGTCCACCTAATATGAATTCCAGAGTGTGTTTCTTCAGACATTTAAGAAGATTTTTTTTTTTAATCTCTGGAACAAATATTAAGCTGATAAAAAGTATTTTTAAAAATGTTCATGCAAAGCCCTGAATAAGGATTTTGGAATTAGACGACTTGAGAGGAGCCAAAAGGAGGGCCGGGAGAGTCACATTCATGATTTCCAAGGTAAGGATGGCAAATGTAAATTTTCCTAACACAGGCTGGCTATTTCAGAACCTTATCCTGCAGCCCTCCACTACCAAAACCTTGCCACATAAACCTAATACAGCAGGAAACTCTCCCACAGTGCCTCAGAGTAGACCAAACAAACATTATGGGTTTGTAAAAAGACACCCAGTTTTAGGTAGACAAGACACACACAGAACATTCCAACACAGGAACCTGCACACTATCAATATCCAGCTTATATTCCACTAAAATATTTGGATATGTCACAGAAGTAGATCCACTGCCAGAAAATGTGGCAAAATACTAACTTGAGATTACCATTTAGACAAATATTGGTTACTCAGCTCTCAGGTTGCATTTGCAATTTGCAGCTTGGCACAAACTTTGTTTTGGATACTTAGTAACCTATGGTAAGGCAGTAACTACAAACATGTTGAAAATGCCACTCCACAAATTAAACCTTCTGGTTACTCCATTATGAGAAGCCGATCAGTAAAATATTTCCTCCTACTCATTTAACTGGTAAAACTTGATCCTAGACTTTTTATCAGAATGACCTCTTTAGTGCTTAAAATGAAGATGATGTGAGTCCTCATCATTGTCACTTCATTTTAAGTTCATATTTAAAGGGAACAAGCCAATATAACCTGAATTACATAGAAAATACAAAACTAAGTCCAAGATAAAATAGTCACTGCACTTTCAGCATGCATGACTCTTGACCAAGCAGCCAGTTCTGACACAAAAACTGTCTGTGTTTTGGCAGATATTAGCTCTTTGACCTCATAAACAAAGGTGATAATGTTGATGCACAATGAATATAAACCAGAGGCCACCAGCAGACTTCACATTCAACATTTCAAACAGTTAATATATCATTATAATGATCACTGATAGGTGACACACTCAATTTCACCAGCACTTTACAAAAACATTCTGAAAAACTAAGTCTGGAGAAGAAATCAGTGAACAGGTCACTGGAGGAAGTGACAGGCTTATGTGTAAATAAAACAGCTAGACTGAACTGGAATGTTACTAATGAATCAAAATATCATAAGAAACGTGCACAGCTTCTTGTCATGTATTTGCAGGAGGGTGAAATATTACCCAGTTCTCTCAGGACCTGTGGGGTGCATCTCATCAGATCCCATGAACTAGCGCACCTTTCAGGTACTTTCACCAACTTCAAAAGTTCCAGCTTTGTGCTCTGAGAACTACAATAAATCATTTTTATATTCTCACTGATGTCAAAATTGAAACGACACAATTTCACCTCTTGTCAACACTGGCATGTCTGTGTATGGTACCTGAGAACGGACTGTAAAAACATCAGTTACTGTTCTTTCATCGCGGTAAGTCAGCAGTAACCACACTGCCAGGCATCCTTGCTGTAAAAGACACAGTTAAAAGCAGTTGTCACAAGTAAATTTATAGTCTAACAACATATAAACAAGGAAAATTAGAGCAACACTTGCTTAGCAGTTAAACCATCTGCCACAGTTAGAGAGAAAGTAATAGTAATAAGTAAGAGCTCTTGCTTATGGCCAACTAGAAGTTGCTGGAAACATCAGTCCAGAAAGTGTGCTGTGAAAGCACTTAAACCAATAGTAAACAGAGGTGTAATTACATTGTTACAATAAGTTATAGAGGAATGCAAATTGACCTTCAATAATTAAAAGTGATTTTTTGCATAAAAAGTACCTACTAGAAAAGCATTCCTCCCTCCACCTTTATTTCTCTCGAACTGCTATATTTCTTTTGACACTGTCTCACAGAAACCCTCAGCACTGGGAATCTCCCAGAGCATGTCTGCAATGACTGAAAAAAACAAACACTTGTTGTACTAGGCAAATGCTCCTCAGTTTTTGGTTCTTATGCTTGGTCACCCCTTTTCATGGAAATTACAGAAACTTGGTATCTTAGCATACCACTTTACCACACATACAGTTGGGCATGTTGTCTACACAAAAAAGCCCTTTCCAATTCATTGTAAATTAAGTGCCTGACTTGGTAGTTTGAGTGTAATTTGGTCTTTTAACTCATTAAAAAAAAAAAACCTGGGTACATTAAACACCTCTTCAAAACTTGGCAGCACTTATGGGTTGGCCCAATGTCACAAATTTTAGCTTACTGTAAAGAATATATTTCTCCAGAAAACATTCACAATATCTATCATGGCTTTGGAAACAACGAATACCTTGCTGACAACACTGATTTTATTAAATGAAGGTCTACCCCTCAGCAATTCTTTCCAAGATTAAGGGACAAAAACAATTGATCTATTTTTTTTTTTCCCTAAACTCAATTTTTTTTTTAAAGACACATGCAAGTCTTTCACCTACCTCAGTTAGGGTGACAGTATGTGTCACTATGAACAGCTAGAAACAAGGCATCAGTTGAAGATTTTATAAATAAAAGGTTTTACAAATAATACAGGAATATGAATATATTAAAAAGGCTTGTGCATGACCAAAGAACTGTAAAGAATGAAAAAGACATAACACAACGTGTCAAAATTATGTGAATCGTATATACCATATGTATATTAGAATAACTGTATTTTGAGGGTTCTTTTTTACTCCCATGCATATTTTGAACCACATACTGTCCTCTTGATGAAGAAACCAATAAGCAGACTTTAAAAAAATTCCCTTTTAAAAATATAGAAAAAATAAACACAAATAGGGCAGAAAAATAAACTGCATTTTTTGCTTTTACCACCAAGTAAACTGAGTATTGCACCTCCAAGGAAAAAGGTGATTTCAGGGCTAACATATCCTTAACACACAGAAGACTTCCTTCAAGCATAAACTTTAGCAACCAAGCAATGGCTTAAACAATGAGATCATTCAAAATGCAAGTAATTATAATGCTGCTTGCTGTAATTGCAAACCAGCTGCCTTGGTGCCTATGATAAAAATACAGAGCTTTACATACTCCATTTAGAGAAGGACATGAAGACAAAATAAATAATGAAAAGTGGCCCTTACTCACTGTGCAAGTGCTGCATCCTCGTGACCCTCTAGAATAGGTTCGGTGTAACCAACCTTCCCTTACATATTTTAAACAGTCTTTTGGGAGATTTAATTAATGCTGCAAAAGACTAAAGAAAAAAGTAATTGTGTCAGGGCAAAGTATTATTGATAGACACTTATTTCAGCTGCTGAAATACTGATAGTATATAAAATGAGACTCAGTTTCCATTTACATGAAGGGGCAATTTTTGAACTATTTCAAATAAGGTGAAAATAAATTTATCTAGGTACATTGCCAAAACTGTGCTTTTGTCACTGTGCACATCCACCTTAGCTGCTTTCATGAGTAACACTCAATCTATAAATTTGTGCTCAACTTTTCATACTGCCTGTGGGTTTCACTAAGATGATAGTAATAAGCAGAGACACGGAGAAGTTCCTACAGCACTTTTATACTCATGATGGCTTAAAAGTATGAATTACACAGGTACTGTGTTACTTCCCCCTACAATCCTAATGGCAAACCAAATGATACAACCAGAATTAACAGCCAAAATTTGGATGCAAAGGCCCACTTCTGGGTTTCAAACAGATGCAAAAATAATAGTACTTTAATTCAGGTTGAGAGCAGTAACTTGAGCTACATATGTTAACTCTATATGTTAGCATGTTAACTGTAAAAGGTTAAAAATGTTAATTATACAGTCTTAAAGACAATTTGTGGAGTGGTGGCTGACAAAATGACAACAGTAGATTGTCAGGAAGATGACTGGGCATAAAGATATTATAGTACAAAGTGAAACTTCCAATTGTTTTATTATCTCGTTTACAATATATCACAATACACTGAAATCTTAAATAATAATTTTATACTTACCACCTTATCTTGAATACCATCACAATGATCCTGGGAAATACAATTAATAAATGCACTAGGCATTAGTAGCATCTGGGGCTTGGGAAAGAGTTTGATTGTCTCATGATAATTTTCTCATGTCCTAATACCAAATAATATATACGTATTTGCAGTAAAGCTTTAGTTGGACAAGCTCTTTCTGCCAATATAAACTGACACTGCTGCCAAGAAAAGCTAATTCTATGCATCCATTTCCACCTTTGCTACAACTGTTTCACACCTTTCTGTGGGCCAGTTAAGCCTTTGTGCCACTATACCCTGAACTGGATCCTTGAAATTATATAGTCCAAAGAACAGCTGGGGGGGGGAATTGTCCTTTGAACTGTGCCCTGAAAAAGTAATTTTCAGTGCATATTTGCATTTGAAAGTAACTCATTTTCAGAGCTTAAGGGAGGCTTACACATTTGGAAGCTTGACTGGTTTAAATAGCTATAATGGAAAAATAAACAATGCTACTTCTCCTAACAGCCTCCTCCCATGGGCATCCTGTTGCAATCAATGTCTGTGACAAATCTCTAACTGCTTCCAAAGGACAATTCCTTTTACTACTCTACTTCACTTGCCTGAGACTAAAGCAGGCTCTCTGAAATCAAGGTAAGTATATCCTACAAGTAATAACTCTTTTAAACTAGCATTAGCTGTATTTTTATCGTGGTTTAACATACTTTGGTTTTCAGTTAGGAAAAATTCACCAGGTACAGAAGCGATTCCCCTAAGGACCTTGGCAGTGTCCTTCGGACCTGATTGGTTCTATCAGCTGGCTAGTTTTGAATACTGACACCCTGTTAAACCACTGAAGATACCTGAATACAGCTCTGTGAAATCACATTTAAAGATAAACAAGCCCCGAGAAAGGCTCTCTTGCTTAGGGCTTTTGAACAGGAAATTGGTGCTTTGGCTGGGAAACTCGGACTGGCGAACCAAAACCACTACACTTAATTGGTGTTTCCACCCAGTTCCACCACCACAATTTCATGTCCAGGTTTTCAGCTTTTCATTGTGCTAAATACAAATGTTTCACATACCAACACCTCCTTCTGCAGTTGAAGATCCCCACATTATTTTTAATACTATGAATTGTTTGTTTTACATTTCTAAGATACTTTTATATTTCAGAACACCCACTTTTGGAGGAAAACAATTATCACAAATGAGGCAAGTTAATTATCCTTATGAAAGATACTTCTACAATTGTGAAATTAGACTGAGATATTTTCGTTACACCATAGTTTTGCTAAAAAACATACAATTAATATCCATTATATAATGTCCCTCCCAGCTTCTACTCACCCTTTCCCTTTCATTCCTTAGCATTTAACTGCCTAATCTTGTGGTTAATACCTGAGCTTATGACTGAAGGGAGGTTAATTCCTAAACTGAATGCAGACAAAATAATTTAATATCAACAAAAACAGAGGATAATTCCTGTAGAAAAACAATGGTTTTGTGTCACCAATGACAGTTGTTTTGTCTGAGCCCTCTGTCCACGACAGTAGCAAAACAGTTTAGGGAGTTTATGCTATTAAAAAGCTTTTGTGAACTACACACATCTGAACTTGATCATACATAATTTCAGTATTTAAAAACAGCTGTTTACTTACTCATAAAAGAGGATTTCAAAAGCCAGTACAACTTTTATCTTGGTTGTCTCACTGTATCTCTGTGATTGGTAGTTTCAACCCCTAGTTTGGCCCTCTGTATTTTTTAAAACATATATTAAAATATATTTTATATATATATATAAAATACAAATATATTATATATATTATATATTTTATACATTATATAGTAAAACATATAACATATAAACATACATTTCTATGCTTCTTTCTTCCATCAAGATCATGAAAGATAGATCCTCTGCATTACTTCCTTTAGCTACCTGTGGTTTTTTCTTATTTGTATTTTTTGGCATCTAGATCAAGAAGGGCAACATTCTTTGTGGGGAAAAGTGAATAAGAAAGCAGCACCTGAAAGAACTCATCACCAAGTCATATTCACAGCAGCAAAATGTAACATATTACAGAAGATGAAAAAGATAACCCAACAAAAAGTAATAGTTTTTTTAAAGGAAGAAAAAACAGTAGACATAAAAAGATGTATGTGAACAAGCAGCCTAAATTCAAAGATTCATAGATTTAAAAGCTGGAAGGTATCAGTATAATCACCCATTCTGATCCCATGCATGGCATAGGCCAGGCAATTTCACCCAGTGATTAATTTGGTAATTCCCTCAGTTTGCGTGTGAGTTTGTGTGCAGACTCCTTTTATAAAGGCATACAGTGGAGCACTTGGCACCTCCAGTAAAAATCTGCCTGCTACCTGATTATCCTCATCATAATTAAAGCACATGGTGGTTTTAACACTTTTGAAGATAGTATCTTTCATTCCTTTGCCAAAATTCCAACCAACGCCACCAGAGTCTCTTACTCTAAACTCCTATTTCATGGCTTTCCAGGGCTGGTGAGCACTCACTTTGTATCAGTTTATGATTTGAAGGAGAAGAGATTTGAGTGTTCAGCTCCATTTCTCCAGCTGTAAAACAACTCTAGATATCTACCACCCTCCAATCATATTTACCTAGAGATCCCCGCTTCTGCCTACAGAGGAAGCATCTGCAGAGCATCAAGGATTGAACTGATACTGCTAATGCAACTGTGTAACAGGAATCTTTACGCCTCTATTCAGCATCTCCTCTGCGGCAACACTCTAAAATCCACTACAGGACAAGGAGAGCTACACTAAAACAAGAACATTTGTTACCAAAATGATAAAGCAGATTGCAGAGCACTGTCGTGCCACTAATTCCAATCAGAAAATGCTTGAGAAAGAGGGAGCAGGGGGGAGAAGAGGCCTGGCTGCCTGAACACCAATGGAATTTAACAATAGGAAAGCATTTCTCAATATACCTCAGAATTAGCAAATAAAGGGGAAAAAAAGTATTGCAATCTCTGACAAATAATAATAAAAGTCTATCTAAACAAAGGAAAAAAATCTGAAAAACAACTAGCTAAAGAAATCACAACTAGATCCACAAGTAATGACAAAAGGTGTCCTAGGATTCTATATCACCTGCTAATGGTCAAGGACCACCAACTAATGTAATTAAGCCTCACTTCTTAAAGTCATTTTAACCTATTTTTATTGAAGTATTACTTTGGTGAGCATAAAAATCCTGGGTTTCTATCTTTTGACAGCACACAAATATGCAGAAAGGCTATTTAAAAAACAAAATACTTCCTTGCAACACTGAGATTGCAGCACCAAACTTCTTTTCCTGAAAAGAAAAAGTTTGCCTTTAAAAAAATCCATGTAAGAAAACAGGAAGAGACCACCAATAGTGGAAGTAACTTTGCTATTCCTTTGGCAAAGTGGAGGGTGCTGGGGGTCTTTCTTTGCCTTCACATTGCCAAAGTTTGTTTAAGTTTAAATAGGCCACAATATAGTCACTAAAGATAGTGATACCGCATAAGTAAATAATGTACTAACCACCACTATCCATCATGATAGAGACGAACCCTTTTAAAAAAAGAAGAGCTTGGAGTGACAGGACAAGGGGGAATGGACGCAGACTGGGAGAGGGCAGGGTTAGATGGGATACTGAGAAGCAATTTTTCCTTGTTAGGGTGGGGAAGCCCTGGCACAGGGCGCCCAGAGCAGATGCGGCTGCCCCTGAACCCCTGGCAGTGTCCAGGACCAGGCTGGGCAGGGCTTGGAGCAACCAGGATAGTGGAAAGTGTCCCTGCCCACAGGGGGCGGGGAGCGTAGAACCACATGAGCTTTAAGGTCCTTTCCAACACGAATCATTCAAATACTGTATTTTTCGTCCATTGAGCGGGATCCATAAGCTCTACATTAAAACTGCTCCGGTGCAGCTCGCGAGACGTGGTTAAGTGTCGAACCGCTCCAACACCCAGGGCCGCTCCCTCCATTTCCCGCCGCCCCTCAGCCGACACAAAATGGCGGCGAGTCAGAGCGGGAACCTCCCGCCCCCGGGCAGAGCGCGCGGGGCTCGACCAACCGCAGGCCGCCGTTTGGCACCATGTGACCGCACGGAACTACAATTCCCGTCATGCCCCTAGGGTTCCCTTCCTCCGTTCCGGTTCCGGTTCCGACTCCCGTCAGCCGTGTCGCCATCGGGAAGGTCGCGCAGGGCGGACGAGTGGCCACTGTCTCTAGTCCCTATCATGTTGTCCGCCGGTGTCCGCCGCTTCGCTACCTCCGCCATCCGCCGCAGCCACTATGAGGAGGGACCAGGGAAGGTGGGCAGCAGTGTCCCGGACCGCTGAAGGTCGCGGGAAGGGGGATGGTGGGGTGGGGGTTGATGGCTGCCTTGTGCCTAAGCTGGTGTTGTGTTGTGTGGGCTTTGGGGTGGCGCGGTGGTGCCGGTACAGCCACAGCAGCGCCGATCGTGGGGTGACGGACCCCAGCGCCCCTCCCTGCGGTGGTACAGATGATGAGCATTGCGGTATGAGGGTTAACAATGGTACTGTAAACGCTTTCTGATGTACCTGGCGTGTTTTCTCAAGCCTTCGGTCTAAAAGCTTAGTTTTACATGTGTAACTGATATGAGGAAATTCTTCACGGTGAAGATAATGAAATACCAGAACTCTCAGGTGACCATGGATGTGTATCCTCGGGGGCTATTATATTTGATTGCATGAGACCTGCAGCAAACTGGCCCCACCTTGGGCTGGAGGAAGAGGAGAAGAGGGGGCGAAGTGACCTCCAGAGGTCACGTGCAGGCTGTAATCATGGAGTGTTTGGGTTGGAAGTGACCTTAAAGATCATTTTATTCCACCCCTTGTCATGGGCCGGGACACCTCCCACCATTCCAGGCTGCTCCAAGCCCCGTCGAGCCTGGCCTTGGACACTTCCAGGGATCCAGGGGCAGCCACAGCTTCTCTGGGCACCCTGTTCCAGGGCCTCCCCACCCTCACACCAAAGAATGTCTTTCTAGTATCCAGCTGAAGTCTCTCCTGTTTCAGTTAGAATCTGTTTTCTCTTCTCCTGTGACTGTAAATCTTCATGAAGAGTCCAACTTCCCTGTGGGTACCTTTCAGATACTGGAAGGTTATTTATTACCCTGAATACTATGATTCATTCTTTGAGATATATTGAAGATGCTTTGAAACTGCATATTTGTTTTGTTTTGAGATTCTTAGCACTTATACATTGATTAGAAAGGAATGAATGCTTTGATTGCAAAGGTGAAACTCCATTTTTTTTGGTTTTTTTTTTCCTCTAGAACCTCCCATTCTCTGTGGACAACAAGTGGCGGCTGCTGGCAATGATGTGTGTGTTCTTTGGGAGTGGATTTGGTGCCCCTTTCCTGATAGTCAGACACCAGCTCCTGAAGAAGTGAAGAGGTCAAGCTGTAGCTGCTCTAGCTAGGTAACTGCTTTTGTTGGATTTCATAGCACAGTGGAATTTAATGAGCCTGACCTCCTCAGAAATGTTTATAATTCTCAGCCTTTTGCAGCCCAGGTGCTGAAGTGTTGTGGTCTGCAGTTGCATAATGATAACTGAATCAGTGAGCAGGTGGAAGCTTTTGTCATGGAGCTGCTGCACTCGGTGGTGTGTGACCTTTGCCTCCCCAGAGGCCACTCCTCTCTGCCTGCATGTCTGCTCCCTCCCCTGAGGAGATAAAGAGGTGCACCTGCTGTGACCTGTGGGAGTCACTGGCACGTGTGATGTGAAAAGCAGAATGAGAAACTGTGATGCTGTAAACGCTTTCTGATGTGCCAGTTAAACCTCAGGGGGAAAATGCATGTTCTTGAACCTGTATCAAAACGATCTCACCATCTACATCATTCACAGGTTACTGTCCAGTTAAGATAAGGTCATGAACGGAAATTAATGGGTGCTTGATGATGATCCTAACAAAGCAAGCCTCAGGCACAACTCAGACTGTGCAAACATGCCACTTCCAGTTGAAAGCCCACTTCAGTATGTCTTAAGTGGTGATCCCACTTTGGAAATACCTGGTGTTGCCTGTAATCTGAGAAACTAAATATTTTTCAGGAGCTTCAGTGACACAGATAGTTCTTGAAGGGAAATAACATTCCTCATTGGAATCTCATAATTGGAAAAAATTTATGTAATTTCTTTGCCAGTTTGATGTTTATTCTACCTTTGACTGAGGAGAAAACCAAGATCAGCAGACTTGTATTGAAGTTGAGTGTTTAGAACTGTATGGTTTCATGCAAGTCGACGCTTCTGATGCAAAACCAGACAGTGGATGAAGCAAAGTCTTCAGATACATCAAAAACTCTAATTAAAATATATGTTTACTACTGGGCTCCTAAATTTCTTAAAATTTCTTTTTCTTGCAGAGTTGAAGTCTTCTACACAGCATCGTTCAATGGGGAAATGATAGCTGCAACCCATGCTGGATGTCTCTAAATAAAATCTTAAACCCCAAGTCCTTGGGCTGTGTGTTTTGTGAAACTCCTGAAGTGCTTTTGACAGCTGGTGTGTACTTAGAGGCCCTTCAAATTGCAGTGTATTGCCATTAAATTAAACACTTAATTGTTGTCATGTATAAAAACAGAGGGTAGGGAAAAATCACATTTCCACAGGGATTGGGCTGAAATTTTTGTACTGCTGAGAATAATGATCTGGGACAGTTTTATAGCACCGGGTGTCCTGTCACCATAATCCATGCTGCAGAATTTTTAACTTCAGTGAGGATTTTCTGTGGCTTTTCTTCCATGCTCAGCAGTTCCGAAGAGCTGCTGTTCCCAGGTCTCTGTTATATCAGCTCTGAACAGGGACTTGGGCACTGCCCTAAAGGTTTAATGAGGCTTCAGGCTCAGGGAGTGACAGAGGCACAATTCTCACCAGAAAAAAAGTATTGGTAATATTCTGTAGTTACCAAAACTAATGCTTGCATATTTGGAGGTGTTTGGAAGTAACTGATGGTTTTCTGTTAGTACTTTCTTGTGAACTTTTCTGGTTTGCTTTTTCCCTCCCACTTGAACACCCTCCTGTTGCAGCACAGTGCATTTAGTGTGTCTTGAAACATCAGAATCTGCAAACAGTTCCATAAAATGTTGTATTCTTTTCTTGCCATTCTAATCTGTATGGATGCCAGTTTCTCATCAAACTCCCTCAGCAGAAGTATGTGGGAGTGGTAACATGCTGCTTGTAACAGAACAGCTCCTGGGTGCCACATTTCTGATCTCTGGGTGAGTCTAAAGTGCTGATGATCCCAAAGTCCCTGATATGCTTGGAAAGAGTACACATCACCTCTGAAGGTTCACCCTGTGTGACAGGCAAACCAGTTCCTTTACTGTGTTGAAAACAGGGTCTCCTTTCTGAATGCCACCCCCTTCTCTTGTATTTTTCAAAGATACTTTTGAGCACAAGTGGTTAAACTTAAAGCAATTATTTTTGAATGAAATGTTAGATACTTTCTCCTCTTGTGATGTGTTCTAAAACTGTAATCATCTCTTTTCAGTGTTGTTACACTGAAGGATTCAGGAGCAGAAAGATCCTGGGGGCTGCTAGTTATAAAAGCCTCTAAGTCATGACCCTTTTTCTAACCCTGCCACCAACTTGGATAAATAAATCACTGATGTGGAGCACAGTACCTGTAGTCTTTCATCTGTTGCTGTTTTGCATAATTTCCATGGCTGTGTATTGAGGAGGTGAAGGAGCTGAACCACCTCTGTGCTATCACCCCGTGTATAATCACAGCTTTTGTGTGCCAGTACAAGTCATGCAAAAATGTAACAACATCAGCCCTGATGTGAGGGCTGTGTTGTGTGAGAGCTGACTAGATGCATCATGTTAGTCATAAACTATTTCATAAACCTATGTTTGTGGTGTGCTGTTACTAGTTAATCTTTCATTTACAAAGGAAATGTGGTACAATTTTGTCACCTTTGTTAATGTGGTCAGTTAATTCAAGGTTCCTTGAGTGTAGGCATTTGTTAGTTTGTATTTTTGATGAAACACCTGCACACTGTGAGTTAGAAAATGAGTACTTGTGTTCTCCATTCACGGCAAACTGTTATTCCTGCATGCTGCCAAGGCTGTAATTAGTCCCTTTAGAACTGGGTTGTTCCCCTACATGAGTTGCTCGGGCAGTTTTCAGTAGTTTTCAAGCCCCATCAATTACCAAGTCTGTAAGTTCCCTGCCTGACTTAAGTAATTGGTTCCCTTAGGATTTCAGAAGTTTTCACTGCTGCAGCAGAAATACGTTAATAGATCTGTGCTAGTCTTTCTGTTAAAGCAAAAAGGGGGCAGTCTGCATCCTACCCAAAGGCATTTTTTACTTCTAGATTATCTGTAATTTCATCACTGCTCCATAAAGCAAAGTCTGAAATTGATTATTTTGGTTGACAGGGTAGAAAATACAGATTGTCATTGAAAGAGGTGTGCTTCCAGGTGTTTGACTGTTTTTTAATTTCAGAGGCACAACTCCAGATTGCATTTTTTCTTTGCTCTTATGAGATCACTGCATTCAGCCAACACTTCATCAAACATTTATTTGTTTGTTTATTCATTTAACTGGCCATCTTTTCATTTACTCCCCAAATTTACCGTGGTCTTAATCTTTTGTAGTTTACCCATTCTATGGTCTATTGTTTTAAGTCCTTCTAGTCCATTGTTTCTTTACTGACTGCTGAAAATGTGTGCCAGAGAAACTCAGATTTTTTTTCTCACCTCATTTTGGAGTGACTTCTGTAAACACATTGCCACCACAGATACTAGGGCGAAAGTACCCAGCCCTGAGTGATTCTAGAGACAGAAGTGTCACTATAAATATATATGAATGAACTGATGTTTAATGGTATTAAGATGGATGGATCAGATTCATTAAAGCCCATGAGCTGCAGAATTAAGTTGTGCAAAAACATAACTGTGTGTTCCGTCACACTCAGCTATATAATAGTCTGGATACCCAGTGAAATATTTATTTTAAAATATCCTTTTAGGTTTGCTTTAGGGCACCTTGACTTGGTAGAAGATAAATCAATTGAAGACAGGCAAAAAGCAATATGTAAGTGGTGCTTTTCTGTCATTAAAATTGTATGAAGGAAACAAGGCAGTGGCTAAAGGACCTCTGGGAAATAACATATCTGTGTGAATTATTGTATTTTTTTGCTTGCCAGATGATCATTAATGATCTCTGATTTTTTTCCCAATTTTCCTGTTACAATTTTCACCTTTATGTCTTCTGTTTTGGCACAAACTCAAAACCTCTCTGTTAAGCTTCCAGAGAGCTTCACAGCTTAGTATTTTAATTATGTTAGGTATAGTCTTCAAGAAGTTTCTGAATTAAATCTGAGCAGATGTGAATTAGATGTCCTCATGCTTTAATATTTTGGATGTTTTCAGTTCGTGGATCTTTCTTTTGTGCTCTGGACCACTCCTCGTTCCTGAGGGACAAGTCTGGAAGGGCTTGGGTTTAGTTACACTGAAGGGGGTATTTCAATTTGGTGAAAATGAATGTGTTACTTTTCAAATCAAATTATTGTAGACTTTCTGTTCAGCAATAAATTTGACAACGTATCCTTTTCATATCCACTCTTCAGAAAGCAATGGGAATTTGATTTTTTTCTTTCTCCCCAAGGAACAGAAGTTTCGATTCTTGTTCAGCTGTGCTTTGAAGCATCTGATGTGATCCATGTTGGAGATAAGCTGGTTTGGATGAACCCCACTTCTGAATTATTGTGGGCAACCCTTGCATAAGTGATACAAATACAACAGAAACCTGGAATTCTTTTAAATTGTGACCACTTTACAGAGGTATTGCCCTGGGCAGTAATTAAGAGTGTAAGTTACATATGAAAATTGCTTTAACATCTTTTTACTGCTAATTAAATAGTACAGAGAAAATTCAAAAATATTTTCTAATATAAGTTATCAGCTCCTCTTGTTTCTTTCTAGTCTGAGGTATTTATTTCTGTCTGAACATGAAACAAATTAAAGGTTTATAAACAAACAGGGCTGGACATTGAAAATATGAAAGTAGAACTTAATATTGCATGGCCACATTCAAACTTTTTTTATCCTTTAGAGGTACAGGTCATCTATACATTGCAATTCATTACTTTGGTTGAATTTTCAGTGCAGTAACATCAATGGTTTGTTTCTTCGTTTGTTTTAATTCAATAGAACTGTTAAGTAGAAAGAAGGGAAAGAAAGAAAAAAAAAATGCTGCCTCCATGAAAAAGGAAGTAGTTCTCAATTTCACAAACAAGAAAATAAAGTTATATAAAGGTCAAACAATACACCAATATGGGATATCAGAGCTGGGATACAATATCCCATGCTATTAAAATATTCCTGCCTGCTCCCACCTCAGTGGAGTACATCAAACAGCTATGAGAATCTTTTTGTAATCATTATTTTAATGTGTGAAAATACACATTAGGTTAGAAATAGCAGGGCAAAACAGTCTCTGGGTTACTTAATTGGAAGTTGGAATGTGTATCAGAGAGCACAATAACACAGTAATTTATTGGTAAAAGTCTCATAATTACTTCTTTAATTATCACAAAATATATCTATTGAAAAATAAGGTGGAATGGTGCAAGTTTAGGATATATGTTACTGGAAAAACACTTTGGGGTAGCACAGAATGGCTTATGGCAGGTCAAGATGGAAAGACAGCGACTGTGAGACCCTCCGTGGTGCAATTAATCATTATTTCAATTAAAACATAAATGTGGGCTCTTTCCCCTGCCCTCTCCGTGGGTTTTTCAGAGGTGGCCCCTTCTGCAAACAGTGAGCGCCTGCTCAGCTCCTGTTTGCTCTGCTTGCACAGGGAAGATAAATGTTAGTTTGACTTGAATTTAAATGAGTTTAAAATAATAGTATTTGCCGGAATTAATGTGATCCACTGTTCCATTTTCTCCTTTGGTATTCCATGAATAACATTAAGTACTTTTCTGTGGTTGCACCACCTTTTTCCATTAGCTATGTAGAGCATGCAGCTCTTTGAAAAATGTCACTGCATAAATAGTGTTGCTGAGAACCTAAGTCACAGCCAGCAACAAAATGTGGAAATGAACCTTGCTGGTTAAAAAAAAAAAATCATGTATGTGAAAATGTGTATAAATATATATGAAAATTATGACCAGTGATGGAAGGACAGAGATGAGAGGGAAGAGTGTAGTCCAAGGTTTTGTTTCTTTTTCGTAAAATTTTGGTTGCACCATTAAGATTCATAACTCCTGAAAGTTATTTAGAATAAGTTTAGCAAAAAAAAGAAAAAAAAAACACAGCTCCATAATTCTGGACTAAATGGAGTTTTGTAAAGACAAGAAGATCTCTTCCTCAAGGTAGGAAAAACCTGCTAGCCACCAAGCCAATCAATCAGCACAGATACTGGACTTAAATGGGGCTTTGCTAGTGAGCCAAATCTATTGCCTGAAACTGGCAGAATGGGCTGTCAGGGGAAAAAACACAAACATAAATATACAGATCATTAATATGAGTAAGAAATCCTTTTTGCTAGCCTCCATGAGCCATCCAGGTAATTGAAAACTGAAGATATGCCTCCCTAAAGAAGACACGTTTCTCCAAGACCTTGGTTTCTGACAGCCTGGAGCAGATTTGGGGAACAGCTAATTGGAAACTTTTCTGGAAACGTGCACATCTCTGTGCTCCCAAACCATGCTGTCACTTTTCTTTCCTGTTTGTTTCTCCTAGACGTGGTGTTGTCCTCTGATTCCAGTACTGCAGAGAATTGTTTTCAGCCAAACAGCAGGAGCTCTGTTGTTAACTCACTGTTGTCTCAACCCACTGCCAGGAGACATAAGTGCCTCTTGATAGCTCATTTGGGAATATTTTAGTGCTGGCTTTATGAAGCTGGGTGTGGAAGTTTTATAACTTCCACATGGGTTTTTTTGGGAGGGGTCAGGAGGAAAGCTGGTAACCCCCAGAAAGCCAAGCATCAGCACCAGGACAGAGCCAAGTACAAGGACAGGGCTCAGACCCCCACGTTTTCACGGGGTGTTGGGTGCTATAACTTTTCCTTACAGTAGTGCCATAAAATTGATAGTCAACCTAATTTCACATGAGAGCAGACTGGACTTCCAGCACTTGCTCAAAAGCATGTTTAAATACAATTTTATGTAAATTTTTTATTTATTTATTTACTAGAACACTAACTTAGGCTCCTTCTCTCCTAGTAAAATTCCACAACCATCCCTCCTATGCCATAAACAATCTGTGAAAAGTGGAATAGCTCAGCAGGTGTACTGAGAGCATGCCTTCACCAGAGGAGCTCAAGCCATGTGGATTAAAGCAACATCCCAGTAAAGCCACCATAGATCACCTCTCCTTTCCTCTCCTTCATAATCTTTTGCATGTTCTTCTCTCACAGTCAGTTTCTTTTTATCATAAAAATATTGTAAGTTTAGAAAGCATTCCAAACCCCAAAAAGAGCCAAAGCTCTATGGTGCTGTAAGTGTTGTAAAACAATGTGGTTCTAAGGCAGGAAGGATGGCACTGCTGATGTGATGCAAAGCAGACATTTACAACAGAAGTTCAGGTTTTCCTCATTGAGTCTTTACAGACCTTGTAAATGTGTTTGCATTACTTAGAATACAGACATATTTTTAAAAAAAAATTGAGAAGTCCTAGCAAAAGGTTCTGTGGGGTTTGTGTTGACAGGGAAGCTATAAAATAGCTGCTGGATATAGTCAAAGTCTATCCAATTAAGAAATTCTTTTGAATATCAAATGAACTGCAAAACTTAACGTAGATATGGTAAGAAAAATAAAACTGTGTGAAGATAAGTCAGCTTTTTGTCCCACCATTTTATTAAGCTTTATGTGATGCATCTTTTCTTAGTTATTGGTTTGCCTCCACTTTTTATGTATATGTATGATAGTGCACAGGTAAAAATTAATAATTATATAAATGCTTGGCATTCCTCTGTGCTCCACTGGAAAATAATATTTGTTACCTGGGAATGAAAGCACAGAATGAAGAAATTAAAACTATTTCTAGAACTTTGCCATTACATTTCCCTCTGTTCTGTACTTCTTAGACATAAAACCTAATTCCTAAAACTTCAGTCTTTGCACGGAATTATTATTTATATAGTGCTGCAATGTCTGAATAAATATTGTGTAAGTCTTCATTTATTTGCTCAGTTCAAGTGGTCTCACACAAATGTCCAAAGGACTGTAATCATTCCCTTACCTCATTTTCTCAACAGGCAGTGTTTTCACAGTGCTCTGTTGCTATAATAGGTATTATAAGTGGAAGAAAATTGAAATGTTTGCTCAAACATTTGCTAAAAAAATTAGAAATTCTGGACTGCCACCAAGTAAAGGGAAAGAATTCCCAGTCAGACATCCATCAGCTACTCCCCATCCATTCAAAGAGCACCAAAGGGAGCAGGATGCTCCTTGGTTTGGTGAGTCTTGTAAAATTCAGGAGTACCAAAGTTAGATGCCTTTTCATGCAGTTTTGTGCCAATGCTTGATTTCTCTGTAGTGCCTGGAAGTAATTTCTTAAATGTCTCACACTTCCATGAGGTACTGCTGGTGCCTAAAACGTCACCCATCAGAAAGGAATGACCTTTCCACAAAGAAAAAAAAAAATCATTGCTTATGTCTTTTTAAATGCTGATAAACTTAGGTGGCACCGACAACCCCAGCAAGATTTATTTAGCAGTACCCTCCAGTATATAAGCACCATCAGGTAGCTTTGCATTCTCTGATGAATAAACAATTGAAGTCGTAATTGTTTGTGCATTCCTGAAAATGTCAACAAAATCAAACATCTGTCATGCCAGATAAGGAAACACGGCTCATTTAATACACTTAGTGCTCTACTCAGCCTTGAAAAGGTCACTCCAGTTTTAACAAGCCGGGTGTAATTTATTGACTCCCAGTAAATGACCATGTAACGACAGTAAAGCTGTGGCCGTGTTTGGTTACCCTTCAAACGACGTATTTGATTAAGATAGCTCATCATATTTAGCCCAATCTGTTTAATATTGCTTTTGGATGAACTCTTACCTTCTCAATTACAACCAACTGTGACATGAAACCATTTTTACCAAAGCAACACTCACAGACCCCAGCCCCATCCCACCACAATAATGTAGAGCAAGCCAGAAGGATAGCCTTGAAATCCACCCACTTAAGACAACAAACAAGACACAAAGACAGCACTCACTCCTCTGCCATCTTCAGTGGCAATAAACAAAATGCACACATGGCTCAGTTGCAGATGGGAGCCATCAGCAGCACACAGGTGGTGCCTGTCTGCCAAAAAGGGCTGGACACCTCTCTGACTCTGCTTTGGCTTCCTGCATCAGGCTGCTGGATACAGCCCTGACTCCCTTCACAAATAACTCATGGCAGTGCTGCTTGTTCTCCCTGCTGGCTGCACGAAAATGCTGTTGGGACAGCCCAGGGATGTCTCATTTTGCACAGACCTATTTAGCTGAAAACTGATCTCTTGGAACCACTCTCAATGACCTCCATTATTCTCCTGTTGGCCTGTGCTCAAAAGATTTGCTAATGTCACTGAGAGGGAGATAATTCGAGGTGAATATGGACACAGTGTGGCATGGAGGATCACGACTCCTTCAACACATTGCCTTGAAGCACAGTCAATTTTTTGGCTTAATCGCTGTTGTAACCTAAGAGTGCAGTGCATTCAGTGTCATTTGGCCCTAAAAACCCTGACAAAGTGTTAATTATTGGTACTGATGAGTTGGTTCTGTTGCTTTTTAAACTGAGCAATCTAATCCTGCAAGATACGATTATGTGAGAGATCCAAATAAGCAATGTATTTCCCATACTGGCTGGCAGGTCAGAGCTAGCACAGATGCACAAATGCATTGATCACATCACTGGACAGCTGGTGGGAGCTGGCCCAACTCTCTTCTCTCTGTTCTTCTCCCAAGTATTTGACTCCTGAGCCAATTCTGAGAGCTGGCTTTAGTGAAATTTATTTATAATCCATGGAGGTAATTTGGGGTGAGAAAATACTCTTAGAAGTTTTGTGCTTTAGGCAAAGGTCAATTTGAGGTGCTTTGTATGTCTAAATTATGGAAAGCCTTAAACAAAGCAGGAGAAAAGATATGGACTGTTCTTCCTTTCCTTTTATTTTTTGTACACAAGAGAGTCACAAGGCCAAGTGAGGATTATCCTACTGAGGTTTTTTCATCCCAGCAGGATTACAAAACACTTTATGAAGTGTCAGTTTGTTTCATGTCTGCCACTAATGGAAAATGGGGATTATAGCCCTCTCTGCAAAGGTTGATCGCTGCTCCCCAGAGCAAGGACAAGTAGGCCTGTGCATCCAGATCATTCCTGAAGGACTCCTGTGGGAAAATGAGATTGAATTTTGGCTGTCTCAATAACCAGGCTTTACACTGGATTGATACTAGGCTCTCCCACAGCCTATTTTCAGAGTTTGAGTTGACCTGACCCTTTCTACCTACAAATATATGTTATGTAAGAGCATCAAGCAGAATTCTCTCCTGAGACATAATATGGCATCACTGTGAGGGTGTGGATCACCCATTCTCATAATCACCTGTCATGATTTATGTGTGACATGGTTTAACACCAGCCAGAAAGTCGCCCCCTGCAAGGGCGGCCTCTTGCCCACCCTGCCCTGGTGGGATCAGGGAGAGAACTGGGAGGGCAAAAGTGATAAAACCTGTGGGCTGAGATAAAGACAATTTAACATGTAAAGGAAAAGCCATGCATACAGCAAAGCAAAGCAGGGAATCCATTCCTTACTTCCCACAGGCAGAGAGGTGTTCAGCCATCCCAGGACAGCAGGGCTCTGAAACATGTCATGGTGACTTTGGATAACAAACACCAGCACTCCAAATGTCCCCCACTTCCTTCTTGTCCCCGCAGCTCTACATGCAGAGCATGATGCTGTAAGGTCTTGGATGTCCCTTAGGTCAGCTGGGGTCACCTGCCCTGGCTGTGCCCTCTCCCAACTGCTTGTGCACTCCCAGCCTGTGCCCCAGTGGGGTGGAGGGAGGAGGAGGAATATCTTTGTGCAAGCTCAGCAAGAACAAAAATGTCCCTGTGTTGTCAGCACTATTTCCACCGCAGATCCAAACCACAGCCCCACTTCAGCTGCTGTGAACAAAATTCACCTTACCCAAGCCAAAAGGAATCCATTCTCCACCTCTTCTTCCATGCCCAGGCCCATGCACTCTCCAATACACCCTCATTAACCACCTCCCCTCTTTCCATTCCTTGATACAGCACAGAGACACTGTTCCCTTAGTCTATGGACTACTTTTGTAAAATGTCCTTGAAATGTCTAGAAATGTCCACAAATGCTCACTGAGTTAATTTAGTCCATGGCTTTGGGATCCATCTGAGGAACAGCAGTGTTGGTGTAAAACAGCCTCTGTCCTTCTCTCCCAAAATCTGGATGACTCAAAAGCTCAGAATCTGAATTCAGCATCTAACCAAAAATCTCAGCTCTGGTACTGCCAGCAACCTTCTGCTAAGCAAGAATCAAACAGCATTTCCCATAATGGGTTAGGGACACCCAAAACAAACAGAAAGAAATAATCTTTTTGCAGATTGCATAATCCCACTGCAGAACACATTGCTGCGAAATGTGTGAAGGAGTTCAGAAAGGATCAGACAAATCCAAAGAGCATGTCCTAGGAAAGCACCTATTTGTAATGCTGCATTTTGTACCTCTCCATAATTCTGTTGTTTCCTGTTTCTTGTATTCTTGTGCCTGCTGCTGGCTGACAGCACTGAGAGAACCCTTGGTCTGAGCCAGCAAGGGCCAGGCTGGAATATTGCCTTTTAACAACCTTTCATGTGCACCTTTAAAAACCTAATCATGTTTCAGACCTGCCAAGTGTTCTGCTGATCTTGATCATAAAGATATATTCCTCCTTGGTTTGTATTTTTAATCATAATTTAGTCCATTTTTCTACACTTGGCCTTATTGCTATTTCATTTACTTAAGCTGTAATGATTAAATCTAATTTACTACTCTGTGAAATCTTAATCCTTCTGAAAAGTAATGGGCAAAGTACACAGGTCAGTTAAGAAACTGATTCCCCACATAACCTCCATTTAGTAATTCCATTTATTTCAATAAAACTAGCTGGCACATGAAAGACTCTACAGTGGCCTTTAGTCTCTAGAAAATCATAGAATTTTAATGCAAGCACCCAAGAGATGTCTTGACCTCTTCCTGAACATTTTATTTTTCATGGAAAAAAATCCAAAACAAATCCAACTCATAAAATCTCTCTAAAGAAAGCCACCTACATTTTGTGCTTGGTCTCATTTTACAAGTACAACATTATCCTTTTCAAATATACAAAATGTCAGCTTGATAATACAGGTGAAAGGGCTTCCATATCCACAGTGAACATGATTTCTCTAAAAAACAATAAATGAAAAGCCTATTACTAATGTACTATTCTCATTTAATCACATTTGTTCATTACTAGCATATTTTAGGTGATACAAAAGGAGGAACAATAATTGCCTTGTTCACTTTGATTTATTTGGCTCAGTGCCTCCTTACCTAGGTAATGTAAAATAAACTGTGCTACATGGGTCATTTATGATGTGATTTACTAAGATTTTTTTATTTCTAGCCTTTAGGGAAACACATTAACTTGGAAGCACCTGGCAAAAAAAAAAAAAAAAACAAAAAAAAACCCCAAAAAACCCAAAAAACCAAAACCAAAAACAAAAAACAAACAACAAAAAAACCCAAAAAACAAACACCAAAAAAACCCCACCTAAACAAAACCAAAACCAAAACACCCAACATTTCTTTTGTTCATTTTCTATTTTCTCTCAGTAGACTCCAGCCTAGAAGTTAACTTAAAGCAGGTTGTTCGTGGTGGTAATGTACTAAAACAGGACTTCAAAACCCACATCAGGAAACAGTGTGTGGATGTCAAAATAAGGAAGGCTGTAACTACAAGCTTGACAAGCTCTTAACTTCCTTTGGGTATTTCCATGTAAATTAAGACTTGTTCCTTTTCACTAGCTGAGACAGGTTAATGTTTTTGCTTAGCAGCACATGCTGTCTACAAACAAAGCTATAGTTATGTAACGAGTATCTGAGACACATCTGGAGGTAAAAAAAAAATTAGCTAGGAAATTGGTTTTCCATAGACACAGTGAAAAACATGAGCAAGTTTACTACTGAAACTTACAAAAACCTTACAGGAATTTGGGACCAGCTTCTATGGCTTTTAGATTTTTTGATGATTCACTTATAACCATTCTGTGAGAAAAATGTTAACACAAAATTCTACAGATGGCACAAAGTTAAAGGAGCTGGTATTTGAAAATCCTATGTGGGAATATTCCATATATTCTAAGTGGAAGAGCTGATGCTAATGACAAAGCACTGTGGTGAAAATCTACCTGCTTCCACTATAAATCCCTGGGGTTTTGTGACTCAAAATTTTCAGACATTTTAATTTGAAACAACACTGTTGACCTTAAGTCTCTCTCTGGAAAGAGGTTCAAGAGTGAGAAGAATTTTAAAAAAGCAATTAAAAACCAATGATAGCACCTATTTTTTTCTATTTCTAAAAATTAATAGGACTTTACCAGACAACTTCACAAGGAAATTTTCAGCTGACTCCTTTTTGGGGAGTGGGTCTTTATCTCAGCTCTAGTGTTTGTGTGCATCTATCATTGTACCTATGTATCTGGCATTGGATTGTTCATTAAGTTTATACCCCCATTAATAAAATTCTGTGTTTTCTGGTCTTCAGCCTCCTTCAAAGTTAAAGGCACAAGCAGGAAACCTTTCATTGTAGCTCAAGAAATCCCAACCAACAAAAAGCTCTACCAAGTGTCTACCTGAAGTCCAAAATTCCAAGATATTTACTCTCCTGATTTTTAGAAACTTGGCAGCATGACCATGTGAAAGAGACAGGGAGACTCAGGAGGTGGTGAAGGGTTCAGTCCCTATGAGGCTTTTGGGAGGTTTTTAGCCAACAACACAAAACTGTGAGAATTGTGAGTCCCCCTGTAATGTAAATGAGGATGGCAAGAGTACACATCATTTTGTCTGTGCTTTATGAGACACCCTTGGATGTCCTGAAATATAGAACATAAGAACAGGTAGAAATAAGAACAGGTAAGGTGTTGAAAAGTACTGATGGCTTAAAGTCATCTGTGATCGCCATGTAGATGAAAATTTCTGTAGCTGTACCTGTACAGTGGCACAGACTGTGCTGCACAGATGGCCTTCTACAACAGGAAAGAAAAATTCTGCCATTATTCTGAGCACAAATTCAAATTCCATGTTTACAATGGTGTTCTTGAATATTTTAAATTTTTTAGGACAAAAATATGCATGTCTCAGAAGGATACCAACATCCCTCCAGCTCTCAGAGGTCCCAGCACAGCAAGGAGCTGGAGCTGCTGGAGCCAGGCCAGAGGAGGCTCCAGCATGAGCAGAGGGATGGAGCAGCT
>JBBMKD010000115.1:10783066-10807262 GCA_037834095.1 Argya squamiceps | reverse complement strand
CAGGGAATGGCTTCCCAGTGCCAGAGGGCAGGGCTGGATGGGATCTTGGGAAGGAATTGTTCCCTGGGAGGGTGGGGGGCCCTGGCACAGGGTGCCCAGAGAAGCTGTAGCTGCCCCTGGATCCCTGGCAGTGTCCAAGGCCAGGTTGCACATTAGGGCTTGGAGCAGCCTGGGATAGTGGGAGGTGTCCCTGCCCATGTCAGGGAGTGGAATGGATGGACTTTAGGGTCCTTCCCAACCCAAACAATTTTGTGATTCTATGACTCTTAGTATACAGGTAAACTATCAACTCATTTCAGTTAAAAATTGTTTTCAGCATGAGGCTTTCAAGAGAATTTCTGTTTCTGCTGCTGCAGTCTGATGCTGTATCTTGTGGCAGTATTTAGGCATGTGAAGTAAAGCACTTATCTAATTGCATATGAGAGTAGCACATCAATACAGTCACACAATCCATAAACATTTCTCTTTCATAAGCTCTTTTCGCATTACCGCTGATTATTTAGGGGGGAAAAAAAACATTAGTGTTATATGGCATCCTTCCCTTTATTATTTTTAGCCTTAAGTGAGGTTAAAATATGCCAAGGAACAGGAATTTAAGGTGGGGAGCAGTCTGAGGCAAGACTGGAAATGGAGTGATTGGAACCACTTCAAAGATGTGCACGGAGAAGTTGCAACTCTATTTCACAAGCTGCAGCCTGGATATATCTGGTCCTGGCATGGGTGGGAGAGAGTGTCACAGTGTGCCAAGAGCTGCATTTGCCAATCCATTTGCCATCCTGAATGGCTAAGGCAGCACAGTTCACCACTCAAAGAGCTATCTGGGAAAGACTAAGCCAAAATGAAATTAATTTAGATGTTTTTTGAGCTGTGGAAGCAGAGATGCTGAAGACAATCATTACAACTTGAGAGATTCCATAAAGAAAAGTTGTCTCACAGATTCAACTTGCTCAAAAAATGCTCATGAAAAATGTCTTTGAATACAAATCACCAAGAATCACACTGATTCGTCTGTAAGATCATGCTTCATTACTCACTGAAATTAGTAAAATTAATTCTCTTAACTCCAGAGGCAGAATCAATTGAGGAACTAGTGAATGTGATGAAACTGCTCTTATACAGGCAACAAAAGATGGTGTTTTGTGGTTTTGTTATAGTAAACCTGACTGCAGTAGAAGACTTCAGGGACCTAAGACAAATGGTTGTAAGAAATTATTTATGGGTAGCTTTTGTGTCATTTCTCTCGTGCCTGCTAACATAGTAGGTTTACTTTAATAAAAACATAGGAAAAAAGTCTTAGTATCTGGTTTAAAGGTTATTATTGTTCTTTCAAAGAATCTGATTTTATCCTGGGCTCCCTGCCGAGCTATATTAACTAATAAAATTTTCTTTTGTGCCTTTTTAAAGACACTGCCATGCGATATGCAGTTCACTGAAACACTTAATTTTTGTTTTTTAAACTTGGTTTATAGACTTGCCACTAGTTTTGGGCTTCCATAAAGAAAGGGCTTGGTCATGGCAGGGAGAGCCTGCTTAAATCTTGTAGCAGCACACACTGCACGGGGAGAACAACACAAGAAAAAGAACATGCTCTGCTCATCCTGATGGCTTAGGATTTCAGCTTTTATATTTTTCGCATATTTGTAATCCTGAAATTCTTTACTGTATAACTCGAATCTCCATATACAGTGTCAGCTACTGCTTTCCCATTTTGGTCAGACAGAACAGTCCCTCTCTATGCCTGGGAATCAAGGACACCTCACTCTCTCAGGCCCTGAGAAATGTAAACAAAAGTGACTTGGAGGAGAACAAACTTGGGCTAAATGACTTCATTACCTGAAGCTGTAATTGGAAGATTAGTCCCCAATATGCAAATAGACCCAACTTATAAAAATGTGAAAAAACATGACCTGTCATCCATTTTTTGGGTGTAGCCCTTGTGGGGGCTTTGCCCAAAATGTACCTGAACACCCTTCAATAAATAGAACCACTTTTTATTCCTTAATTTTTTCTGGCCCCTGTTTTTAGGTAGTTCCAAAAGGTATTGACTGTTGAGCTTCACTCTTGTTCATCATAATGTTGGATGAGAGAACAAGAGGATCTGCCCCAGGCATAGCAGTGGCCAGGGGAGTGTGTCAGCCCTCGGACATCTACTAGGAAAATGTGCTTTTTGAGAGCAAAGGGAGAAAGGTTGGCAAAGGACTTGAGCATGAAATCTGTAATTTAGATGTCAGAATGTGTCAGATATATCACTGTCAAACTGGATCTGTTACCACTGTGTATAAAATTTACCCACAGAATTTCTCCTCCAGGCAATCAGTAGCCCACAGTCAGTGCTGGGAGCCGGTCCAACCATCCTTCTGGAATGACACACCAAAGTGTCCTGGATTTCTGCCCTCACAAAGCCAGGATTTCTGGGGTTTTCAGTGCTGGTCTGTTCTTCTCTCACCTTCACAAAACAAAAGGAAATACAACTTTATCAAAGTTCGATTACACCATTGATGTTGCTGTTTCAGTGGAAGTCCATAAAAGTTAGAATCGTCATAACCACTGATTTACACAGATTTCCAGAACAAAAAAAAAGGTGATACCAAGGCAACTGATGTCCAAGAAATAAACCTTTTCAATCTCTGCAAAGATTCCCCCGGCCAAGTTCCTTTGAGGCTGGATGGAGCTAGGATTAATTGGGCACCAATCACAGACCTGCTGCCTTAGTTGTGAACAGCTGCCAACCAAATCCTACATCCCATCTTAGAACAGTGACTGGGCAACTTCTGGGGGATTCTTTCTATTTCCTTACCTCTGCAGTCTAAGTTCATGTTGATTTCCCCATGCAGAAACAATATATTCACAGTTTCAGTTACAAATCCCTGACAAATTTATTTCAGTTGCCTGAAATATCAGAAGGAGGTTCTGCAGATACTGTTGACTGTCAGCTTAGACTGTGGTTACAGAGGATGAACCTTCCTGTCCTCATTACCGAGCACTCACAGTGATCAGAAAGTCAGTCTATTGTTGCAGAAAGTCAGAGTTAAAAGTAGAAATAAAAAAGACATTAGTGCTCCTACTAAAACTTATGTTGCATTGTCACACAGGGAAATCTCACAAGCATCTCTCTGCCATTCTCACAACGTCCTTCACTCAACAAGACAAATAAAACGCATCAAATGGTTCATCCTGAAAGCTGCAAAGCAGCCGTTCCTCCAAAGTACATGTGGAAAAATGCACAGGTGCACAGACTTATTTATCAATTTCACATGTTTATGGTCTTTTATTCCACTGCTTAGGAATCAGCTAACTTGCTGTTTTATCATTTCCATGTTTATACCATTGTTAGTATCAAAATGATCTTACCAGTATCTGCTGAAAACCTATTTAAATGCAGGCATTTGACTCTTAACAAGTCAGTATATCAAAACTTTGTATTACTTTTTGCAACATTTAAAAAGCAAACTTTTTCTTCATCAGCGGAAAATCATCTTATTTGGAACAAGGTGACTATTCCAGGCAGAAATAACTTTCCCAGAGAAGCTGTGGCTCCCTCCAGATCCCTGAAAGTGTCCAAGGCCAGGTTGGACAGGGCTTGGACCAACCTGGGATAGTGGAAAATGTCCCTGCCCATGGCAGGGGGTGGCACTGGAAGAGATTTAAGGTTCTCTCCAACCCAAACCATTCTATAAATTTATGATTTCACTTATAAACACATTTTCCAGATAGTTTGACCTAATTTTTTAATGTCCTTAAAATCAACAGAAACCTGCATATGAAGCATAGCCTATAATGGTTTATAAATTTCATACAACACAGAGCAAACAAGAGATTGAAGAACCTGTGTGGTAGATCCCTGTGTTTGGTGGAGTGGGGATGAATAAGGTGTAGTAAATTTTTGTGAGGCATGGGGGACTTATATTGTGCTCCAGTAACACTGTGATATGATTTTGTGTTGGCTCAACTGATTAATTATTCTTGTTAACAGCACACAAAAAATTGTATGAGTTGGAAATCCATTCTGGAGGTGGTGTCTTGTGACTGGACCAACAGGCAGATTTTCCTGATTAATGTAATAGAAATATCCCAAGACAGAGGGTCTGCTTGTCTCCAGGCTACAATCAAATCTAATTCATTGAGTTTATTAGCAACAGATAAAGACCTGACCAATGCAGCCTGAATTAGAGATAATGGTTCCTTTCAAAATAACACTCGTAAAATTGATCTGATTGCATCTTTCTGGCATTTTTAATTCAGTCAGGCAATAACCTACCACAAGGCTGCTGGAAACAGCTCCTGCTGATGGAATGGGGCAGGTTACATTGCTGTGGCATAGCTAGGAGAGAAAATAATTTCCCTGTCCTGTGCAGATGCCAGGAGCTGAACCACCAAATGCCTGTTGGGATCGCACTTGCATGGCTTTCCCTGGAAAGAAGAAGAGCATCATCTTAACCTCTCTACAGACCAGTGAGAATTCAACATAAATGTACACTGAGCAGAAGGGATTTGTCCTTTCTTTGGTACACAAAATGTTCTGCAAGTCTCATAAATAGTTTTTAGAGCTACCTACTCTGATAAAATATGCAGCCAGGCTGTGACTGGAATACCGTGAGAAGCTAGTGTTGAGAGTTCTGTGTCCCACAGTACCTTCTCATCCTCTCACCTGGTGTCTCCCCACCTCCCTTCTAATTCCCCAAGAAAATTTTGTATTTTTTCCATTGTGTAACATCCATTGGGGAGTTTACAGCATGCAGATTGTCACCAGCAGGATGGCTGGGTTTAAATTAATACACAAAATGCACTGCATGCTACAGGGAGTGATATGCTCATCTTCATTAAAACAGTGAACTTGACCAACTTATCTGATTTGGTAATTGTATTAGTACCAGAGGGGGGGTGGGGTGGGTTGGGCAGGTTTGGTTGGGTTTTTGTTCTGTTTGGATCTTTTTTTTCTGTTTTGTGTTGATTTTGTGGAAAGCTACAGTGCAATGTTAGTGAGATTATATTTTTACTTTCTTTCATTTTCCAGCAATTTATTGCAGACCCGAAAAGAAACCCCTCAAAGTATAAAAACTGTCTGTTTCAGACACATCTTGGTGTCAAATATTATTGTCTTTATGAATATTGTTTCCTTCCTGAAAACATAAAAATTGAGTTAGTACACATTTCCTGAGAAAACTCAAAATAAAGACATTCCCAAATCAATCCCAGAATTTGTGGAGGGAAAAATCTGAATGGAATCATTGCTTCTTGCCTGATTAAAATGAGTAAAAACTAGATGGATCAAAGCACCCTATGTGTTTTTATAAGCATGGTTCATTCCTTAACTCCAGCCTGTTTTAATTTTCTTGGTAAATAGTGCCCTCTGGAGCATCCCTTCGACTCTTGCAAGGTTTGAGCTCAGCACAATGCACTCTTTGACTGACCCTTAGTGCATCACGGGCAAGGGACATAGTGCCAAAATACATAATTCCAGCAAATCTGCATCGCTTTTGTTTTGCTTTACAGTCCTGCTGCAGGTTTATTGTTTCTTAGGCAGCAGCCAACATCAAGAAGAGGTTTTACTAAATCTGGGAGACAGCATCTGTAAAGAAGACAAAGCTGGACTGGACACATGCAAAGAAAAAAAACCCTGCTCATTAAAGCAGTTATAAGAATATTATTTGGAAAACTCCTATATGTGATTTTTTTCTAGTACTAATAGGGTTCACTTGTATGATGTCTTTCAGACAAGGATTTCATTTAATAAGCATTAAGTATTTATTCCTGTGGGATTTGCAAAGGACATGATACATGTTATTAACACCATTTAAGGTATAATTGATTTTTTAAACATTTATTTTGATTTTATCAAATTTTTAAATTTGGATTTAAAATAGGATTTTTAAATCTCAGCATATGCTGCAATGTGTAACTACTTAATCCAAAATTCATTATAAAGAAGACCTGCTAATGTAATGACAGCTGTTTCTAGGTCAGACATTTCCCCTTCTGAAATTCTCCCTTGTCTGCTGTACATAATTTTTCTTACACCCTACAGTCTCTTATTCAAAGGGAAATTTTAATCTTTTATGGAGACTTGATGGCACCTGATTCATAAAAGAATAAGCTCATCCAGAGATTTAAAAAGATGCTGGGATGAGAAAAATAAGAGGTAGACTAATACCTGTCAGGAATGGCTTAGCTTTAATTAGGGCAAAAAATCAACTAGATGTCTTCATGAGATCATTTTTGTCTCCATTCCCATTTTTTATTGCCTTATGAAAAACCTGTCTTGATAGGATCTTGTCTCTTTTCTAAGGCATTTAACCTTGTATTTGGGGGACATTTTCACCCACTTCCCCCATTCACAAAATACACCTTGAAATACAGCTGTCTAAAAGATTGACAGTATTCCCAGAATCATGAAATATGGAACTGTTTGGGTGGGAAGGAACCTTGAAGCCCATCAAGTCCCATCCCCTGCCAAGGGCAGGGACACCTTCCCCTGGATGGAACACCATCCCAGGTTGCTCCACAATGAGGTCACCCCCTCTCCAGGCTGAACAATCCCAGTTCTCCATGTGTTCTGCAGTCACAACTCAGTTATTGCCATTTCTTCTCATGACACCACAGGAAGGTGCTACGATTTCATTAATATATCCTTTCAAGACATCACTGATCATCATTTGACCTTTTATTGCAGGGTCTGGCCTCAGCTGAGGTAAGTAATTGCTAAATCATTAGGCAGTATCAGAACCCTAAGCCTGATCTGCCACACAGTTCTGACCTGACATATGAACATTCCATTTACAATTTATCAGTATCCAGCCTCAAGGAATCAGAGATGGAGACTTTTCCCAAGTCCAAGTCACTCTCAATTGCTAGACCTACGCAAGTCCCTCCTTTTCCCTCCCTGCCAAGCAAAGCTGCGGTTATTTTAACTTGCAGGATTCAACCATTTTTTTTTCTGTTTGGTTTGATAATTCATCCACTTGAAAACAGTTCACCAAGTGAAAGATAAAAGCTTCTAGAGGAAGAAATGACTGTGAGTTATCCACTTGCCTCTGGATGACCAAAAGTGTCTATCAACAGTCAACACTGGGGAAAAAAATAACTGCAGTAAAACATTCCAGAGCCATTGACTTTTCAGGGTGTTTGGTCCGGTAGCTCAAGACAAGATAATTTCACCTTGGATTTTCAGCTGTGAACATGCATTTGTGGATAAAAAAAAAAAAAAGCTATTCCTGCTGTCATGTCCTAAAAATTGAATTACATAGGTGTTGCAGTATCTGTGCTGTAATGCCAGGTAAAAGGCAGGAGAAAGAAGGATAAGATAAGCACTGAATGAATCATTGCTTTTCAGATTGTTCCTTCTGTATCCTTCCTTTCTCAAATTAGGCTAGAGCCTACAAGTAGATAATGAAATCACATGGAGTCACATAAATACTTTTTCATATTCTACGTGCTATACACTTGCACTTCTGAGAATTTTGAATGGATTAAAAAAATTATTCATTCTCTCTGAGATGTTTTAGGTACATTTTTATCCATTCAGATAAATGACTTGTGTTTTTTCCACCATATCCACACTGTCACATTCGTCATGTGTCAAACAGCATCGCAGCTGATCCATGGCATCAAGAAAGTGGATTTTGAAGGTGGTGCTTCAAAATTCAGGAGTGCTGCTATGCCAAAGGTGCAGCAAGTGGGCTGCTGGGATCTCCCTGGATCATGGAAGGCTCTTTTAACACTGTTGGGACCAGGTACAGGAAGTCTGGAAAAGGCTAAGAACTCACAGGATGCATAGTTACCACAAATCAAATTTATCCCTGATATTTGCTTTTGGCATTTTAGAGACATATGAGAAAATTTGCTCTTAACCTTTAGTTTTAATCAGTCTACGTTGTTCTTAAGAAAAGGAGCAAGAAGAAAAAATAATAAAAGAAATGTTAAGCTTGTAGCATATTTGCCTTTTTTTTTCTTCCCTGAGGAGTAAATATATTTTATGGACTTAATGCCTGAGAAGAAGTAGATTCACTGAACCCTCCCAGTTCATACAAATTTAATTTCTGGAAATACCTTTGCAAGCCTGCATTAACATCCCTGCATTAACATTCCTTGCTGCCTGTAATTAATGGCAGCTAAAAAAATAAATTGGGAAAACTGATTAATTTCAAAAGGGTTTTTTCCCAATTAGCCAAGAACCTCTTTAAGGCTTCTGACCTTTCCAGGGAATCTGTTATCCCACTTGCATGAGTAGGTTGCTTGTATGCCTGTACAGTCTTGCATAGACCTACTGAAGAAGATTTTTTTTTTCTCTCTCAGCACAGAGATTTAGGTCTCAGTGGGAAGAGACCTAAATATGTTTCAGTAGCATGGCTCCATAACAACTCTTTCTCCTTCCTTGTGAAGCAATTCCACCCATTTGTCAGGACACAGAGGAAACTGGATAAATTCTGGAGTTCTCTTAGTCTGTTGTAATGGCATGGTGATTGTATTAATGCCTTTAATAGGGTCTTACTTAGGTGATCTTTGCAAGTGCTTCACATTCCAAGGGTTTAATGAAAACATTCTCTTTGACTGTTCAGTGTTACTCCATCAGGATTTTATGGAGATGGTATATGGTTTCATCTTTCAATCTCTTCCTATGGACACATGGGTAATAAATGTATATGTACTAGAATTTGTCCTTAATAAGAGCCATATATTTGACTGAGGCAGGACTCTAAGAACAGACAAGTTCATTTACACATTTCAAAGGGACCTATAAAAAAACCTGTTCATCTGACTTAATTATGCCAGTGCTGAGACTTGAATTTACCATTCCTTCATAAATACTACTTAAAATTTAATTTTAGGTGTTCTGCATGGAGTACACTTAAAAATTAAGGTTCACAGAACTTACAGCTTCATATCAATCCAGCCTTCCAACGACCTGCACTAAAATCACTGGAGTCCTGATAGAGAGACTGAAAGATACTTTCTATTTTTTAAAACTTCATGAGAACAATAATGAGTAAGTGAGTGTGAAAAGCTCTGAGTCTTTTGCAGAGTCCTGTGAATATGTCTGCCGTATTGATGATAATTGTTTCGACAGGTGCCAAGTTCTGCTAAGTTTTATACCAAACTTGCCTACAAATTAGTCCCTGCTACTCTTCCAGCAGCACTTGATTCTTTTACTTTCTCCTTACAGTTAAACAGATGTGGTCCAAGATATAAAGGTAGGGATTCAAGTGGAGAGAACTCTTCCTGGAAAAACTGAGGAAAAAAATTTTCCATTCATTTATTTTAAGACCTATATTGCTTTGGTGGCTGAGTAATAACTTCAGTTCTCAACGTTACAAACAAAAGTTACAAACGTCAGAAAAAAATAATATCCCTTCCTCTGCTCTTCCATTTGGAGAAGAGGTTTATATTCAGACAATGGTAGTTTATCCCAAATATGCCTTGAATTTTCCATGTTAATGAATTTCTTTTTTCCTATTATTTTTGTGTTGTTACAGACAAGTTTTTATCTTCACCTGTTGAAAAACATCTCTTTTTTTTCATTCAGCAGTTGCCATTTTAATTTGGCTAAGCTAGATAGAAACTGCTGTTCTTAGGCAAAAAAGAAATTAAAAGTAAAACACTTTGGAGGAGGAAACAAGAGAGGACACATTGTTATTTATTAATTACAATTTTTAAGGTTTGGGGGCTTGCTTCTTTGCTCATTTTTGACAAGTAGACATGTTGATTTAGAAAGCCAACTTTGATTATAAGATCCTTCTCAAATTAGATCCCACAAATCACTGACTGAATTTATCAACACCTAAATTAAGCTCTTTTTCTTTTAAATATATAAAAATAATGCAGAATACAGAAGAATGTTTCAGAAAGCAGCAAAGGGCAACCCCTTGTAGTAGTTATATATTCATAAGTACTCCACTTAATCACGTAAAGAGATATTGAAGTAGTTGTCTTCCTGTGGTAAGAACAGTAAACCTGTTTTGAAATGCATTATCACTGTAAGAACATATCACAGAAGAAGCTTTTTATTGACAGTAATTTAATCTTTCTTGAAGCTTGCTAATCTTCAAAGAAGCTAGTCTTCTTTTAAATATTTCCTTAAGTTTAATCACTACTCCCAATTTAGAATATAGGCAAAAATCATATTTTAAAAGGGAAGGACTGCAGTCATGAAGTTTATATTTTGTAAAGGAGACCAGCAAAGAAAAAACACACAGAAAACTGGGGTCCTAAGAAAATTGAAAAACAATACATTTTTAAAGATGTTATTTGTGTTTTCTCATCACTCACCTGTTTTTTTTTTAATCTACCAGCAACTGGACAATAAACCAATGTATTCCCACAGAGACAGCAGAAAATATAAGAGGAATCTTTATAATATTTACAACAGTCTGTTTAGGTGTTAACACTGTTGATATCATTAGTGCATTTTGGCAGGGCTCCCTTTCCTCTCAGTCAATGCATCAAAGGACAGTAAGCATCATTAGGACTCCCGGAAGGCAGACCAGCCAGGTATCTGTCCTGTCCCCAAAGAGCAAGGCATGTCCCTAATCCTTCTAACAACCCCTGTGACCTGGTGCAGCTCTTGGCACAATGTGCAGAAATCATAAACAACTGCTTCTAGTACACTGCATAAAAAGTACACTTTGGAAAGGGCAGTAGATGAGCTTTTATAACCCATAATTTTTTATGGGATTCAAATGCACCACAGCATCTTGTGTGTTGGACCCCACTAACCCTGTGACCAACAGGGATAATCAAGACACATGAAACAACTCTCATCAGCAAGCAGGCAGCAGAGTTGCAAAAATGAGGATGCAAATACCTCTCATGCCTTTGACTGCCATCCAGATTTCCTCTTCCTGTATCCTCCTCTTCATAAAAAAGGTGTACATTTGTCCCTAAAGCATTTGGCAGAAATGGTGTTTGGCATTCTCCAGGCTTTCCTCTTCTTGCTTGAGGAACATCTGGTCTTCCACTCATGACTCCCCTCTCCCCATCACCCACATGCTCTTTCAGAAACTCTTCTAGCATTGTGGCCATAGAAGCAATCCCTGGGAGAGGCCAGCATGGCCCTGGGGCTCTGGGGCTCTCATCCAGCAGTGTGGTGTGAGGGGGAAAGGAAAAAGCCCCAGGGAGAAGCAACACCCAGAAGGCTGTATTAAGGAAACAGCTATTTATTTTCTTTTTCTTGACTAAAGAAATGTCTGCTAGTGTCACCAATGAGGCCCGAGGGCCCTCTACTTTCAGGGTCATCACGATGCCATGGCTGATGGGTCCCTGCCCAGACTGGGATCAGGGGCCCTGCAGCCATTGCCACCTTTCCGTGCTCCTAAGGCTCCTCTGGTTCTCCAGGGATGGTCCCATATGTGCTGGGACTCCTTCCAAGGGCTTCCTCTGACATGCCGGCCTCATGCTCCATGCTGGTCTCTGGTGGCCCACCCGAGGTGGGAGCACCTCCAGCGGATGCCAAGGGGCCAGAGTTGGCCCCGGGGCTCTCGGCCTCTTCCTGGGCAGCATGGCAGCCCCACAGCCTCCGCATCTCCTGGCTGCACTCTGTCTCAATGATGCTGACAACGCCATCCACCAGCAGTGCAGTGTGGTGCCGCAGGCGAGGCTGCAGGCGCTGCACCAGAACCTCCCTGTCTGGGCCGAAGATGCAGAGGGCCAGCAGGATGCCACTCTCCACAGTCTTCATCTGCCACCAACGCTCCCTGTATATCTTCTGCAGACACTGCTGCAACCAGGAGCGCACGGGGTTCAGGAGGTTCCTTCTCCTTCGGAAAAGCTCTGCCCAGAGCTCAGGCAGGATGCCGCCCACGGCCTCTGGCCCTGCGGCACCCTGCTCAGCTGGGGACAGTGTCCCCTCTGAGGCAGAGGTAAGGCATGTCACAAAGCCGTGGGTGCTGTGTCCATCCCTGCTGCTAGCAGCGTTTCCTGCGTGGCTGGTGGCCTCTCTGGGGTGTCTGATGATGCACTGCAGGCCATCCCCCTCCTGCTCCGAAAAGCTGACAGTGGAGATCAACCTTCTGCAGAGAGGGCAAGTGCGCTTACCCCGCAGCCAGCGCAGGATGCAGCCCAGGCAAAACTCATGGTAGCAGGGCAGGGCATGGGCAATGTCCCCTGGCACCTTGCAGCAGATGGGGCAGCTCCACTCCCTCCTCGTGCTGGCCATGTCACCTTCTCACTTCTTGCTGCAGCTCTGCCACCCAAATCTGTACAGCCAGGGTCGTAATCCATCTCCCAGTGATGTCACAATGCTACACCAGTTCGTGTCATCCTTCGCCACCCAGTGACGTGACAATGGGACAATCACTTAGCCTAGTTGCCTGAAGCCTCACAACTAAAATTCCATGCACAGTTGCTTAAATGTTTTCAGGAACTCTACCTAGAGTTTTCGTGCTTTTTGCAAGTGTTTTTAGGCTACCTAAAAATGTTTAAAAAAAATCCCAAAACAACCAAACAACTCACACAGAAAAGTACCCATTCAGCAGTGTACCCTACTTGCATTGCCCTGAAAACCTGGGAAAAATCCCTCTGAGTCACACGACCACTGAGTTTCTTTTGCATAATTTTACCTGAGTCACATCCTGTCATTTTTACCATGTTTTGGTCCAAAACTGCAGCTACTGGAGATCAGACAGCAAGTAAAATTCAATGTTTGTTTCACCACCCATCCTCAAAAAAAAAAAAAAAAAACACCTCACCTGGTGTAGTTTTTCTTGGTATCTTGACATATTTGAAGAAATACTCTGACTCATGTTCCTGAGCAGTTTAATTTCTTCTATCAGTTGTGAACTGCAACTCATCAGGAATTAAGATCTAACTAACAAACTTAATTTCTACAGATTACCAAAACTGAATAAAAAAATCAAGCCATTTGAAAATGCAGCTGCAGTGAGATTTAAATAATATTTGCTGAAGAGTTCTTACCTTTCACAGGTAAGAACTGTGGATCACCTTTCAGCTGATCCAACTCCAGCAGTTCCTCAGATAATACAAATATATATATAAATTACATATATAACCTAACGCAAAATGGCATCAAAATGATATTTATCAGAATATCAGTGCAGCTCTTGCTAGAAATTACAGGCCATAATGGATGAAATTATTGAGATCAGAAGATTTAACCCAGAAGAAGGAAAATCAAAGGAAATTACCATTATGTGTTTAATCAAAGTAATACTCAACACGACAACTGAATCCAAAACAGCCCTTCAGACCCAGAACTGCATTTATTAACAAATGGGCACTGCTTACCTCTCAGAATTAACCTACATTTTACATTAAAGTCAGTAGTTTAAGAAATAGATTGTACCACTAGGGAGAAAATTTGATAGAAGAACAGCAAGACTGCTAAACTGAAACAGATTTTACTTTCATTTGTGCTTATAAAGGTACAGTGATGGACTCTAATTTCTATACTGCTTGGTTAAGAAATCTCTCACAAGCCAGCTGTAGTTGGAAAACCTGGAATGCTCATCGCAAGAGTAAAGACAGTTCTGTGGAACTAATAAAAACCTTCCCTACATACTTAAGGTCAATTATATTTCTGATTAAATCATTAAATCAGTATTAGAATATATTTTAGCATATCTAGAAGGTGTCTGTTCAATTTTTATTAAGGATTCATCTCATGCTGCTCTAATAATAATTTTTAATGAAACATTTTATAACCACTTCCCTGTGTGCTCTCTCCAATTGTCAGTGAATTTAAAATAATGAAAATGTAACATATTTAAAACAAGAAATACCAGGAGCAGCAGATACAAACATCCAGGCAGTGACCCCTTTTTCACCATCCTGATTCAAGTAACAGCAGCTCCCACCCCAGGGGATATTTGATGATGTAGATCAACATAAAAGAAGTGCCATGGAATTGTATCATCCAGAAGATCTTGGCTGAAACACCTCTGGCCTTTTGTGCTGGTTGACTCCACCTATTTGTGGCAATTGCTTTCCTATGCAGCAGTTGATTTCCAAGAAGTCTTTAATCAAGTGCCTAAACAAAGTTGTCTGACTTTCAAAGCACTTGAGCTTCTCCAAAATTCTGGAAGACAGGTTTCAGATTTTTGAACATAAAACATAATACTGTTTGGCCATTTCTTAAGATAAAGAATGTGAAAGTCCATTACATCATTTTGTTTCTTATTTCAACCCTCCTACTTCTGTGAGTAAAGCCACATTTAGGCAGCATTTCATGTAAAGGCAACCTTTCATTTGCTAAAGAAAAAGGTATAACATTAAAACAAATGAGGATGTTAGAGCTGTGGGGGGAGAAAAAATAGAATAGTCTTGAATACTTCAAAAATGAAACTTAAAAATTGCCTCTCAATCATGACTTGTTTAATTTCAGGGCAAAATTGAGACTTTTATGACCAATGTATTGCTTTTCTCATGGACTTCTGTTACTGCATTGCACCACCAGCTACTTATCTGACCTTTCAAAATTTTTCAGATTTCCACTACTAGCTTCACTCACAAAAGTAGTAGAAAGTCTCAAACATTGCTAGAAGCAAGTCAGCACTTTTCTCCAACACTTCCGTCTGGATTCTTTTGGAGGAATAAAAATTGGCCTCTAAGTCTTAAATGGGTCTCAATGAAAATAAATTTATTTTAGTTGCAAGACCGTAAACAAAGAGATGTCCATAATTCTCCTGGTTTATTTGTCACTTGGAGTGGGAAAAATTATCTCATTGGTACTGAATGCTTAAAAATTAGACCAGTAAAGCACCCCCCATGACTGGGGATGTCTGGAGCCCCTTACATTGACATTAATAAAATCAGGAGTGTATTCAGACAGTTGCTAAGAAATGAACAGATTACACACGAGAGAGCTGCTTGATCTGGGCAGAGACAGAACCAAGTTAAAATCCAAAGGATACGTTGGAAGTACAGCCAGAAGAAGTCACTAATGGGCTAATGCCTGCTTTATTCCAAAAGAACTCTAATTTTAAAGAAACCACTTAGAGGCCAGTTAAGATGAGCACTGCAATATTATTAGCACAGAAAAAGCAAGGAAAAATGTCCTGGAACTTCCCATCTAGGTCCAAATTACTTTTTTTTTCTTTTTAGTACTATCCATTAAACAGTAGACCCAATAGTGTAATTTCAGGCTTGGGGGAAAAAAAAGCTAAGATATACTTTAGGAATTACTGGGTTTAGCTATAAGCCTTTAGTCCTGCTTACACTTCCTTAAACATAAGACCATTTTTTTTACCTTGGAATCAAAAAAATTGTTGCTTTAGAGTGGAAAACATCTTCAAACTGTTCAAAAGATGTAGTATTAGTTCACATGGAATTTGCAGGGATTTCCAAACAAGTGTTCTGGGAAACATGTTCAGCAGATAATGGATTCGTGACTTGGTAGGAAGCATTTTTCCCACAGCAAGTCTGCAGAATAAATGATTTCTTAATAAAACCTTTAATCCAGATGGGAAAGATCATAATCCAGGAGTTTCTTTGCTGTACATATGGTTACTCTTCAGCACAGACATACTTTTATGTTATATCAAAAACAAAGATTAAGGTAAATTGAAAATATTCAAAAAGACAGGCAGTAAAAGTAGGCGGTGGTAACACAGACACTGAGTTTCTCATTTATCTTTGGTGAAACAAGACTTCCAAGGAAATAACAATGGGGCTATCCTGAAGGAGCTGACAGCAAAAACAGAGACAGATAATTTACACTGGATGGAGGGACAGGACACAGGGAATGGCTTTGCAGTGCCAGAGGGCAGGGCTGGATGGGATTTTGGGAAGGAATTTTTCCCTGGGAGGGAGGGGAGGCCCCGGCACAGGGTGCCCAGAGAAGCTGGGGCTGCCCCTGGATCCCTGGCAGTGTCCAAGGCCAGGTTGTACATTGGGGCTTGGAGCAGCCTGGGATAGTGGAAAGTGTCCCTGCCCGTGGCAGCGGGTGGGACAGGATGATCTTTAATGTCCCTCCCAATCCAAACCATTCCATGATTCCATGATTCTAATACTCTAAAATAAAATAAAATAATAAAATGAGTGTTAAGTGATTGACGCTTTGCATTGCTTCATATCATGACTTATATCATTAAAAATGATCATTGACATGAGTGATTTAGATTTCTTCCTGTGATGTCAGAAAAATCTATGAAGTCAACCTAGTATGCATTAAAGTCCATAGAAGAACTGCCATTAGCAGCAACAAGCTTTGAATTAAGCCTTGTAGTAACTCATCAGACAAAGGCTGGGAAAGGTTCTTTGAACCTTCAGGCACCTTTTCAGCCTGCTGCAACTTCCTTCCAAAGAAATATCTTTCAGTATGACAGAATTCTAACCACGCAGACTAATCTGCCACTCCTCTGGCCTCGTCAGAGAGATGTGACATTTTCTGGAGCAAAGGAATGGGTAGATCTGAATTGGAAACTTTCCCATTATTTGTGTGAGATGGCATGCTTGCACATATTTCAGTAAAACATTTGGAGACAAAGACACCATCACATCTGATACACCCTTCCTGACTTCTCATATGGTTGTTACCTTCTGAATTCATCTGAAGTCATCTGAAATATTAGGACAGGGGAAAGATAACCCAGCAAACACAAAACTTGCATTGTCAAAGATGGCTTTGGCCATCCACAAACCTCTGTCTTACCACAAAAGGTACTTTTATGGGATGCATATCCACACCACACAGGTGATATGCATAACCCCTGATCACAATTAGCTCCTCTACTGCTGGTGCACAGCTGGATCATGAGGGGAAAAAAAAAAAAAAGTTACATGGTGACAAAGGAAAGGAAAAATAGGTCAATTCCACAGAGTAGATTGTGAGAAAGTCAGGAAAAATCCAACAAAGACACAAGAGATATTGGACTACGCAGATCTAACACCACGTGTGTCTTCATTGAAACCGTTCACACAGGGATTTAATCAGTTTTTATTTAACACACGGGCTGAATCTGGTGAAATGCAGGGCCTTCAAAGACTCTTAAATCTCTACTTTTTCAATTCTCGTGAAAAGACATGAAATCCATAGAGTAAGACCCAAAAGTAATTCTTTTTTCTTCTGTCTGTTAAAAAGCCTGAAATGTTCGGCCATAAAAAGCTGAAATGTACTTTGAGATAGGAAAGATGTAGAGGATTGATACCTGTATTTTGTATGTCTTGAAGAAGGTTTATAGGGCTTTCCAAATAATTGTCTTACCAGCCTTCTTACTAAGAAACCAACATTTTAATTAAGTTACTTTGAAAAAAATAATCTGGACAATCATGTATTCATCACAGGAATTCACTCTGCTCTATAGTCTGCAAACGTGTCCAATTACTTAATTTGATTAACTGATATAGCATAACAACTTCAATCCTTATCAGCAGTGTGTTTTCTCCTCTTCCAAAGGTCAAGATTGAGGCAGATGTTTGAAAAAATTATCCTCTGCAACAATTTTCAGCCCATCTGGCAGCTGTTTTTCCAGGAATATTTTCAATTTTTTTAATTATTTCTTTTTTAATTATGAAAAATAACATGAATTTGATAACTGAAAATTATTTTTTCAAAAAAAGAACTGTGTAAGTAACTAAAAATTCATCTTTAAAAGCTTCCCTTTGATCAAGAAAGAAAATTTGCTGGAGCAATTATATTTGCTTTGTTTTCACACTCATATTGCACAGGAAATGGCACTTTGGAGATCTGTCCCATGAAGACTGACGTGTTCAATTAGTAGTCATGAAGTACTACATGTAAACATAAAAGCCCAGAGTGAAAAGGCACATACCTGAGTAGTAAATAAGAAAAATAAGAACTGGGCCTTTGAGAGCCATTTCCCCTTTGAAATACATTAATTATTTTCTAAACAAGAGGCAGCTGAAGAGCTTTCAATATGCCCTCAGGAGAGCATTTTTAATCTCCCTTTCAATCTCTATTGGATTTGGTGCAGTGGGAATGCAGAAAAGTGATTTTCCTCTGCCTGGACCTGTGCCTGCCAGCACAGCAATCCAGAGAGAAGTAGAGTTCAGGGAACAGGACAGTAGTTATCACGAGTCTGGATGTGAAGTGGGGTTATCTTTCAAAAGGTTTTTGCTTAACTTACAGCTTTTTCCCATACCTTTTTTCTTAAAAGCTCCAGAGCAGACTTGAAAGTCCACTTCTGGGACACTCCAATGCATCTGCAGTTTCCCCAGTGGAAGCAAAGCAGCTTAGTTTGACTAAAGAGACACATTAATGTAATTATTATTAATTAAATATCCTTAATCTTAATATCTCACTCTCTCCAGAAGATATAAAGAAATTGAGGTGGTTTCCTTTCCAGTTCCCAAATTGCTATGGAGCTACAGCGCTTTCCACAAGTTCTACTTTTATTATGCCCCACAAAGTATGTCTTGAAGTAATTTAATTCACACAATAGTTGTCATTTCTTTTTGTCATTTGTTTCCAGCTAGTGATGTTCTCTCATGCTAGAGCAGTCATGAGGAAAGGGAGCCTGGAAATTCCAGTTTCAGGGCTGGATTTGCAGAATGCAGTCTGTATACTGCTTTGAGTTCTGCATTCACAGCCAAAATTCAATGAAGCTGTAAATGTGGAACTTATACTTGGAGGGGCAAAAAGAAACTGGGAATTCAGTAAAGAGCCTGAAGACCATGCAGCTGGCTCAGTGGTATGTGAGTTTATGTTTGTAAATTTTCCTTGCCTGCCAAATTTTTTTAGAAGACCACTGTGCTTTCTTGCTAAAAGGCCATGTTCTCACAGTAAAAAAAAGATCTCATTGAACAGGTTAAATTCTTAGATACAACCAAAAAAAGGAATAAAATTTAGTCCTTAAGAGGAAAGCAACACCTGATATTGTACGACTGCAATTGCCTAAGTATCTTAAACCTGGGCTCTTGAGTTTCAGGACCTGAGTCTGGAGTGAACCTGACCCTAAAATTTTAACTGCCTCCCTTTAAACAACTTATGTTGAACTCTTTAAAAATGCCCCTAAAAGAAGGAAGACATTTTACATCTTCACAAAATGCTTTGTTTGGTGCTAAGGAATGTCCAGAAACAGTAATAATTTCCAATGGAAACACCTGAAAAATCAGAGCAATTTGCTTTGCTGTTTTCGTGTTGGACCCAGACCAGATTTCCAACCTATCCTGACGCAGGACCAAAAAATCTGCACCACTTCCTTGGCTCTGTATGTGTAGCCTTTCCACCCTAGGCCATGCCAGTAAAAATATGTGTACATATAAAAGGGAATACCGTTCCCTGTAGAAGTGGATCATACACTGCCTGTGCTTCTTGATTTAAAGAATATAGTGGGGGGAAAAAAATAAAAAACAACTACTCAAGCAATTTTTTTTTCAAAATGGCAGTAAACTATTAGACTGAATCTTCACAGCTACCACAGATTAAATTCTAATGGGAATGAAGTAAAGTAAGCAGAGGCAGAGAAGTCATGCTTTCAATATATGCAGTGAAAGGAGGAGAAGTGATCTGACTGGTTAAATATAAAACAAAACTATAATTAAGCTATAGGTAAAACATAGGCTTTTAATTATTTTTAAAAGAATATTTTTTCACAATGTGGCAGCACATTGTCTGGATAGAGCCTGCATAAGCTTAGGAATTATTATCAACAATGCAATTTATTTCATGGCTAACAGACATACTGCAGTCTGTGCTGCTTGACCTCATTCCCAGCTCACTGCATTGGTGTCTCTCATCCTTACCAAAAGAGCTAAATTTGGAATAAACCATTGTGTACTGATTTTTTCACCAGTGCAGATCAATTTGTTAACAATGGCAATAGTGAAAAATTTGGAGAAATTAGAACATAACAATGTGACTGACTTAGAAGATGTGGGAAATTTATGATGCAACAGTTGGAGGCAACAGAATGTCATTGAAGTTATTTAAATCACAGCATTAAATCTGCTGAATTTGGAGCAATCTTGGTGAACCTAAAAGAAACCTCAGGAGAAGAATAAAGAATCCATTCAGCCACCAGTTGGATTCCCACAGGAGCTTCTGATTCCCAATGTAGCACCCACTGCAATAAAATTCAAATTGTAGTGTCAGAGTCCTCAGGCTGTGAGTTGATTTGGATACTGATGTCCAGTGACTGTAGACTAAACCTGGGTTTTCCCTTGTTAATCATCCCAGAGTCACCACTCCCAGAGAAAGAGACATTTTTTTTCTCTCATTCCAAGAACACCTGCAAAAAAGAAAGTAATAAAACCCCTGAAACTGTCAGAATGTCTAATATGCATGTTTTGTAGGAAAAATAAAAATAAAAGAACCAACTGTGTTCATGAGGTCCTTGCCATACCTCACAACAGACTACAATGGGATGGATTGTGTGCTCTGTATTTCACAGAGTATCTTCAGTGAATGAGAACTAGCACCTCACATACCACCAAACATCTGCAAACAAGCCCAGGGAAACAAAGAAGGCTCTCAGGGTCCTGGATGATAACTTCGATGTGTTTTGGATTTTTGAAAGAAGAGTTTGTCCAGGGGAGGATGAAGGCTGGACAGACGTAATGCAGCTGCAAATTTCCAGGGAGGTTTGATGCATTGCAGTTGTAGGCTGGAGAGGAAAACAAGGTGGTGCCACAGAGATCAAGATTAAAGGTCTTGGAGCCTGTTTGGTTTGGCTGAGATTCATTTCTAACATGAATGAATACTGCTGTTTATTTTAACAGTTCTAGCTATGCTCTGTTTATGGCTCTAATATTTCACTAACATTATTTCCTCCCTTCTCTTCAACTCTCCTTCCCATCCTCTTCTTGCACTACCTTTGCCGTTTTCTGTCACAGCAGAATCTCTAAGTCAATAAAATGATCTCGTGTACGAGGCCAAATTAGTGCAGCCAGGGTAAAAACTGTTCAAGTCAGGGGTTAGTGCACGAAACCCTTTCTCAGGGTTGAAACATAATATAAAATATTATGTCATAAATAAAATATTATGACAGTTTTTTGGTGGGGTTTTTTTGGTTTTTTTTTTTTCCCCCACAGTTTAGCATGATATACTTTAAATGTCATTTGGAAGAGAATTCAGTACAGGTAGCAATAACCCCCTGGTGTTTCCTCACTTTGGGACAGAAAGTTCACCACTGGAGTCAATTTCCACACTATTGTATGTTGGCAATCTCATAAAAATCAATGCAATTCCATCCATAATTTTAAAAAGTGAATTGAATTACCAAAGACTTAACTGCACCTAAACTATGGATTAATGCTCACATTTTCAAATCTTATACCTGAGAGATGAACAGTTAGAGATTGACAGCTTCTATTGCAACAGCTAGTTTTGGAGACTAATTGTACAAACTTAACAGCTGAACAGAAAATCATCAAGAATGCAATGGAAGTCAATAATTAACAAAACTGGAATGCATTCAAAATAATTGGAATGCATTCACACAAACTTTTAATTGCATTTCTGAGCACAACATTATTTTAAAGTCATTTTAGCCATGGAAATTTTAGTAAAAAAAGAATAGTGGCACACATTCATATCCAATACTGCTTTTGTGTATGCAAGTGAACTTGGGAAAACAGTTGTCTTCTTGTCTCCAAATGTCTGAATACCAGAAATTACTTTATCTACATTCAAATAACTTCTTGCACAAGTTTATAACCTGGGCATAAGTTATGTCTTTAGGAGCACTATACAGTAGGTTTGTTGTGTAGAAACAGCAAAAAAGGAAATAACAGCTCAATTTTGTAGTTGTTTATGTATTCAGAAAGTTTTTTTCAATACTTGAAAAGCAAAAAAATTATTTCCTTTATAATTATTAATTTTGTTTTTCCCCTGCCTGTAATGACATAGTTTCCCACATTAATTACTGTATTTCTCTGTCATTGGGAAATCATTCTTAATTTTCATGATGATACAGTGACAGTGGTTCTTACAATAAAACACTGATTTTATGTACATAGTAATAACAATATAATGGCAAGATAAATGTATAAAGAACAGATAGACTCGTGATTTAGGCAATTTAATCACCACAGTCATTGAATGGTGGCAACAACAGATAAGACCTGTGTCTTTTCTTGCTGGAAATATGTTGCTGTTCTCAACCCTTTACGATTTCTGTCTTCACATTCTCATCCCAGAACTTCTCAGATCTGATGAATTTCAGATCACATGAAGTAATGAAGCCCAAATGTCCGTAGAAGACCTATTGCAAAGGAGAATTATTAAGTAATATTAGCACAATTCATGTGCAAATAAGCTGATGGCACTATAAATGAGTGGTACAGCTTTACACAGTGTGTCTTGATACAGCTTTGATCACCTCTTCCACCTGTTAATGCTCATCAGACACCAGGATTTATCATTATGGATACAGAGCTCTAAGCACCTGGTTTGGATTTGACTAATACCGAATTACTTTTATAATTATGGTGGGTTTTTTACCCTGAGTTCATCAGTGTGTGGTTCCTTGTTATATTTGTTTGAGAAGGCCGGGTTCTCAACAAATTTGGAAAAGTGGAATGAAGGAAGCCTAATCTACTTCTAATTCCCACCTGAATTTTACCACATTTGTGCCTCTGCTTAGGAAAAAACTCAGCTGACAGAAGTCAGTTCTGCTGAGACAGACGTATTCCACCTGCCCTCACTGACCCCTCCATAATTGTTCTTTTCTAATGAAATTAAAGATATTTACCTGTAATACACCTCAGAGCCGAGATTTCAAGAACAGCAGGTCATGCCTCAGAGCACTGTTCTGAGTGCCTTATTAACCCAATTTCTACAGATCTGTGGCTGACTCAGAAACTTCAGAGAGCCTGCTTTCCTCTTGGTGTGCAGCTCTGGCAGGGAATCAAATTTCCCTACACTGCTTCTGAATTATTATCATGAACTTTTGCACTCAGAGACTACAATCACTGTAACACAGAGTCATCATCTGCTGCAGTTAATTATTCAAACTGAATTTGCACATCTGTACTGGCTTTATATAGCTTGGCTTCAGGCAGGTTAGTTGAGAACTGCTGGAGATGGAAAATAGATTTGCTCCAAAGAGGTTGTTTCAAATTGGAATTGAAGAGTCTCTTGCTCTATTTTTCTACATGTATAATGCATGACCTGTCAGCATATACTGCATGGCTTTTACTGTCGTTTTCCTCTGCATTCATACAGCTCAGAATGAAGCCTAGGAGGGACAAGGGAAAAGTTTTTTGAGCTAAGGAGTCTGATTAGAAAATTAATTTCACAAAGGTGATTATTAAATTGTCTCAGTCTGGACAATAGACAATGCTGGAAATATTTTCTTTTCTCAATAAACATCTGAGCCATAAACAGAACAGTTTTTATAATTTGGAGTAATCCTACTGATGCAACTTCCTTTGATTGGAAGATAAGATAATATTTTAATCAGGTCCTCTAAGGACTTCACCACTATTAACCCACTTTAAACAGGTGTGACTTGGATTTTTTTAGTGGTGAGAAACCTTTACCAAATAGATAGAAGACATAGAAATGGGGAGGAGAATGACACAAAGGATATTGCTAACTGGACCAGAGCACAAAATAACCCAAGAAAAACCAAGCTGAGGGCATAATGCACAAGGTCATGATTTGGGTTAAATCTTAGACCTCTGTGAAGTCAAAAACTCTCACTATTTAGAAATAGTTTCAGGCATCACCTTTAAAATAAAATCCTGAGACCAATTCTATTCTGAGTAGCAAACATACATGATTGAGTGGGGTTCTGAAAGGCCCATTATTGTAGTGGTGTGTTTTTGATTTTATCAGTTTTATGTATGTATTTTTTCCTTGTTTTATATTGTTTTTATAAGTTGTAATGGTTTGTCCCATGTCACCCATGTTTAACCCTTCTCAGTCACCTAGTTTTACCATGTCACCCAGTTTTACCCCAGCCCTCATTCTGTGTCAATCATAAGTCATACAGCCCCTGGGTCTTGTCTATCACTTTGAGGCCTCTCCCAAAAGTCTAGAATGTTCCAGAGAGGGTGTCGAGTGATTGGACAAGACTTTGGCTGTCTCCCCACCTAAGTTATAGATTAGTGGTAATATGTGTCATTTACCTGCAGAGCCATGCCCACATGATCCCTGATTTGTCCTCAGTTAAACCCATCCCCGGCTCCCCCCCCCCAGTAAAAGATGTTATATTCGGGTGCACTGCCTCTTTTTCTGCTTAGGGCTCTGACTGGCAAGGGGTCTGTGCTGAGGCAGACACCCTGAGCTGAGGTTATCCCCACTGTGGGATGAATAAAGCCAGTGGTTGAACCCTGAGCAGAC
>JBBMKD010000115.1:10762129-10782966 GCA_037834095.1 Argya squamiceps | reverse complement strand
TCCAACAATTGGTTTCAACAGATGATGAAGAGGGTGATAGAATACTTTGTGCATATCTTATTCTACAACCCAAGACATCCACCTTCTCTGGATTTTGCCCAAAATTTCTCAGTCTGTATTGAGCCAGCAGACCACCGTTCATTTATTTATTTTGCTTCTCTGGGATTTATGGGCTCATTAGTAAAGTTATAATGCTGTGGGAAATTTGGGAACCTGGCCTGGGTTTTAGCCTAAATAAGGAAAAGAAAGGGAGAGATACGGATTGGTGGGAGGAAAAAGTCTCTGAGCTTGCCTATGTGTTAATACAGAGAGTATTTCCTTTATTCATTAACATCCTTTGGGGAGGCATGTAGATAATGAAAACCTCACAAAATGCATGTGAGGAGTGAGTGTGTAAAATGTTTTTTCATCCTCCTCATTGCTGATGCCTGTGTGCAGTCTCTCTCCAAAGCAGAGCAGTGGAATTTCCTCTACAAATTAAGTATCTCTGAGCCAGGAAGAGCTGCACAAAGGCAGGTGTTGGGAGGTATTTGGGGCTGGAGCAGGTGAGAATAAACAGTGGGGTGGAGGGGAAACTCATTGCCCTTCTTCAGCACCCTGAGATGTGATGGATTATCCCATCTTCCTGTTATCAAAATACAATACATTTTGCAAGATCTTATTGCTAAAATGAGACAACACTTATTGTGCCTTCTGATAGGTCTTAACAGCAAACTCTTTCTGAGTGCCAGGTTCATTTTGACTCATGTCATATCTATGTAATTTTAATCTTATCTGCCTGAGAGAAATTCTCTTTACACAACAGCCAAGGAGACGGCCACAAATTCCATGAAAGGTTCATCAGGAAAACAGACATAATATACTTGAGGTTTTCTCCAAGGCATTTTGTACAAAGTAAACAACCCAACCCAAAGGCTAGCATTCAATAATAACACCAGTCAGACCTGAATAAAATAAATTTATTTTATAGAAAAAAAAAATTAACTATGTGCATCATCTTCTCCAGTTCTATATTTTGTCAAGAAAAATGTTCTATACCTAATATTTTGTTAAAGTGGCAGAAAATTCAACATGGAAAACAATGCAAGTTGCGATTTCTTCCCTACACAAGGTTTAATACACTTATTTTAATACACTATTTTAATAAATAGACACAGTTATTGTTACATTCTTGCAGAAGTCAACTAGAACAGGTTTAAAAATTAATAAAATACAAGGAAATGCCACACTTTGTAGCTATAATGAATGAGAAGAGTATTTAAAATTGTCTGTTTAGGTATTTTTTGTCACAATTGTGTTCATCTGCACACACTGAATCAACACATATCATGCTAGAAACGAAGTTCATTTTAAAATCTACCCACTGGTGAAAGACTTCCATTGACTCAAGCCTGCATTTTCCCCTTATCCATTCCTCAAATCCTTTTCTTGCCACACTTTTCCTCAATACTTAATGGGTTTGTAATTGCCTGTGTCTCTGTAATTTGCCCATGGCAAGAGATCCTCCTGTGGTTATACCAAGGACACAGTTTCCTCATGATTGACAGCTTTGTTCACTTGCCAGTGGAAATGTCCTTATCCAAATCCTTTTTCCCACCAGGTTCTTCCCAGACCACTGTCAAATCCAGCAGCTGAAAAATTGCCCCATTTACACAACAGATGAGTCTGAGCAGCAGATCACCTCTGTCAGAGAAGAATTTTTCCTACAAATACGATGTGCTTTTTTCAGGGAAAACATACTTCTGCCTTTACCTGTCTTCCAGACCAGATTTCATAAGCCATGCAGTAAACTGATGGGCAATGTGGGAAATTCAACTGTACAAGTGAAATTTTTTTTACCTTTTTGTGCTTTCTGTTGTGTGTATTACCTTTTGCGCCAAGGATTTCAATGTTTATCTCCATATCCTCACAATTAGCTGTATTAATGTAGTAAGAGTACAGTACCCCACCACAAACAGTAACCCACCACAGCTGTCATTCAGCTTTAAATAGCTTTTTAAACTTTACCTGTTTTCTAAAGATTGTCCTCAGCACAAATATTTTAATAGAAATAATTTGATCCTCCCTCCCCTCTCCCCTCTGAAAAAGGCAAAGGGAGAGGAGCATCTAGAAATAACTGCCCAGGTCACCTGTATGAATGAGGACAGGGTCCCTTCCTACTGTAGTTAAAACCCTCCACACAAACCCTAAATTGTGGTGGCAGTGCACCCAGCAAACTTGGGATGGCCTGGGGGAAGGGGAAAGGAAGAGGAAGGGGAAGGGGTAAGAAAAGGGGAAGAGGAGAAGGAGAATAGGATGGGGAGGGAAAAAGGGAAAAAGGAAAAGAGGGAAAAAGGGGGAAAGGGGAAAAAAGGGAAAAAACCAGAAAGGGTAGGGGATATCCTGACCTGAAAATAACACCCAGGATCTCAGGGAAATGAAAACAATATAGATTTACAAAGGCTTCTAAATTTGTCAGCAAACCAGAGTTTTGAACCCCTGGTTTCTTCCCCTGCTGGGAGATCCCTCCATTCTCTGTGTCCCCTGAGTGCCACAGCAAGGCTCTGGTGTCACAGATTTGCACACACAAAGTGTGGCTGAGAAACCATCTCACAAAGAAAGATGTGATTCAGAAATATTGTTCAGAAATCCTAATGAAGCATGTTGTCCTGAGTTGTAGTATAAGATATGCACAAAGTATTCTATCACCATTTTCATGAACGGTTGAAACCAATTGCTGAAGCAGTGCTCTTCCAGGTTCCCCCTCCCTCTTCTGTTAATAGGTCTTCTGTTAGTAGGTCTTCTGTTAATGGCCTGCTGCATGACTCACAGATAACTCCCTCTGGGGAGCTCTCTCTCTTTAACGAGCTATCAAGGACCCCCTGTATGCCTCATCATCCCAGTGTGAGATGCTCCGCCCAGGGGGAGGAGCCAAGCATTCTCACTTGGATATAATCTGGGATTTGGGACAGTACAGGGGCCCTTACCCACTGGATTCCCAGAGGATCAGAGCCACCAGACCTTTCTACGGGATCGCTGCTTCTATCATCCTGCTCAGGTTGTATTCTGATTCTGTCAGTGGTCTTTTGTATTATTGCATTTATTTTATTTTACCTTTTTTAAAATTATTATTATGAAATTGTATTTCGAACTTGGAGCCTCTCACTCATTTTGCTTTCAAACCACTACATATGTACATGATGATATTTCCATTTAAATGAGCAGAGAAAACAAGCGACAATTAAATATGAAGTCATAAACAGTGCAGTGGAACAGGTTTTCATTGTAATATCACTACTTTTGGAACAGTAATTGCATATTAAAGCAAGATAAAAAATCTGAATTTAAACCAAGTATATTTTATAAAATTGACTTCATTCAGTTAATAAGTTATGCAGTTCTTAAGAAATGATGCTGAAGGTGGAAGATGTGTTTATAATTTGTTAACTTTTTCTTTTAGTGGCTGAAATTCTTTTAAAATAAGATTCTTCTAATGACCATAAGTTTATTTGAAATGTCCCGTCTCTGTGATTTTATTTGCATTTTGATTAGCTGAAAGGAGAACAGGCAAGTAGTGGGTGAGTCAAGGTCAGACAATCTGTGGCAGGGCTTCAGGAGCTGTGTTTTTCAATCTGAATTTGCCCATTGAAACAATCTTTCCCCCCATGAATGAGAGATGAGAAGATGCAATGACATCAAGAAAAAGTTTGAATTTCTTCTGTCTCTATTTCTTATTTTTTTCTTATTAAAACAGAAACTACGAATTAGCTGAACATTGCCAATTTGCACTTTTTTTAGGAATTTTACATTTGAAAAACCCTGCTCTCTGCTCAGATAAGCCAAAGACCTCCATCCTGAACTGACTCAGGTGCTTCTTTTACTGCTGGTAAATGAGGCAGCCCAGAAGGACTTTGCTCATGAAGCATGATGTGCTCAAGACTTTTCAGCTGTTGGACTTCGGTAATTATGCAGCCTGGGAAAGTTCACCTTTCTTGCATTTCTTCAGATCATCACATTTACAAAGAAATTCACCAGGATTTTTTAAACTCCCAGACCCAAGGACAAAACAGATCTTTCCTCTGTAGCTTTACAAACTGTAAATTTTAAAAGTTGCCTGATGTCCAGTGCAGACAAGTCCCAGCCATAGTCCTAAGACACACCTGGCCCACACATGATGGTTCACACCACAAGGAGATAGTGAAGCTCCAGTGATTGACACTGGTGTGCTGCTGTGACTCAGTTATCCTTACCCATTATCAAAATTTCAGATAAAAAAGTCAGAAGGTCTGAAAGATTAACACTGAAGCAGTAGGTCATGGATTCAGAGAGTTCTGTATTCATGTATTTTTTAAGTTTGAAAATCAGAAAGGCAAGGGGTAAAAATTTGCTGAAGAGAAGAGTCAGAGCTCTGAATTAGAAGAGTCAGAGTTCTGCAGACTGATTTTGTAGGCCACATTGTGTCAGTCAAACCATTTATCTTCTTTTTCTGCTTAAAAATGTATTTGATTATAAATGACTTGATTGCTAAAAACAAAATCAATTTTTAAAACAAAGATTCATGGATTCTTCTGCTACGTTAATTAAAAAACATTTGTTCCTTACAATAACTTGAGCATGATACATTTTTTCAGCGTCATCCATATTTGTTTTGCCTTAGCTCTAGAAATACGAGTTAATCAAAATATCCGGAGTGTTTAATTTACTACAGCGTGCTGGATCCAGACCTATGAGTTTAATTGAAGGTCTGTCTCCATCAGAAAAAAAAAAAAAGAGCTTTATTGGATACATGAGTAATGGTTGCTTGAGTTTTTTTAAAGCTCTGTTGTGGGATGTGACAATAGAGAAAAAATGAGACTGCACACTGAAAGATCTGAGGAAGCAGCATACAAATGCTTATCACTGACCCTTCCAGGGATTCACATCCCTTTGTTTATCAATGCAAAGACCTTGGGCATGACCTCCCCCCCAGTGAAACCATTTTCCCATCCCTGCTGTTTCAATCACATGGCTGTGATGTGCTAAGGGCACACAACAGTGTGATAAACTCTTATTCTTAGTAGTTCAGAGCTGAAATGAGCAAGAAGGACAAGAGAGACAGAGAACCAGAGGCTAAAAGGCTTCCCAATGCAACTCCATGCCTGCCCTGGAAATGCAGGCATGGAAATGACATCATCAGTCTAGTACCTCAATCCATTCAGAAAGAAATGTCCGAATGTATTTCAGGATTGCTGGAAAGCTAAAAATTAAAGTGGTCTGATGGATTGATGGCTGGAAAATCCAGTGAGTGTTATTCATAATAAAGATAGCACCTTTGGCTCTTTGTCCTTGCATCAATTTTTGTAAAGTGGGTGGTTAAGGGAGACAAAATAATGTCTCACCTTGTGCTTGTACTCCTCCCTGGGCATGTGCCATTGGCTGTTGTTGGAAACTGTCCCTGAACTTCACAGCTGAGAGTGTCTGGAGGTCTGTAGTGCTGTGGTTTTGGTTTTATCAGTTTTATGTATGTATTTGTTCCTTGTTTTATATTGTTTTTTATAAGTTGTAATGGTTTGTCCCATGTCACCCATGTTTAACCTTTCTTGGTTTTACCCCAACCCTCATTATGTGTCAGTCATAAGTCATACAGCCCCTGGGTCTTGTCTATCACTTTGAAGCCTCTCCCAAAAGTCTAGCATGTTCCAGTGAGGGTGTCGAGTGACTGGACAAGACTCTAGCTATCTCCCTGCCTGAGTTATTGATTTGTTGTAATATGTGTCATTTACCTGCAGAGCCATACCCATATGATCCCTGATTTGTCCTCAGTTAAACCCATCCCCAAGTTCCTCCCCCAAATATAAGATGTTACTTTTGGGTGTCCTGCCTCTTTTTCTGCTTAGGGCTCTGACTGGCAAGGGGTCTGTGCTGAGGCAGACACCCTGGGCTGACGTTATCCCCATTGTGGGAATGAATAAAGCCAGTGGTTGAACCCTGAGCAGACTCTCTCCTTCTTTCCTGCTGCTGTCACTTCACTTCTGCAGGCAAATAAGAACCCACGGGATTGGCAAGGTTCTTTCAGCTACCAAGCCGTGCCCCTTCTGCCGTGGTGCCAGGGCTGGCTGAGGCAGAGAGACACTGACACCGCGACACATTATGTGCAAGTAGTGTACATGAATTGAAAGACAAGACATATTTTATATAGATTATATATAAATCAGGCAGCTCAATGGATACAGATTTTTAATATTTTATTCCATTTAACATGATTTATTATAACTCTTTAATACAGGTAACTTTGTTTTCCCATGTTATGAATTTTAAACAGCTTGCATCGTGCTGACTGGGAGGTCTTCATAACATTAACTGTTCCCTCTAAGTAAAGCAAATTAGCTTTAAGGACAGGTTTTCATTTTACTGTCTAACACTCAACTGGACTTTTGTGAATGATTTTTGTACATGAGATTGGTGAGCAGCTGATTCTGGGGGACGTGATATTCTTGTACACAGTTTTCACTTGCCTGTCACCTAAAACAACAGCTTTACCCAGCTGATGAATTGAGCCATCACTACAGCAGTTTTATAAGTTCTGAATTTCTGTTATTATGTTTGAAGTGGTTTTGCTTCTGTATGCTAAATTTTTTAAGAGGGTTTGATCTGTGATTTGACACACTTGACATTCCCCAAGTAAGTGGGTGATTTTTGGGACCCAAGCTGTGGAGAGCTTCAGCTTTCACAAAATTCAGTGTTTCCCAAGCATTAAGCTACAGGCTGAAGTGTTCACATGTTTCCAGGAGCAAGCAAGCCAAGTGAAATTTGTGTGAAAATATGTTTGTGGGAAGAGGGAAAAGCAGTAAAACTATACTCCTGTGGTATTGTTCTGCGGTGGTAAACCTTCACACGAAGTGACGAGGCCACTCGCCCCCACAAGGGTTCCCGACTAGCAGGAGGCGAGTCCGCAAAAGAGTACGGTCCGCTTCTCCAGGACAACGTCACTGGGAGGCCGAGGGCTAACAGGAGCAAACGAGCAAAGGAAATAAAGGAAGGACTCTCTCTTGGGTGAAAACAGGGACAGGTGTTTATTCCACTCCGAGTTCCCCAAAAGGAGAGCCCAGAGCACAGATTTGCATCAACTTTTATATTATACAACAATGTAACTGGCTCATCCTTTGGCAACCAATCAACAATCAACAGCGAGTGGTCTGATTTTACAGTGACAAATCATAAGACAAGAACAAAATGGTGTGAGATAACCAACCTATCACGAACTGACAACTATATAACAAAGTAACTAACTTAGGGACTTTCCATAACTGTTATGTAAGGATGATTGACATATAACGTAACCTAAAACTTTTATCCAATGAACTTACAGAAAACTTTATAGAACTTTACAGAACACAAAATGGAAGAACAAGGCAGCCATCTTGAGGCCTACCAGAACCTAACTCCAACTCAACAAAATCATGCACCCCTACATTGTTCCTACCTTGTTTGAAATTGCTGGCAGGTCTAAAGTACAAACACTTCTGGAATTGTCTAAAATAAAGGTTTTGTCTGCACTTAAAATTCTATAAAGGAAAAACATCAGTGCAGTGTTCTTCATGTCACACCTCACTCGGGTTTCACAGCCATGAAACAGGCAGAGGGAATTTTTTTGAGTTTTGTTATCTTCTAGAAGACTTCACCATTACTCTTATTTCTGAACTATTAGTGGTGCTTGATGCCTTTTGCAGCTGAAAAAATCCAAGTTTCCCTGTCCACTGAGCTGCAGTAATTCTCTTCCAGGTCAGAAAAGGTCCTGGAAGAGTTCTTTTTCTATTTGTCAAGGACAACTGGATATCCACACAACCATGTCATGCATGGTGTCCAGACAGGAACAAACTCAGGCTCCACTCACCTGCAAGTTTAAGGAGAAGAAAGGGGAGAGCAGTAGCATGTGAGCCCAGGGTTGTTTACTGACAGGGTTGAGTCAGTGAATTACCACTTTTTCCAGTCCTTATCTCTCTGCCTGCTTTCTGTCAAACTTTTGCTGAATTGAACAAGAGTCATGCCATGTATGACCCCTTTTATGTCTGCAAATTTTGATGTCCAGAAGAGAGTGAGCAGACTTTGTTATGCGCTGTGATGTCTTCCCCCAAATCTGAGCCCAGTGTGTAAGAAAGTACAACTATGCTGTACTTTGAAGCACTCACAAAAATGTCTAATGTCAGATTTCTATTAATATTGTTATTATTATTTTATTATTATTCATTCAGCTCCAAAGAAATTAAATTCTAACAGTTTTTTGCTAAAGAAAAACATGCAGGTTTTCCTTTTTTTTTCTCTGTTACGCCTTTCATTTTTCCCAGTGGATATGCTGAGTTTGAGGGCCCAGCTCCCCCAAGGTAACTGAAGGATCAGGGCTTATCTTGCAGGAAACCTGGAGGTTACAAAATAATTTGCTCACCTATTCAACAATTAATTATAAATTATGTAAGCAGGGAGGGGAACTCAGCTGGCCAGATATGATGTCTCCACTACTTTTATGTTGAGGCATATTGCAATCTCTGAATCCACAAGTCCACATTTTCTGCTCAGAGCAATGACAAAATTTAGTACCAATGTCCCCTTTCAATACAGATTAAATCAATTAATGCAAACTAATCAGATAGTAATTCAGGATTTTGACAGAAATACAGTAATTTGTGCAAATGTTGTTGTGAAAAGTATGTAAGTCACCCATCCTGAGCAAACCACAGGATCAGCGCTTTGTAAGGTAGCAAAGTGACATAAAATAAACACAGAAAGTTGTCTCATGTCATCTCAGGACCCAGTTAATGTGCTGTCATTAGCAGCACCACAAATAATTAGACTGCTTAAAACTCCAATGCCTTGCTTTAATTAGCTTAATGATTGGATGGGGGTGTACAATTTTAAATGCATTCAGGTGCCGTTTAGATCAGAGGAGAAAATAAATAAATATAAAGAAATTTCATAAATATAAAGAAATCTGTGGACTGACTAAACCCACAAGATTTTCAGAAAGCATTTATAGAAAAGCTTTTCCGATGGAGTTTGATCCCAAACAGGTCAGAATTGATGAGTGTGTTGACAACAACTTGTAGAGCAGTTCTTCAGCCATGACTTAAAAAACTTTTTTTTTAATGTTTTTTGGTTTTGGGGGTTTTTTTGGTTGGTTGGTTGGTTGGTTTTGGTTTTTTGTTTGGTTTTGGTTTTGGTTTTGGGGTTTTTTTTTGGGTTTTGGGGGGTTTTTTGTTTACTTTTTTCAGAAGGATCCAGGACAGCCTGAGATATGAGAGATCCCAACTCTCTGTCAGGCACATGGAAAACTAGGAGCAGCTAGAACTCGTCTTTGACCATCACAGGCTGCCAGCTCGTCACAGCCACAGTCCTGCCTTGTAAAGCAGGGAGTGCAATGAGGAAGGGCATGAGGGTGCAGTGGAAATGATGCTGAAACAGAACAGCAGATTATAAGAGAAGAAACAATTGAAATGGGCATCAAATCCTGATACATGGACATGTCAGGAGACCAGAAAGAAAAAATATAGTAAGGTTATTACCTGAACACAGGGACAGTGAAAAGGCTGCTCTCAATCTGTTTATGTCAGTGGTTTCCTCTTAGCAAGCAGCTAAATTATAAGTATTTCTGAGGTTATAAAGCTGTTGAAAAAAGCAAACTCAAAATTATGGCAGTTATGTGCTTTTCACAACAAACACCCGAATTATATAAAACAAGGGGAAGAAAAATGACACAAACAAATTGTCTGAGTGGAGATTAAAGGCTTTAAATTTATTTACTGTATAAACAGAGCACATCCATATGAGATACATGATCACAGGCTATAAATATTTCCAAGTTAAAAATGAAAAATGGAATTATTAACCAGCTGTGCTAACAGACAATCCTTGCAGCTTGCAATGAGGAAAAAACCCTAATGTTGAAAGATTTATTAAAAGCTTCAGAACCTTCTGAAAACCTAGCCGTTCCTATTGACAGTGTTGTCCTTTTCTGAAATTATATTTATTTGCAGACCTATAGGCCAGGAAATGTAGTGTTGCTATTAATAGTAGCAGCCCACAGACTATGTTCTGCACTTGGGAGGCCACACGACTGAGGCAGGTCAGGTTTCCTTTGTTCCATTTCATCTTGATGTCACTGGAGCTTTGTTTTAACTTGTTTTAGCCCTAACAGTGATTTTTAGTGGCCAGCTGGCTGTGGCCAATCTGTCTTACTTTTGCCAATCTTTGTACAGTGTAACCACAGTTTCTGGGCAAGGTGGCAGTAAGAGGGAGTTATTTTGTGGAGAATGAGGTATTTATTACACTAGAGCAGTGTAAGGATTTATGACTGCATGGAGTGGTGCAAAGCAGTGCAGGCATGGAAGGAGAGCAGTGATAACAGAGGGGAAGTTACGGGGTAGGTATGAGGCATGGCAGAGGCTGAATATTAGAAAATGTAAAAAATTGCTCCCCCAAGGTGAATCAAAATAATCAGAATGGCAAGGAGGGAAAACTGAAGTTCATCCTGTTGAAGCAGTACCACTCTTTTGTGTAACTGAGCTTTTTACATAGTAATATTCTTTATTTTCCTTTATTTTTCTCTAATAATTGAACCTAGGCTCATGAAAATCTTTTAGAATTACCACTAACACCATAAAGATTTTATTGTTATTATTCATAATAATAATTATTGGCTTTATGTCAGTGGTGTGTCCTCTTTTTGCCCATAACAAGTTTTATGAACGTTGATAGCGGGGTAGACATTCACTTACTTTAATTCCTTTAATATCAGGACATGCAATAAAGCAGTTATTTTATGAGAGCAGGGAGTTCTTAAATTACTCCCAAATAATCACAGAATATTCCGACTTGGAAGGGACCAACTAGGACCAACAAAGCCCAAGGCCCAAGAGTCCCACCACCATTTCAGTTGCTTATCGGTGATTAGGGCAACAAATGAGCCAAGGATATGTTCTCTCACCTGCACTTAGAACAGTGTTATAAAAGGCACAAGGAAGCTTACTTAGGAAAAGAGCCTCTCAGGTGGGACACATGAGCTGGGATAAATCACCTTTTTCTGGAGCTGAGACAGGATGCACCAGCTGGGAGCTCAGCCTTGTAGGATGAACGTGACATTAGGGCACAACTACTACTTCTATATCCTGTGTCAAATTTCTGAGTCCTGGAATTTTTCTGGAGCTTCAGCATATTTCTGTATCAACCCCACACTTGTTTAGAAATCCTGCAGATCCCAGGAGAAGGCAGGAAGTTTGGGCAGCCGGGCAGTGAGTAGCTGGGATGTAACTGCGAGTTAGCTGTAGCTGTGCTGATTTGATCTGTGCACCCTTTCAGCTCTGCTGCCTGCCTCTCTAATTCAATTTCCTCAGCCCTAGCCTTCTCATTCTCACAGTACAGAGAACTCATTTGTTTCAGCATGAGGAAGCAGGCACTTTTACATCTAGAGCTGATGGCCTTGAAGCAGATCCCACAGCGCCTTTCAGGGACCACAGAGCAGCAAAACAATTGAGTACTTCAGGTCCATGCAGACAAGAATGCTTTCTGTCTCTCTGTGGTCCAAGCACCAGCTTCTGGTCCCAGGACCATCTGCAACGGGGGAACACAATCTGAACAGAATTTATACCCTACAACACTGTGGTTTTTAACAAGAGATTTTCACTCCCTGCCTATCAGTGGCTACTGCTCTATTGTTTTGGTTTGGTGTACATGTCTGGCCTCCAAAATCCCTGCCAGATTAAATGTACAAGAGAATCTTCCACCTGTCTCACAGAGAGAAGAAATTCAGTGTGCTTAGTAAGGGTTAGACTTGCTGAGCAATGACCTGAGGCAGAGTAACAAGTTTTGTTCATGATGAATAAAAGCTACCAGGATTTCATAGATGCCAGCCTTAGCCCTACAAACCATCTCCCACACCCTTGGGAGCAGCAATGTCTAATGTGTGGATCCTGGAGGCACTTTAAAAGGGAACTGCTCAGTGCTGTCATGAGAGAAATTCAGCAAGGTGCACCTAGAAATAAAGCATTATATGTTTAAAGGTCTGTCAGGATCAGGCAAACAGAAATCTTTGCTGGATTTAGCTGTGTTTATAACAGCAGTTCTGACAATCTCCCTCACTGTCGATATTCAAGAGCCATCTGGACACAGTCCTGTGCCATGTGCTCTGGGATGACCTTGCTTGGGCCACGAGGTTGGACCAGATGACCCAGTGTGGTGCCTTCCAACCTGACCCCTTCTGGGATTCTGTAATCTCAGTTTTAGGTTAGCACAAAAATCCCACCCACATCTCAGAATAAATATTTAAACTGTCGTGGATGGTGTTGGACATTGTTCAGGTGATTTGATCTAACCAGTCAGCCTGGACCACAAAAGCTATCAGTGCAATGGTCAGTACAGCACTCCCTCTTTTTCCTAATGAAATTAAGGGTCTGTTCTGTTGTTGTAGCTGACAACATTAACTTCTGTATTAGCACTAAATTATGCTGCTCACAACAAAGCACCCTCGCCTGACTGCCCATGCCAGAACTACTCACACCATTTTTATTTCATTTCCATGGGCTGGTTTGATCTGAAAACCAATGATAAAAACACAGACTTGAAAATACAGGACTAGGTCAGCAATGTGTTGTCTTCTACAGAGCTGTGAAATCAGAGTAGAGGATGTGGGGATGTTTACTTAAAACCTGATTTTATTTCAGTGCTTCCCTGCAAGTAGCCTTAGTCTCTCAAAAAGTCCTGTTCCTGAAACAGCCAGGTGGGCCACTGTGACTCATCACATCCATTCTCTTTTCGCGTTGTTAGCATTTCACTGGGTGTCATATCCTTTCCAGTAAGCCATTGGTTCCAGTGATGTGCTGTCAGTTTAACACAAGGGCACAGAAAAAGTGGCTGCAAATCTGGAAGCTGCAGAGAACAGTTCCTTTCTGTTCACATCCTCCCCTTTATTGGTCCTTTGCACCAAAACCAGTTGTCTAATGGTACTGTACTGGCTTTTCTGGTCTCACAGTGACTAATGCCCAGTGCCCTGTTGCACAATGCTGTCACACACAGCCAGCTTCATCTTTCCCTGTCTGAATCCCTTCTGATCTCTCTGTTTTTCCTCAGATCCTCCTGACATGCAGTTCACACAGTGGGAAATGAGTGGGTAGGAGAAAGCACTCAAATGAAAGCTAGACTTGGGCGAGGATCTCTGGTGGATTGGGAAAGACTCCATCTCACATTGCACTGCTTGATTTTCTTTCCTGTGGAGAAAAGCGTTTCATCTTCAACAGAAGATGGCTACATTCCTAGAAGATTTGACATCCAAGGGAGAAACTAGACACTGACTTTCCAGAAACTTTTATCTACATGTGAGGTTAATTTTCCTACCCCAGTGAAAAGTTGGAGCTATCAGTGGAAAGAAAATGAGCGCTGGGTCACAGTATCAGGATTACAATAGCTTCAGGCTCCAGGTGTTGATTTCTGATGGGAACTGGAAGAACTTAAAATGAGTTACAAGATACAGAGACCAGAAATTAAGTGAATTCAGGAAAAACACATTGAATGAGATGCAGAGCTAAAAGGAGACCTTGCAGTGGTTTACTGGCATCCAGATCCAAATGCAGTTCAGAGGTTCCTTTTGCCAATAACTACCAGGCCTGACAGCTGCCTGCAAGAACAGAGTGCTTCCATTTTGAATAGCAGCATTTCCTACAGCCAAGGTTAGACTACCACATGTGCTCTGGCACTTTCTCATTCAGGGGCTGAATACCTGCTCTCCAAGGCTGTCAATCTATGTCGGAAGAGCGGCCAAACCTAAGAATGCAGATTGAAGCCCCACCTGACAGAGATGCTCGTATCATGCCTAACTCATGGTCTCTTGCTTGGTCTGCTCCCGTTTTGAAGGCTCCTGAATTCCTGAATGGAATGCAGGCAATGGCCAAACTTCACAAGGAAGGTAAGCCTTGCACAAGCCTTCCTGGAGCTTGGTGATTAAGGCTACCTCTGGAGAGCAGGGCTTTCATTGACTCTAGAAAAGAAAGCCTGCAGCCAACATCCCCAAATTCCAAATATTCTGAGCAGGAGTGGTTGTATGAGAGTTCTCCAGTTCCACTGGCCTGTAGTTACCCTACCAAGGATATCCCAGTGTACTTAGAGACTTAGTGCCAAAAAGTGCTCTATTCTGTATTCTGACAAGAGAATGAAATTAAAGGTTTATAGGAGTTTAGGTACATTCCTATGCTTGGTACATTCTGCCAGCTGTCTCTAGGCTGCTCCCACCTGAATACACCAGCATGGATCTACACTGCCTCTGTCACTAGACAAAATCACCCTGGACACCCTTCAAGACTTCCTAAGGTTCCCCATTCATTCATCTTTATGCCCAGCTCTTTCAGTTGGATTTTTTTAGGTAGTGCAGAATCTACATGAAGGTTTTCAGTGTGCCCATCTCATTGAAATTATGAAGCTTCTCTAAAATCTGGTCTGAGGACCTTCAGTGCTCAGTGTAACACAGCTTAAAAAGTTTTAAATCCTTGTCCTTCTGCCCATTGTCCTCTCTAACTACATTAATTTTTTTTTCTGTCAGCTCTGTCCTTTATTTCAGCAAACTCTTTCTCTCTCTTGTAAACCATCTGCCCTTATCTTTGGCTGGAGGTTAAGAAAATTCTTCTGTCTGATGTTGATCAACCAGCAGGGAATGCTTACAGCATCAGCTAGCCAGTCTCTATTTTACCTCCCAAGAAAGAAAACAAGAAATTCTCCAAGCCAGCTTCCCACAGCCTGGAGGGCCTGGGATTTACAGCCTGTTTGAACTCTCACAGATGGTAACACACCAGGCTGCTGCAACACCACGCTCAGTGGCTTGTCCAAAGGCACTTCCTCAGACTGATTTATTTGTTCTCTCAACTTCAACAAGGTTTTGTGTTTGTGTCTCTCTTTTTTCTCTCATTTTCCAGACTATCCCAACTGGACACATTAGGCCACGTGCCATTCCTGTCCACCTAGCAAAACACATTGAATTTGGGGAGGAAGGGAGAAACTGGGGCCAGATATATTTGGCATTTTGGGAGGAAAAAGGGGCAGGAATATGCAGAAAGCTTGCCTGAGGAACCCCCTGTGTGGTGGTACGTCTGAACAGTAAACTGTCTGTCTACAGATAAAGGAATATATGTCTATGCCTGGAAATGTGACTTTGCAGTACTTGCTTCTGTGGGCTTTATTTAATTGTGATACATGCAGCAGTCATAATAGCTTTGGCACAACATCATTTGTGTCTTAATTAAATGAAACATGCTGTTCAGAAACAACGCAGCCATGGAGTTTGGGAAACACTTGAGATATGCCTTCTGCTCACAGGCTCAGCCTGGAACCACAAACAAAGGAGGCAGCCTGTGTTTGTGTATCTGTGTATGCATATTTGCATAAAAATAAATTATCATACAGCCCTTTCCTGCACAGTTCCTGATAATTTCATCAGTTTTAATGCATTAGCAAAGAAAATGAGGAAGTGACTATCAAAGGGTGAAAGGATAAATGGCACTGCTTTCAACTCAGCAAGCCATCAGGAGCCCCTATCATCTGCATAGTTTAGTTTTGCTTTGACAAACACCACCTCCTCTCCTGGGAGGCTCTTGAAGACATGGTGAGGTTGATACCAGCCTTATCACAAGGAACCAGGACAATAACTTGGAAGAACAGATACAAAGCCAGAATATACTTGTGAAGGAAGAAAATGAAATGAAAGGAAGCAAAAAGCTAAAATGCTTTCAAAGAGGGATTTTCAACAACAAAAAAAGAATTTTTAAAAAATTAAAAAAAAAAAAACCACACAGATGCCCACATTACCTTTTTGCAGTACACAGTTTGACTGAGAATGCAAGATTTCACATATTATTTTTGCTGAACTCAAATGTATCATCTGATAATGGTATCCTACACACAATGGCAGTATAACAGGATAAAGAAAACAAAATAGAAGTTATTCAGAGGTACAGTTTACAGTTATTAAGGTTTGTTAAGACTGTTTCTAAAGCCAGTTCTCCATTTTGTGCTTTTGCCAGAAATTAGTGTGAGTGTGTGTATGTAAAATGAGAACTGATTTACCTATTGCTAATCTACAAGAGCCCTTCTACTTTTCTCTTTCACTTCTTCTGGTATTATATCACCAATTTATATGCCCCTGACTCTGAAACTCTACTTCTAGGTACCAAAAGCCATAAAATTAAAGGACCCTTTCAAATCTAATTGTGACTTCTAAACACCTGAAAACACTCTTAATCATTCTGAGAATTACATTTGACTCATTCCCATGCCAAACAGCCAAAAAGTATATTATGTTTAGAGCAGAGATTAGCAGAGAGACATAAAGTTGGTTTCTTTTATCAAGGATGAAACTGGACTAGTAACAAAACCCGAAGCTTGAGAATCACCATCTGGATCACTCAGCTGTTGAAGAATACAAAGTACCAGAGATCTACTTCTTGCCCCAAGATTCCTACCATTATTTGCTTTTCTGTACTTTTTCAAGAAAGCTCTTATACAACTTCTGGGTATTAATTGAGGTATTGTATATTTTAAAACAGATTTTTAGCATTGTAACACATTTTGTTTGGGAGCTTTTTTTCCTTGCCATATGATCTCCCTAAAGCTATTTCTTCTTTATTGCTAAACATAAACTCTGAACAAAAATTATTTTCCCTGCCAAAACACTCTTTTTCAAGTCAGTTGCACTTTTGCATGAGAAAAAGCTGTAGGGGATTGTCCCCATGAACTTTGAATGTCTTTCCAGTCTTGGCTGAGAATAGTTCATATGACCTATAAATCTGGCTGCTACCCTGTTTGAATAAAAGCTGCTTTCTTAAATTAAACTGCTGCAGCAGGCAGGCTGTAGAACATTTTAATTTCTGTATTTCTGTGCATAGACCCTATCCTGTAAATCTCACTTCCGTATTCCCTTCTCCAGTGATGTGACAAGGCATTTGTTCAGCATTTCAGCTGCATGTCTAATGGGAAGTATTGGACCAAACTCAAGACAATCCAGTCTGGTTTTGTCTCTCCAAAGTGACCGTTTTCATGAAAATGGAACAATCTGCTAACCACACAAGAGTTCTTCCTGACCTCTAAGAAACACTGGCTCCAACACTGGCAAAATACATAACACGAATTCCACTAAATTCATCTCAAGAGAACAAAAACTTGGATAAATGTTCTGAAGCAATTTTGTGGACCTGTGATGTTTTGTCACAGCCTCCTGTGTGAAATAGTGTTGTTTATTTCTTTATTATCACATTAAATGTCCCCATTGTTACTGTGGTTTAGGAGAGCAGAAGTTCCTGATCTCTCATCTTCAATCCATGTGTTAATGAGTACATTCTATTATTATTTTCCATTACTATTACTTTATATTGTCATTTCTATATCTATACCTGCATCTGTAATAGTATCACTGCATTTACCCATGCCACTGGTGTTATTCACAGATAATTTATTGCAACTGCATTTACCCAAAGCAAACAAATCCACTCTCAAAAGAAATAATCAAAGCCCAAGATCTTTCATTACAAGTTTTCCATGTTTGAATTAAAAGTGCAAAACAATTGGTTGATATATTGGGCTAATAGCTTAACTGGATTTGCAGAAAAAAATTATTAGCAAATGTGTGAAATACAATCAAACACAAAAAAATTCCCTGAAATATGAAGCCAATTAAATTAAATTTTTGGAGATTAATTTAACATATTGCTGGATTTTGTCCTTTTTTTTCTTTTTCTTTGGGCCAGTATTTAGAATTGAATTACTTCAGTAAATGCTTTGGTTTCTTTAGTTCACTGCCCTAGTAGGTGCCTGAGAAATGTTTTTTATAAATGTAATCAGCAGTTTTGTGCAGCTTTTTTTTATTATTGTTATTCTTAGTATATATATGGGAAGATTGAGACTTTGGGATGATTTGATTCTGTAGTTACAACTAATTAAATTCTAAAATGTTTCCCAGCAACTCTGTTCAGTGCACACAGGTTTTTTCCAAGGATCACCTAAAATAGTCTACAATATTTACAGAAACTCAACAGATTTTACAATTGTGCTAGACATTCTGAATAGAAAAGGCAGTGCAAATACAACACCTCTGCACACACTGTATTTATTTAGTACTGGGCACACAAAGTTTGGAAAGGTGAGGTTTAGGGGGTTTTTTCCCATAGGTCAACCACTGGAATGTCATTTGCATCTTTAACTTAATGAAAAGGAAAAAAAAAGCCTAAAAAAGCATTTTTTGCTTAGGAACAGGGTGAACAGTCTGTGGCTGAATAACACCAGTGTCACAGGTTATACTTTCATTACTACGTCTTGACAGCAGAAGAACTTCACTACAAATTTTTAGTGGAACTAGCAAAGGACAGGAGAAAAATGCCGCTGTTGAAGCACGTGGGTACAGATTTCATCTCATCACAGGATCTAGCCATTTTAATCAGTTTTTTTGGTTTGGGGTTTGGTTCTGTTTTTGTGGGGTTTTTTTGGTGTTTTGTTTTGTTTTGTTCTAGTTCGGTATGGTTTTTTGTTGGTTTTTTTGTGGTGTGGTTTTTTTGTGGTTTTGTTTGGGGTGTTTGGGGGTTTTTTTTTTTTGTTTTTGGGGGTTTTTTATTTTGGTTTTGGGTGGTTTGTGTTGTTTTTTTTTGTTTTTTTTTTTTTTTTTTTTGTGGAACCCCCACATTAAATAAGCTTTTGTTTCTTCCAAAGCCCTCTTCTTTCCAAACTTTTCTTTAGGTGAGTGTTTGTGTGGGTGTGTTTCCTAAGGATATCCATGAAGCCTCCCTCCTAGTGACCCCAAAGAAATTTCAGTAAGATTTTTTTTCCATGACAGAAAAAAAAGTCAGCAAGTCGAATGAAGGCAAAGTGCTACCAAATCAGAGCAATACATGAAGACACAGAGAAAGACACCTTCAGTAGACTAAAAAATTCTTCACAGATTAATGATAAGAATATGGAGAATGTTCATTGTTTGGTTTGCATAAGAAGGCACAAAAGTGGGTGTTTGTGGTCCTCCCCTCCCCTTCCCTTCCCTTAATATTATTTTACCATTGGGAAAAGCCTGCACACCCACACTAGTGAAACTCCGATTTAGCCTACCTATGGTTTATGACAGAATATTCTCAGTATTTTACTGAATGCCTTGTCATGCAGGTTGCTCAACGACTCAGGAAAATCTGGAGGAGAAAAAATGCTATGCATAATTGAAATTCAGCTCAGTGCCAACTGGATGTGATAAAAAGATCAGAGAAGCCTGCATCAAAATGTTCCAGCAGCTAGACAGGGGGAGAAATACACCCACTCACCTTTAAGGAAATGTCTCTGAAATTAAAAGATGTTTTAATAGCAATGACTTTTTTTTTTCTTTTTTTTTTTTTTTTTTTGTATTCTGAAGGGTGTGAAGTAAGTGTGTTTCAAAATGTATTACATATTCATACAGCTGTATTGAGTTTAAAAAAAAATGCAGACCAGCTCAGGGACAGCTGTGGCACTGATAGAAACACAAGAAGATGGGGATCATGTAACCCATCTCCTCTTCTGAATTCTTCTGAATCGTTTCTGACAGAGCTGTGTCCCACTGTGGGAACAGAAGGGTTTACTTCACTGTAGGGAGCAAATTGCTCCTTGTATAGACCTCCCTGTTCAAATATCTAATTTTCCTCTTTTTTCTCTCAGATAATTGCAGCATATATTAAAATTAGGAGGGAAGTTTTTGGTGTGGGGGCATTTTTTGGGTTTGGGGAAATTTTTTTGTTGTGGTTTTTTTGGTGGGGTTTTTTTTTCATCTGTTTATTTGGTTTGGTTTGTTTTTTTTTCTTTTTTTTTTTTTCTTTAATCAGGATTTCTTTAAAATAGAGCAGGGAAAAGGTTTTATGACACAGGTATTGGTGGGAAGGTATTACTGTGTCTATAAACCTCATTACAATACCAGTGAATTTAATGGGCACGTCCTCTTTGACAGGATAAAATGATAGATGATTTTTGAGATAAAATTATGGATGTTCTTTGCTGCTGGACAAAATATTTCCTCTTATAGGACCAGGACACTAAGAAAATGCAAAACTCAGATATTTTAAGAAGTTGGAGGAGAAAAAAAAAAGACTGTATCCCTTTTGTAGTTATGCACTGTAATTTCATGATTATGAATTCAAATTCAGTATGCTGAGCTATTCTTTTTTTCTGATTTCCAATACAACTGTTAGAGTCACTAAAGCAGGATCAGGTTATCCAGCTCCTCCTTCTGGAAGATTGTTTTTCTCCTTCTAAGCACTCCAATGTTGATTACTGTCCGTGGGTCCAGAAAAATGGAACTTCAGCCCCTGTAACGCCACTCTTTTGTAAGAAAGGAAGAGTGGGAAAGCAGGAACTACCATCCCACAAGGATCAGGGATGCTGCCAGGGGATGTTCCTGCTGTGCTGGGGAAGATTCTCACTTGGCTGAAAACTCCCTGAAAACATCAGTCCTTAGTGCCAGTTCTGCACAAGCTGGGACACCTCAAAGTGTTGTAACCCTCTCGAACTAAACTCCCTGCTTCAGAGAATCGTGCTTATCAGTAGTCTGGCCATGTCTGGTCACAAAGACACCTAAAGAAATTGCAGTGTTTGAATCAACTCTGGCTTTCTGAAACTGTTTATGCTCTGGATTTAAAGCAGGCCGTGAAGCTGTGTTTCATTTTCTTCCTTTAGGGCACAGTGGCATCTAGTGGTCGCACACGGAGCGAGTGAAGAAGATAAAAAGTATATTAAAAACTAGTTTCCCTTGTCCCTTCTCACTTCCCCCTTTTCCCTTTCCTTTCCTTTCCTTTCCTTTCCTTTCCTTTCCTCTCCTTTCCTTTCCTTTCCTTTCCTTTCCTTTCCTTTCC
>JBBMKD010000115.1:10737050-10754476 GCA_037834095.1 Argya squamiceps | reverse complement strand
AGGCCTCGGGAGACCTCCAGGGTAGCGCCAAAGACGCCACCCCTTCCCTGTCTCCCTCACAGACCTGGTCCTCCACAGGGAAAGAGGAGCTGGGAGAGCAATCCCTGGTAGATTATTACCTATCTTTCCTGTAAACTCAGATGTTCTTTTTCAAAAAGAGGAAATATCTTACAGAAATACCAGTGTCTCCAAGTATCAGGACCCCAGGATTAGTAATCCAGAAAAGTAAACATCTGATTTTACAATTATCTCCTTTTTTAGTTGCAAGTTCTATTTCTGCTTTGATTTCATCATGGTGGTTTGGTCTGGGATTTTTGCTTTTATGTTTTAGGTTTTTTGCTTGTTTGGGGGGTTTTGGGGTTTTGGTTGTTTTTTTAGTATTATTTTTGTTTATTTTTGATTTGTTTGGTTGGTTTTGGTGGGGTTTTTTTGGGTTAGTTAGGTTTTTTTTAGTTGAATATGATAAGATGAGCCTGGTGAAGATAACCTGATGAGAATCATTGACCCAAACAAATTGTCTAGGCTGTATTTACAATTCTGTCATACCAACACTGCTGTCTGTTACCACCTTAGGTAAAGCAAAAAAAAGGACAGAAAATATGGAAGATATGTAGCAGCTAGAATTGGGTTCCCAAATTAAAATTATGTGTTTTACTTCAGGTAAACTCCATACTCCCAGTGCAGCACAGCCTTGTCAGAAATGATGCAGGTGAAATTTATTTTGAAAAGGAGAAAGGTAGAAAGGACAATAATCCATGAACCTTCATTACTAAAAAAAAAAAAAGTACCTATATATGTATACAAACTTACATGTAAATTTATATAAATGCATAAAGTAAAGACTTTACCTTGGAGATGAAGCTATTCAAAATCTTAATATATTTCGGAAATTCACTATATTCCTCATCTATAATTTCTCTGTAGAAAACTAAAAAAGAAATATTATGAGGAAGCTATGAATCACATTCAGATGCACTTATTTTGGGGGGAACAGATATTGCAGAAACAAGGAATTGTGTGAAGAGGTATTGCCCATACATTTTGAGATTACAAAATTTTACCATGTTTACTAAAACACGGCTTGCATATATTTATTCCTAGCTCTGCAAATTAGCCTTCCATGAATCTTTTAGAAAATCTCTTTTTTTAAAAATTATTTAGAATGAGATAATAGAAAATACTTACTCAAAGTTGCAATAATTACTAAACAAAATTGATTGTGCAATGGTAGACATCTCCTTTATCTGTAGGAGCTGATTGCTTTGAAGGAAAAGGCAGTCTGGGATCTCAAAATATATCTGATTGATTTTTTTTTTTTTTTTAATTAAATGTAAGTAGGAAATTTTCAGTTCTTTTTTCCTGGGCATTTGTGATGAAAAATGCATAGCATAAATAAATAGGGTTTTTTTTCTATTATTGAAGAAAACTTATGTGTTCAGTCACCTGTGGTTAGATGGGATTTTAGGAAGAAACTCCTCTTTCTGAGGGTGGTGAAGGACTGGCACAGGTTGTCCAGAGAGGCACAAACAGTTTCCATTTTTCATCTTATTCATTTTTCAGTTTTCTGTGTCTGTCAGCAAATCTATTCCATCTTCAGGAACACATTTTAGCAATGCTACTGATCCCTCAAAACACAGCAAAATAAATTCTGACAAATTTTAATCATAAAAGATACCTCTTTTTAAAAATGCCTAAATTGCTTTGAAATACATAATTCTGACTTTTCCCAATTTTCCTATGTTTCGTTCTGTATGTTTAAAAATATCTTTGCGGCATAGTTTGGGCCTATTCACTTCTAGGTAAGTCAATTTTGCTGCCTCATGAAATTTTGTGCAAATTTGTCATTTGAGCTAGGGAAAAAAAACCCTAGGATGTATGTGCTGCTATCCTGAATAAGGTTAAGAACAAAATATCATTAATAAATAAATCTATAATAGTAAAAATATTTGTCCTATACGTTTGGATTCCACAGTTTTACAAAGGAAAATAAGTTTTTTGAGTTCCAGCATGGTCCTTTTTACAGCAAACATTTGGGAAAAGTGCATACATTTGCAGAGGTGCAGTCATGAACTAACCGGAAAATAGTTTGGATTTCGGGGTTAGATTTCTCCACATTATTTTGTCTTGCACAAAAAACCACCCCGAAACTTCCAACAGGTGTCTAAATAGCTAAAGGTCGGCATAGAGACAGATGATCACTGCTGCATCTTTAAACAGAAATCACCTTCTCTAGATATTTTGCTTAGACCAATCACACAAGAATCACAAAAAACCCACAACTAATGAACCAACAAAAATTCTAAAATGGAATTAAAAAAAAAAAAAGCAAAAAACCAAATTACTGTTCTTTTTTTGTGTAGTGTGAAATCACAGATCAATACTGTGACACTTGACCCAGAGAACTTAAATCTAGTAAAATTTAATTTTTGCAACATGAATATGGAGAATGAGGAAAGTACTGGAAGGATACTGAAGAAAGGAAAGACTGTTAGATGCTCCAAAGAACACATATTGCCATGCAGAACTTTTCCTTTCTGAAATTACTCAGGTAATGGTGAAAATAATTAATTGCAAACTTAAAGCCTCTTTTAGATGGAGTGAGTTGCTTCTATTATAATCTTCATTTTTATCTTGACTACAAACAGATATTTGACTGGGAGTTCACACCAGTACAGATACACCCTTTTTGCTTTTCATTCCAAATCTGTCTTTCATCACTGAATTCCACTTTCTACTTGTTTAATGTAATGGTGTCAGTAAAAATTTTGAATTACAGCAGGAGAGAGTAAAAGAAGGTGACCTGGGGTGATGTTTCTTGAAACTTTTCTTTGAAGACAATTTAAAGTCACACTGAGGAAGACGAAAGACAAAGTTTTCTGGGACACAAAAATGACAAAATTTTTTTCTGTCTTATGTGAGGGTTCTTCACTGTTTAGAATGTTCCCTTTTCTCACACTTTTAGTTGTTTCCATGTTTTCTGTCTCCTTACAAAGACACTTTAGGATAATAGCATTTATTGTGATATTACAGCCATCAAGAAGCTAAAAGACATGTCAGCCTCAGGTCTTTTTCTCACACAAAAATTAACAATTTCAGGCTGCAAGGCAGCTGAACATCCATGGGGTGACCCACTATCCAACGTGAGAAAAGTGGTATAACTTCATCCTGTAGTCAGACACGTGAACTTTGTTTTTGACCTAAAAACAAGGAGAAGATAAGTGATGCTATGACATATGCATCTATCTATATTGTATATGCTTATAATTCATGTTTTTAAAATGTTTAAAAATAAGCATAGAGAAACAGACAGAACTCTGTATTTTTCTAGCAAAACTACCCAAAACCAAACAAAAATGACCTTATTAAGAGGTATAAATGTAAAGAATTAGTCGTGCCAGCCTTCCAAAACCTCACCTGACTGGAAAACTGATAATTTGAGCACCCAAGATATTATATCAGGGGTTTTTTGATTATGTTTTATTTACCTCTTTCTCAGACAACAGCAACCCAATTTAGGCAGGAAACCAAAACATCTGCTCACCTTTTTTAAGTGACAGTTTAACATGGTAAGGACAGAATTGTAAAGTTTCTGCTCCTGCTCATTTAGGTCAGATCCAAGTTTTATATTCCAAAACACAGAATATATTACCCTTTTAACAACTTCAATGCTTAATTACAAAAACACATTAAAAATTTCATTTTAATTCAGCTTGCCCATAACTCAATCTGAGTATAGAATCAATACTTCACAATAAAATCTTTTTTTATTGTCATTGATTTAAATTTTTTTTTGGTTGGCTGGTTTGTTTTGGGCTTATTTTTTTGTTGGTTGAGTTTGTTTTGGGCTTTTCCACTGTTTGTTTGATAGTTTGTTTGTCTGTTGTTTTTTATCTGTATTGTCTTGTCTTTTCTCACTCTCCCAAAGACTCACCATAGTCTGTTGTCTCAGTAAAACTGCCCTCATAAAAACTCAGTGAAAAATTATTTGGGCAGGCAAGGAAAACACTAATGAGGAGATAAAAAATTTGAGGTTTATCTGTTCCAGAGAAAATTTCTGGAAACAGGCAAATTGATGAAGAAAATTTGGGCTCAGATATGCATAAGATTCTTATTTCGGTTATCATTTGGAATAATTAGATTTAGAGTCCTACATGGCTTAAATACTCTATTCAGAGACAAGTAGGGAATGTAACTGATAACAGTAAATTACTTGTGTAAAGATTGCATAGATAGTGGAAAACACATTTTAAAGATTTGAGTTAACTTCTGAAGTTTTTGATCCCAGGATCAGTTAAAGGTCCAGAGATTTCAAATTATACTTGAAATAAACTTTGTACACATTTTGATCTGAGATACTACTTCAGAGCTTGCACAGTTTCTGCCTGAGACTCTCAACCAGTACTTCATTATTATATGCAAATATATGCAGATTATGTTATAATGTCAAGACAAAGCAATGTCACTACAAGTCTATGGAGATGAAATGATGAATAATAAACTCAAATAAAATCAAGCTAATCCCAGAGTGTGCTTATTATATATTGTTGAAGTGATGATACAATGTCAGAATTATATTGGTGGATTTCCCTGCTGACCAAATTGTGGTGTCCACCTTGAAATAACAAAATATAAGGCCACTAGGAATTCACTTTTAATGTATCTTAGGATAGAAAAGCAATGCTGAACATACTGTTGGCATCAAGCAGTTTTACAAATTGTAATTTCTAAATTATTCCTTCATCTTTTCAATAAAATTTCCAAATGAAGAACAGTCAGAAGTGAACTGGAGGAAAAATTCAGTTACTACGTGGGTTGTAACTGGGGGGATAACAAACAAGGAAGAAGGAAGTCAGTCAGTTACTCATTTTACATAAAATATAATTCCATTATATAGTTGGCTTGCAATATCTAAGCTCTGCCAGGAGCACCAGTTGGCCAACACTCTCTAAAAAATAGGGTGCAATGGTGAAATGAGGAAACACTGTAGAAAACCCTAAGCAAGGTTCCCTTTTTAATCTGTTTTAGGAATGATAGGGATAACATCACCCTTGATCTGGACCAGGAGGTGCTTAGGTTTCAATTAAACCCTCATCACTGTGAGGCAGTGGGTTTCCTGACCTGAGCAAACTCTTAATTTTGGAGCATTTTCATTGGGAAATAATGAATAGGGGGTGGTGTCACTATCCAAGGATGAGACTTGAAGTGCAGTTGCAATGAGGTACCTATGCAAATATAAATCAGTGCATAGGCTTATAAAATTCCAGCTATTTCTTGGCAACTCTCCATGTTTCTGTTCTACACTAGAGAAATAAGAACTGTATCAACCTCCAATAAAAATTGAAGTAACTGTTTTGCATTTACAAAGGATTTACATCTTGCACATGGTTACTATGCAGCACCAGCTGCACTATAAATTCACATCCAAAACAGAATAAAACCATACTGCAAATTAAGACCAATCATTTTTACAGAAATCTGGAAAGAGGCAGTAGCTTAAAGTGGAGGAACAGAAACTGGATGAAGTGAAAGTTTTTGCAGAATGGCCACCCACTTCTTTAGTCTTCACACATGGTGTGCACAGACTTCTGGAGAACAAATTTCTTCAGGCATTTTTAGAGTTCAGCATTCCCGAAACAGACTCAGGATTTTCCTATCTTGTGCACAGTGAGGAGGGACCTAGAAAGGACAGGAATCCAACAGACCAGAAGAAAATTTATTGGGAAGGACATTTCCCCTGTGAGGGTGGAGAGGCCTGGCACAGGGTGCCCAGAGAAGCTGTGGCCCTGGATCCCTGGAAGTGTCCAAGGCCAGGCTGGACACTGGGGGCAGGAGCAGCCTGGGACAGTGGGATACATGTCCTGGTCCATAGCAGGGATGGAACAAGATGTTTAGGGTCTCTTCCAACCCAAACCAGTTTGATTCTTCCCTTCAGTTCTACAAGTTAGTAATGAAAATAAATGGTTTTGACACTCCAGTATGAAGGTAATAAAATACCAGGGAGATGTATGTTTTCTATCACTGCTATTGCCAAAACCTCTGGGAGTTTAGGGGAGGTTCTTTTGGTTTGGCTGGCTTTTGGTTTTGGCTTTTTGTGGGGTTTTTTTGTTTGTTTGTTTTGGCTTTTTTGTTTGGTTAGTTAGTTCGTTTTTGCTTTGTTTTGGGGTTTTTTAAATTTATTTATTTTATTTTTGTTATGACTTCTACTGCAAAATCCACACCAAATGGAAAGATTTGGCACTTTCTTGATGATGTTGAAGTACTTTTTGAAGCACTTTGGCCCAAGTGCTGTGGTGAAGGCTCAGCACTGTTATATGAAATACCAAAGAAAGGTTGGCCACTGTTGTTTCCTGGGCAAGCAAGGACACAAAGAAGCAAAGCCAGGCTCAAGCATGTGATAATCTCATTGTTGGATTCTCAATGATTACAATTCACTCCTCTGTCAGTCGTTACTCTGTCATGGAAAACATGAATGACAGAAATAGCACCACAGCCCTTTAGAATGCCCAAATAACATAACAAAAGTTGTGAAATATTAATTCTGCTTAGTGAATTTCAATTCTTTAGTATTTTGAACCTGATGCATCCAAAGCTGTGTTTTTAAACTTCTGGTTATGCATGCCTAAATATTGAAATGTGACAGCTAAGTTATGCACATAATATTATGGCCCGATTATGAGTTGCTCTTGGTGCTAAGGAAAAAGGCACTTGCACACCTCTTTTTTGGTGAGTGGGTTAATAAGAGGGAATTTGAATTTGTTGTTTTAGTTCAAAGATGTAACAATAAAACCAGCCAGTTATGAAGATGAAGTAGTATATAATTTCAATTGAAATCAGTAAGGTGCAAAGGGTTAAAAAATTTCACAATTCCATCAGGATTTAACATTAGAACTTTCCTTAAATTTCAGATATTCAGTTCTTTGTAGCTTAAAGATTTAAGATTTTGAAACTTATGTTTTTTACACGATCATATGCCTCCTTTTCTGTGTAATAATGTCATGACCTCCAGGCTCCATGCAGATCTCCCAGGGACTGACACAAATCTTGATGATTATGGGGAAATTTTACATACTGATTTAAGGTCCTTAATGTGAGATTACCTGTGTTTTCATCATACACCTGCATGCTTTTTATAACTTGCTTATATAAAAGACTCAAACGCACCAAACCTACAATAATACAGACTTATGAAACCACGATATTGCTGCAGTTAAAGATACTGAAGCTGAGAAGACTACCTTAGAGATGATAGCTCAGATTTGTAATTAGATAAACATCTTTCTACCTTATTTCCTGCTCCTCATACATCCTATCTCTTTCATTTGTTTTTGACAAGCCATGAGTAAAAGAGTGTGTCTGCCAAATATATTCTTGCACTGAAAGGAAATGAAGCAAAGATATATTTCCAACCACACAAGAATAGTGTCTCTTAAAATTGTAGACATGAATTTCAGATTACGCTTGCTGATCTTTCCTGATGATTTTTGCTCAGAATACACAAAATATGTACAGAAAAAGAGTATGTTTAGCCTGTAGATTTGTTCAGATGGAGAAACCAAATGATTATGCATTTTTTTCTGTTATATTAAATAATTTCAAGCTTCTGTTTCATTAATACAAGTTTATAAGAGAACATTGGAATAACATAGGAGTCATTTCACAGAATTGCAGAATCACAGAAGGGGTAATGTTAGAAGTTTCAATGGAGAAACTTCACAGATGGACTTTCTGTCTGGACTTTATAACACAGTTAGGGTAACAAAGGCAAAGGATTATAAAATCAAAATTATATTTAAAAATACTGACACAGATACTGTAGGTCTCGGTCTTCTTATCCATTTGATCCCCTCAAGGACCCTCACAAAATGCCCCAAGTGTCTTCAAAAGTCCTTAAACTGTTGAATCAGCTGTACACAAAAGCAACCAGAAAGTTTTAGGGACTTCCAGATAAAGCAGAAAAATAAAACTGTGGACAGATCAAGACGTCCATGGTTTGTTGAAAAATTAGACACAAGAAAGAGCTAATTTATTTTCACAGTGACATTATTAGATAACATTCTGTCAAAAAATCTTACATTATGGAAAAAAAAGTCTTGGAAATAACTAAGTTCTGGATCCTGAAGAAAGAGCCATAACAGAACAAAAAACAGAAGAAAAACAAACAAACAAAAAATCAAACAGGATTTCTTGACCATTAATTGATTTCACAGTTTTAGGTAACATCATTTCAGAATGACTATAATTATGAATATTTTCCCAGACTCTTTATGCTGAATTGGGAATTTCTATTTCATAATTCTATTTGAAGTGGTTTGAAAACTGCCAGAATGATTTTCAAATAAAGCCTGTTCCTAATTTCTTTGGCAATATATTTCTTAATCACATATATTTTTGCATGTATAAACTGATATTTATTTAGATGTCTAAAATTCTTGACAAATCCAAAAAGTTTTAAAGCTTACCTAGAGCACATTGCTGGCTAGGAAAAAAAATTCTCCACCTTCATCTGTATAAAGAAAAATATCTGCAACCATTCTCCTATGGAAATCTTTCCTGAAAAAAATGGTATACAGGAAACCAGGAATATGTTAAAACTATTGTCTTTGAAACAGTGTTTTTAAAATTATTTTGTAGATGTTTTATCCCATTTGTCAATTTGCATTATTTGTCCTCACTTCTTCATGGTCTGCAAAGAATAGGAATTTCAGCTTTGAAACCTAGTTCTCTAGCTGAACTTATAGATATTTCTCCTCCAGTTCCAAAACATTTCTTTGATCAGTCCACAGCAATAAGAGATGTGGTGCCCCTCATTCAAACATCCCTGGAAAATAATTTTTTAGGCATTGGATTTCTGAGGTGGAGCTCAGTATCAGAAACACAGCACAGTCCAACTGGAATATCAGTTTCTGAAAGGGAAACTGAGATTAAAAATGTGTGGAGAGAAAAAATTCTGGCAATCTTTCTATTGACCTTCCTCATACAAATATCTATGTGTCTAGAGTCAGGTTAAACAAATATTATCTATTGCCTGCTTGCACCCCGAACCACTCAAAACTATTTTCTTTCTTTCTGTCACCTTCTGGTTAATTTTTCCATCTTGTTCTCCATTCTTCCCAGGCACTTACTACCACAGCAACTGCTGTGTTCCTCCTGATAATTTTATTTTTTAGCCTACACACGCCACTTCAGCAACCCATCAGCCAGCAAAAAGGAAATGTGCAGCAGAGGGATTAATGTTGTTTGCAGTCATATTGGTTGAAATTCTGCCACCATTAAAATCTATGGGAGATTTGCAATTGATTTCAGCCGGGGTGAGGTTTCATTCCCAGGATATTGAAGTAGCCACAGCAGCACACAGAGGGAGCTAAATTTGAAACCACAAGGTTCTGTAATTAAAAGTTCCCCATGAGAAAATTGACTTCAGCATAAACAATCTGTAAGAAAAGAATTCCAGTGACATGGAGGATATTTCTCAGCTCTGTCACCCCAAGGTAATTGACAAAATATAATTGACAGCATTATTCAAGATGTCATACCTCTTTTTATTTAATATAGCAAGTGCACAACCACTAATCTGTGTTTACAGTTAATGCACCAGGAATTAAAAACATTCCAGATGTCAAAGACATCCTACCTAATAGATAAAATATTAGGTTTCTCTGCATGATTACAATTTGCACTTGAGAACAATCAAAAGGATCTGTCAATTATAGTGTTTTCTTCTTTTATATTGAAATTGGTTTTGCACAAATGTAAGGATTTCCTTACAGCAAGAGGGCACAATGTGCCTTATTAGCTACTGTGAGGGTGCCAAGCATTTTTCATGTTGCAATTCTGAGGCAACAGCTGAAACCATAAAAACCCAAGAGAATCCTCTCATGCAGGTTGTCAGTGGTACAGCATACATCATTTTTTAGAAGGAAATCACTTCCTTTAGTTTGGATGAATACTCACTATAAATTCTCAGGCACAATTTTGCAGCCTGGTGTGGATGTTGCAGAAAGCAGCTCAAGTTCCAGCTTGTTGAAAATGGTACATTATAAAATATAATCAACTCCCTTTGCTATTACCCCAAATCATCTTTCATGTTTCTGTGTCATTTGAGATTGTCTCTTTCTGTGGAATTTATAGTAGTAGGAAAATGAAATCCCATCTGTGACAAAAGTCCTTTCTTTAGGTGATGTTTGGAAACAAGATAATAACATTGTGGCCTTTATTAATATTATATTAACACTCTTCTACTAATTTTTTTTCACTCCTTTTTTATATGCTTACTTTTTTTCTCAAAGAGATTATCCTGCTGGGTTATACTCTGATTCCTTTTATTTCCCTAGGAAAATTCTTTGTCTTCATTTCCTTTTTAGCCATCTGAGTCCTAGTAGCCACATCCCACTGCCCTAGGCAGTTTTATTTTAATAGTCCTCCTCAAATCTTGTTATTTCCCATCTGATTTTTAGTTTTAAGCCTATGACACATGAAGTGATCTCAGAACTGTAACTTAGCTTTAGGGCAAGATCAGGAGCAAAATAATTTTTAAAAAAATACTGGACCCTTGGAAAAAAAAAGAACAGAAAAATAGGTCCAGGCTACAGAATGAAATGCTCACTAAAATAAACAACAAAGCAGAGGCAGAGCAAGATGGAGCATTATAACTGGCAGGCTCAGACTGATGCTTCACAGAACCTGATCTCTGCGTTGAGCACAATTAAAAGCTGGACATACTCTAAGGTCAAGATGAGGGCAGCTTTGGTTTGATTTCTCCATCCCACAAAGATAGGGGGAAAAAAGACCCCCAGAGTCAGCATATTCCTCTGAACAACTCATGTTTGTTAATTAAAAGTTGTTTTCCCATCTATTTTCCCTCAGTCTAATATCCTTCTGTCAGGTAGAAAGTGCTGATGTGGACAGTTCCTTCAAAGTGACCGGCCTCACTGAGTCAAAGGACAAATCCCTGCTGGCTCCAGGGAGCAGGATTTAATCCTGAATCCTTCACATCCCTCCCACACTCAGGAACAAATGAATAAAAACCCTGGGTGTAAATCTACACAGCTATGCTTGGCCTCTGTTTTGAATTAACTAGATTTATTTTGTGCTATGACATCTTCTCCTTGCTATAGCTTGCCTTGCTTTTTTAAAAGAGATTTTAAATTGTTTTTGGATTTCAGGGGAGCAGGATAAATAGTTTACCTGTTTGGAGCAGAAGTGAAGCAATCCCTGTTTGGAGCATTTTTTATCTTTTCATACCCATGGCACACTAGTCCTTGGCAGCTGCATGAACCTGTCTGAACCCTCCTGCCTCGTCTCCCACTCCAGCTTTACAGCTCTGCTCCTCTTTTCACACGTTCACAATTTCTCACCAATCCTACTTCATTCTAAGGTCTTTTATTGTTACTGTCTTCCAAAGTTAACATCCTTCTGAGCAGCTCAGCTGACAAAAATCCGTAAGTGGTTACAAATACACTGAAGTGGCTACAAGTAAGACTCGAGCTCTTGATACATGAAGGGGAAGAATTACGCCTCAGATGTAGGACTTCTCAGAATAAGAATGGGCTTTTTCAGAAGATTTCGCGTTAGTGTAAGTATCTGGGCTGTGAAGACAGTGGTATTGAGTTTCTAAAGCTTTCTTTGAAAAGTAAAGGAGATATTGCAGAAGCAGGTATGGCATTATGAATACCTCAATACTTCAGAGAACCATAGAAACTGCCTGTCTCAAAAAATTGCCCCTGAAGGTATACCTGAATTTCACTTGAAATGGTCTATTTTTATTACTTTCAGTGGAATTTCAGTTCTGCACAGATTTAAACATGCTCAACAATTTTTTTTTTTGGTAGTGCTCATACCACTAGGTTTCAAATGGTTATTGCTGTTCATTGGGCCATTATTCAAATTATACTTGCTTTTAGGGTGCTGAATTCATCCAGATCATCAAAAGGTCCAGCCACAATATTTTATATAAAACTTTGGATGTCTTGTATAAAAATTTACAACGGAATGCAATTCCCTTGTAGATTATGCATGCATACATTAAGTCAGAGATCCCAGTTTTCAGTCTTGCATTAATGCCCCACAAATATATAAAAAAGATCCCACACAAAAGACAAAGACAAAACCACCAAAGAACAACCAAACAACAACAACAACAACAAAACAAACAAAACAAAGAAAACCAAAACAAACAAAAGAACAAAAAACTAGTAAAAATCCACTTGCTGTTACAAAATGGCCCCTAAATGGCATAAGCAAGGGTTTGATGTAGTTCTCATCCTGCGATCACGAACCATTGCATTATGTCTAACCATACGGCCAATTTCCTTACTTCCTCCCCTATTACCTGGCAGATGTACTGCTTTTTTGTCTGAGGTTATGCAGAGAACAGATAACATTGATCATGGGAGTGGAAAAATTTCCTAGGAATTCAAAAACTGTAGGGTTTAAATATATGTTTCCTATGTGAATACCTTTTTTATCTCCCATATGCCCATATACAGAATTACCACTCTACAGCTATTCAGGTTACATAATTAAATAAATATATTCTCTTTTGTAAACTGTGAATGACAGGACTTGGAGTACTTTTAGTGATGTTAAGGATTTAACCAGATGAGAACTGAGCTCCTTGTCATAGGAATTACTCCTTTTTTGCCATGAAATTGTGAAGTTATTGAATTGTTAGAAAGGACCTGAGCAGGTTTAGTGGCCCATTCTTTTATTTCATGTAACTCCAGCTCCACTCGAACCACTCTTAAGAAAAGTTTGTCTGACCCATAATTACAAACATCCTATTGTGGAGATAAACTCCTTAAATAGTTTTCATTCACTGTCTTAATGATTATTTACAATTCTCACAGTGTTTAACCTGAATCTTTTGTTGGCATGTTTAAAAAGTACAACTTATCTGTTACATATCTTTTTACTTTGCAGGTGTATTTTCAACATTTTTGGGCACTGTGTTACCTGATCATCTCATCTTCACTTGCCCAAAAATGTTGAGGGGGTTTTTTTTGTTTGTTTTGTGGGTTGATGTGTTTTTTTGTCTAACCTTTCCTTTCAATATTTTTATGGTTTGTTTGTCTTTTGGTTTGGTGGCTTTTCTTTAGTTTTGTGATTTGTTTGTTTTGTTTTGGGGGTTTTTTGTTTGTTTTTGTTGCTTGGGTTTGGTTTGGTGTTTTTGTTTGGGGATTTTTTAATGTTTTGTTTGTTTTGGTCTGGAGAAGGTCTTGCAAACATTCCAGCAATTGGTTCCTATCCTGTCTGTTGATAGTAGCTGTTTGAGAACATAGCTCCTGGCTTGTTTTTTTATTTTCATTCCCTCACACATGATTTTCCAATTTTTGAAGATAATTTTAAATCTTGAACCTGTCTTCCAAACTGCTGCTGATTTGCAAGTGTGGCACAAGTGCTCACTTCACCCCTAATGCTTAATAATCCAGAAAACTCCAGGTAGCACCTTGATCAAAATCCATCTTGAACATCGTTCTAGTCTGATGTTGAACCACTGGCTATTACTATGGAAATATTGTTCTAGAACAAAGAAGGTTTATACCACAAAATTATGGCTGTTTCAATGGATTAAATTTCCCTAGCTTGCTTTTAACTGTCACACCATACAAAATAGTCAGCAGACCATAAAAACAATAGAATTACTGTAGTATTAGGTTACATACCTCTTTTTAAATAGTGTAATATATTTAATCACATTTAAAGGAGATTAGATGGCCCCAAATTTGTTGATTTACTCAAAAATGGTGCTTCGTTTTCCCACCATGGCAACTCTTATTATTGTCATCTGAATGCTCTGTTGCATCTTCCAAGGATTTGCCAACTTCTGTCCTTTTGCCTAATGGCAGCTCTGCTTGCTGTGGGTTTGGATTAATAATGTTTGTTAAGAAGAACTGCACAAACAGAAAACTGTGGCTGCTTGAGGGTTTCCAAACAAGCTGATGCTGTGATTAGACAAAAACATTGTAGTTCCCTTGCCCTGAATATTTCCAGATACATCAGCCATTAGCAGGCTTAGCAAAAACACAGTAGAAGAATTACATCTTACTTAAAACAGAATTTGGACCAAATTAAAGATTTAGAAAGCTCTGGAGACAATTAGGGTATTTAGCATAATTGCTGTAGACGTGATCATGTTTGATAAAACACCTTCTTGGGGAAATGCTGTGTTCTGTATTTATATTTTGAGTTGAATGCCATTAAGCAAGGTGCCTCATTTTGATTAAAGGTTTAATACCTCATTTCCCTAATTCCACATCCTATATTTGAATATAAAGTCACACAATGCTGAGAAACATGTGGTGTGAATACTGAATCCTGCTCATGCAAGCATTACAGCAACCATTATGTGCAAAAACAACTCTGAAATAACTGCAGTTTTTATCAATTGGTTGGACAACGTGCGAACTGCCTGAGTATCTGCCTTTGCACTTGAGCTAATGAGATGTGGGACATGCACACTGCTTACACTTCTTTTTCACATTTCTGTGTAACACAGGGTGAGCACTGCCTGAGTGATGACAGGAAAATCCAAATTCTGCAGGCAATAATGCGCTCACAGCATGGTGGCAGGAAGCCAAATATCTCTGGTGTCAGAAGGAGGGAGTTGTGAGACACAAGTGAGAGCCAGACAGAGTATTACAGAATATTCTCCTTTGCTTTCTCCTCCAGAGAAACAGCCCATTGAAGAGGGAAATTATCAGCATCAGGGCGAGGCTTTTACAATAACTTCAGCTGGTTATGTTATAGAACTCATTTTCTAGAATAAGGAGCTGGAGACAGTCTTTCAAGTACCCAAATTAAAATTTCATTCCAGAAATTTAGTTATTTTGGCATGCCAGGGTTGGCTATTGTTGGGATGCCAGGGTGACAGCTTTTTAAGTGACTTACTTAAATCACTCTGCACCATTTGGCCAAACGGTGAAAATACATCTGCACCAAGCCAAAGAGTGTTTTTTAAAGAATAGAACAAAACCAAAAAATGACCACAAGAAGATATTGCCTTTCAGTCGCAATGTGTTAGTTTCCTCTTATTGCAAGGGTAAACAAAGCATCTTTCAAATCCAAAATTTGCAGTGCCTCATGTTGGAAGAGAATTTGGAGGGAGTTAGATAGTAACATAATTTCTGACCAGAAATACACACACATAAATATAAATATAAATATAAATATAAATATAAATATAAATATAAATATAAATATAAATATAAATAATATAAATAATTATGTCCTTGTTTCTCATTGTTTCTTCTTTTCCTTTTTTTCATACAGTACAAATGTTTTACTTTCATTTAACTAGTGCTAAAAAAATTTACATTTAATTTTTCTCCAGTCATGGGCAAGATAGTGTTAAGTATATGTTTGGCTCATCCTTTCCTATTTTCAAGGAGAGATAAAGGAGTTTTATAAACTTGTTTGTCATCCTTCAAGTGTTTAACAAAGGCCTGGAAACCACTCCAGCTATTCATAATGAAAATGTATGAATGTTGGATGTGTAGGGTGGCTTAAAAATTTCAATCACCCAGGTGTAACAGCTCCAGTTCAGCTTTTTCCTCCTCTCCATCTTCCAAACCCAGAGCAACTCCCTCTCTCCCCTTCTTTTTTATGTTTGTTTAGAAAGGGCACAGTTACTGATTAGACAGAATATATCAATCTCTAAATTTTGCATTTAGCCTGAGGAAAATGTTTGCTTTATTCCTGACCACTTCTCACAGCTTCTTCTGTACCTGTTCCCAGCTGCATTTGAGTTGTGTAAAAGGAGTGAGGACGCATGAGCCCTTACTGAGATATGAGAAAAATGGGGGATTTTCTGTTCTTTTTGCTTTTGTGCACAGCATGCCTAGGAACAGAAGACATCTGGCCCAAAATTCTGCAAGTTGCTTCATACCCAAATCTCATAGAGGGATTCCCAAAGCAGAGGATTATCACAGACACATTTATAAAGAATTTCTATCAGTCAGCAACTCAATTAGTCTTGCATGGTCACCAGAAAATTGGAATGAGATACTTTTCATATTGCCACCACAATTATGGCAAGGGTCCCATGCCAGCTGTGCACAAAAAGACATGTTTAACCAAACATCTGTGTTTTACAGCTTCCTTAGGACTTCACAACAATGAGCAGCCCTGTTTTGATGCTAAACATGACATCCTGTGCACACAGTTTGTTGTTTTTCAGGCTCAAAAATCCAGGATAAGTGGTCATTTTTGCCATGTATTTTTAATAGATCAAGGTGGATTATTGCTCTCCTACCCTTGCAGGCCTTCATCATAGTCCAGCTTTTCTGGTGATCACAACAGGGTTTAGAACCTGCTTTTAAAATAAATATAGATTCAAGTTTAGGGAGGGGGGCAGATAAGAGTAGACGTCAGTTTTATGTGTGAATTTAGGAACTACTACATCCATAAACACAAAGCATTGCAAGAGGGATGAGAGGACACATTCCACAGATTTCCACAATGAAGCTCTGCCCTGTTTCCAAATACATTTATAAGATAAACATTTTGAACTGTGGGGGAAAAGCCAGGATTTTTCAAAGACAGCCTTGGGATCTGATACGACATGAGTCCTTCTGCCTCCCCACATGAGCAGGTGCAGTCACTGGACTACCTGGGGACACGTCAAAGGACTTGGACCTGCTCTCTGGAGCATCACTCCAGTTTCTGGTTGTGCTGAAGCCAATTTTATTTTCTACATCGTTTGCTGTGGTTAACACGCCCCACACTCCACTCACCAAGCACTAGATTTCCTTGCTGTTCTAGAGTTCATTCATAGGCACTCGGCTAGGATGTTCACCCCCACCAAACAGAATGCTCTTTTGAGAACAATAAAACACTTCTTTTTTTTCCCACCATCTGCATGTTGTATTTGGAGGAAAAAAAAAAAAAACCAAAACAAAACAGACCAAGCAACAGGCTGTTTCCTAGGAACATTACTATTTCTGCCTGTCAGCCTTGAAGGTGACTCTTAAGGTTATACTGGTCTCTTTTAAGGCTTCTGTAATGGGACAAAAGCCGAGCAATAAAAACACCAAAGTCTGTGTTACCTAGTCCCTGCTAAACACTCACAGCTCTCAAGATTTTATAAATGTCTTATTGAAACATGCTGAAGGAGGAAAAAATGTCAAATGTGTCACATGTCATTTATTACTAGAAGTACTATTTGAGATTTCTTTTCCTTTGTGCTTTGTCTGTCATGTTCATAGTTTAGCTGGCCCTTTTCTCTAAAGTAATTTAAAAATGTTCGGTGCCATATAGTGGTTTTCTTTGTTCCATTGTAGAAGAACAATTTAATTGGAGTTTAGGTCTAACCTTTAAATACAAGATGGTTTAAAAGGGGATGCGTTCTTCAACTTAGGTGTCCTGGGTTGTAGAATAAGATATGCACAAAGTATTCTATCACCCTCTTCATCATCTGTTGAAACCAATTG
>JBBMKD010000115.1:10681227-10704456 GCA_037834095.1 Argya squamiceps | reverse complement strand
GAAGGGAAGGGAAGGGAAGGGAAGGGAAGGGAAGGGAAGGGAAGGGAAGGGAAGGGAAGGGAAGGGAAGGGAAGGAAGAAGGAATTTTGGTTATTTTTTCACAAGGATGAAATTTTTAAAAAATGAAGAAATATATTCAGAAAATAGTTTTGAATGATAAGCAAAAACATTAAATGTAATATCTAGGATTAATTGTTTTTAATGATTTCTGAATTATTTTTCATTTTTATGGTTTAAGTCTTGTGACCATGCTGATCTCCAGCTTCTTGGTTGTTTATATAGAGTTTTCACTGGAAATCTGATAGATTTTTTTTTTTTGGTATGGAGGATGTGTCAAAATTATGTTTTCATAACATAATGATCTGATGCTTTTTTTCTGTCATTTTCCTTGTTTTTTTTCCACAGATAATTCACCAATTCTTTTTCATAACAGATATATCTTTTCCTTTTCAAAATTTAGAAGTATTCTAAATTTAAAAATTAGCACATATCTCTAGTAAATATATACAGAGTACTTTTAACCATACCACCCTATAGTAACACCTTAATACATTAGGATTACAGAGAATAAGTCTGAATATGAACAAAAGAAGTCTTATAACTTATTTTATTTCTAAAAACATATATAGAGTAAAAATATGACCTTGTATAAATAGTATTTAAAGGTTTGATGGGGTTATTGGCTTATAAATTAGCAATGTTTTTGAGCATATAAAAATTATGTGCTGTCAGAGCTGGAGTGATTGAATGATTGACTAAAATTTTTATTACGAAAATGAGAGTGCACCACAGTGTTCTCCGTTCTGTAGCTGCTTTAGTGGAGTTTGAAAAGAGTGAAAAATCCTAGAACTGATGTGGAACAGAAACAAGCACTTTTTATATTTGTTCAGTCCAGTACATAACCTTTTCATGGTTTCTAGGACCTGAGGGTGTCTGCAGTTACAGGACCCAGAAAGGGCTGGATAGTGACTGACCAGTAAGACCCGACAAAGGAAATTTTTTAAACAACAGTGGAAAATAAGATCCCTCTGATAAAATAATCTATGAGAACAGTCATACACTGCAGTTTTGTAAGCATTTGAAATATTTTTTTTAAAATTTAAAAGACATCCCAGGCAGTGGATTAATTAGGCAATTTATTAATTTCTTCTTTGTATAAGATTCAAGAGCTACTTCTCAAAACAGTCACCTCAGTCATCTTTGCATATTATGTACCTAAATATAGGTGTGGTTAAAAAGAGGAATGAGATTCACAAAAACAGACAAAATCCAGTTAATTATAGAAAAAATCTGTTAAGAGGTGATAAGTTTCTCTGGGTAGGGAATTTGTTCACATCTTTTAAGACTAATTTCAATTTGACATAATAGAAATATAGACACGGTAGTCTTCAGGTAATTTACGTTCTATCTTCTAACAAAGTTAAGTACAATCCTTAAAGTGGGATAATTTCTCTGCTGAACTGCAGATAAGGCTGAAAAAATGAAAAAAGGGCAGCACAGGTGGAAGCATACTACACACAGAAATAAATTAACTAACATATCTTAATTAATGTAGTGTACTAATTGAAAATTGAACTCCTGATAGTGAAAATTTTAATCTGCCTTGTTTCTCTGTACATTATTAATCCAAGAAAACATTAAATTTCTTCTATAAATATTTCTATCTAAAGTTAGCAAAGTTAAATTCAAAATTCTGCATTGCATAATGTTAAAATTAAAACTTGTCGATGCAATAATAATCTCAGTAAAATTGTGGATGCTTACACTTTGTTGTGGATTTAATGTTAAACTAAAATAATACACACATAATACACCAGCCTTTGACATAACAAAGGAATATGGCATTACTGAATTAATAATCACACTAATTGGTATGTACAGCTGTGGCAGCACTGATATTGAATTAATTTAGCACAGATTAATGTAGACATGGCAGTCTGAATATTTACATATCATTAAAGCTTGGTGTCTTAAAGATTCAAGGGCATTTTGCCCCCAAAAAGTCTTTGCTTTACTGTTTTCAGTTGCATTTATCATCAAACTTGGACAAGGGTTGGCACTTCAGTAACAATTTCAGGTGTTACAATCTCATGGAGAAAAACCCGGGCATAAGGAATCTTAGAAGTAATCCCAAACCTCTGAATCTGAAATTCAATGAAATGGAAAATTAAGTCTTTTACACATGTACTTTCATGGAGGCTCTTTAAATGGAGAAATTATACCATTATTTTTATCCCTAAATGGCCATGCATACTAGATAGAGACAGGAAAGTCCAAAAGAAATAGAAATTTAATGTAATATCTTTCTGTGTTTTTTACAGGAGAGTGCAATAACTGTAAACACAACTATGTAAAGTTTGTGGTTTTATATAAACAGTTTTAATTGTTTTTTTACAACAATCGAGATTTGTTCTGCCCTACACAGATTTGAGAGTTGCAATAATTATTTAAATATATTTTAGAAAAAAGTAAACGTGATCAACTTAAAAAACCCCACTTGGTAATACAAAAAATCTAATCAAAGAACATTGCAATAAATCTCTAAAAACTTTTGTCCAATACAATCCACTAATCAATTAACATTCAAACCGCCTTATGCCATTACCCTGACATTACTTAGATCTCATTTGTAATTTAAATTAGTTCAGACTTTTATGTTTCACTGATATCACACTGGTATCACTGATATCTGTAAAAAATCTGATATCTTAAATTCTGTTGGTTTTGGTAGAATTTTTGTGGATTGTAGGAGTGATTTATGATTGGGGATAGTGTAACTTCTTTGAAAAATCAGGCTTTAAAGCCAGACCCATTTATCCATTTTTTTATTAATTCCTAGTGGCCGAAACAACTCAAAATGGGAATGATTTTCTTTTTATTATTTCAATTAAGTCATTTACTCTTACATAGTTCAGGTCTTTCCATGGCCTTAGAGGGCAAAAAGGGCATTGCCAGAGACAATGGAATACACAGGTGTCAGATGCTCTATGTAGACTAATTGTTTACAAAAGCCATTTTATTTGTAGATAGCTAAATCTGGGTGGAATTAATCCCTACCTTTCCCATGCCATTGATCTAGAAATCACTCACCTGTTCCTAAAAAAATTCTGTAAAAACTGTAAACCACCAGGGATTTCAAGGAATGAAGTATGAAAATTGGAATTTATTGAATTATTATAGGATTTTTGGCTATTATTTGACAATTTACCCTCTTTATAAATAAATCAGAAATAATTCTTTTCGATTTCTTCATTCTAAATAAACAGCTTTCCAGGTTTCCAGCAAACTGTCCCAGTTGTTTCCCTTTAAATAGGACTATCTCAGTCTCTTGAGTAATCTCCAGGTCAGTTCTCTGCAGTTTCGTACTGTTTTAGTTTCAAGAAAACTGTTTTAGTTTCAAGAAAAGTCCATCAAATTTGACTCAAAGAATGAACAGAACATAACAGCAAAGAGATTTTGAATGTTAGAGAAGTGGATAATTTTTTTTCAATCTTTTGAGTTATATTACACAAGCAGAGATGAAATGACATTGAAGTCTGATGGAGTACAACCTAACCGTATTCATGACTGGAGACCCTATCTTAAAAGAAAAGAGGAAGATTAAATAAGAATCCATTATTTAATACCAGAAGACCAACAATCTTCCCCTTCCACATAATAGCAGATAAATTTTGTGGTATTTCTACCTGATGAGGGCTTTTTGTCGTTGGCATCTGTGGACACTAAGATCTGCATGTTTCTTGAGGCATATCTAAACTGTATAAACAATTTGGATTTTCTGAAACAAACAAACTAAAAAAATGCCTGGGAATTTCAAAAGTACTGACATATTAAGTAAAAACCTAAGTCTGGTTTGGTTAAACACTTGAGATTTTGTCTGCTTCTCCAGATTACTCAGAACTTTTTATTCTTGACCTCCTGATTGTTTCCTCCCATGCAGCAGCCAATGTCTCTGTCCTACATTCTGTCAGCAGGCCTTTCCTCCTACACAAATCTATTTAATGTAATGGGTCAAAATTCTTTTAATGACTATTATCAGACTTTTCATTTCTTTCTGTGAACTCAGAACATCCAACATGGTACATTCCTCTTATATTTTTTTTCTCTCTAAGGATTAAGTTAATGCCTTATTATACTTCTGAGCATCATTTGGCTCTATCTCATCTGTGTCAGCTGCACTGCAGATGTCTTGCTAAATTCATTGCCCAGCCATATTTTTGATTTTCAGAACTGGCATGAACACAGGATAATATCACTTTAAAAAAGTCTCCTTTTTCTTGGTACACTGTGGGGCACTGGGGGCAGTTGCATTCAATATGAATGTGCCTCAATGGTCTTTTTTCACCGGTTTGTTTTGGTTTTTTTTAAATCATTTTGTGTTCTAGCCCAGTGCTATCTGCACCAAGAATATACATATTGCACATCCTTTTATGTCATCCCAGATACCTGGGAAAATACTTACAGGATGACCAGTTGTAAAGGAAAAGGAATTTACTTTATATCTTTAAGGAGGGCATTGAAGGTTCCTTCATGTAACATTTTATGTATAAATGTTAACATTTTATTCAGATTTAAATACTAGGGATGTTATTATTCTACTCAAACAGGCAACAATAATTTTATAGTATATGTTCATTGTATGCTGAAAAAGATGGCCGGGAAAATCATTGAAAGAGGTGGACTCAGTCTGAATTCATGGTCTGGTTTAGAAGTATTTTGTGCTACATTTGTGCATTGATAGTTGAGCAGACTTTTCATTGAGATATTAGAAAATAAGGGGAAAACCGTATCTAAAAAATATGGTGATAAAATTTGGGTTTTTTTCCAAGAACAGGATATTCCAGTTTTGTTGTTGATAACACTGGAGCACTTTTCTTGACTCCCTTGCTGCCCTCACAAGGATAAGCCAGAAAAAATCACAACTTTTTGCTAAAGCATATAAATTTAAAAATCCACATGTAAAGAATCTGTGTCATGTTGCTTCTCAAGCTCAAGTAACTGGTTTACTAAACCTTGTCATTTTTCTTCACTAATGAAATTAGAAAATATTGGCACACAGACAATTTTACACAAAAAGTAGATTTGTCAAGGTATGATAAAAGACAGCATCTGAAATGTCATGTGGATAAGGTTATTATTAATGACAGCAATTCTGCACCTGGGTATAGAAGGTGTAAAAAGAACAGGGGATTATTATTGGAAAAAAGAGATAGCAGGGAGAAGGTTTTTTTACAGTGACAGTGGCTCAGGTTCCCCAGAGAAATGTGGCTGCCCCTGGGTCCCTGGAATTGTTCAAGGCCAAGTTGGATGGGGCTTAGAGCAACCTGGAATAGTGAAAGGTTTCAGGAAGTTTGGACTAGATGACCTTTAAGCTGTAAACTATTTTATGATTCTGTGACGTTTATCTGAATTGCAAATATATTCCATATAAATAACTACTTGATGAGATCTCCAAAGAAGTAAGTGACCTAAAAATGTTCAAAATGAGGCAAGGAATGTTTTAGCCCTTGAGATTAACTTTTTCCATTGGAGAGAAAATAAATCAGCTCCTATTGAAGACAAATTTTGTCTGTTTGCCTTCCTATCCTCTTTAAAATTCTTTCTAAGCATTTTGGATCTTCTTCTAGTATTTATTGTTTCACAGAGAAATTGATTCTCAGTCACCAAGCTGAGTAAGGTACATAAAAAATGTAATTTTTCTTGCATAAGCTATGCATTACTCTTACCAATTTAGCACTCTAAAAGCTAATAAAATAATAAATTACAGTCTCTCATATCACCTCACAGTTGGCAGAGTGACAACCATCTGAGGAAGGCTGTCTTTGTACAAATGTTCCAAAGCAAAAAACTTTTATCTGTGTTACTCTGCCTTATTTCTTTTCATTTAGTTCTGTATAGGATCTATGGTTATTACCTTGATGCATTTTTATTGATCTGCTGAAGTTTCTGACCCAGCCAGTTACAAGACATTGACTTTTTGACTTTTTTTTTTTTTTCGCTCAAGTGGAATTAAGGGAATGCAAGTCCTGGGTCACTGCAGTTCATTTCAGTTTGTTTGTATCCTCATGGCTGTTCAGTTCAGCCCAACTACTTTCGTGTAGAACCTGGTATTTCAGTCTCTAATATTTCCAAGCAGAAATCTTAGAGACTTTAGTTTAGATGATTTTGTGTGAATCTATCTGGAACTGGTCTGTATTCCCAATATTTTTTACTAATTTTTTTTAACTGAATTTTTTGTTGTTGCTGAAAGAAAATAAAAAGGAAAAAAAATCCACCAACAAATACCGAAATTTTCCAAATACCAACAAACAGTGTTACTTGATATTTTTTGAAAATATTTTCTACTTTGCTCCAAAGGTAGCCATGGAGAAGTAGTAGACAGTAGTAGATATTTAGTAGATATTTCATCTTAACTCTGTGGTAGTCAATGGAATGGAACAAGACAATTCTGCCATGAAAGAGGAGTATGATGGCAGTTTTATGTTTTAAATGCAAAAGTCAAAATTCTGTTAAAATGATCATATAAATAAAAGGGCAAAGCAGGAACAAATATCTTTTTCAGGTTGCTTAAGTGTTATTCTTAGCATTTGGTGCATTGTAAATTCTCTTGGGGGGAATTTAGTTCATTTGTGGGGTTTTTTTAAGAAAAAACCCAAAGGGTTCCCATCTGGTCAGCAAAAGAAATAAGTTTTTACTGGGCTATCAGTGTGAGAGGAACCTATAATCTATTTCTAACATTTTTCCCCTTAAATGTCATGGTGGAGCTTACAGCAGTCATGCTCCACAAGCAGAATGGGAAAATGTGTAAATATCAAAGGTTTTTAGCTTGACCTTCAGACCTAAAATTATTAGTTTAAAAACAGAAAGAAAAAAATCAGAGAAAAAGAAAATGCTGAAAAAAGATTGGGCTATGGGATCTACTGTGTTACAATTTACACCAAACAAGCAAGCAAAGCAGCAGGATACCATATTACATCACTACACACTGTTACTTAGATTCTTTTTCACTGAATTTAAATATCCCTTTAACTCATATTCCCGACTTTCATACCAAAACTAACTTTCTTTGAGCTGTCAGTGGAGTGCATTTTGGAAATAGACATAAAATCCATGAATGCATATTTAACCTACTAAATCAATTTTTTGCCTCAGTTACTTAGTTCTGTTCCTGTGTTTTAATCTAATTAAAGACTAATTTAGAACAATTCTCCATGATATTTGCATCAGAGAAGTTTAGAGAAATCAGTTGTTCTAGCATTTTTCTTTAAATAATAAAAAATGAAAACACTGCATCTTATTAAAAAGTTCACAGATTAACTCATTTAGCTGTCCATTTCCTGAGCAATAAAGCAAGTTTCTGAACACAAAACAGAAAAGTAGTGAGGGTGATATTTATAATTCCTTGCTTACAAAATGAAGCCTAAATTAAAAACTTGATAGATGCCTAATTTTCCATGAAAGAGTTCAGACAAAACTGAATTGCTTTTTGCTTTTTAAAAAATTACTATTAATAATTGTGGTTAAATCATATTTCCAGAAAAAAAAGCCTGTAAGTGTTCCACTGAACTAAATGAATATTATACTCTAACTACAAATTAAAATTGTTTGTATTATCACATTCCGTTGATTTTCAGCACTATCTCCCCAGACATTCAATCTCATTTAATGGGTCATCTAGCCTCTCAAAAAAAAAAAAAAAAAAAAGTTCCTGTTCCTTTGGCAATACTTCCCATTAATTTCTGTGGAGAATTAATCTCTAAACAGCTTGACCAAAAAAAAAGAAAAATAGAGATCACGGCAAGATTAAACATAAGCATTTATTTTTTATTTTAACAAACACTGTCTTGGAAGGAGAGATGCATGAAATCTTTCAAATTAATCTTTTTTTTCCCCATATAATAGTGAAAATAATCCCTAAGACTTTGAAACACACCTTGAAATTATGTGTTTCTGAAATAATTATGTCATTTACTGCTACTACAAAACATTTGCCTTGAAAGGTGATTATGCTACAGAAATAAATATCCAGGGAAGACTGTGGAGGGGGAGAGAGAACTCAGCTCACATTCTTTCTCATATTAGTCTGTTCAGTGAGTTAATGGAAAAGCTGATACTAATGGTACACTATAAATTAGTACATCTGCAATAAAAGAACTTATTTTCCATTTTAATCGCTCGGGAGCTGTTCTGCAAATGTATTTCCATCTCAGGTGCTGGCGAGTTCAATGATGTGCACTACAGGGCTCATGCTCCAGTAAACTGGTGAAAGATGTTAAATGCAAGAACAGCATTAAAGTTATGTCTGCTGGCAGTATAAATGAAAGTCTCTCACTATTCCCCTGTAACCTGCTCAGGAGTTTGTAACTCAGCTGTGAAATGGGCACTCAATTAAAACTACTACTGCACGAGTCTGCAGAAAAAGAAAATATTCTCTCGAGTTCATTGGAGCTACCTTAAATAGACTTTGATTTTTGGGCTTGTCAGGGGACATGAGTTTTGGTTCTGGGAGATAAAACTGTTGATGTGGTGCATGTAGGAAACACAACCTGTTCAAATCCCAGTCCTTGCTTTTTTTGGTAAATTGTGTGTTATCATGTTTATATCTCTGTATCAGAAATATCTTTAATATACATTGCCACTAATCTCTAACTATCACAAACTGTCCAGCTTCTACCCCGAAAGAAATGTAATCTGACACAATTTATACCACATTGCAACTTTTGCTGCGGAAATGAAATTAAATACAAAAGTCCTAATATTACTTAATTTAGACTATTTGAAGTCTTGATAATTATTTATAATGACATCTATACATTAGCTTTTTGAGAGCAGGAATGTGTACTTGCCAACATATGTATGCCTGATTCTCTTCACGTTCCCTAGCACATAGGAGAGAAATTCAACTGATGTCTACAGAGTTTTACATTTGTAAAAAAAACATTTGAAGTGCCAGAAAACATCTTATGGTGATGCAATTAGGAGCTTTCTTAGCATCCATTCTCCCACTGTGGCTGTGGGTAGAAATTTGTGTGCACAAATTACAGGCCAGAATTTGAGAATACTCACATAAACTCTTGTGTTTCCACACATACATATATATATATATACATATATATATAAAATAATATTTTATATATATACACACATATATATAAAATATTTTTTTTATATATATATATAAAATGAATCCATGTAAACACAAGGATACTTCAGGCAAAGCAAGCTGATGAAAATTGTTCTCATTTCCAGTCTGGTGGGAACCTAGAAAATAAGCATTTTCCAGGGCCAAAGGTATTTTGACTGTCTCATGAGAATGAGTATTAGTTGTTAGAACAGGTTGTGCTGGAAAATAATCATTCTTGCCCCCATTGTGTACATAATGACAAATGTCATGTGGATATCAGGCCATGCCATCCTGCTCTTGAATACAACCCTTGACATGTTAGAATTGGATGGCAAAAGGGATGTTTTCATACACAAAATTAATTTTTGTTTACAATCTGCCTCATCTGCCAGAATAATATCCCTCTGTTCCATCATATCCCTTGGTTTCAAAATAATATCTTTATCAAAATTCTGTAATTTTAATTATTGACCATTCCTGCTTAGAAGTTACATTTCATTGCTTCAGTGAATGCAGGTACCATTAAAGGAATTATTTAGCTCCTTTTTAAAGTCTGTTGTATTCTTATATAAATACATACTTTATTTTTGTCATCCTTAAGAAGGAGAAAATGTATTTTTTTTGCACAATTAGAGGAAATAATGGGCATAACTTCATGAAGCTTGGGAGTTTTTTCTACTAATTGCTTAAAGCCACAAGAAAATATGAAATTAAATTGCTACTTCATGCCATGTAAAAGCCACTGAGAGTCTTCAGGAGCTGATAAAGAGGAAAAGTTAATCTGTGGTGTGTTTCCTATCCCTGCCCTGAGGTTCATTTATCAGGCAGACACCTCTGTACTCACACTAAGGAGCTCCTTGTGTAGAACAGTGCAATTAGCCAAGCAATTAGCTGCTGTTTGCAAAAATCATCCATACACCTAAGATGAATTGGCAGGATAGGACAATCCACATAAAACTCATCCATGGGAGCACGTTAGAAATCACCTTCTGCAGCTGATTTTGAGAGGAAATTCTTTTTTCTGGTTAAAGAGGAAAAAAAAAACACATAAGAATTTGGGGTTCTACTAATTTCAGTGAATCTTGACCTGCAGTCTCTATTTTTTTCCTATATTAATGGTCAGTGTTTTTGGTGGAGATCTTTGCAACATGTAGAAACATTCCAGGTGCTGTTTATTAAATTGTTGTGTCACGTGGAGTAATTTGTAAAATAAATTATTAGCACACTATTTGAACACTGCACTAACTCTCATAGGTTACCCCCTGGAATTTTAAATTTAAAATGAAGTCCCACATCCCACCTGAATTAAAGATTTTATCCACATGATGGTTTTCTTTCAGAAGATTATGCTTAGCGGAGGAATGAGTAAATATTTAACACTTTTATCATTATTTAAAGAGGGAAATGTGATCTTTATATGAAATAAGAGAGTCCTTTACTACAACACAATTTCTTTTTTTTGTTTCATACACAATTATATATGTATTCTATAATTGCTTAATTTGGCTAGCTTTTTCCCAAATGGTTGTCTATATTTTAAAGTTTGTCATTAACTAGGTGTAAAGACTTCTAAAAAAAATAATTAATTATATTTTACTTGAAATATAGACTCTCAAAGATCTGAAAACTCAAACCAGTCGGTGTAGATTTCTTCAGATTTTCAGTCTTATATACTCCGTAAATAATAACTTTATTGAATTTCAAAATACTTAACATTTTTATCTACGTGAATACATTCTGTAAAAAGATGTCTTCTTTTAAATGCAGTCCTGGAATAAGTCAAGCTGAGGGGGCAAAACTTTATATCTTATTCTTATTATAGGTGTTTTTTGTTTCCTATGTTTACTAGAAAGACTTTTCAGGAGTGATGTGACAGAGTTCAGCAACAACACAATTTGAAGCATATTCACTACTGCTAACAGAACGTTGTTATGGTGAAAAAATGAGCCTCAGCCTGTTTTTAAATCTAAATCAGAGTGGAAATGTCACATAATAATGATATACACATGAAAAAGAGCCACAAAGACCTTTTGAGCAATACAAATGTAGCAGTGGAACTCAAAAAATGCTATAACAAAAACACGCAGTAATGTTTTTGTGAAAACCAGAGCATCAGTTTTTATTGTAATTTCTTAAATTAAATTATACTGCTTTTCTAGGGGCAAAGATGAAAGAGAAATTTTTACACCAGGAAGCGTTGTTCCTAAAAATGAATAATTGAGTTAATGACACGAGGTGATCCCAAAGCAATTCCCTCCATGAAACTCACCTGTGCTTTACCTCTCCTTTGGAAACCCAAGAGGCCTGTTAAGGGCACCCCCCAGAGTACAGCCCATCACACCTACTCTGCTCTTGTGTGGTTTTATTACTCTGCACCTGAAATATTCGGCTTTGAAATCCTCATTTTGAGGAGATGTTGGGAGACTTTAATCCCAAGGTTCCTGGCTTAGGTAGGATGTCTTCACTTGAACGACTTCTTTTATAGGGGAAAAAAATTCAGGTCATTTTAGCTGAATGATCTAAATTTTAGCATTTAAATTTTAGCATTTCTGCTGTCAGAGCCTCACAGAACCAGACCTAAATTCATTGCACCAGGACAAAGTAACAAATCAATGAACCAGACTCATATTTGAGATCCTCTGATGGGCATTTGTGGCAAGCTCACCAAATCAGCGATGCTACAGCTTTGTTATCAACAATCCCAATGATGAATTATTTGGTGAAGGGTTAAAAAAAAACCCCTATTTTTTTTTCTAATTTCATTCCACCACCTGAACATTTTCAACTGCCTCAAACACACCTTCCAAGGTAATTAGGCAAGTAAATATTGTGTAAATTATAAAACGAAGAAAAATCTCCCTTAGGATGTGACTTTCTTACTCACGCAAACTGAAATCTTGTATCACTACAGAGAGAGCTACCTCATGCTTACTAGCATTCCCATTTTCTTACACAGAATTCTTATTGGTTTTCTAGCTAGCCTTGGGGCTTTTAAAGTATCCTGACTGATCTGAAAAACACACACAAAGAGAGCCCCAAAGCAACCAAATACATAATTTTGCACTGTAAGAGGTTTTCCCAAAATCATCAATAAAAAGATTAGACATTGTTAATGTATTTGTGCTTTAAAGTGAAATTTCAAAATGACAGTTAAACTGAAACCAATTTTATTTAATTTTTACTCAACATGTAAACTTTCATCTTAAAAGTGACACTAAATGTCAGATTCACAAACATATTGTGACTGAACTACGTGCTTTTCTGCTAATATGGGGCAATTCAGAGGATTTTAATACAGGGAACTTTGAACGCTTTTTAAAACGAGTTCCCTGTAGGAAGTTTGGTCCTTACCACTTTTCATTTTAAAGTGAAAAGCCTTTTCATCAGCCCACTAATGTTATTCTGCTTTGCTCAACTGTTTGTGCCCTGGTGTTTCATTTTGATGAACACTGAGCATGTGCAGACTACATTCCAACATGAAATTCTGTAAGAAAACATTTATTTATTTATTTATTTATTTATTTACTGGCTTATTTAATTATTTATTTATTTAGTCAGTCAGTTAGTCAGTCAGTCAGTCAGTCATTTATTTACTATTATTTAAAAACTAAGATACCAACAGTTCTGGAATTATTTTGGATAATTTTTCTCAGGTTTATGCAGCATTCCCAAAAAGTATCAAAGGCTTCCAGTCAGCTGGGACCTGTCTGAATTATCAAGACAAAAAATGAAAATGTCAGTTCTGACAACAATGATTTTTAACTTTTAGGTAAAACTCCGATTTTTTACATTCCATTGAAATAATAAATCTGATAGCCACAGTGCTTAAGGTCAGTGTTAAAAGAGAATATAAATTCATATACATATATGTGTGTGTGTATGTACAGAACTTCCAGATTATATATGGAACACCCCTCACTACTCTAATAGGAATATTCTGTTCACAAATCCCTTAAATATAAATAACAACAACAAAAAAGATGGAAGTAGTCTGCAGTCAGAAATTTTTATGCACAAAAGATAACAGATGTGTAACTATTTATAATTGAAAGCATCAGGAAACCCCTTTGACACGTCTATAATGTTCATATTGCAGCATTGGAATATTTTATGATAGGATGCATGAAAAATATCATCAAACCACTGCAGAAAATTTCCCACCTTGCTATTAACTTAAAAAAGGTGTTAAACTCTTCTTAATTTAGCCTGTATTCCCTTGTGAGGAATACAACGAGGTGTTGGGGAATGTAAATTTACATGGAATCAACTTTGCCATGTGAAAGAACTACAGTGAGTGAGGTGCATAAATTAGCAGACACTCAAGCTGATATATTTACAGAGCCCACTCCAGCATTGTTGGTCTAATCTAGAAGCATTTGAAAAAACAAAATTACCCAACATCCAAAACAAATTTAAAAAAAACAAAAAACAAAACAAAAAAAGAGAAAACCAAAACAAAAAAACCCAAAACCAACAGACAAAAACCCCCAAACCAACCAAATGAACAAAGAAAAAAGAAAAAAAGAAGAAAAAAACATCCAACCAACCAAACAAACAAACCCCAAACCACACAACAAAACCCCCCCAAAGAATGTAAAAAAATCCCAATTTGTTAAACTGTCTCTATTATTTCTACTGCTGGATTGAGCACAGTGGAGCTAAGATATTTTTTATTATATTCACCAGTCAGATAATTTTTATGCTCTTTTCATCCCCAAACCTAGGGGAAAAAAGTACTTACTTACTAATACAAGCATTCAAAATATGTTAATTAAGAGTATTCTTTTAGAATGCAGGGAATATATTGTAATTTTAAGAGAAACATGAAATAAAATTAAACATCCAAATAAAGTAAAAACCCCTCAAACTTTGGCCTGTAGAAGTAGAACTATCTCTAGTATCTTTTTTGTCTGCCAGGATGAACATACACAAATTGTTACTTAAAAAAAAGGTTATGGGTACAATGCTTTCTTAAATATTGTTTCCATTGTCTTTCCTGTTCTTGTGTCTGAACATAATTTTTTAGGCAGGGTTCCAATCAAAGTTCCAATCTGTTCTGATTGTATCATAAAGTTAATGGAAGCCAAGGAAAATTACCATCTGTTCGAGGAAAAAAGACCAAAATGACCAAAACAACCAAACCCAGAAAAGAAGCAGCCTTTAAAACATCAGACTATTTTCTTTATTACATGGTGCAGTACACAACACAATAATAGAAACACTCTGCTTTTTTATTGCTTTGAGATGAGACAGTGGCTTCAGAGAGCTCTTAAAGTTTATATTGTAAGATTAAAGACAAATCATAAGAAAACCATCCAAACATACTCTTCCTCAGAGCTTTATTTATAAATGCCATTTGCAGGGTTTTCTGTAGAAAACCTCTAGTGGAGTTCACTCCTAGAGCTGTTATGGCTTTGGTAAAAATAAGCACTTCTGACAGCACAATTTCACTCCTTTCTGTGCTCCTTTTCCCAAGTACATCTATTTTTGACATCCACCATTGGCTGCTAGAGCCTATTGTGAAAGGTGTTAGAGTCTTCTCTTTTCAAAGTTCCCTGTGTAAAATGGTAACACGCAATGAAGTAGATATCTGTGCGTATTTATTCATGCTAGTAGGAGTAATTTGCTCTATTTTTCCCCTTTAAGATCTCAGTTTTCATCAAGTCTCTCTATGTCATATTTTAATCAGAGGGGAACTGAGCACCACACCGCCTCTGGCTCACTCTTCTCCCTCCAGCAGGATCAGAGAAAGTGAACTGGAGGAGTAAAAGTGAAAAAAACCCTTGTGGGTTGGGATACCAGCAGTGTAACCCTTGCTACGAAGTTTAAAAAAAAAAAAAAGACAAACTCAAAGCAATCACAAAACAAGTAAAATTAAACAAAAATAAAAAGGGAAAACAAAAATGACAACAGTAACAACAGTGGCAGTGATGCTGATGCTGAAAGGGAATAACAAAGTGAGAGAAATAAAACTCAAGAAAAACAACTGATACAAATGAAAACCACAAATGAAAATTCACCATGACTGGCTGATTCCCAGACAGTTCCTAGGTAGTGTCCTCCCTTCCAGGCTTCTCCCAGATTTATACACTGGGCATAACACCGTGTGGTCTGGGATATCCCTGTGGTCAGCTGGGGTCAGCTGGGGTCAGCTGTCCTGGCTCTGTCCCCTCCCAGCTCCTTGTGCACCCCCTTGCTCATGGAGTGAAAGTCCACAAGTCTCTCCTTGTTGAGAGATACTGAATTAGAAAACAAACTTAATTCCTTTTCTGTTTTCTAATTTTAATTCCTTTTTTCTTTTCTAATTTTCCCTTTCTTTGGTAACTTTTTATTGTGTTTTATGAACTTTTTTTTTCTAGATGTTGGCAGACATCAGACATCCAGAAATGACAGATGGCACAAACACTTTTATTAGGGGTGAGGGTTTGATTTTTCTGGGGTTGAGGGAAGGAGAAGAGACGGGAGAGGCCATGCACACATCATCTCTGACAACAAGAGATTCTAGTGTTACAAAGGAGACCTCAGCCAGAGGCATTTTACCCAGTACTAGCAGACAGTGTGGGAGTTCTTTGTGCTGACATACATGACTTCCTCATGGAGGAGAAAAGTGGTGCAGGCACAGGGATGACAAAGGTTTTTTCTGTCTGGATCAGCAACGAGCACTGTCATCCTCCCACTCAACTGCAGATAGCTGTCTCCTGTTCAAATCGAGCAAAATCTGCAGTCCATCAAACATTTATTTTGTAGCCAAGCATTTTAAGCTTGAAAAACAACTTTATGTTCTCTGGACTGGCCTCCTAAATAAATGCAGGCCGTGAAGTTAGACACATATAGCGACTGGAGAGTTTACTCTTCCATTTCAGTTCACCACATTTCCCTTATAGCTGATTTATCCATCAATAAATCAAACGTGCAGATCAGACAAATCACATTTCCTAGTAACAGTTCCTGTAGCAAACATCTTAATCCCATTTCATGCTTTTTATGGAGTGCTATTAATTTTTTTGCCTGACTCTTGTTACTCCTCGGGAATGTGAGACACATATTAAGAAAATATTTATTGAAGTTAAGTAGTCATTTTATTAAAAGTGGACATGGATATATAGACACTGAAGCCAGCATTTTGCTCTACAAGCTCATGTTACCTCTGGGGAGAAATGGTAAACACTGTTAATAGCTTATTTAAATTCAGAGATAGCTATCATAGAGACGAAAAGCATGAAGCTCTGCAGTCAAAAATTTAAAAAGAAGCTATAGCTCCACAAAGGAAATATTTTTGAGCTCCAGGGCTCAGAATGACCGTGAATTTAACGACTTTTGTTGAGGCAGAGATTGAGAAATTTATTTTTGGGATTCCATATCCCATGATGAAAGGAGAATTGCCTCCTGTCTAATCTAATGTCCCCAACAGTATGTGCACCAGGACCTAATAGCAGGCACTGGAAATAAAATATAGGTATCCAATTTTCTTTTTTTTTCCTTAGAAATACACATTAAGGAAGTAGACCAGAGTTTTTAAGCCCAAAGATTGTCATTGGCTTGTGTTTGGTACTGCTGTATCTCTTTCAAAACCAAAGTTTGCCTACTCCTTTTTCTTTCTGCCCATACCTTCAAGTCCACTAAACCATGTAATAATTATGAAACATTTAATTTGGCAGGAATAGGGGAAGGGGAATGGAAAGGGGAAGGGGACATCACATGCCCAGAAATGTGATTTACTGAAATGCTGAACAATAACATTTTTAGAAACCTCTTTTATATATTTTTATCTACTTTTGGTTCAGGAGGAAGAGGAAGGGAAAAGACAAAGGGGAAAGGAGTCTTTGAGTACATGTGAAACTTAACAAGGTCGGAATTTCTAAAGCCTTATTTATTTGTGTGTGCTGTGATCTTACCTGTGAGAAGAGCCCTATACCAACCACCATTCTGATCTGAAAATGCTTACACAGCTCCTACAGTTGCTTTGTATATATTGTAAAAGATCTTGGAAAACCATTAATTAACATTTCCCATGGCGAGACAGCAGCAATAGTTTTTGATCCTTGTTGTGATCCTTTTGCAATAGCTACAATAAGGATTCAAAGTGACATAGGGCAGGGTTAGATGGGATATTGGGAAGGAATTCCTGTATGTGAGGGTGGGGAGGCCCTGGCACAGGGTGCCCAGAGAAGCTGTGGCTGCCCCTGGATCCCTGGCAGTATCCAAGGCCAGGTTGGACACTGGGGCTTGGAGCAGCCTGGGACAGTGGAAGGTGTCCCTGGCCATGGCAGGAGGTGAAATGGGATGAGCTTTAAGGTCCCTTCCAAGCCAAACCATTCCGTGATTCTATGACTATGAAAACCTTCCTTTCTGTGTTCACCAAATTCCCATTTTCAAGTAGTGAGATGGATTCCAAAGACCACTTTGGTCCACATTTTTCTGTTCAGTTTAGAAATAATTTACTTCTCTTCTGATCTCTTTTCCCATGTCTCACAGGGTCTAATGAGGTAGGTAATGAAATACTCCAGGTGCCTAAATTGTACCTGCATCTTTCTTTTTCCTCAGGTGGTAAGAAGTATTATTACTGTGCCATAATCTCCATGATTTTAACTGCATCTGATTGATACACAAACTCTGCATGTTACCAACAAGAAGCATTACAATGCCTACAATTTTCTCAAAAAAAACCAAACTGCAACAAAAAGGAAAGGATAAAAAATACACATCTACCTGGCTTTTTGTGAGCAGCAGTACAACATTATTTTTGAACACCCATATGATTGACCTCAGCCAAGAAACATTCGTAGTTATTTGACAGATAGAATTACAGATTAAGTTTTATTTCATTGTGAGTTTTGTCATAAGCATTTATTTAAGGCTGAATCAAGGTACATGACTACATTTAGAGTCCCATAAAAGTGATTGGACTGTTCACTCTTCATATCTCTTGGACCCACAAAATTGGACATTCCCAGCAGATTCCAGCATGTTATACCATCATAGAAGGAAAATTTTGTCAGACTTTTACAACTAACTTTGTTCTAAGGAGTAAAATGAAAAATCAAAAAGAAAAAAGAAAGGAGGAAAATTTAAGACATGAAATCACTTGGTATAATCATCTGCAAACCATAAATGAGTGAGAAACTTCACCACCTGAATTCTAGTTTGAAATGAAAAGGAAAACAGTCTTCTTTGCAGTTAGGACTGGCCTTTATAAGATTTTGATTTTGCTGAACTGCCTCAATTAAGTTACCTGTTACTCTGAACATTATCTCAGACTCCATATATTGGTTCTTTGGCTGGGGACTCATGTTCCTCAAGACTTCTTGTCATTTTACAAGAACTGGGTTAGCTGATTCCCTCTGTGTTTAGAACACCTTCCCCATCTGTAATAAAACACAGTGTTATTTCTCTTTGGACAGATGGCACCACTGCTAGTGTTTAATATTTGAACTAAGTGTTAAATATTTAGAAACTTTGTACCAGTGAGAAATGTGCACTAGGAAAAAAAATCAATGCCATAAAGAACAGGGAGTTTTCCTCACCCAGCTTCTGATTTTATCAATTCTTAGTGGGGAGCATTACCATGGGTTTGGATAGCTGGGAGCATGCGGGCTACTTTAATCTATGCCAACTGCTAATAGCTCAGGGCTTACTGGGCCATAGGGAGCTAGACAGGCACATTTTTATTTGTCTGCCCTTCCATGGAGAAATAAATTATTTTTTAATTTACTTCTCCCATTTTCTGATTAATTTGGCCATATCAACATTCCAGTGCCCAGCAAAATGTATTTGAACTGGCAGAGTTGTGCAAAAGCTGTGCTTGCAGTACTGCAAATTCAAATTCCTCCCATTAGCTACCCAATTAAGCAGAAGGAAGTTTAAATTACCAGCCTCTGACTTTATTTATTTATTTTTACCTAAGACTAGTAGTTAACCACGTTTAAAGTCACATGAATAATAAGGGAACATATACAGGATCAAGGCACAGAAGAGATGGAAAAAACCCCAGAAATAAGGGAAATTATAAGAAAAGAAAACATGTTACCATTGGAAAAGAATTTCTTACTTAATTATGATCTGATTCAGTGAGTTATTAGACTTCTACTTAAAAAGAAACATCTAATAATTAAGCAGCTATTAAACCAAATTGATCACTAGTTTGGGGAACACAGGCAACCTTTTTATTAAAAGGCTGCTTCCAAATTATGTAGATTTAAACAGATATATCTCTCTCCAGTAACCCAACTCAGTGGAGCCAGCTACACAAATAAAATGTTTCATGTGAGTAAGAAGAGCAAGTAGAGCATCCTCTGTAAAAAAAGAATTGATCTAAGCTGCTTAGGGATACTCTAGAGGAAGCAGTGTCTGCTTTCTGTTATCTTGAGACCAGTATCGGCTGCCTGGCCTATGGGAAAGCAATCCTTCCCTAAACTGTAATACTTCTATTTTTTCTTTTCAAAATACACTTGCTATATGCACATTGATTTAAAACTTCTATTTCATTATTAATGTAATTAAACAATACAAGTTCTTTTCAAGATGGGTGAGCTCGTAATGATCACAAGGGGAGAGTATATCCTTTTGTAGCAAAATGTTTGTTTAATTTAATCAAAGCTCAGCAAACAAACAAAAAGAACCCCAAACAAACGCAAAAAAAACAACCCCCCCTCGCAAAATTATAAACGATCCACAAGATCAATGTTGCATGTTAAATTCTACCTTAAACTCATGTAAAAAGGCAACAAATCTTTTTCTGACACCTGCTGAAATTTGATGTTTTTTGAATAAATGTATGTACGTAAGCAAAAGGTTTTAAATACTGAAAGACACATAAAAAATCTTGATTGTCTCAGCCACGTCTACATGACTGAGTTTATGAGTAAAATGTTCTTAACAATTTTGATGTCTGAGCTATTTTGACAAAATGTTACTCAGGCTGTTGAATCATGAGTCCATTTCCAAAATCACAGCACCTGAACAAGCAGAGTTCCTTTCTGTAGAAAGAAATAAAAGTCTAAATGTAAAGTTTTGACTTCATTGCTAATTTAGGGTTTAAAAGATAATATGTTACAGAATTCAGTATTTACAAAGAAAAAAAATAACTTTGCAAATGAAGATTCATGATTCTTCATTTTTAAATATCTTGACCTTCCTTCCTTCCTTCCTTCCTTCCTTCCTTCCTTCCTTCCTTCCTTCCTTCCTTCCTTCCTTCCTTTTGTCAAGCAATATTTACATATTTTATCAAGATTTACATGACTATGTATAGACAAGATTTTTTCAGATTTATGTATATTTTCTCTGTCCATATTTGGATTCTTTAATCCCAGAAGAGATACAGTTGCTGTTAGAAATATTAAAATAATTTTCAGAAACCTAGTCTTGATTAGAATCCGATTACAGTAATAATGTACTCAGTAAAAATTCTGATGTCACTTAGAGAGTCCTAAGTAAATAGGACTAGTTATTATAGTAGAAGAAGCTTTTCTTCAGGTGAATCTACAATTTCTATTGTTAATGTATCTATTTTTAAAAGAAAAAAACTTATTAGAAATTAAAATAGGAAATGGGAAGTTCATATAGTAGGCTTATATTACTCAAAATACAGCTCTGTTCTAAAAATATCCAAATAGCCTAAAGGAAACTGGAGGGATTCAACAAGTTGAAAAGAAGGTTATAATTAGAAATCACAATTTCCTAACTTTGAAACTGTAGTAAGATGGACTACACAGAGGAAATTTGTCTTTACAAAACTCCTTATCTTATACTCCCAATTATTTAATAATTCATGGTATTGAAAACTGCTGTGCTCCAAATTTTCAGAAAGAGACAGTTTAATTTTTTTATTTATTATTTGGTCTTGATCTGCCCAAAGGACCAGCATTTGAGAAAACATTTTCCCCCTGTAAGCTTGGGGTTTTTTTAATACAGTTTAACTAATTAGATTAATCTTAGATTTTAACACCAACTTAGTATTTATTACTGCATGCCTTGAGAAACCATGAGAGCTTCAGACTGACTTTGAGACATCAAGATTTCTGTGTAGGATCCAGAAAAAACATGACAATTTGAAAATATTCTAATTATAAAGACCTTGTAAAGAAAATACAAAAGAGAATTTGTTTATTATGTTTTTTAAAATTATGACTACTAGAATTGAATAAATAATATTTTGAAATTATCATTATTTTTTCTTTCTCTCATAGATTCATCTCAACTGAAAAAAACCAGCTGTTGGCTCATTCTGCTTTTTCCTGCTTCGCCAGAGGCAAATGTCTCACCCACATGGATGGATCTATTTCATATAAGACTGACAACAGAATGCATGAAATAGAGAATTTTACCACACTGTATAATTATATGACATGATATAAATATATCTAATATTATATAATATTATATAATTCATTGGCTTCATAGTTTGACTTTCAAGGGAAACCTCAAGGTCTGACATTGTCAATGGGACTAGAGTAACTTTTTCTTGTTCTGCATCAAAATTAATGGCAGTTGTTCACACTTTCACCCTTTGGCATTGCATGTTTGCTTATACAAACACATTTTGAGTAAGCACATGTAGACTAAAGGAATATGGGTTAGTAATTATTCCTTTTTTCCCTTTAAGGCTTTTTTAAATACAAGAAAAAAAAATCCATCTTAGCACACAGTATTTGGTGTCACTCTTATTGTACCTTCACCTTTGCCTAAAAAGAAACATCCATTGCAATATGATTTGTTTTTACAAAGGGTTATAAAGTGTCTTCTGGTGTTATGTGTCAGGTAATACATTATTATATAATATATATTTAATATTACATTATATGTATTGCAAAATGTGTTTATAGTATATACTTATTTTCTTTTTAATTATTCAAAATATCATTATTAATTTGTAGGCTCACATTTTCACTAAAGTCTTGTTGGACATAAATAGAATATTTTAATACTCTTCTTTCGTCTCTGATGTGGAGAACAGAAGACACCAAACATTGGACATATTAAGACAGGTTTCTGATTTACATCTTAACCTATTGGAAGGAATAGAACATCATCTCTCATAGATTAAAGATCATTTTCTATAAAGCTTTCTTTCACTTTTATGTTTTATAAACTTACACAAGGAGGTCTGGGGATAAAAAGTCATGGGTTTGGGAGGGTCAGAGCTCTCTCAGTGCAGGGGATTTACCAGGATTGATCATAGAATTTTGTGGACTAGAAAGAACACACAAGGCTGTGTTATTCAAAGCAGGGATTAACTTCAGACTTGGATTAGCATCCTCAGGGCCCTGACTGGTCAAGAAGTGAAAAAAAAAAAAAAAAAAGGAAGAAATAATTCCAGGAGAGAGATTCTGCCAACTTTCTGTGAGCAGTTCCAGTACTTAATCATCCTGACCTTGAAAAGGCTCCTCCTTAGTACACAGATCCAGTGGAAATCTCACTTTGTTGTGCCACCTGTGTGCCTCTCATTTGCTAGCTGTGCTGCTCTGAGCCTTATTTTGTCTTCTGCGTGGGGTTCTTGCCTTTATGGCAATGAAAACTGAATTTAAATCACCCTTAACCTTTTCTTCTTGAGGCTAAACCAACTGAGCTCCCACAGCCTTTCCTCAGCATAAACATTTCTGTGCTGGCGTCCTCCAACAATTATTTCCAACATGTTCAGACTCTAAATGTTTTCAAAAAAAGTCAACACAGCAAGACGAAAAAAAACCCTGTGAATCTTCATCACCTCCAAATATTGAGGTAATAGCTGCTTTGCTGAAGTCAACATCTCAGAGTGATGTCAAATCTGTGCCTGTGCTTTTCAATTCCACATAAATATGATTATTTGAAATAGCACACTTTCAGATTTCTTGTCTATGCATCTTGCTAAAAAGATGAGTCAGGTTAACCCAGTTATAATGCAATTTTTAACATAATAGATGAAAACTGATTTTCTCTGTGGCTTACTTGTCTGGGTAGGAATGGGTCTTAGAGATGGCTTTCAAATCCTTTAAACAATAACAAATAAAATTTGCCTTTGTCTTTGTGTGTGCCATTGTGAGACCCCACCTTCAGAGCTGCCCCAGCCCTGGGCCCAGCACAGCAAGGAGCTGGAGCTGCTGGAGCCAGGCCAGAGGAGGCTCCAGCAT
>JBBMKD010000115.1:10632217-10649628 GCA_037834095.1 Argya squamiceps | reverse complement strand
TTTCTTTCTTTCTTTCTTTCTTTCTTTCTTTCTTTCTTTCTTTCTTTCTTTCTTTCTTTCTTTTTCTTTCTTTCTCTCCATCGCTCTCTTTTAAGGCAAAATATATGGTTTTTTCCACAATTAAAATCCTCTGAGGTCTGGGAAAAAAAGTTGAGTTTGTTCATCTAATACTGATTTTCTTTATTTTGTGACTAAGATTTATGTATTTAAGACAAGCTTTATGAGAAAATTTACAGCTTGTCAGTGTCCTATCCTATTTTATCTGCATGCATAAAGGATAAAACTGTTGAAGAACAGACTACTGTGTGAATCATATAGTTTAACTTATAGTTACAGGAACATTATTCTGGGGAAAAAATGTCATTTTGTCCACTTCTGTGTTTTGCAAACCTCATGGATTTCTTTGGGATAACAGTGAGAATTTGGACAAGGAGAATATCCAGCTAATCTAAACATACTGAGCATTTTCAAAAGTTTGTTCAGCTACAATCTTTTTTAAAACATCTTGTAGAAGATAACCCTCCATTGGATAGAATCAGAATTACAGGATCACAGAAGGGGAAGATTCTCACATAGATAAAAAATTACTCCTTTAAGAAAAAGGTAAATAAATCAGAATTTCAAAGTAGATAAGTCAACTCCAGAGATTCATATTCATACAATGCAGCATTGATGGTGTAGTACCTGGTTATGTAGACACTTATGCCTTTTAGGAATAAGCAATGCATTTTGTTTAGTAAAAAGAAAGGGACATTTACAAAGAGTTCCAGCAGGTTTTTTGGTTTTGAAGATCTGATAACTAAGGTGCAGATGAAATAAAATGCAGTTGAATGTAAAATGAGAGGTTGTTAAAATCTCAAATCAGTAGAGGCAAATCAGTGAAAAAGCTAAGAATTATAGATGTTATTTTAAAAATGCCAGAGATTACAGACACACCATTCCAAAAGGAACAACTGTTTTATGGAAGGAAACAACAGGAGAGATTGCTGAGGAGGGGTGTCTGGGGAGCAGTTTTAAAGGCTCCTTTTCAAATCTTGGACTATTTCTATGTTTATATTCATAGCTGTCCATCTAAATCTTGAGAAGCTCCAATGAGGGACATGAGTTTTTGGCTCAGACTCGAAGACCTTAAAGGTTTTTTCTAACCCAATCATTCTATGACTTGGTGATTTTTATTTCACAACCTCTCCCGCTAAGCTCTCCTATTAGTGCACTCCCCTGATTCCTAAAGGTTTTTATGTCTACTTTGAACCTCCTATGGTGGATAACAACATGTTGTTATCATCACTATCGTGTGGCACTGCCCAGAAAAGTGTATCTTCATCATCATCTTTTATTTAGTTGTAGGTGCTTGCTTACTCCTAGCCTGCACTGTCTTAGAATAAACAAGATATTTAACAGGCCTTTAAGCTTATTCTCATAGGTTAGATCTCTTTCCCCAAGTGTTTTGTTAAGCCACTGCTGAACAAATATGTCACTGCTCTCTAAATGTCTCAAGAACTGAACAAAATGTTTCAGTCATGGCCCCATTGCTGCAGTCCAGGGGTAGAGAATGCCTTCCTGCGACATGCTGGCTATGGAGTTATCCTTATTCTACATGAAAACCTGTTTTTCATTTATTTGCAACCTGGTGACTACACAGCCTCCTAGTCCTTTCCGTCAGGGTGTCCACCCAACCAGTCAGCCTGTTCCTTATCTACCTGGACACTCTGATCCCATTCACAAAGTCATTCTGCCTCAGATATAAAGCTGCATTTCTTTTTGTTGAAATTAAAGATTAGCAGTAGAGTTTTCAAAGCTACTCTGGACTAAGTGGACTAAGTTTCATATTTTGTAATATTAAACCATATGAAGGGATTAAAAAAAAACACAAACATGTTTGGTATGCTTTGAAGACTTTTTGTGCTTGCTCTCCCTAAAGATGTCCCCATCAGCTATCATGGACCTTCTCCTCATTGCATGGTATTGTCATGTCATACTGTCCTTGCTCTTTCAGCACTCTTGGGTGAAATCCACCTGTCCCTATGAATTCTGAGCACAATTTCTATGCATGGTTTCTAATCCTGTAGATCACCTATCATAATGCTGATATAATGCTGATATAGTTATTTCTTACCTTAGTCTTCTCAGCTTCTTCCTTGTGATATTTTACATATTTATATGTATATGTATTTATATATGTATGTACACTCACATTTTAAAACCTTTTCACTTTTGCTTAAAACATTTTTTCTTAACAAAGAGAGCTTTCTACCATTTAACAAGAAAATTCCAATTCCTGCTGAATGATTAAAAGCCTTAAAAGAAAAAATCTGTCGTAACATTGCTGTTACCAGGACAGAAGAGTGCTTCCCAGCTGTAGCAGAGACTTTTAAGCTTTCAGAGCTTTTATTCAGTCAATAGAAGCCAAAAGTTTAGAGTGAAGGACATAGTGAGCAGGCAATCATCTTGCATTGTGTAGTGCTTGGCACACTGAAAGAAAGCTCTATTTAACCATGATTTTTAGACATTTAACCATAATTTCTAGACATGCACATGGAAAAGAAATTGTACTGCTGGTCTCTCAAAATAGAAATTTTGGTCCCGGCAGCCATACCTACATTACCTGAAGTTAGTGTGAAATTGCAAAATCTATTACAGTTTGCATGAATCGCCACTGACTAATGTCACAAGAAGACTACACAAGAAATTCTGTCATTTTCATAATGTATTGGGATAATAAAAAGATGTGAAGGCAGTGCCTGGCTAAATCAAATACCTCCATGTCAGCTTTTTTGTGTGTGATGTTTGGGAGATTATTTCTGGGAATGACTGAGGGAGAGGCAGTCAGGCAGCACATATCCTACACCACAGGAGATGTCTCTGATAAGACGTGAGATACAGGCATTATGAAAAGTGTTTCAAGGGTGTAATAAACCTGACACTCTTCAGTTTAAGGAAACTGTGTCTTTGTAATGTAAGTCTCAGAAATCTGCCTGTTGTGTGTGGTGGGAGTATGGCAGGAAGAGAGAGATTTTATGTTCCCCTTTCACTCTTTGGGGTTTTTTTTGTTCTATTGGTATGCCACTTTCAGAAAATCAGAATATGTTCTATAGAAAAAAATCTGGGGATTAGCAACTTGCACATTCCTTAATTACAAACCTAATTGTTTTGATTTTTTAATTACAAAACCTGAAATTGTTTTAACTTTTTTTATCTTAATTCTATTACAGAAGTCAAGTTTCCTTGCTGAAGGCCAAAAGATTTCTTCCATTGTCACTTTCTTTGGATGTCTCCTCCTCACCCAAACAGATTTTCACCACTCATGAGAAAAGCCTTTTTTCTCTGTACATTGGAGGAAAAACAAATTTGACAAAAAATTACTTATTGATCAGTGGAATTTGGCTGGTGCCTCAGAGCCCAGAAAGACTGGTCTGTGTTCTTCAACCAGAGGCTGATGCAGGGGTCTCAGTGTCCATCCTGTTTATATGATCTCTTCTTGTGTTTATGTACCTGACAGAGGATTTCAAGGTCCATCTTTATTGGACTCTTTCATATCTGAGGTTTTGGGTGGCTCAGTGCTGCATTTCCTGCGCATGTCTTTTACATTTCCATTTAAATTCATGGCTTAAACTCCCATGGAAGTTAAATGACATCTTTCATTAGCCCTTTATTTTCATTTCATCCCTCACTTGGCAATAAACAGCAGAAATGTCAGTGCCACAGTAAAGTGCAGAAATGTGATGTCAGCACATACTTCTTTGTGAGCCTGACTGCCTGAGAATCCTGGTCACAATTTATGTCACTGGGGGCATCAGTCTTCCAAGTGAAGCCCTGCAAATGGCAGACCTGTGTTATATATGATCTTCAGCATCCAGCTGATTATCAGGGTGATGAAGGATGTGAAGCTCAGTTGACAGTAACACTTGAGTAACTTCGCAGGGATACGATTTATTAAGGATGTGCTTCTGCCTTGGCCAGATGATGTTTGATGGAATACTTACAGAGCCATCATGAAGATTGTTAGGGGTACTTAATTGCCTGGGATGGCACAGAAGTAGTCCAGAGACTTCAAAAAATAAAGCAATTCTTCTTTCCACCATGAATGAGAGCAGTTGTTCATTTTTCTGTGCATGAAATGAAGGGGAACCCTCAGATGAAACTGTATATCATAAGGATTTGAGAAGAGAACAAGAAAGCCTTCCTTGGATTCAGTGTTTCCTCAACCTTTAGATTTTAGGGGCAATTTTAAATATTATAATTTTTAAGAAAAAAATTATTTTAAATGTTTAAGAATTTTAATGATCATGGAATGTCATCAGTTCTAGGTGGAGGAATGTTAGATATACTAGGTAATCTAGATGTCCAATGGGAAAAAAATATTTGCCTTTTTTTTTTGACTTCTAGGCACTAGCTTCTTGTCCGAATAATTGTCTTATTATCAATCAAGACACTGTCTTTTCCCTTTCCTACTACTTTTGTTAAAATAAAATTATGAAGCAATTTTATCACCTGCAGCTCTACGCCACAATATTTAATGACCTTAAAAGTGGTGTGTGTTTGTGTAACTTCCCAGACTTCTCCGAGTCAAACAAGGAAGTTTGATCTCATTAAGCTCAAAGCAGTAACCAAAATCCTCAATCACTTCATTATTATTCCACATTTGAGTTCCCCACGACAGGAAAAGCATTCTCCTGTTCATTGTAGGAAAACTACTGTCCTCTGTCCTTTTGCCCTTTCAATACCTGGCAAACACATTTGCTGGCAGCTTTTCCTTGACATCAAAGCTATTAAAGTTGGAATGATGACCTGATGAATAGAGTATAGCCTTTTCCTAACACTTTTTTTTCCTTTCTTTTTCTTTTCTTTTTGGGGAGGGGTGTTGTTTGGTTTTTTTGTTTGGGTTTGTTGTTGTTGTTGTTTGTTTTGGGGGTTTTTGTTTTGTTTTGTTTTGTTATGTTTTGTTTTGTTTTGTTGGGGTTTTTTTGCTGTTGCAGTAGATGGGATTGATGTAGGCTGCAGCCTTTTGCTTTCTTTATTCTGATGGTTACAAGTAATGTGTTGTAATTTTATGTCCTTGGTATTTTTGCAGATTATACCAAAATAGAAAGACTTTGAGAAAGTGAAGTGATTTTCCCCCTTTCCCTTCAAGAAGAAGGAAAGATGTTCTGTTAGAGATGAGAGCCCTGAAATTCTGTTTGAGGAAACCAGACTACTAAACATATTAAAACACCGCTGTCCATTATTTCATGCAATAGGTAAATGTGAAAGGGCTGTGGATAGACAACTGCAGCCTCCAAGCTCTGTTCTGCGCTGCTCAACTCACTTTCACTGAAGGCACAATTTTTTTCTTAGCTACTCTTAGCTCATTGTAAAAAAAAAAGAGAGAGAAAAATATTTGAAATATAAGTTCTCCTTCCTGATCATTCCTGAAGATATTTATAGCTATATTTAAATACAGTATTAATATATTATATTAAGGGCTTGGGGATAAGTTTGTTGAAAATCAGACCTGATAATAATTTCTCCGTGTCTTGATGGGGAAATTAAAAAAAAAAAAAGGCAATTATTTTTGCTAACACATTCCTCAGCTCTTGGGGAGCTGCTTTCATATCTCTCTTTCCACACCACCTCCTCCTGCAAGACAGACTGTGAGCAGACACGGTGTCACCACACAGTGCTTACAAGGGGAAGTCGTGAGAAGGTTATCACGTCCTGCTTTGAATAACACTTTAAAAGGGAAAGTGCAATTAGTGCAAAACATCAGATGAAGAAGATTCCTGCTTCACTGTGTGCCTCTCATACTTTGTAAAATCATAGCTTGGACTTCAAGGTTTTCCTTGATTTCCTAATCACTCCAGTCTTCATTCAGCAGTGATGAATTTGGTGAGTATGTGGTAAATGCTGCAGTGATAACACACTGTGGCCTGTGATTTTATTGCTTGGGTCTGGAAATACACTGAGGAACTGATTGCTTCAACAGCTTTTAAAAACTTCTAAGCTCTTTTTCTACAGTACACACCATTTTCATCACACTCATACTTTTACCAGCTTTGGGTTGCCACTTTACCCTGTCATTAATTTTCAATGTGTGCAAGTATTCAGGTAATTTTATTTTCTTCCAAAGAGTAAATATTTGTACTGTAGCTATGGGAAAAAATAAAAAATAAGAAAAGAAAGTATATAAAAATTAAAATGCAATTTTTCTCTCTCAAATAAGAAATTGGAAGGTACATGTATTTTTTAACTGAGCTTGGACAGACCATATGTAGCCCAGAAGCACAGGCAAAAAGTTATGCCAGGCTGGCATAAGAAAGAGTCATATTGTTAATGTTGAATGTTATAAGAATTACCTGCCCTGAAATGTCAGATTTTTCAGCTAAACCAAAATAAAAAAATATTCCTCATAGAGGATATTTGAGCAGAGTTTTTGTCCTTCAACATTTCTGATACAGATTTTTTTAAAACCTTTTTTTCTGCAGCACCTTGACAGTCAAAGGTACAAAACAAAGTTTTTACTTTAAAACAAAAGTGTAATTTGTATTAGAAGAGCAAAATATGGTTCTTTACTGATTCAAGTGATGCAATTAGGTGCACAGTGATATGCAATGGCTAAATAACAGATATTCAATGTATTTTTCATCACTTTATTACTCCTGCAAAGAAATTGTTTACATAAAGAATTTAAAGATACGATTTTCACCAATGGTTCAGTCTATATGATATTTTACACTGAGGAAATGCACCAGTCCATTTTAAATTCTTCCATCTTACCACTGATTCTGGTGGTGCTTCTCATTACTCCACAAAGCAGTGCAGCCCTTTCACTTTAGTTCAATGGAGCAATCTATAAATATTACAGCAGCTGAAAAAAAAAGACTACCAAAGACTGTTATTGTAAAAAACCCCAAGAATTGTTATAGAGACCAATGTACACAAACTTAATTCTAAATACTTGTGTACTGCCATTATGTGAAGTTTTTTTTTAATGTGCACTGCTGACATTTGAAAAGAAGAGGTGAAAATGAATGAATTGGGTCAAGAGCAGCAGAGCTGGCAGTGGAGGAGGGGAGCAGAGAATCCTTAATGAATATACATATTTCTATGGCAGGCTGATATTAAGCACAGTGCTTGGGTTTTTGGATATTTTAAAAAACTTTTCTGAGGGTTTCCAAAATTGCCTTTCTTCCTTGTTTCAATTTAGATTCAGGTTATTGCAGTGTCAGTGTCTGAATCTTGCTGTAGGTTTACATTCATGTAAAACTAATCTTTACAGAATCATACTCAGGATATCAATACTGCACCATAAGTGTGAGTGGCACCTGTGATATTAAAAGAAATGCATATTTGAGACCCTCTTGCCTTGTCAATATTTTAACTATGTCTAACTTTTTCTCAGGGACAAGTAAGATAAGATAAAAGGAATTTCTGAACACAATAGTGAATCCCAAAATAGCTTTATTCCAGAGGGTGCTTTTGATTTTTAGAACAATATTAGTAGGACTAGATAAATATAGACAAATACAATACTCCTATATTAAATTCTCTAGGTCACAGTGTAGGCCCATGTTTCACCTAACAACAAAAGCTTTACTTTATAATTCAGACTAAAACAAGGTCCCCAGCTGCGTATATTGCACAGAGTCGAATTCTCACAGTAAATATTATTCCAGTCCCAAAATTGTTTTATTGACCCAAGATGACCAAGGACTGCTGCATTATTCAGCATGTTTGTGTGGTGTAGGACTCAGCCCTTAGTTGCAGAAGAACATGAAAATATATCCTGCTCTAATAAGTTTAAGTCAGTCAAGAAAGATAAAGCTGAAAAGAGAATTTTTATTTGCTAATTGCTCATTGTTATTTTAGTAAATAGCTCATTCCTTATTTACCTTTCAGTAAGGTTAATAATTCCTACTTTCAGTAGGGTTAACAAGCCCTACTTATATTTTATTAAAAATTAACATCATTTATGTTCTAATTTACTCAGTTCTTATGTAAGTTAAATTAACTTGTTATTCCACTGTGCAAAATACAGTGTGTGCTACCTTCCTAAGGAATTTGGGACCTTAATTTTTGTTTGTTTTCAAAACTGATCACCTGTAATCATAATTCTTGCCTTTGTCTTTTTAATATTATTTTGAATATTCTTTTTAATATTTTCCCTATTTTCCTTTTTTTCTCTCCCTTTTATTTTTTTCCTAAGATGGTTTGAAAATTCCTTTTTGAAGTGCAACAAGTCTGATGAAATTTATTTGTGTCTGAGATTTGTCTCGTGCATGTGTGCACTTGATTTCTTGGGCTTTTATATATGTTCAAAACTGTCCATGTAACATTCAATCTAGGATTTTATGATCCAGTTTATTCAATTTAATTTCTTTATAATCCATTATTTTGACTATCTTGACTAAATTACCCTGGGAAAAAAATCACCTTCCTAATCATCCTATAATTTTTTTTAACCATCAACTTTCTTGGAAATATGATGAATGCACTAGAATTATTACTTACTAGATTGCCAGTTGTTGGTAGGATGACTTGCATGATGTATTTTTTTATTTTGAATTCTGAAAAATAATAGAAGTTTCTTTATAGTAGGTAAGGTGCATTTTTATGTTGGACAGACAAGAAAATATTAATGAAATGAGACAATTACAGAAACTATAAAGTAAATATATGGAAAGACATGACTGCAAGAAGGATATTATATTTTGAACCTTGACAAATGAGAAAGGAGCACAAAAGTTGACAAAAAAAGAGGATTCAAGAGGGTTTAGAAACTATCCACAGGAGTCACTGAAGATTCTAGCTGTGATTGTACAAAATTTGCTTTCTGAGATGTCAGAAGAAGAGGGAGAAAAAGGTAGAACAGGAAACTCATCTTATTATAGTCAGTCTGGGTGCAAGGATGTAAAAGAGTTGGAGACATCAACTTTTTAGAATGTCTCACTTTCGCACGAGGTTAGGTTGACACTAATTTAAGCTCTGAACAAGTAAAATTTTCTTTGTTTCCAGGTCATACTTTCATGAGTTCCTTGCTAAGAAATTTTTTGCCCAAATATCTGTGTGGCTGCTGCTATTATTTACATAAAAATGCCTCTCATGATCCCGTAATGTTCTGAACAATGTGAGGAAAAATGTCCAGTAATTTCTACTTGCATGTTTATATCTAGAAAAAGCAATAACAGCAAAACTGTTCCAGATGCATAAAAATGCCAGCCTCAAATAATGATCAAAGAGAGCACCATTTTAACAGTAGAGCTTTGGGAACCATCAGTTTAAGATTTTTCTAGAGTAAACTATCTAGCACATTTTACAGAAAACAATGATATCTCGGTACCTAACTGCTCAATATTTTTTTAACTATATAATTTTAGACTGATAAAACTCATTCTACTACAACCCTTAGATACTTTCCTAGCAAAATCCAAATGAAATATTAATTCTTTTACCTAGAAACAACAACTTTTTGCAATAGGTTTACATAGAACAAGTAGTAGGTAGTTGAATACACTCAACTGCTTTTCATGTTAAATTCAAATTAGGCCTTTGGATATATGGATTTCATTGATGACTTCACTAGAAGTTGAACATATTTTCAAAGCCAAACACAAAAGCTGCAAGTTAATACAAATATTTATGCAAGTTTATGCACATACACATGCTTAGATATATTTCAGTTTCATTCCCAAGGAAACCTTTTCTAATCTGCTCAGAAAAAGCTTATATTAACACAGAGTAAAAGAGTAATTATTAAAAAGATTTTAAAAAAGAAAAAAAAAAAACAAACCAGCAAAGTAAGTCAAAAGTCATGTTTGAACTAATAAAATTCATTGTGATACACATATACTAAGAGCTATGAAAAAACAATCCAAAGAAAACAAGAATAACAAAAAAGATTCCCAACTAAACAAGTAAACCATAAAAAAGAAATACAAAAAGCCAGGCAATTTAGTTGCACCTAGAATTTCTTCAATCTTATTTTCTTTCCTGTTATTTAGGAGGTCAGTAGAAAACATGTTGAGGAGCCAAGGCGCTGTAAAATTGTATCAATTAAATGACTGCAATTTGTGGTTTATTCTACATCAACACATGCAAGTTATGAAAGAGATAAAGTCCTGGTGAGCACGACACGGTTACACCATGCTGATAATATCTGGTTGTTGAGCTCTGCTAAATTGTTGTCCTTAGGACCATCATTTTAGTTAATTTACAGGCATGCAAGTGAATTGGCATCAATTTTAACATGACAAAGGCAACAGATGTGCTTGGAAAACCAGAGGGCTCATTTGCAGTCTGTCAGGCTCTGGGATTGCTGGCAAAGAGCAAGGATTTTAGTTGGTTTTTTTTTGTTTTTAATGATAGGAAATGGCAGTTCATATAACAAACCTAATAGCGAGCTCACTGTTACCAAGTGGATTTGCAGCACAAAAAAATAAAATTAAAAACTTGATACATACATCAGTGCCATCTGAAAATATTTTCCACAGTTGGAAGTGCTGAGGTCATTTGCTGAGAACAATTAAACTCTCTCCTTAGAGACCTTAGAGACGTCATAAACCAGCCATGGAAATCGTCATGTGAAAACCTTCAGTGATTTTTGACAGAAGTGTGTGGAGGGCAAATGATGAAAGGGCAGATGAGGAAAGGAGCTGAGGCCCTTTTAAGTGCTCTGTCACTCTGGTAGGCAGCTGAGTGTCTACACAGAGCTGCCAAAGCATGACTTGGCCACTGTTTTCAGGGAAGGCTGCTTTGCTGTTTCTACCATCTTTCCCTTTTGCCCTTTACTGATTTATATTTTTTTATTTTTCACTAGACATTTTGTACTAAGTGAATCATAATTTCTCTTTTTTGTTTTTCCATTTTTTTTCTTCTCTCCATCTTTGACAGTAGTTATTCTGGTGTCAAGAAGCCGAGAATATCCTTCTGTTTTCTCACAGTTTTAACACTTCTCTAGAAAATATTCGTGCAAAATTACTTTTACCTTCTCTGTATTAACTCACCAATTTGTTTCTAGTGACACCTATGAGACACGCCAAAACAAAATCTGTGGAATACTAAAGAATTGGTATTCCAAAATTTCTCACGAGTTGTGCTGCTATTAAGAAGTATTCATATTTATTATTGAATTTGGTATGGTCAAATATCTCTCTGAAGGATTTTGTTAAGAAAAACATTTCTGAATTAGTACGAGACAGCCAGCAACAGAAGAGATTACCATGAAAGGAAAATATTCCTTCCAAATCCTCTTATTTTTACATGTGTAAATGGCTTTGTGTTTTCAAATATGGCAAATTAATTCAATAGCATCTGGTCCCATTAAATAATGATAATAACAGGTGTGTGGGGGGGAAAGGGTTGGGTTTTTTTGTGCCAATGACCACAAATTTGGAACAATTGACCCCAGTTCTCTCCTTGGACAAAGGTTTTTCATTTGTTTGTAGTCAAGTCACTCATAACAAAATTTCATAAGAAGCTGAGCAACCTGGGCCTAGCAAATCCATTTTCAGAAATCATGTAAACAATCAAAAATAGGCTTTCAAAGGGAACTAAGGTATGTTTTCAGAACTCTGTGCACTGCGGAGTAGCTCTACCCAAAATTCACGTTACAAGCTGACTGACAAAAAAATCCCTCTGCTCAACGATCCCCTTGGACTACTGTTCTCTGCGTATGATGGTGCTATCCAGAAATGTGATCTTTTTGAAAAGAAACTGATCAGAATGGCAAACCATCCTTGCCCCAGCTTCATAACAGTATTGCTATTTAAGTAATCCAAGCAGAGTGTTCAATATGACACTATTCTCAGTATAATTTATGACTTTTTGATAAGAACGGCACTTTAGCTTTACTTTATTCTTTTCACTGGGGACAAAACCTTTTCCCTTGGAGTGTGACTTCATCTAGAGTGCATTTATGGGTTTTTTGGGTTTTTTTCTGTGTTTAAATCTCAGGTTTTAGTAATGAGACTTATGTTTTTAAATACAGTGCCAATGCCTGGTAAAAAGACACAACAGAACCAAAACTTTAATTTCCATCAATAAATGTGCAGCATTTTTAGCAAAATGTGGACAGGTCATCTCTGTCTACTAGATATGATTTTTGTATACTTTTAACATTTGGATATACAGAATAAAGAAGAATGGCAGGGGATAGAATAAGATGAGCTTTAAGATCCCTTCCAACCCAAACCATTCTGGGGTTCTGTGAAATTCAGTTGTATGGGACTCTATGTTTCTACATCTCAAAAGGAAAAAGAAAAAAAGAAAATGGGAGAATTGCGCTTATTGTATAACCATTAAGATAATGAAAATATTCTTTTTTGTTCACATTAGACAAATGTAAATAATATCCTGTGTTTTTTGGACTCGGCCCACACTCACTGGGCATGTCTGATATGATGAACATTATTAGCATATTATCCCCAGCCTTGACATTTTTCCATATTTATTTATCAATTAGGAGTCTACATATGTCTGTGTACCAGCTTTGTTTTCTTCCTCTTTTGACTACTAAGGAGTTCATTTCCTGGTTCTCAGCTTTTCCACACATTTACAGTGACTGACCTAATAAGAAACTTTACACAATTTTTATCAGGAATTTTCAATTAATATGTATTATTAGGTAATCCTCTCTTAGGTAATCCTCTCTTAACATTTAATTTTGCAATTTTCTCAGTTTTTGTCCTCTTACCATAACCTTTGTCTTGCTCTAGTCTGCCATTCTTAATGGAATTACATATAATCTCACATTAATTACCAAATTTCATTACTTTAGGTGTTTCAAACCGGGGTTTGATACTGCTTTTCTCTGTCTGCCAAGAAACCCTTTTTAAATTTACCTTTCCCTAGCACGTGCATAAGATAATTTATTATCTAGCACATGTTGTCCAGCCTAGCAGAGTTGGTGTCACAGATTCCCTTTTTTCTGTCTATTCTTTTGTTTGTGAGATATCAGTGACAATAGAAATATCAATAATAATCAATAAATTGTATTTTTCTTTACTATTCTAGGTATCACAACTATCCCTTTTTGTACTCTCTTGCAAGCAAAGAAGAATACTTTTTCAGAGGCAGAAGTGCTGAATTAATCTTTAAAAAGAGTTTGGTCTTGGCACTTAGAAATGCAGAACATACAATCAAAATCTTTACACATAGAACTTTATAAAGAATTAAAGCAAGGACCAGTTGTCCACAGGTATTTTGCAGTTCTTGTTTGTTGAAAAAAAAAATTGGACTACCTTATTTTTTATTTTAAAAAAAAAGTTCCCCTATGAAAAACAATATTAAAGAATTTCTTTCAAACATATGGAAGAATAACACACAAAATCTGCTATAATTACACTGATTACAGCTCGTTTCAGTCTAAGAGTTTTAATTTTATCTTCATTCTGGCAAAAATCCAGCATGTTTGTACACTGCCAAGGGAGAGAGATGTATTGGTTATAGAGAAATACACAGTACTGCCAAGGAAACTCCAAAACCAGGGAATTATACAGGTGACTAGGAACATCAGCCAAATGAAGATGGTGACAGACATTAGGCAATTTTCCCAGAAAAAATGTCTGTAGCAAAACACAATAATCATATGCTACTGATATTGAGGCAGGAATATAAAATAATTTTAGTCATTAAGAGGAAAAAAAAGCTGACATGCATTTTTTTCACTTCCACTCTCAGTCAGCTTGCTAATATATGGTTTAATTTTAGGTGTTTTGTTTCAGTCGTTGGTCTCAGATGCCATTCTCCATCATCAGCCCACAGCATTCCATAAAGTTAAAATGATTCTTTTTAGATCCTGCTTCTTGTAAGATAGCTTACTAATTCTTGTGTTTCTCCATTCTCCATTGATCCAAGCAGACCTGTGGTCATGAACTTTGGCAGGGGAAGAAGTTTGTTTTAGAATAAGTTTACCTAAAGCCTGTCTTCTTTCAATAATGGTGATATTTTTTCAGGTATTACTTGAGGACTTTGGCTGCCTGTGAGTCTGCAACCATTTTATGTCATTTACATTAAAGTCACTATTTATCAGGAAGTTAAGTCTGCACTTACTTAACACTCAGCCTCATCTCGTAGATTTGAATTTATTTTGAATGCCTGAAAACAATTAGTTATTTAAACTTCTGCCTGATAAAGCAGCTTACATACTAATATGTGTGTTTATAAGTGCATAATCTATATTTCAAAATTTATTTGACACAGTTAAAGAGGCATTTATAATTTTATACCTTCATCGACATGTTAAAAATCAATTCTGACCTTGCTTTGACCTTAACATTTCACAACAGGGAAATGAATATTGAAGTGCAAAATTGAATTTGTGAACTTTTATTTTACAAGAGCTTATTTGGAGCACTGCAGTCTACTTTGTGAGGCAGAAAGAACTTCAAAAGGTTAAAAGTTAGCAAACAGCTACAGGGAGGAGGAGGGAGGGAAAAGCGAGTCTAACTCAATATAATTTGTGAATAACCATGCATCCAAGAGAGTTTGTTACTACTAGAGCTTCTAACACTGAATCACCATGATACATTTAAGGGACATTCCACAAGAAATTACAAAGAGGATACGGTGCTTTATCAGTTTTCTTTTGGATTTTGCACAGCAGTGCTGATGCCACATGAAGTCATGAAAGTCCGACTACCACAGAAATTTGAAGCAAAACTTTCAGGATGTGTTGTCTTCATAATACTTAGGAAGAATTCCTTGGGTCCTCCCCAAAGGAACAGTCTCTTCTACAGAAAGCAAGTCTTTTGAAGGATCAGTTTGAACAAAATTGTGACAACCAATCTTTTCACTGACCCTATGAACAGATAAATAAATAACCTTGTGTTTTCTAACAAATAAAGTTTTCTGTTCTTTCAGCGGAAAGAAAATCAGAAGCAAACCAAGATGTGTCCTTTGGGTAAAGTCTGAAAACATATATTATAGTTCAGGACTCTTAGACAAGAAAAATGCAGAAGTTTTAAAGGTAAATCAGGAACAGTTGTGACTGGAGCACTAATCCTCATTGCTACCTCTTCGAAAAAAGGACAGGTCACCATTTCATTTTACCCTCCGGAGGTAACTACCTCCTCAATAAAATCCTGACTCTATTAATTTCACATTCTATTGGTTCAGACTTTTCCCATTCTCCAAAATCAAAAATACTAATTACACTTATGTTTATTTGGATTCATCTCTGGGCTATTGTATCCTTTTTTTTTTCCACTTTTATTTCCCAAGTTCCACCATGTCACAGCTGAGTATTTGCAGTTGGGAAAGGCAGGCTTTACCCAGGTTTGGTATCATATTGCCAACAGAATCAATGTTTTAGAATATATGCAAATAATTTCAGTATCTTGCTGCTGAAGATGAAAGCACATGCTGAAGTTTGTATCATCTGAACTGTAACTCAACAGTAACTCAACACGAAGTTTACAAACAACACAAAAGAGTAGAGAGACAGAGTATTAGGTAGGTAGATATAAAAATACAAGAAGAATAGTATAACTATATTTTTTAGTAAAAGTTCATGTAGTCTAGGCATAGGGTTTTGGTTTTGTTTTGGCTTTCTTCTTTATGATCTGTTTATTCTATTGAGAATTGTCTCTCACCATCTGCATGAAGATCTGTTTTTCTGTAATTATAATATAAAAAAAAGAAAAAAAGAAAAAGAAAAAGAAAAAGAAAAAGAAAAAGAAAAAGAAAAAGAAAAAGAAAAAGAAAAAGAAAAAGAAAAAGAAGAAAAAGAAAAAGAAAAAGAAAAAGAGAAAAAGAAAAAGAAAATTAAGCTTTATGTCTGCGCAATTCTAGTTTCAGCACACAGTTGAGTTCTGTTTTTTATTTTTTAGCAAGATTTTCCTTACACAGCTTCATGCAAATGAACCATGCTTCCTCCTTGACTCGTTCCCTCCTCATCTCAAGACCTCAGGAGAAAACAAAAATCACCCTTCCACTGAAAACCATAGTTTGTAATTTCTACCTCATTCAATTCCACACAGATTTATCTTTACAGGAGACAAAGCAAATAATCAGAATTTATTTCCTAGGCACTTCAGGCCTTTGCAAGATTTGCAGCAGTTGCTCTTCTCAGCCATTCTTTTCGCCATATTTTGCTGTTTCTGTATTTTCTGCATTCCAGAACAATTCAGGTCCTGAAGCAGTCATTTTGTAACAACCTTCACTCACATGTAAAACAAGCCATTCAGTACATGAAGTTTAAACTAAGTCACTGTGGATTCTTCCTAAGCCTGGCATGCAAGCTAAAAATCTATATTCTGAAAACTGGATATTCACTTCTGCATCCATGTCCTTGTAGATGCAAGCTTGACAGTGAGTTTTTGTTGTTTTGGTTTTTTTTCTTTTTATCCCCCCTCTTCTGTCAGTTATGAGAATTCTCCCTTTTAAACTAGCTGGTCAGATCTAGATTTGGCAGTGGGAAAAAATCATGACATGTATCATAAGCTTCAGCTCAGTTGCAAAGGTTTATGCCGGAGGCAAAGCTGCAGGCACAAATAAATAAATAAATTCAGGAGGCCTGAAAATTACATTGGTGTGTAATGTCAGAGTTGCTGTGGTAACCATCTTACAACTTTTTTAATGCCTCAAAGGAAAAAAAAACCCTTCTTGCCACTTTCTCTGCAGAACAATATTTTAGCTGATTTTAAGCTACTGATGAATTGCTTGAAAGGCTGTGAGAGCTTGGGGTATTTAACCTGAAGAAAAGTCTCTGAGGAGAACTTAGAGCCCCTTCCACTGCCTTACAAGAAAGGTGGGCACAGAATTTTTATCAGGCCCTGTAATAAAAGGACAAGAGATACTGGTTTTAAACTGAAAGAGGGAAGAGTTAAAACTAGATGAAAGGAAGAAATTTTCTATTATGAAGGTGGTGAGACACTGAAACAGGCTCCTCAGAGACGTGGTGCGTGTATCATCCCTTCAAGGTCAGGTTGGACAGAGCTGTGAGCAACCTGACCTTGTTGAAGATGTCCCTGTTCATTGCAGGGGCTGGACATGATGGTCTTCAAATGCCCCTTCCACACACAAAAAAGTATTTCTTTGATTCTATGAATCACTTTATGGAATACAAAGAAGCTCAAAGATAGCATAAAGCTCCTACATACTAGTTCTAGTTCTTAGTAAGTTAAATTTTTTTTAGGAAATAAAAAGTTTTTTAGAAAATAACACACTTTTCCTTTCACAGTCTATGTTCAACCTCCTTGATGAAGTGACTTTGACAACAGGTACATTTAAGTCTAGCTCTACAACCCCTTTGAGGGTTTAGTTTTATTACATTTGTTCAGGTTTCTGATCCTTACTAACAAGCAGCACAATTTGTTCAAATGGCACTGCTTGTGCAGGGTAAGCTGCTGCGGCTTTCCTCTGGGAGCAGCTTACCGGCTCTGCTGCTTTCTCCAGGCCACAGCGAGAGTTCGTGGGTACCTCAGTCTAGCTAGCTG
>JBBMKD010000115.1:10610967-10627607 GCA_037834095.1 Argya squamiceps | reverse complement strand
GCTCCAGCTCCTTGCTGTGCTGGGCCCAGGGCTGGGGCAGCTCTGCAGGTGGGCTCTGAGCTGAGGGGGCAGAGGGGTAGAATCCCCCTGCCCTGCTGCCCACGCTGGGGCTCAGCCCAGCACAGGGGGTTCGGGGTCCCAGCTCTGCCCTACAGCACCCCCAGGGTGGTTAGGGTTAGGGTTAGGGTTAGGGTCGTTCGGTATTTTCCATCTGCTCAGCCCCAGCCCAGATCCCCCTGACCCAGGGTCAGCCCCAGCCCCCGGCCTGGTTTAAGCTCTTGAGATCCCCATCGGACATTCCTGGAGATGTTCAGGTCTTTCTGGATGCCATATTCTCCCATCGGGGCATCACTGCACTTCTAATGATGATCTTGTACTTCTGGAGGTACTGTTTTTGTTTTATGTTTTGGTTAACACTGATGTCAACTCTGAGAGGTAGAAAACTTGAGGAGTTCACTGCTTCAAACCATTCTTCAACAAGCTGACACAGCTGTGGCCCATATGCAACCAAGAATTATTACAAGTGTGAATGTGGCAGAACTTGACCAAATGCCTGGTTTTCTACTTAATACTTCTCCAATTTTTTGTCATGGGACAAAACTGCACTTTTCATGCAGTATTTTCATAAAAATAATTGGTGATAGTCCAAAGTAGTGTTGATCAATAATTTCTAAAGATTTCAATATGCCACAGCAGAAGCTAGTCATCATTTGTCAAACACCCATGGTGGAATGACTTGAAGGCATAAATTTTTTGTATAATGTAATTCAGACTATGTAATTCTATGCAGTCATATGTTCCTTAATTCAAGTGTTTAGGAGAAGAGCTTCACCCACATACAGTGATTACAAAAGGTTTAGTAAAACAGCCAGTTTTAACTTCATTATATTAAATCACAAATTATGATTATAAACACTCATTATATTAAGTGTGTAGTGGTATTTCATGTGGTATCTTAACTATGGTTCCAACACTGACTTAGGTGGAAATGTTTAATAGATCATTATTAAACCACTGCAGTGAATAGCTCTATATACAGTGCAGCATTAGGATTTTTGTAACAGTGGAAGTGTCTGGCAGTAGGCATTTAACTTTTAGATATGTTAGTGTAGGGAATTAAAATGTTTATTTAAAAATGTCATTAAAAATATCCAAAGGTCTAAATGTCTTTACTGCATTTAATTTTTAATGAAATGTTAATGAAAGGAATTCAATTTCTAGTTGTACCATATGTGATTTAAAATTTGAAACAAGTCTTTGAATTAACAAAGCTGTTCATCATTCATTACAAGTCCAGTGAGTCAAGGATCTTATTTTTTAATAATATTAATATTTCTTTTCTCACATTTTATTGAGTTCTTGTCCCTTTGTCACAGTCTTTGTGACAACCTTGCCTTTCCCTCACCCTTCTCACAAACCTAAATAGGATTGAGGAATTTACAATTAGCAAAGTGAGAACACGAAAAATTCTTCTAAAACTTCTAAAGTATCAAAATTCCTTGGGTTTGGGACAAAGCTGTCACATAGTTTACAATAAGAACAATATTCAGTATGAATAGTCAGACGACTGCTTAATACAAAAATTTAACCTGACTGCAGTCAAGGGGTTTTTTTCCTACCTGGGAGTCCAAAGTTGCATGTTTCTATAATGAAAGTAAAGAAAACAAGGGTATAGTAAAAAATATTGTGTAACTGCAGGTATTTTATTTACTCTAAGATACTCAAAAATGCATCCTGTTTATTTTTTGTTATGAAATGGATTAAGAGAACATATATCAATGCTTTCATAGTAAGAAAATGGAATTATATTCTATTTTACTGAAACAAGTCTGAAATTTTAAAATTCACTGGAAGACGTGTGTTTCCAAACACAGATATTGCTGATTTGGGGAAGCTGTCTAGAAATCTGTTATTGTTTCCTGAACTGGGTAGGTAAAAAAACTCTTGAAGATCTGTTTGATCAGAGTATTATGAGATTTGGACAAGAGTTATTTATTTACTAGCTTTCTCAAAAGCATTTACTGAAATGGTTAGAGGAAAATATACAAGGTTAAATCCAACAAGGATCTGGTGAATGTGAGCTCCTCCTGACAATGTTTCTCTTTGGATGTAGGCAAATGAGCTTTATCACATAACATGACTAAAATCTCAGAAGAAAATATGTCAAATATCTCAAAAATATTAAAGACATACAATTGCTTTTGTAGATAAAGAAAGTTGGAAGACAGTACTGGCTATGGAGAAGAAAAGCAATCTGCCAACGGGAATAAATGAGTTTTTAAAAAAAATCATATTTGATTTTCTTTGAGTGGTTGCAAATTGAAGTAGTAACCAGAGTGCACTGCAGTAGCCAAATATAATAAATTAAATAATTTGAAAATTACATGACCAAATACAGATAGGTACGCCTGTGCCTCCACTACTGTGCCTCCACCCCTGCACAGGGGAATAACTCAGATGTCAGCAAACTCCAAATATTGAAGCTTATAACTCTGATCAGAACCAGGACAAAAAGTTAGACTCCTAACTGATCATTTTAGGCCAAATTCCTCTAGTACTGTCTTCTTCCTCACTGTGATGATCATACTGCAGCTACAAGTTAGGAATATCTATCTGAACTGTACAATCCTCCTATGATGATGTACATCCTCAGAAACCGAGCCAGAGACTGCAAACTAAGCCAAATAAAATAAAATTAAAACAAAACAAAACAAAAAACACCAAATCAAAACAAAACAAACCAACAAAAAACCCCAACCAATCAAAACCAAAAAAACCCCAACCAACCAAAAAAAACCCAAACCAGCCGCCCCCAAAAACCCTAACAAACCAAACAATAAAACCCAAACAAAAAGCAAAACACACAACAAAAAACCCAATCAAAACCAAAAATTATCCCAACAAAACCAACAAAAAACCCCAACAAAACCACCAAAACCCCAACAAACACAAAACCAAAAAAACCCACCAAAAAAACAACAAAAAAACCCAACCAATCAAAACCAAAAAACCCCAGCCATCCAACCAACCAACCAAAAAAAAAACCAAACCAGCCCCCCCAAAAAGCCCTAACAAACCAAACAATAAAACCCAAACAAAAAGCAAAACAAACAACCCCAAACCAAAAAACCCAACCAAAACCAACAAAAAACCCCACCAAAATCACCAAAACACCAACAAACACAAAACCAAAAAGTAAAAAAAAAAAACAAACAAAACAAAACAAGAAAAAAATCACCCCAAAAGAACAACAAAGCCCTGAAACAGCTTTCTCTCTGTTTTTTCAACTTCTCCATTGCACATTACTCTTTTTTTGCGTTTTACACAATTACAGACATGCTTTGAAGAACTCCATGATAGGACAGTGAGGAGGCAGGAGACATTGCAATAGCCATGACTTTTCTAGACTTCTTAATTCCTGTATAGATAATTTCAAAGCATAAAAGATTTGTAATTAGTGTTTTGCTAATAATTTATGGTTGTATTCAATACAAAAACATTCCCCCCCAAAAATTAGAAAGGATCAAACTCTGTGGAAAGGAGAGGGGAGAAAGAAAAGGAAGTGTTGAATACAGCCCTTAGAGCATGAGCTGCATATGGGTCAAGGAGTAAAGAAGGATGTTATAACAGACTGAAAGGTTCAGAGGGTCCCTGAAGACTCAGATATTAGGAAGCATGTGAAAGAAACCAAGAAAATGTCAATAGAAGGTGTGTGCTTCAGAGGAAATTGGGAAAGGGATAATTTATTTATTTATCTGTCTTAAAGGTTTGCCAGTGGAATGACTTTGGTAAAGGATTGCCATGGGGTGAGAATAAACCTCTCCCCTGACCCACAATTAACAATTAAAGCAAGTCAATCCATGGCACATGTCAAACAAAATCAAATCAACCCAGAAATGAATAACCATTTTCTGCTGAAGCGTCTCACTGTGAGAGTGTGGCCTCAGATATCCTGGTCCTTATGAAGAGGATCCAACACAAGCCTCATGCTCACAGCTCAGCAGAATGCCACCGAGGAGAGATGCCTGCAGGAAAAATCCATCCTGAGATAAACTGTCAGGGAAGAGGTATTACAGCAGTTTGGGACTATTTAGTTCAGGTTTTGCCAACAGCTGAGCTGTTGAGGATTGGATGAACTGAACAGAGAAAAGTTTAATGTCTCCACAAAGCATTACTGTAGTCAGTAGACCATCAAAAAAGAGTCACACATCAAATAAATTTGCTTCCTGAGAAATGATAACAATATTTTGTGTGAGTATAAAAGAAATATTGATAATATAGGTTCCTGAATGCATGCTGACATTCATATTCCCAGAACATACCAAAAGTAATAATTATTAATTTTCTAGTCAGAATGATGTAACTTGATATGGAAACAAAAACTTGGAGGCATTCAGATTTCCCCTTTTCTGTTTGCTTTTTAATGCTTTTATTTTGAAAATTAACTTTTTTGTACATATCAGAGCCATTACACATCTGACCAGATCCTCACTGAACCAATAAGCTCTAGTGACTGAGAAACCAGAGCTTTAGCAGCCCATCAATGAAAGCTCACCAAATGTTTGTGAATTGCCTTGCCCAGTAGCAACATGTGAATTGGTACCAGTAAATAGGCCAGAGGATACGGAAAAGTCTCCTGCTGACATAAAATGACATCTGTTAGATAGGTAAGAGCAGGGGCAATGCAACAAGAGTGCTGCCAGCACAACACTTACATTCAGCTTAATCTAGCATGACACTGTGATTAGTTATATCACTAAAAGGTGGTTCTTGAAGATTTTTTTTCTATCCTAAAGATGCATCTCCCTAAAAACTTCACAGTGGGGGTCCACTTTTATGGTCTCTAAATGATTACAGGTCAGAATTGCACATTACATAGTATTTCTCCTTTCTGGCCTCAGCACTCTGTTTGGTATATCAAACACAAGGATCTGAAAGTTAAGGTTGGAATTTATTTATTTATTTCAATAGGAGGAGACCCCTATTTTCAGGTGAAAAAGCTTTGGAACTGGTTATCTAGAAGATTTCCATTCTGATTGCTATCTTTTTGATACAAGTGTTTATCAGGTGTTTATAATTTCTGGACAGTAAGTGTGAGAGTGGAAATGGCCTGAGAAACAGAATAATCTTTGATTTTTGAACACAGCAAAACAAAACAAAACAAAACAAAACAAAACAAAATAAAACCAAACAAAACAAAAACCTTTTCCTTCATAGCCCTTTTTACTGTTATGGCCATGGTCCCTAAAAGAATTTTACTTCAAAATTACATTTGTCATGTTAAACAAAACGAAAAAACTGCAACAAAACAACAAACCCCTCAACAACCAAAACAAAATGAAATAAAACAAGCAAAAAAGATGCAAAAACCCCCAATCAACAACAAAAAAACCTCAACTAAGAACACAAAAATAAATCCAAAACCATACTTGTAATGGCCTAAATACCTGGGGTGTGTTGTGTGTTCATCTTTAGGTTGAGATGAAAATGGTTTAAGAAATATTTTGGCCGTATTATGTGTTACTTGCCATTTCTTGTGTTCTACAGCAGGCTGAAGAGGTTGGAGTGATGTTGCATAAGCAGCAAACACCATGAACAGTGTTGTGGTGTGTTCTCATCATGTCTTCAATTGCAGCTCAGTTTCAGTGGTCTGTTCTATAACCCCACCCCTACTGTGTATTGTTGTAATATATTTTATCCATAGTGGATTGCTCCTTTCCACCTATATTGTTGGTTTTGCCCTGCTTGTCTTATCTTCCCTAGACCTGTCCTTCCGTCCTCCTACCAAATCGTTAATCCTTCCCTAACCCATTCTTCCAGACTGCTCCCTAACAATCCCCCAGTCCTCGATGCCCTAGTGGTTAGTTTAGACTGTTCCCTCCCCTTTCTTTCATTGGTCTTATGTATTGCACTCCTTGCCTTATGTTCCTCCCCCATGTAACCCTTAGTGGTTGGGAATTGTACACTCTCTCAAGACCTCCCCAGCTTATAAGCCTCTGTGAGCCCAGATCTTGTCTCCTGTCCCTGGCCCTCCTAAGAGTAAACATCTTTGGAACCACACAGGAGATCCCTGTCTACACCTCTTGTCCAGGTCCTCGGCACCAACACATCCAGAGCTGTGAGGAACAAAGGCAGCCCTCTCTGAACCTCCACCCGAGTCCCTCAGTGGTGGCCTTAGCTGGTGTGAGGGGCTAGCTAGGGGTTTTCCCCCGGCCGTGTCACAGTTGAAAGGGTTTCTTTTGGAAAAGGAGAGTGATGAGAGCACAACAACCCCATGGAACATTCCAGGCTGGAGTAGAGGGGCTGGAAAGCTGGAAGAGGCTCCTCCTGACAGGAAGTTGAGGGGTTGGAGCATATCCAGAGAAGGGAAGAGAGATGGGGAAGGGTCTGGAGCCCCAGGAATGGCTGAAGGAGCTGGGAAAGGGGCTCAGCCTGAAGAAAAGGAGGCTCAGGAGGGATCTTCTAGCTCTGCACAACTCCCTCACAGGAGGGGGCAGCCAGGAGGGTCGGGCTCTGCTCCCAGGGAACAGGGACAGGAGGAGAGGGAACAGCCTCAGGCTGGACCAGAGGAGGCTCAGGTTGGACACCAACAGGAATTTCCCCATGGAAAGGGTGATGAGGCCTTGGCAGAGGCTGCCCTGGAAGGTTTGGAGTCCTTATCCCTGAAGGTGTCCAAGGAAAGCCTGGATGTGGGCACTCAGTGCTGCTTACAAGGTGGATATTGAGCACAGGGTGGTCTCAGAGGTGTTTTCCAATCTAAAGGATTCTGTGATTTTAATGTTAGGATTATACTAATGGGCAAGCACTGAGGAGAAAAGAAGGAAAGCTGATGAGGAAGGTGGAAATTGGTATTTCCTCCTTACCCACCAGTATTCCAGTTTGTTCCAGTTGAACACCTTCACACCTGCATAAACACTTACTCGTAGGCTGGACTGGATGAAGGTCAGGTTGAAGGTTTTTTCCAACCTAAATGATCCTATGAGTACAATTTAAGATTAAAAAATGCAGTTAGAGTGGGATGTGTGAACACACTCCCATGCACCTGCCACTGACATTCACTTTGTCCTTTTTCAGGGCTGAGGCGATCATGTGGTTATACTTATTAAAATTCCTTGAATTTTTGCAGGGTAGAACAGGTTGGTGTATGACACCTCTGCTTTGCTGTTTCAAGATTAGGAGCACTGTGATGTTTTGAGGGCCACAGCTCCTTTTGTGTGCTTTCCAGGAACCACAGTGAGGCTGCCAGATCCTAGAAGACTTGATCCTGGCACCTGGACAAGGTCCAAGGTCTTTACAACACCTACAAATGCATCCTAAGTCATGGAAACATTTACTTTCTTGTATTGAAGGAATTTTTTTTCTGTGTATTTTTCTAATAAAATACATTTATTGGTCCCAACTTTTCACTCTTGCCACACAAATCCTTTATTCCAATCCCATTAGGACAACTGGAAAATTTTTCAGGAGGCTGATGGGTTCAACAAATGTACATAAAGGGTAATTTGTCTTCATTGTAACTCACTGGTTTCTCTGTCAGAATGTCAGCACAATCACTAGGATTATGAGTCAGATCTTTCTTTATATAAAAAAATAAAAATGATCGAAGAGCAACAAATGAAAATATACAAGCCCCAAACACAGTTTTTGGGGTCTCTTAATAGGTAAAAATGAATTATAAAGTTAAGGCAATTCAAACGGGAATGGAAAAATTGCTAGTGAAAATTCTCATAATTTTGCAGAGAACTAAATTTGGCTTTGAAAAGAATTGTAAAAAAAATATGAAATATATAAAGTACATTTGCATAAGCAAAAACTACAGAAAAACTGGATTCTAACCAATATTTTAACCAATTCAAAAGAGAGATGTTTCTCTGTGTTTTTTCAGCTTCTCTGATTTTAGTGTGCAGAGGAGAAAGGGCGAGCTACTGGAGGAATGAGGGAAATTCTGTACTTGGAGAAAATAAATAATTTCTTTGGAAGATTTTTTTCAAATATTCTATTTTGGTCTGCTTGGAGATCTCACATTTGAAATTGCTGTGGATTTTCTTTGAGCTCATCCCTTTATACCTGTTCTTTTTCTGTATTGCTGCCTTAAGTTCCAGAATATGAAAAATTGAATTTTTTATCAACGTGTCTGATTACTGATTCAATATTTCTAAAAGTAAAGCTGTGCAGCAGTCTTCCAAAAACAACAAAAAACCCCCAGTATTTCACCCTATTTTAATATTCATTTTTGTATAAATGAGGTTGCTATAACTACTGAAAAGAAACAGACTTTAAGTGTTACATGTTAGAATCTGACATATTTATACTGATTCCACAGTGTAAAAGCTCCTGTGAAGACGGTGCTAAAAAGAGTTATTACCACATTTATATTTACTTCTGATATGTGAAATATCCACTTTTAAAATGAAATTTCATTTTTAGAGGCAGAAATATGTTATTTGGATAACCAACAACTTGCTGATTTGTTTGTGGGGGTTTTTTCTTGTCCTAAAAGTCTCAGTACAACTATTTTCATGTGAAATGAAAATTGATTGTATAAAACTTTAATTTCTCTGTGTAGTTCCAAAACAAATAATAGCCATTCAAGCCATGAGTACATACGATTAGCTGTGTCTGACAAAACAACTAATATGAGATTTCTTTTCTTGAGTCTGTGAGAGAAGTTTAGAGCTTACTAAAACTTTCAGCATATTGCAGGGAACTAAGAAAATTAAAAAGCTGATTTTTTTTGTGTGTCAAAGTTAAAAAAATTGCAGCATATTTTCACTTGCAACAGCACTCCTATTTCCTATCAATTTTTTTAAGAAAATGATAAATGGCACTGAAAACTAAAATACAATAAACAGTTTTCTTCTTACTGAATGTTATGCCTTTATTAGGGGTTCAGTGAGAACATCTAACCCATATATTCCCTGTTAAGTTTTTTACTGTGAAAAATGTTTATTGGGAATCTTCTTCAGTGAAAAAAAGGACAATAACTGGGTTTTTTTTTTTAAGGAATCTAGGATTTGCAGAATCAGCAAAATAACTGCATTTTAATTTCGGTCACTGCTGATCATCCTTGATCCCCTGTGAACTCATGGGGACCTGTCAGTTCTCGTCATCAGTAAATAGCTGTCACACAGGGTCTATACACTTGTTAGTTTGAGGATTGTTATGTAGCATTCCTGCTCCTAGTTTCACCATTCTCTGCATTTTCTAATGACTTTTTCATGAACTATACAACTGCAATATTTTTTTCCAATTCAGAGACCATCTTCTGATAAGAAAATGATTTAGAAGACTATAAAATGGATAATATTTTAAACTGCTGCAATAAATAGTCTTGGAAATGCTGGTGAGCCAGAGCCAAGGAATCCATTGAGCTAAACACAATCATTTATCTTAGCTGGATTACATGTGCAACTCACGATAAAAAAAGAAATCTTTTGCATTGTTCAGTTTGTTACGAATTGCCTGACATAAGTAATTTGCAGCTCCATACACTCTGCCATTCTGAAGAAAATTCAGCCTCAGATAAATTTTGCATCTGACTTATCAGGGCATAGTTTTCACACAGGAAAAGGGGTTTTTATTTGATTCAGAGCTGCAGAATGGAGTTGGGAACACAGCTGTGGAAGGGTCTGGAGCCCCAGAAACAACTGAGGGAGCTGGAAAAGGAGCTCAGCCTGGAGAAAAGGAGGCTCAGGAGGGACCTTCTGGCTCTGCACAACTCCCTGACAGGAGGGGACAGCCAGGAGGGTCGGGCTCTGCTCCCAGGGAACAGGGACAGGAGGAGAGGGAACGGCCTCAACCTGAGCCAGGGGAGGCTCAGGTTGGACATCAGCAGGAATTTCCCCATGGAAAGGGTCAGGCCCTGGCAGAGGCTGCCCTGGAAGGTTTGGAGTCCCCATCCCTGGAGGTGTCCAAGGAAGGCCTGGATGTGGGCACTCTGTGCTCTGGGCTGGGACAAGTTGGTCTTGGAGGTCATTTCCAACCTCAGTGATTCTGCAACAGTCCCTCAATGATTCTGTAACAGTACCAAAACCTGAGATGATCTTCGAAATACCCTAATTTATTCAGCTGTATTTTGCAGAGAAAACGTTTAGAAAAGAGAACAATTTGTGAGTTTTCAACGACAACACAACAGCAGCCTCAGGAGAAATTCTGTGAAACTTCCAGGCCACTTTGCATGTGTCCAGACACTTTGTGTGAGGCTATCATATCTAGGCATCAAGTTAATTACTTCTGTCACAGCTACTTCTTGCTCTTTTCACTTCTCAGCCTAACAAACAAGGCATAATTGTTAACAGGTTTGTGGTTTTTTATAAAAAAGATCAAAAGTGAAATAAATGAAGCAACTAGTCTACACAGGGATATCCATGTATATTCAGTATGAGTGTGGGATTTGGCCTTAGAAATATGAGCAGATTTGCAGTGTTATAAAAACGTGCATCATATGTGCTTTCTAAGACTATTAGTTAAAAGCATAAAATGTTGCTGAAAAAATATCTTCAGATATCCTGCAGGAGTAGCTGTTCATAAAGAATGGAGGAAGAGCTACTTTTTCCGTCATGAATGTTGGAGAGAATTCATTATAAATTATTGAAAAGTAAAAATCATAAAAACATATCACTCTCAGATTTTTAAAAAATATCCACCATCCTAAATTGCTAATGTCACCTTTTTTCAGCTTTCTGGAAGAATTAAATTTGTATTACAAAGTGAGTTGTGTAAAGGATGATTGTAACACTTCTTCATGATGTGCTTTTAATTTGAAGTTAGCATACTGATAATTAATTATTTCTGCTCTCAGTAGTTTGTATATCAAATTAAGGCGGACTGAGATAAGGAGAAACTGAAATTATGCCATCAACCAGAAATAGCACAAAACCACCATTTACATGAGCTACTGGCTTTGTAAGCAAAATTATACAAAAAGTAGGGATTTATATACAAATTTGGTAACATTCTCACATATATATATTTTTTTTCATATATATGAAATATAGGCATAGTTTGATTGATTTGTATAATATAATGCAATTTATGTTTTAAATACCAATATTTTAATACATCAGAAAGACATATTCATCTTTTTATGTTACTTCCCAACCATGCAGCTCCATCTCTTTAATACCTTTTCTGTTGTAGAATTCCCTTAAAAGACATGAAAAGATTTGTTCACTGTTTAACAGAGCATAAAGATTTAATCATACTCAAGTTAAGTGCGGAAAAGTAGTTACATGTTCAGGAATCTCTTGCTTTTTGGTATTGAAGAAATAAGTTTTCAGCATCATCTATTGTTGGGATAACGATCAGGGACAGAGTCTCGCAGAGAATGAAGTATGCAAATAATTTCTAGAATTCAGTGATTAAATCTGTGATATGATGTTTCGATTTCCCATTCTTTGTCAGGGTTGTTTTGTGTGGCATTACTCATACATTTGACTGAGTGAACTTGGCTTTCAATTCATCATGTGTTATGCTAGGGAAGAAGAGGTAAATGTGGTATTTTTGTCCCTTATTTATCCTTATTTTTGTCCCTTATTTATCCTCTTCTTGAGGGCTTCCCTTCTCTTATTTTTTATGGGACATGGGAGGCTGCAAGTGAGTGCTCTGGGGCTGGAATTGTGGCATGCTTTGCCTCTCTTCACACAGCAAAGTGGCAGCAAGGCACCACTGCAAAGCAGGCAGTGTTGTATTCCCAGTGCTCAGTCTATCAGCCCAAGCTTTGACCTGTAAAGAGTTGGTTAACTCCAAATTTCTTCAGGAGCAGCTATGTGGAAAGGCAGCTTCTCTGTCAAAATTGATTCTGCGTTGTTCAGATTGTTTTGCCTTTTTGAAAGGGAGGGGAGGTGGAACCTTTGTGGGTAAACCTGTGAAGCTTTTCGGACTCGGTTTGTGTTACTAGCTTTGCATTTTTTGGGGAGTCAGTTACCCAGAAATAAATATCTAGAAGCATTTTTCTTCTCTCAGCACTGCTGTTTCAAAGGATCAAATAATAAGATTCCTAAGAAGTGAAAAGTGAGAAGAATAGGAGTTTCTCAGGAACACATAGCCACAATTTGAAAGGAGGCTGTTGTAGGGGAGAACAAAACAGACCCCCATTTCCTGAGTGCTCGTCTCTCTGCCTTAAGGCACTATGGGTACAGAGATATCCATCTTTGAAACACCCAGAGTCACTGAGAAAGTTAAACAGACTGCTTCTTCATAAAAACAAGTTAGTGAAAACACAAAATCTGATGAAAACTGTTGACCAAATACCCACTTGTCAGCACAAGGATTTTGTTTCAAAGCCTCCTCTCACACACCCACTCGTGCCCACAGTTTCCTGGGAAGGCTGACATTTGAACATGCTCATAAATGGTTTACAGGAATTGCAAACTGCTGCTCAAGGCAAGATTTACAAAGTTCAGACTGCAAAGAGCAACAGCAAAGCAGCCCACGACCCAAAGACTCAATTTAGCCAATGACCTTTCTGGTAGATCCCTCTTCTTTGATGAAAGCTGGGCATCTGAGACATGGCTAAGCTCCCTGACTAATTAGGTGAGTTCTCTGTGAAAACTATCAGAAAACCCAAACATCAGTGACTCAGTTTAATTTCCTTCACTTCAGTTGCACAGAACATTATTTGGCTGAGTCCCTTCCCATTTTTGTATACTGGCTATATCTAAAAAAACAAAATGAAACAAATTGTTCATACAAATTCTGTTCATTTGACTGATAACATCAGTTTAATCCTATAATGGGACTAACTCATTCTTCTCTTCCAGCACTGCTGTTTGAAATTCAGTTATGGCATATGTTAATAAGAACAGACCTTCAATACAGTATAATAGTTTTATGAATGGAATTAAATAATGCTTTTACAATAGATTAAATATCTGTGATCATAAAGATTTTATAAATGTCTTCCTTTTTCTTTAAATTTTTTCATCTCTTTACTGTTATTTGTACTTCAATCAGTCCACATGAATCAATGCTAAACAAGCACACATAACTAGTTCAGGTTAACCACTGTACGTATGTGAACATGTAAACTGACAGACTATGAATTCCAAAAATTTTATTTTAAAGCTTATTTTTTCTTAATTTGGAGAAGATAAGCATGGCAAAGGAGTTGCTTGAAATGGAAGCTAAATTTTATTTATGCATTTTTATCCATTATTTACATGGATTTACTTTCCACATGCATTGCACTCCAAGGGAGTTCTTTTTGGTTTGGAATTTGTACCCTTTTTCATCTCCAGACTTTGCATCTGCTGTACATTGGAAATGTCAGAGAAACCTAAAACCAAAATCCCTAAAACAAAAACTCTGGGGAAAAAAAGTATGAGTTGTAGATATTTGAATAAAACAGTTAAAATTGCCAGTTATTTCTCAAGAACCAGACTTTAATATATTCTCCAATATTGCAGAACCAAAAAATAGTCCTTTACTGAGCATGTAGGCCATCAGTTTGGCTGAGAGACTCTGAACTGTGCGTTTAAATGAGTTTATCTTGGCCACTAACTCTGGGACATATCCAAGCTATGTGTGTTTTGCTGTAGTTTAGTCATAAGCCTGGAGAAAATGGAAGTGTTTTAGCCACTGCAGCATTTTTTTCTGCTATTCTGGATGCTCCCTCACAGACTGCAATTGTTGTGCTCATATTCTTCCTCTTTGGCTGGAGAAAGCAAACTCTTTAATAAAAAAACAAATCATGAAGTTCACTGTAACTCCATAAATGTGCATTTCTCTTTCTTGCTTGCATATTATTCTAGATTTGCATACATCAACGGCAATGGAGCAGTGGAAGGACCTGCATAAAAATAAATATATGAATAATATAAATATAGATGAAACTGTAACTATAACTATAAATAATAGAAATATAAAGCCACAAGACTGGTCATTAAAATGTTTACTTAGTTATTTCTCTTTCAACCCCAGTGGCTGACATTTTGAAGTAGATTTTGGGGAGAGAGAGGGAGAAATATGGAAAAGAGGAGCTCTAGACTGAGGAATGCAAACTGAACTAAAGGAACTGGTGTCAATGTCAGTAGTACCAAGCAATGACAAAGAATTAATGAGAAATAATAATTACCTATTGTAAATTACTACTAATTATGAGTATTATTACTAATAATATATTACTACTAGTAAGAAGGTTCCAGCAGGTGATCTCCAGCTCTAGGAAAGAGAAAAAGAAAATTCTAAGCATCCTCTAAATTTAAATTATAAGACAATGTAAAACCTGCTTCAAATCTTCTGGTTTCCATGGAGAAAAACCTATTTTTTCTCTTTTTTTCATTTTTTGATATTAATAGAACACAATTTTTTTTTCAGATGGAAACAGCTACTCACCAGAAATTCAGTGACACCCAGACGCATTCCTGATGAATGGGCACAATGCCGTTATTTGTCAAAGTTTTGTTTCAGAGTGAATTGCAGAATTCTTTTTAATGTAAAATAAAAATAAATATAAATAAACTTCATAGAGGGTGGTCATATTACTCCTATAAATCTCTAAGTCCCTAAAGTGTGCTACAAAATTATGAGAGCACTGGTCCAATGACTATAGTGGTATTTAAGATTTTATGTGTAAGGTGCTAAAGTTGAACATAGTGACATCTCATTCCAGAGAAGTATGCTGACATCTGAACACCAGAATACATATTTGGGAAAAGTGTGCACATATCTCTCAACTATTATGCTCAGAGGGCCTGAAGTTGTAGTTTTCCATCACTCTTTTTTTTTTTTCTTTTTCTGTCAGCGTGTGCTTAAAAATTAAAAGCAAACATTTGTTTTTCAAATGGCACATTATGAGCCTGAATGCAGTTTAGAAGTTCCTTTTTGGCTGGCAATAACATAAAAAAAGTATTAATAATAAAAACCTAAATAATAATAATTAAAAAAGAAAAACCCTGAAAGTGGTAAAGAATTCATCTATTTCATGAAGGAGTACCTAACACTTCTGAGTTCAGTGAGACTTTAACTGTAAGCAAAGGTTGGTGTGTCTGCACTGCAGGAATATACTTCTAGAGTTGAGAACAATATATTAAAAAGGATTCTTCAGCTTTATAAGTTATAATTCAAATTCTCTTGAACTCTCCCCTCTAACCAGAAAGCTTGCTTTTTTAAAAGGACAATCATATATTTATATCATTACAGTAAAATTATACTCTTTCAAGCATTTTTTGTCAGCAGTTATTAACACTTAAAAATGGACGTTGAAACTAAATATCATATTCCTCACTTTAAGTACAATGAGCTATTATTGCTAATTAACTTGTAACAGAATCCCATACAAAATAAAAGGTCAGGCACTTACCAATTAGGTTTAAAAACATTTTTAGAGGAAGGTACTCTTTTTTTTCTAATTAATTTAATTTATAAATAGCTACTTCTCAAAGACTACTCTCAAAGTTTTTAATTCCAGTATAAGTAATATGAATAATCACCTGTTCCAGATCCTCACCACCCTCACAGGGAAGAATTTCTTCCTAATATTTAACCTACATCTATTTTATTCTCTACTGTGGTACAGAACCCCAAGATTAAATATTATTTTTCCTTTATACATTGCAGAATCTGAGAGCTAGGCTTAAAGGGCTGGAAATTCCTACCTTTCAAATTTCTCCTGGACAGTGAATGTTTCACCTGGGGTGGTGTGTAAGATGTATACCTCCATCACTGGCACATGCCAATATCCAAAATTGGGGCAGCAGACCTTATCAGGAGAAGGGAGTCTGCAATCTGCAAAATTGGCTTTTATTCCGTGTAAACTTTCTCACAGAAGGCTGCTTTGAGCCCCTTTTTGATAAAATATCCCATGTCCTGGCTGTGACACTGTGTCATCGACAGTTACACCGTGTTCAGATCATAATTCCATGATAAAGGTGTTATGATCAGACAGCAAAACAACAGCATGGGTATGACTTCATCAATCACATTTTGTGGCTGCTGAGGGTTTGTGGTGACATTAGGACTGAAAGTACTTTGAAAATAAACTGATTTAATGGCTCAGGTTTTGAAAAATGAAATTATCGAAATTAATCACACCTAGGAAAATTACCAAGGGAAAGGAGGTCTAATAACTAAGAGCCATAAAGCCAAAACACTCTGAACTAGAGAACCATTAAATTTTAGCCCCTAATACACTAGTGTGATGGTTTAGCATGGATTTTTTTTCCCTGGGGAAGTTGTAGCAGATGTTGACAGCTTGGCTGACCAATTAGAGAGTTAGTCATGCCTCTGGAGACACAGCCTTAAAAATCAAAGGTCCCAGGTGACCCGCCCCTTTTCCTTTTCCGGCTGGCAAGGAGCTGGCATCGGTTCGTGGGTGAGAGTTTGGCCAGGGCCCCCCTGGGCCAGGCCCGGCGGGGCCTCCAAGGGGGCCACTGCCTGTGGGAGAGCTGCCCCGGCCGGCAGTGTCCCGTCTTCCCCCCAGCCTCCTCCGATGGGGAGAGGAGGAGGATCGCACGTCGGTAGTGCTGGCCCTGTGCCAGGGGCCGCAGCGACTGTTCTCTGGGCCTGGCTGCCGGAGCCTCTGGCCCGGGGTGGGGGAAGAGAATCTTAAGTTTTCTCCGGAGCTCTAGGGAGCTGATTCAGGTTTGAGTGGCTTTGGATTGACCAGGGGTGGAGGAGGGTCATCAGCGTTCCTGGGCATG
>JBBMKD010000115.1:10577167-10598781 GCA_037834095.1 Argya squamiceps | reverse complement strand
CCCTTCCCTTCCCTTCCCTTCCCTTCCCTTCCCTTCCCTTCCCTTCCCTTCCCTTCCCTTCCCTTCCTTTCCCTTCCCGGAACTTCCCTTCCCGGAACTTTCCAGAACTTCCCTTCCCAGAACTTCCCTTCCCTTCCCAGAACTTCCCTTCCCTTTCCTTTTTCCTCTTGGGGTTGCTTAGATTTTTATATTGGTGATATGACATTGACTTTGTGGAAAAACCATTAACAATGTTGAAAAGGAAAACAAGGCTTTAAGGAGGTGCAATGAAATATAATGATAAAACAAACAAACCAGAGAACCCACACATTGTGGAAAGTCTGTGAAATGCACTTTAATAATCTGGTTTTTCACCCACTGTATTCAATGGAATTTCACAGCTATCCTCAGTCCAGAAATCTTTTACAGTGCTGACTTAGGGGATAGCTGGAATTATGGCCTATAAATGTGCTGGGTTTTGGGGAATTCTCTGCTATCATACACGACTTCTTTGGCTCTAAAGAGACTGAGGCACATTGGAAATGCCCAAAGTAATATCACCCTCCAGTTATTCCTTGATTTAAACACTGAGTAAGATATTATAGCAGCAAAGCAGGTGATGGAACAGTATAAAATTTGGCAGAAGTCGTAGCAATTGCTGTACAGATGGACAACCATAGAATGTGAGAAGCATAAGAATATCAAAAAGAATATTCCTGTGCTGTCTGAAGCTCAAAGAATTTCAAAAAGTGTTGCAATATTTATGTGATTGAAGAAATCACAAGGTTGACCTCTTACTTGTAACCTCAGTTGTGTTGGTTCTCAAAATATGCATGATTAATAGAAGACAGAAATTAAAACCAAAATTGCACTAATAAGTGTGATTAGAACGGAGATGCTCCTTAGATTTCATGTTCTTTGTGTTGACAGTATTGATTGTATTGACAACAAATTCTTTAACTACCAAAAAAAAAAAAAACCAAAAACCAAACACACAAAAAAACAAAACAAAACAAAACAAAAAAACAAAAAAACCCCTAAAAACAAACCAAAACCAGAAAAAACAACAACAACAACCCCACACCTATCATTTGAGTTGTTGAGACAGGATTTCTAATGAGAAAATGTATCTTGGATGAATATTCTGATGGTTTGAAGGTTACCTGTTCTATAGAAAGCTGTCATCATAAATTAGATTTTTTCTGACAAGCACTGCATACTTACAGCACCTCATCCCTCAGAAATGTGTTTCCTACTAGACAATCTTTACACTGCTGTGAGCTGACTAATCCCAGCTGATGGATTGACAGGAAATTACAACTCAAAGTTTAGTCAACTCTGCTTTTTATTCCAGGCATATCATGGTGCTTGTACGATTAAAGTAAAGTCTTGGCTGCTCCTCTGAATTTCAGGCATCATATGTTTTTATAGTGAGATGATAATTTGTCATCTGGGAAAGAAGGCACTTACATACCCTTACACAGTGAAATTTAGGGAATCAAACCTAGCATGAATGAAATTATACACAGCAGAGCATACTAACTTATCAGTGATTCAGATATTATTCCTTGATCCAAAATCTCAAAGGTATGCGCTTTTAAAGAAGTGTACAGAAACAAATATTAAAATGAAATTCATGTTCCCTAAACAGTAAATGCTGGTCTGGTCTGACATGCACATGGTTAGATTGGGTACAGAGACAGATAACTGGACAGGTAGAAGAATTTTGACCGGGAAAAGAAGGAGAAAGGAAAAAAAAAAGTTTTTGAGATTTTTTTTGTTTTCTTTTGATTTCTCTGATATTTGTCTTAAGAATAACAAGGTTAGACACTATAGAATGCTTAACCCTAAATATGTGTTCACATTTATTTCTTTTCATGTAAAAGGCCATCAGAACTATTGTCCAGAAAACTTTAGGTGTTTGTACATGTTTTTGAAACTTCCATTAAATATGGTTTTGCCATTGTAAGTCAGTCTTTGAGAGACAAATTACACTCCATCTTTTAATTTTATTTTATTTTTCTAACAGTAGATATGTAATTGCATTAAGTAAAATTTCACTGAAAATTATTTCACTGAGTGAGAGAAACAATAACTCTAAATTTCTGGAAGTAATCCCCGAACAACAAAGAGGTTTTCTGAAGAAATTCTTACTGATCTTTAAAAATCTCCATGAAAAGAAGAAAAAGTGCTGATTACTCTTTTCTTATTATAAGTCAAGAGCTACTGAAAAAACTGACATCTTCCTCCCCCAGTTCAGTTTTCTTTTCTCTAGATTGTAACAGTCCAGATAATTCAGCTTCCCCTGTTGCCATGCCTGTTTTTCAAGCCGGCTAGCCTCGGCACAGGTAACAGTCACTCTTTCAAATGGGCTCTTTTTCGCTCGGGCTGCTCCTGCGTGGCGATGGCGGGAGGAAGGAAAGGGGGGACGCCGGGACGGCTGGGTCACAACGAGTTTATTGGAACCCCGGTGTGGGGTCTCACCTCGAGAGCCAGCGTGCCCGAAGACCCTGGCTAGCTCTCGGTTTAGACTTTATAACTGGGGGTGTCACAGAAAAGGGGACCAATGAGGTTTTACAGGGAGGTGGCTCAAATTATAAACAAACATACAAATCAACCATACAGTGAACATTAGAAGGTGACAATCAGGATTCTGTCCAATCACTCGGTGCCTCTCTTAGAATTCTCCAGAAATGGGGAGCGACCTCAAAATGACAGACAGCAACAGGTGGCTGTCTGTAAAGTGATGGACAGTTAGCTGTTTTTGGCGGGGAAAACTCAGGGAGAAACCAAACGTGGGTAACAAAAATTGGAGTACAAAGAACAAACCATTTTACAAAAGAACATTAACTTATGAATGAAACCTAAAATTAAAAAATGCACTCCCACATTCCCCGATGTGTTGGACAGTGAAATCTTTTAGCACTGCTCTTGCAATGCTATGGATTATCTTCAATTTGTGTGTATCTGTCTTATAATGGAGTTTACAAAGGTAAAATTCATCCCAGATTAGTCCAGAGGGGAGCAGAGATGAATACTCCAGTTATATGTAACCTTATCTTTCCATGCACCACTATAGCATTTACTTAGTTAAAATGTCACCCTCTTGACTTTCTAAATGTCATTCATCACCCACTTCGAACTTCGGAACTTTTCTGCAGAACTGTTGCTTTCCTTGTTCCCATTTCTGTTTCTGATTTCCCCTTCCAACATGGAGTATTCAGCAGTTGCCTGGGCAAGATATTTACAGTGCTGACAAGGAAAATATCCTGAAAGATATGAAGTACATGAAAACCCCTTCTTCATTTGGAAATTGGGCAAATTTCTAGATCAGTTTATCAAATCAAAACATAGGAAGATCAACAGTGATTATCCATAACCACTGATTCATTACTTTCCCTCTACAGTCTCTGAGAAATCAAATACAAAAAATATTCTTTTTGGTTTTTAAATACTCAAAGTAGGCTAGAAAGGTCATAATTTCTTTCTCAAGCTACACTTGTTAAAATTTCATGTATTGCAATAAAAATGTGAGACTTCAGATGATCCCAACGGAGAACATAATGAGACAAATTAATATCTGGTGCAGTTTTATTGCCCTTAAGAGAGTTATAAGAAGACTGACTTTGGATGACTGGTTACTAATTAGCTGGCAGCATTAATGACAAAGTTCTGATTTTAAAAGATTGCAATACTAACCTAACCCTGTAAGAAATGCCTTTAATTTTTTTTATATTGTCTGTTTATTTCTGATTCTTAGATTGTCTTTATTTATTTTAAATTGTTAGTTTTGGGCACCAGATGCTGAGTTTCTCCAGTGCATCTGCAGAGCTATAACTTTTATTATTCAAAAAATATAGCAATTTTTCTCTTCATAATTCTTATCAGTAATCTTGGTGCATCTCGCAATGCTGAGTAAGAGAAATAGTGTGTGATAAAAATTAGAAAACAATAACGTAATTTCAACAACTCAAAGATAGGGCCTTATAAGAGTCATGAAGGTCATGACCCTTCCTGTTGAAGATGTGTTGATAAAATAAGGTGGGTTTGGAGATGTGCTTGCAACCAAAAGTGAAAACTGTGGCTGTTAGAAAACAGGGTCTTTATATCAAAGCAGCTGCCTGAGGTCACCTTTCCTCACCAAGTGGGAAGTGTCAAAAATTGTGTTATGGATGTCAGGATATGCAAACAAGCACATTAAGAAAATTTACTGTACATTTCTGCAAATTTTATCTTTTTTTTGTTTGTAGTCTTGAGAGTAGGCTCTGGTTACATGGTTGGCTGGTCAGCATTTCCAGGCATTAGAGCTTTCCACACCATGTTTTAGATGCTAAATCTTTAAATTGTTGAGTCATAGAATGGTTTGTGTTGGAAAGGACCTTAAAGATCATCCAGTTCCACCCCCTGCCATGGGCAGGGACACCTTCCACTGTCCCAGGCTGCTCCAAGCCCCAATGTCCAACCTGGCCTTGGACACTTCCAGGGATCCAGGGGCAGCTGCATCTTTTCTGGGAATTCCATCCCAGCCTATTCTCTAGATCGGGTATTAGGAGGAAGAATTTCCTCCTAATATTCAATCTAAAGTAGCTGTCAGTTTAAATATAAGAAGGTGTTAATGTCTTTTCACTGATTTGCAGCTTTGATCCATGTTTTCCACCTGAAAATTAACTCTTGAATGCTGATAAATAATATCTTTTTGTCATGCTTTTCTTCTGTTCTCCCAGCAGTGCAGAGGCAGAGTGAGTATCTGTACCTTGTGCACATATCAATGACTGCAGCAGGAACACAACTCTGAAAAGTCAAGCCTCATTACCTGTTCCCAGAGGCCCCAGCTGATCTTGATTTCTTCTCCTGTGCTCACAGAATAGAACAATCAATACTTCAGAATAATATATGTGCAATTAAGAGGTCTCCTCAGGAGCAAAAATGGCAAAAAATGATGAAGATATGGTTTCCACAGCCAGGATACAACCTCTGTCAGTGCATTAGCTCATGATGGAATTATTGGTAGTAACATTTTTATGGTAGCTTTGGGCTATGATAAATCTGATTTATTTTAACACAATACATCTCTGATAGAGCTAAGTGGAAGAATAAGTTAAAAGTTGCACACATTTTGGAATTTTTGTTTTTATTACAAACATTTCCTCAACTGCTTTCCTATGCCATCCTTCATCTCCTCTTTATTATTTTGCTTTTTTCTTCATGCAGTCTTTTACTGCAGGTTCTCTACTGTGAAAGCATATCTAATTTCATAATGTCTATAGCTATGCTTTCATTCTTTCTGAGTTTCTCTTTTCAGGTCATTGCTTTCACCTATTCTGGCTAACCTACCACTCTTAAAAAACTTGATTTAACTCCTATCATAATCAGTAAAGATTCCTACAAAGTCAGTGTCTGCCTCATAGAACTCAACCAAGACTGTTTCTGCCAACAATTAATTTTTTTTCTTTCCAATCTTTGCCATTAAATTATCTATGTTTTTCAATTAAGCATAGAACTCTTTTCATCTTTTTTTTGTTTTTTAATACCTACATCTTTATATTTCAATTTATGGTTATCATTTCATGCCATGATGACCATGGTTTTTTTTTTTAATAATCTTATAGTACACTTATCCAGTCTAATTTAATTATATTTCCTTTTTTTTTTTTCCTATTTCACACCAGAAACCATTGCTAGGGTCTCTTATGAGAAGCTAGTAACATGTTTAGCAAGAAGTCTTAAGTCCAAGAAATGATATTTTAATAAGCTAAGTCATCTGAAAGAGTCTCTTACCTCTCATTATAATGTTCAGGATTTATGAAATAGAAAATTACTAGATTTTCAATATACTTAGATTCCCTTAGTCCTTTAGAATACAATCTGACAAATTCTTTTGAGGCTTTACAGAATCAGTCATGTTATTAAAAAATCAGGATAACAGTACTCAGTACATTGCTTGCAAGTGTATTATATAATAGTGAAAATAACTTTGCATATATTTAATTCTCTTTCTCGACAAAACTTTATTCCTTTTCTTGCACAATTCTCAAAATGAAAAACAGAACATTAAACTCAAGTAATGCTTAAACTGAGGAGTCTTGTGTGAGGGCAGCTAATGCAATTAAAATGTTGTATAACTCAAAGATGCAAAATTAAGTTCTAAATGGGAATATCTTGGTTTGAGACACGTTTTTACATTCTCTTGTCAAGTGACTTTCTCACTATGTCATTTCTAGGCATTCTTGAATGCAGTATTGCATCTCATACTGCCTTTTTTTCAAACTCTATGCAGCAAAAGCCACAGACTGAAAGTAAAATATATGTGTGGGTGAAAATTACATCTTGTTAAGCAGAAGTGACAGCAAGTTAATTGTAAGGGAGTATAGGCAGTCTTTTCAATTCAAGTGCTAATTATTTAACTATAATAACTTCATGGTATTATTTATTTCCCAGTATGTGGCTTTTGGGTTTTTTTTAAACTTTAAGCAAGATTTAAAATTCCCAGTTTGTTTCACAATGATCACTCCAGAGCTTCCTGATCTGATCTGTACCCTTGCAGAATTATTTTCTCTTAAACAGCTGAAATTGATATAATATGAACAAACTACACCTGCATCCTGATGAACCATCACAACCCACTGAGAAGATAATTGCAGAACTTAGGTAGTGCAGAGATGTAATTTCATGACTGTCCTGGAAAACTGCTCCAGTACTGGTCATGGATTTCAAGGTTTCTCACTGACTCCTCTCCTCATGAGCTCTGGTCACCCACTACTCTGTATTAAACAGAAATGAAATATTATTTTTAGTCTTCCCTTGTGCTGGGACTTGAAGGATTTCATTTCAGAAGTCAATAGTCCAAGATGAATCTTTGAAGGGCTAATTTATTTCTAATAAATTGGTTAGCCCATAGGTTCCTGGTTCTCAATGAATCCATGGTTCCCTCAATCACTGGATTATTTTACCCAGAAGCCTGAAGCTATGTTTCTGGGGAAAATGCTACAGGTTTTTAACTACTCAGTGAACACACACAATGACTTCAGAGGCTGTTGCACAATATTATCCTCAACTGGAATTCCAATCATTTTTTGCAATGGCACGCCTGCTCTGACATCCTGTTGGGCCTTCTGAATTTTCCATATTACCTTATCTGTGTTTGCATAGACTTAAAACACAGAAACTTTGTGCTCCAGCCAGTCAGTGATTGATTGAATGATATATTTGCTCAGTATTAGTATCCATTCTAAGGAAGGTAATAAATCAAGAATGCAGGTATTTAACAAGTTTGATGAGTCAAGAAAAAACTTTTTGCTAGAGAAAAGAAATCCAGTATCCATTCTCTTCTTGATGCTTTTCTAAGCAAAGGAAAGAAATTTCTTTAAGTGTACAGAGCAAAATCAGAATGTGGAATTTCATTCTCACTGTTCTACTTCGTCTTTCATATTTTAAAAAGAATTTTAATTATCTCCATATAAAATAATAAATAAACCATCTCTGCTTCTCATGAGAAAAATGATACATCCTGCACAGAAAGACATACTTTCTTCTTTTTGAGATTTCTAATAAGGGAAAAGTTATAATTAGATAGCAGTAGTTTATATAATAGTCTTTTTCCTTGATATCACTAATTACACTTTAATTTACAATTGACTATTGTTCATAAAGCAGTGTGGTTTAGGATCTTGTTTTGGTCAGGACATTAGAAATGGTCAAATGTGATGGTGAAATCATAGAAGAAGCCAGGCACTGAAAAATTTCCTTGCACATGCAGACAGCTCTCTGAGCATTTGTTTTTAATCAGTGCTACTTTCTCTTTCTCAGAGTGACTCCTTTTATTTGTGGACACCTATCAAAGTTCATTTCTGTCAGAACAAGTGCTGATCAGGCAATACACATTTATGGTGCACTGTTCTGAAAGGAGAACTTTGTCCTAAAGGAATATGTCCATATACAGCATAGATTATATTTATCTGAGAATTGCATAAGTCACAGTTTTATATTATGTGGAACTTTATATTATATGGAGATATATACATATATGTTACAGTTCCACTGAATGTAATATCTGCTTCCTAACTCCTTTGAAGTGAAATGAATTCGTTTTTTTGGACATCTGCGTAAGAAAACCTCAAACATTTTTGAGACAACTTTGAAACAAAGCCATAGGCCAACATAAAGCCCATATTATTCTGTGTGGGAGTTAATTCTTCCTCTAACTTAGATATTACAATACTGATATCAACTTCCATTTTTCTTATTTCTTTTACAAGATACTATTCCATTTCTTCAGAATCTCGCTAAGTTTCAACACATTGAGCAGGGATTGTTCATGCTATACATGTATTTAATGATATCAACAAGTATTTTATAATGTGATTCTAATCAGTTCAGTTATATCTAAAAAACACAGACTGGAGCAACTGACTGATAATTTCAAACCATTGTCTTGTGTTTGGTTTTGTAAAGAGTTTTTTCTGAGTTTTCACACTGAACACTTTCCAACATGTTGTCTGTGTGCTGGGAAGCCATCTGTTATCTCCGTGAAATATATGCTGTAATTTGGTCAGCCATAATTTATCTCACTTCTTGTATGCTCTGGCCACAGAGTACACAATACAAGCTGTATTTGTCCTGGTTTAGGGCAAATTTGGGAAGACACCTCTGAATGGGGTCCCTCTAGACAGTAAATTCAAGCGGCCCCTCTCCCAACTGGTTCGGGAAAAGATCTCCTTGGACAAAAGTGGAAAAAGAACCTGTTTATTTAACAGGCAAAGCATTCATGAGCACAAAACCGAACAATATTAAACAGCAGAACCTTTTCTGAAGGGGTGACAAACTCAGTAAGTCCCCGCGTGAGGTGCAGCTCGGCGGGCTCAGTCTGTAGTCAGACCCTCCAGCCCTGGAATACCTCGTCCCAGCCCCGGGGGCCCATGGGCCTCAGCTCCGGTGCTCCTCTGGGCTCTCTGCCCAGAGCAGGTTCCAACAGATCCAAAGGAAAGAAATAACCACAATCCCAGAAACTTCTCTGCCTCAGCTAGCTAAAACCTAACTAAAAAACAAAGGAGAGCACTCTCTGCTGCTGTCCACTGCAGACAACACAGTCCAGGAGCGGAATGCAGAGGACTCAAAGCAGTTTCTGCAAACAAACTTTGTATTTCTTCCTTTTCCCCACCCTTCCTTTTTCAAAACTAGTTTTAAAGGTGTAAAACTTAATATGCAGCATAAACAGAATAGACAGCTGGGATACAAGCATCACAAAGTCACCCCAGGGCACAAGCACACTTTCAATCTGTTGGGTTTTGATCGTGATCAGTATGGATCTAATAACCTGTGTGTATAATTAAGGACCAAATAGCTGTTCATCAAAATAAAAACCTAGGTTATATTATCTTAAAATATCCTTAATTCTACTTAATTCTAATTATTTTTAAGATGCAATGCCTTTTTAAAACAAGAGAACTCTCTTGTAGCAATAAACTCTTTCTTGGACTTGATATCAAACAAAAATAAACATCCGTTTCCTTGGAATAAAGTGGATATATCTATTTCAGGTAATACACTTTGATTTTATCATTTGTCTGAGTGACTTCACTTTACACAGTAAGTCACAGAGGCTGTAAGCAATGTGAAGACAGAAAACTAGCAAGTAAAATGTGAAAGCAGACCACAAATCAAAGGCTTGGCTGTTGCTATCTCCTAGTACTTGTGCCTATCATGCCGCCCCTACTTACAATTCCACACAGTGCTACACTTTTTAACTCTGTTCATAGCTCTGTTAGTGAAAAGAATCAGTCCAACATTTTGCCTGTGCTTTGGTGCTGTCAGATGTTTTCCTGTACTTTTCTCTCTCTTCAATGCACAATTATTTACAGCCCCAAAACAGGACAAATGTAAGTGGAACTATCAGAACTTCACTGTCACTGGGGAGGCTGGATTGACATTTTGAGAGTGTTTATGTTACTTCTGAAGTTTAAGCTCCAAAGGGTAAAGTACAAACATTAGGGTTCCTATCCCCAATAGGAGTCAGATTTTTGCATGGAAATATTTATAGTTCTAAAGTAGTCTCAAAGTTTTCCTAGCATGTCATCCAATTCTGGCACAATATACTGTTCCAGGGTGAAAATAAATGACCCTCATAGGAATAGGCGCCAGTGGGTAGGTCAGCATTTCCCATCATCGTCATGTTCTTATTCTAAAAGTACTAACTCAGAAATTTTAAACTTTTTTTTTTTTTTTAATTTGAGTCACAACAGCTTTTATAACTCCTGGAAGATTTCACCTACAACATTATCAATGATGTTTGGGGTATATTTCCTGTAAGTGTTTCATGCTACCTACCAAAGATAATTATTTCCCTCTTGCATTCATGATGATGAGAATTACAACTTAGGTTTCAGCCATCTCTGAAATGTGTTGTGATCAGTTACAGCTGACTGTCACCATCCTGAGCCTTCATTGTCGCTGAAGAGTAAATCCTCAGCCAGTGTTTTGGTGTTTCTCATTACTCTTTTGTAACATCTGCTTTCATATTCTGTGTTTTAGAAACTGTCTGACTCATTAAATCCAAACAAAAACCTTACATTGAGGTACAAACTGAACATATCAAAAGATTTGCAATCCTTTTTTTGAACATGTAAAAGACTATTTGTCCATGGGAATAATTGTGTTGAGCTAAATATTTACTGAAAGACACCAACACTTTCAATGTTTTTTTATTTACTGTGTTTTATAGGGCAGCTGAAACATCACAGATTTTTTTTTTATGAACTGCATGAATTAACACTAATGAAGTCTTCACATGAATTTTTATATTATATTATGAGAAAAAAGGTCTTTGCAGAAAGGTAATGTAAGTTCACATCTGATTGGTGTTTCTTTTTAATCAAGGAGCTTCAATGAAACTTTGTTTTACTGCATTTTTATGATATAGAATCAGATCTGTTTGAAATGTGTGGTGGGCTTTGGGTTTTGTTTTGGGGTTTTTTTGGGTGGGGTTTCTTTGATGGTTTTCATTGGTTTGTTTATTTGCTTGTTTTGTTGTTGAGTTGGGGGTGTGTTGTGGAGAGTGTTGTTTGTTTTGGGGGTGGGGTTTTTTTTTTGCTTTTTGAGGGAGTTTTTGTTTTGGAGGTTTTGGGGTTTTGGTCTGGTTTGGTTTTTTGTTGTTTTTTTTTGTATATATGTCATATATATGCCTATAATCTATAATGGAACTAGAAAAAAAACCCTTTTTATTTATTTCCCTGAACACAGAGTAAATTTATTTGGTGCTCTGTCTCAACATAGTTAAATCTTATTCTGAATCACCTACTGTAGCAAATTGTATTTGACCTATGACTTCTGGTTATCTTTTATCAGAACCATTCCATCTATGAAAGTTGTCAGATCTCTACTTAGATTTTTTTTATGTTCCCCAGTTCTTCATCGGTAACAACCTATTTAAACCAGAACCTTTAAATAAAACTTTCATAAACTGACAGATAAAAGCTTAAAGAGTTTTTAAAGCTGTACTTTGTGGAAGGTGTATTTTGTTGGTGATTTTATTCATGTTCTAAACTGCATTAGTTTAAATGAAAGTGGAAATAATTAGGAAAAAAACCTGTGATGGTGTAATATGAATAACTCCTCAATGTTTTTGATTAAAGACCAAGTTTAATAGGTAAACCCAGGTAATTCTGTCAATGAGTTTTTTTCCAGTTGCATACCAAATGTATACAGAAAGAATAATAGATAGCAGCTCACTTGGAAAGTGCTCTCACCTTTTGAGATTTGGCAGGGCTGTTTCCCCCTGTGCCATATGATCCTTTTGCTATTTCCAAGGTTTCTTGTTGGACTTCCTGGAGCTTGGCTGTTAAATACTCTGAGAAGCCTCCAGTCTGCTCAGCTGTTGCTGCCAGCTGGGCTGGGGCCATGTCGCTGCCCCTGAGTGTCTCCTTGCCAGAGCAGAGCTGTCCCCAGCCCTCCACTCACAATTCTCAAGGCCTGCACAAGGGCAAAGACTCAGCTTTTCCTTGGATGATTCCCTTCCATTCTCTGCCAAACACTTGCCTGTAAACCAAAAAGGATATTTCACTATCTTACTTCATATTGAGGCATACCAATTTTCAAGTGGGCACAAATCCCCTCATGCAAGAAATATGCTGTATCTGGTCCAGAGGTCATCATTTAACATCCAAATTCTTCAGTTTTTGAAGCTTCCAGAAAGACTGTGAGAAGTTTTGGAGCTCTAATCAATTAAGAAGCCTATTGTTATTGAATACCATTGATTTTTCTTTTTGAAAGTATGGAAAATACAAGCTCTGGGAAGTAGGAATATCCGCAGACTGTGAAGTTTGGAGACATTTCTTTTATGACTAAGTTGGCTATTATCTACAGAAAAAAAATATTAAGGTTCAATTACACAATTCAAGGTTTATCATGTACTTAGCTGAGAGACATCACTATTGATGCTGACAAAAAAATCTTAGAAGTATTTGCTGTAGCTCAAAGACTTCTGCAATTGGTATGGTCAGTTCAGCTTTGCATCTCAATCAACTGAAGAGGATCATCCCAGAAAACGTCACCTTTGCCCAGAAATGTGTTTGAGGGTCTTTGCTTATTTCTTAAGTTTAAGTTTAGTTTGGGGGTTTTTGTTGGTTTGGTTTTTTTTCTTTTTGTTCACTTGCTTGGTGTTTGTTTTTGTTTGTGTGTTTTTGTGGGTTTTGTTGTTGTTGTTTCGTTTTGGGCTTTTTTGTTTGGTTTGGGGTTTTTGTGGGGGGGGGTTGTTTTTGTTTGTTTTCTTTTGGTTTGGTTTTTTGGGTTTGTTCTGTTGTTATTTGGTTTTTTGTGGGTTTTTAAATTTCAGTTTGGGTTTTGGAGGGGGCATTCTTTGGGTTTTTTTGGGGAATTTTTGGTGGTTTTTTATTTGTTTTTGTTTGGGAGGGGGTTTTTTGTATGTCGTTGCTATCTTTTGGTTGGCTAGTTGTTTTTCTTTAAGGAAAGGTGAAGTAACAGGAATGCACAGGAATTCCTGAACTCAGAGATAAAGATTAAAGCCTGACACAATTGCTTCAGAAACATGTTTCCCTTCCTATGCATACGTAGGGGTGGCTTCTAAAAACCAGAGGGGCAAACCTTGGATCATTACCTCCTTTAAGCAGACAGCTGTCCCTGAAGCCAGACTTCACAAGAAGTAATTTATTTAAAACACTGTCCAATATATATACATATGCACATTACAATTTAAAAAATTATAAAATAAAAATTTGTACTTCAGAAGCATCCAAAGCTGAGTATAGAGAGATTACAGAAATAAGCAGATGGTAAAAACTTGTAAATATCTTTAATTCAAAGTGCAGAGTCAGCACAGAAACAGATTTATAAAAATTAGTTGAATACGCTGAGGCAGAAAATGAGTGGAATATTTTAAACTTAGAGTAGTGAATTCAAGAACCAAACTTAACAATATTTAAGATCTTTGGCACAGGTTTTCTATTTTATATACTGCAATGTTAGTGTCACAAACAGATATTGGGGAATTAAAACATCTTTTTTTTATTGCTTTACTTAAAATCTGTCTCAGATGAATTCTGGTTAAGAAGATGAAGTTGATAATTTGAATGTTCTTGTTAAATCTGTATTACTCAGCATGGAATAAAGAATATTTAAAAAATCCTGCATGTTTGTTGGAACAGAGTCTGGAATACAAGAATATTTTAAAGTCAAATGCTTTAATCATTAGTTTGTGAATAACTTGCTCACAGTTTGGTTCCTATTTTGATTTCATTGGAACTTGTGAATTTTAAATCTAATATCTTATAAAAAAGGAATAAAATTTCTATCCCGTACTATAGAATAGTCACATTCTTAAGTTTCTTTCTAAATGTAAGGTAAAGTGGTGATTTCCGTATACGTTGCAAAATTGAGAAAAAATAATATCTTAGTAGACATTGGTGTACACTAATACTTCACTCATAATTAAAAAAAGTCCTGAAGTAAAGGAGACTAAAATTCTTGTTTATCATTTACCATCAACCCTGTGCTCATGTCTGACACTCCATAAACACAAAATACTGTGTGAGTCACAGAATTTTATTTCTTGTTTGTGAAGTTTATATGATACAATATCTGATATGCTTGACCTTGGGTAATCTAGTTAAAAAGAACAGGAAAACCAAACCAAATTTTTATACAGGGTCTTCCCACATAAATGCAAAAAGAGGAAATTTGCTAGAAAATTAAGAATGAGAGTTAAAAATTACTTAAACTCTAGTTGCTTTCTAAAATTTAATCCCATATAGTGAAAGCACAAGTACTGTGACCTCTGGACTGTGCTGAATAATACAGGGATTTTTTTTTGATGATGTAGCATTGCCTTCCATTCACAGAGCATCCTCACCAGGACTGTGGCTTTGCTTGCCTTTCACATCTGTTACCTCCTGAAGGTCTGCAACAGAGCACATGAAGGTGAAGTTGTTTTCAAGCTGCATAAAATATTGTCTCTCCAATGTGCAGTAATTTGCTTTTATTTTTAAGTTGCCTTAAGTTGCAGACTTTGCTAGGTGAAAAAAAAGTCTAAAAATACTCAGAATTTTCAGTAAAACTGTAAAAAGAATGACATCAATGCAAGTAATTTTGAGCATGAAGTGCATTGCTTATCTTACTCTGTCAGAAGTCAGGTGCTGAGAAAATTTTCCCATTCCATACATTTGGTGTTCAAAAAAAGTATTCTGATCATAAAAAACACTATGGGTCTCCAGTGACACTAAAGCTTAACGTTGCAAAACATGGTTCTTTAAAATGCACTGAGGCCCTTGTCTGGTTTTATTTGTCCCTTCCTTCACTTTCTTTTCCCAGCAGGAGCTGATTTTTCTTTAGCAAGATCAAGCTGGAATGCAAATGTTTATTTAAGTGCATATTCCAACCCTGCAGTCAGAGGGGAACTGCTGTATTTTGGTTCCTGTAGGTGCCTTTGTATCAGAAAAAACTGCTTTTGCCAAGGGCTGCCTGTAATGAAGGAGCCAATGACCTGTAAATTATAACTAAAATGCTCAAGTTCGTCTTGCAGATGGATGCTTTTGATTATGGTCTACAGTATCCAAAGTTCAATTTTTATTTAAAGCAAAGAGCTTTAAGGTTCTTTGTAGGTATGTGGGATTTTGTGGGTTTTTTCCCTTCTTTTTTTTAAGGTTTGATATTTAATTGCATTAAACAAGTATTTCTGGTTTAAAATTTTATTGAGAACTTATATACAAGGAATTATGCACATGCACTGGCTATTTGCTTTATCAAAAACAGTAACCATGCAAAAGACAGAAGAAAAACCAAGCACAGACCTAAAAATATAGTTTGAACCAGTGAAACTATAATACCCTGTCTTAAAATATTTGGTGACCTTTGCACAATTTGTCTTGTTCATGTTAAATCTCACTAATTTTGCAGGAGGCTTCTAATTTTTAGACAGCACGTGCAAAGTCATAAACAATATGTGCTTTTGATCTGTTTCTCAGTTTAGTTGAGAATTCATGAGCATTAGTGGAGAACACCTGAAAAGGGCACAACCAGCTACAGGGAACTCTGCACCTTTATTTTCCTCCCTCTTATGTAAAAAAAAATCAGGTGCACTTGCAGTAGGAGAGCCAGAAGATTAAATGGGGTTAATAAACATTCTATAATAAAAGAGGGAGAAAGAAAGTAAGGTGATAGGACCAGAAAATCTTACAGAACCAGAAGAAATTACTCTGGAAAGTCCAAATCAAAGTTCAAAAAATGACTGGAAATAGAGTGCCATGGTCCAGTTGACAAGGGGATGATAAGTCAAGCATTGGGTTTAATGATTTCAGAGGTCTTTTCCAACCTAAATGCTCCTGTGATTCTGTGAAACTACCTCTGAGGTCAAACAGAATTAATGTTTCAGAGGTGTTCTGGATGTGGCTAAAAAACACAGCAGGAGAAATCAAAAGACTATAATATATATTTACCTTTTGTGTTTTTCTCAAAATTTTTAAAATTTATTTCAGAAGAAAATATTTTAATAATGTTACATCCTAATGGTGGGATAAAGATGAATGAGAGAAGCCACGGGAAAACCTTTGAAAATATTTTAAAGATTATTTTCATAACATCTAGTAAGGATGCCAAATAATGGTGAGCAAAATATAGGTCTAATTTATCACTGTCCATTAGGCAAAATGTTTACAATTTTCATCAAGTATGTTTTTAGAATTTTCAAAGAAATAACAGAATGTTTTTTCTCTCAATATTCTTTAAAAAAAAATTGAAAGGCAAGTACAGGACAAAGAAAAGGTGACAGATTGAGAATTTCCTGGAAGTAGGAAAAGATAATAAGGCTTTCAAATTTAAAGGCAGAAGACATTAATGCTTTGCCTAAACCTCACTATAATAGGTCCAGTGCTATTTGCTTAGGTAACTTTTTAAAAAAAGACTTAAGTTTCATTCATACATGCATTTAAGAACATATACTTGGTCTAATCAAAAGAAATTATCAGTCATCCAGATTCTGATTGATAGTAAAGTTCCCTTTTGCATGAAAAGTGTCTTCTGTCAAGGCTAAAAAGAAATGTTTTCCTGCAATAGTTATATATCCTTTAAATAGTACTTATTTATTCTAATGAAGGAATTTGGGGGAAAAATATGTTTTTGATATTAGTAACTTGTTTTATTGTTCAGGTTTGTGCATGTTTAAACAACAAAAGCAACAATTAAGAAATCATGGGAGAAATTTGAAGTGTTCCTCAAACACAGAAAAATCTCTATAAAACTAGTCCTATGTGTTTGTACATTTGGGCCAAAATGCATCATGAAAAACACCCTGCCTACATTTGAAAGGGTGACTAACTGAGCATTCTGTTGCACTGCATAGAAATCTCAGCCTATGAAGCGAGGCAAACAGCTCAATATGTGGAGTTTGTATAAATCTAAGGGAAAAATTCCCTTACAAAAAAATAAAAAGGAAATTTATATCTCATGAATCTGAGCCATAGGAATCCCTAATTTCTGTGATTTTATAATTCCATCTGTTATACTGCATTCACAAAGATTCCCTAAAGTCAAACAGAGTAAAACAGAAACAGTGAGTGGTCTTTGACACACAGCAAAGAGATGTGGACCCACAGCTGTTCCCCAAAGATGATGGATTTGGAAAAAACTAGGATCATGAATCTGGAAAAAATTAGGATGTATTTTCTTTGCTGCAAGTTCTGCTTCAAGAGACTCTCTCAGCCCTTTGTGAGGGAAGGTATTGTAACATCAAGCATATTTAGAAACTGCACAGTAGAGGATCCAACAGCACTCATTTTCCTCTTCATCCCAGCTGAATTTTGTCATGGTTTTGGTTCTCCATTCTTTGTTTTCTCATACTCCATTGTAGCCTAGCAAAAATTGCATTCTCTCTCATGTTTGTGTTTAACTCGGTATATTTAATTTTTTTTTTAACTGCATTTCATGTGATGGAATATATATTTTAAATGTGCAAAGTAATGCAGTTTTCATCTCTGTCTAATTTTTGAACTGTTAAGGTAAAGAACTGCCAAATTTGCCGAGGTTGATACTAAATTTATGTAATCTGAGGTTTAGGGGAAAAGCTTTTGACAGCTACTTAGTTCTTCTTCTCCATTATTGAACACTTCCAGTTTTAGACTGTTGGAGTTCAAAAAAACCCCACCTGGAAATATAAAAATGTCTACAAGTGGCTAGGAGGCAGCTTACTATTATTTAGGTAGTTTCCTTTTAGCACTTTGTGGACCACACAGAGTAACATTCCAGCAATCCTACATGGGCAACAAACTTCATGTCAGTTCTGGGATACCATTGTGCAATTTCAACAGCAGTCAACAAGTGGATGTGTTCAAACAGCAGCTAGGAAACAGAGATGGAGGAATTAAGAGACTGACCCTACTAGAATACACTTCAGTATAACCAATGAACCCCAAACTGCCCCAGGATTTAAGTGGAGGAAGCTTGTACCACAAATAGGATACATCCAGTGATTTTTTTTTTTTTTTAATCAATTCGTAGATAATATAAAAAAAAAAGTTAATGATGTTACAGTTCACGCAGGTTTCCACTAAACTAAAATTATCTTCTGCCTCAACAACTAGTTTTGACTCATGTCACTAGGGGAACTATTAGAATTCATTTCATGCAGCATCGGGTATGAAATGACACTTTCTAAGACAGGAGTTTTCCAAAGCTAGATGATAAAAGACTAATGTGATATTCTTCTCATAGAAACAGTGGTGTAGATCAAATATATGTAAACTTTAATAAAAAATATATAATATTTACCGTGCAGTAGTAGCAACAACATAAATAATGGGGAAATCAAAATGGAGATTACATTATCCTGAATGGACAAAAAAAACCACTCAGATGGAAAAAGTTAATAAAATTAAGGCTAGAAATTGGTACCAATGTTGTAGAAGAAAAAAAAAGGAAGGTCAGTGTTTTTCATTATTTTAATGAAGAATGAATCACCATTAGCTAAGTTACAAGGGATCTCATGACATGAGATTTCTTTTTTATCGAGAGTTAAAAATGGAGCTTATACTGAACCAGCATTTATTTCATATAACTGTTTACAAAAGGTTTCAGTTAACTCTACTGAAGATACCCAGTTAAGTACAGACATTTCTCTGCACTTAACAAATCTATGCATTTCAGATGTTTTTTTTTTTTTTTCTTTGTTTTCCTCTTCTTTCTTTTCTTCGTGAAGGAAATGCTTTAAGGGTATAGCAGAGATAAAGACTTTTCCCTCCAAGGGAAATTTTCCTCTGTTAATGCTAAGACTGAAAGACTTGTGACAATTTATTTTCATTGTATTTCTTCAAAAAAGGAAGAACGTAGGTAATACCATAAAATTCTCTTCAGCTCATCTGTGACCACAAACTTGTAAAAGACTGTGATTATTTATTTCTACCCTTAATATAAGTAGAAGGCTCTGGTTTCCTCAGTTTCCTAAAAAAAATTATGAGGTTTAGGAAGAAACCACTTCCTTTTATGGATACAGCACCCTTAATATTCTTTCTAAAGATTTGCCTTTATATTTCAGAGGGAAAACTTAAGAAATCAATAAAACTAGATCTTAAGAAAGCTACCTGTTCAAAAGTGCTTATTTTACAGCAATGTAATGTGGAACAGTTACAACTATAGTATGTAAACTGTTACTCATAATTAATAATGAACTTACAAAAATAATAGTATGGCTGTGGCAGAATCATTTGAGTTATTTATTGGAATAAAATCTTCAGCTAGTAATGTAGGCCAAGATTAAGCTGTAATAACTCTATCAGTATGGTAGCAGAATAATAGAGTAATTCTCATAAAGATTTGATGTAAATTTAGACGTATATTTAGGGCAGTCCGTAAGAATTATATGCCTGAAAGTTTAATCAGATACTGTCCAGTTGGTCCTTAAAAAGGAACAGGTAAAAAATATGTATTAATTTATATGAAAGTTTAAAAATAACTAACAGAGTGCCCACTCTTTGCCAGGAAATTATCAAACAGTTCCTGGGATGAAGGATAAAACCAACTCTGAAACAAAAATGACACAAAACATTCATTAAACTTCTGTGCTTTATGATGTGATGGGATGCAACATCATGCAACAATCTTCACTACATGTTTTTGGGGTGGAAAAGTTAGTTTATTTTCTTAATTTTCATAACTATTTAAAAAAAACCACCAAAACAATGACAACAAAAAAAAAAAACCCACAGTGAATTAAATTATTCCAGAATTGTTTCTTTCTCTTGTCTGCAGAAATTGTCTTCTTGACTAATGGACTGTTGTCTTTTAGGTGATGGCTTATAATGTCCTGACAGCTACACAGAGAAATTATGCAAAGAAAGAGTCAACCACTTTTCAATAGGCACCAAAAAACCTATGATTTACCCAAATCACTCAAGTCACTTTTAATCTTTCATTTAATAAGTTTAACAACTGGAACAAGCACCATTCCTTGGAAGAAAAAAAAACCTATTTTATCAAGAACAATTTTTTTTTCTTTTCGTATTGTGTTTTTTGGGTTTTTATGATGTTGTTGTTGTTGGTTGGTTGGTTGGTTGGCTCAGGGTTTTGGATTTAGGGTTTTTTGTTTGTTTTATGGGGGTTTTTTTATGTGATCCTCCTAGAAATAAGCACCAAAGTCTTTTAAAACACCAGAACACAAAAATTCATAAAGTAAAGATCATGAAAAGCCGCTGCCATCAGAGTAATTATTTCAATGTTTCTGTCAGTGTGTGATTAGAGAAATGGAAACCCCTGTCTGAACCCAAAATAACCCACAATTATTTTCAAAATAATAAAAAATTTATTTATTCACACATGTATCTGCTGGGTCTCAGTCTTTCAAATTGTAAGGCAAGTGAACATTTTGCTTGAGAAGAGCCTTCTTCAGTCAAAAAGATTCAGGACACCAACTTTAAAAAAAACAGACTTTCACAGATTTTCTTGGCCTTTATGTCACCACTTTTTACTGATTATGGGGAATATTTGAACATCATACAGTAAATTACCTAGAGTTTTGACACAGGTCAAAATCACATTTGCCACAGTTTGTTTTTCTGAGACATTTACTCACAGTAGCCTAGAAGCTTACACCACCACTAGGCAGTGGTCTTGAAGTGTAAATTTAATTTAATTTTCCTCCTTGATTCCTTTCTTCTCCTGAGCAATTAACTGAAATAAAATGTGAGCTCTGAGGTGAACAAAGAGGTAAAGTCTGTGCTTGTAAATTATATTTTTTTTCCCAAGTCCAGAAGAAAAAAAAAAAGATCCATCTTGCACACATTTTCTAGTTCAAACCCAGCCATAAATTACTTTGTTTCAACTACTCATTGTAAAATGATGCTTTCCTGAAATAGGGGACCTGTGATTGTCATGACAGAGCAGATTTTGTTCTGTAGTACAGAATATTTTTACAGACCTCTCTCTTCTGGATCCTCTGCAGATTTCATCTTATTCCACTCAGTCTGAGGTGGTGCTAAGTACTTTCACCTTGCTTTCAGCTTATTGTGCTATTTTTACAAGAAGAGAGCTGAAAGAGAAGAGGCTTATAATGCCTTTTTTAGAGAATATCCTCATCTGAATCACTCTGTTTAGCTGCCACTAAAAATAAATTCTGGACTAGTAGAGACAACCTCAATTTTTTTTTTTTTAATCATATCCTGTTGTAAAGATATGTTAAAAACAAGAACGTGGTTGCCTCTTCTTTCAAGCAGGTGAAAATAACTTTGAAGAGTCCACCTGAAATTACAAGGGGGAACTAGATAGACAATTCAGAAATCAGTTGATTTGATTTGTTATGGACACGACTATCAGCACAGGGGGAAAGAGGGGACACTATTTTTAAACTGTACTTTTGGTTTTTGACACAATTAATAAACAACATAAGGAATATTGTAGGGCAAATGCAATCAAAACAAGTTTTTGGTGAAAGGATTTTGGCAAATTAATTGAAGATTTGCAATGAAATTTTTTGTGGTGATATATTTATGTTTGAAAGACAAATTACTTAGAAATGTCAAAATTTATACTTTCCCCAAGTCCTAAAACATTTTTTAAAAATTTTCTCTGTTGTGGGAGTGCATTTTTTAATTTTAGGTTTTATTTATAAGTTAATGTTCTATTGTAAAATGGTTTGTTCTCTGTAC
>JBBMKD010000115.1:10537241-10552957 GCA_037834095.1 Argya squamiceps | reverse complement strand
AACAATTGGTTTCAACAGTTGATGAAGAGGGTGATAGAATACTTTGTGCATATCTTATTCTACAACCCAGGACAAAAAGCCATTCAGAGAAGCTTGAATCATTCACATGCAGAACAGTTTACACAGATGTTAAATAATAAATGCACTGTTGTACCTCAAGAAAAGTGACAATAGCTACTAATATTTATGACCGCATCCCAACTGCAGATAAGCTCTTTCCCATTTACTATTTGTGAAGGGGTTTGGAACTTGCACCTATGCCTGTGTTATTATCCCAGTCCTAAAAGATGGAAAATTGGAAGATGGAGTTTGTGCTGTGTACAGATCTCCCATTTCAACCATTCAGGTAGCTTTGAAGCCACTTTGACTCTGTCCTCTTGGCAAGATTGGTTCACTGTCAGAACAAAAAAAAGTTTCTTGAAACACTTTGTGTCTAAAAATGCAGGTCTGTATCTTGTCAGCACCTTGAATCTAACACTTGAATTCTTTATTTCCATTTATACATGTTGCTTTTGCACAGGTATATGAAAGTAGTTGGCAGTATGACAGTTTCACACCAAGTGAATTCATGTCCTGGAACAGCATATCAGGTCTTTTTTGAAGCATTGTTATCTAAAAAAATATTTTAAAATCCCATATTTTTATATGCTTTGTTTCTTCTGCTTTTAAGGTGTTATCAGGACAACTTGTCAGCAGTCTGCTCTGTGGACAGGTGAGGGAAGAAGTCTGCTGATGTGAAGACAGCACTTGCTCTAAAATAGAAATTATATATAAATAGTTGTACCCTGAGACACAGCTTGAGTTCAGTGGCTCACATGCATGCCACTGTATTAAAATGCTTTAGGAAAAATTATAGTATATTATGCATTTAAGCTCCTAAAATTTTCCCAAGTGCTAAAATCTTAAATAGGGGAGATTAATATTTTCAATTTTACCATATACATGTATATAATTACATGTCTACCCCTTGCCATATATACCCAATCAGCATTTAAAGCTATAATTTCCCCTGAGAGGTATTATACTTAGAAACTGCAGAAATAAAGGATGGTCAGCACATCATGAGTAGGAGAGTTGCAGAAAAAACCCCTCAGGTTTACACAGTAATATTTTGGACACAGAAGAAAAGCCAGCCTTTTTCACATCCTTAAAATAAAAAGTGGCTATATGAAGACAGCAAAAGGAATGTGGATTGCTTGAAGTGCACTTACTGCTTTGTCGGCCAGTTTGGGCTGAACCAAACTGGTGTTATGTGTGGACCAAATTGAAATGTGACAAATTAAACAAATGAGTCCAGCAAGGATGATGAGACCAATAAATCGATGCACAGGGCTGAAAGCTTGATGACTGGAAACACTTTGACTTCAGCTGTAAAGCCATGGAGGGGAGGTAGATCTCATCATTGCAAGCACCTCATGGCAAATCAAAGATCAAATCTCATAATGTACTGAGGGATCTTGACTTTAGGGAAGGGAGAAAAAGCCTTTTGAAGGCATTCTTGGGGGAGGACTTAAGGGAGTTGCTGAGCAATTCCTTTTACTGGAGTCATCAGAAGATATAAAGAAAGCTGAGTCTGCACCAAACACCCATCTGCCTTCCCTGCTTCCCTGAGTTTCCATAATAATCCTGGCTGGAAAGCCAAGAGGAACAGAATCTACTTCCTTGTTATAAGTTTATTAAATTAGCAAATAATTAAAATCATGCTGGATTGCCATATTGTGTAATGTAAAAGATTATTCCATAATTTTATGAGAAATCAGGTCATCCTTCTACTGTATATGTGTCAGCATTTTTCTGTCATGGGTTCTCTTCCCATGAAGTTTACTTTTTAAAAGCAGGCATGGAAAAATTTGAGAAAATATGTAGTGATAATACAGAAAGTGTGCGAGTCTGATACCAAAAGAAGGCATGTTTACACATGGGAAGCAAAGCAAAATCAAAAACAAAGAGCCTTTCAGCATTTGTCCTTATAAGTTAGAGATGACTATGACATACTGTGGTAATCCCTTTCCATACTAACATATTGCGTGTCATTATTTAGATAGTTTGGTTATAAATATGTATTTTTTCATGTGTGGAAAGAGGCTAAGGAGTCCTAAAACATGTTGCATTTATGCCTGGGGAGGAACCAAAATCTTTACCCTGTCCCCTAAACTGCTCTTGCATATCAGAGTCTCTGGGGGTGGCTAATGAGGAGCACACGAGTGATGGACAGGATCCGGGAGAAGCCAACCATGCAAAGCTGCTGCTGCAACCACCCACCAGCAGAAAAACATAGAAAATATCAGTTATTGGAGATTTCTTACTGGGAGGCACCAAAACACTCATTTGCCATGCAAAAAATTTTCTCTAGAGTAATTTTCTGCCTGCTGGGGGTTTGATGATTCCTACAGATCTGCTCCTAAAATTCCACTCATGGTCCTGCAATGTGGGACTTTAAAACCACCAGAACAGGCTGTATGTCCCTTTGAGTAAAATTTTAAAAGGATATGGAGCACTGGGGGTGTTGTCTTCTATCCTTCCAGTCAGAGTCAGGGGTTTAGGAATTAACAGGTGAAAGTGTGGCCAGTGCCATACTCACAGTTTTGCCTCCTACAATCATGGATAAACCTTTGAGAAGCCTCTGGGAGTGATGAGATTCACCCAAGAATCATTGCTGGACCTGTTCCAACAAGGAAGAATTAATTAGGGATGTCAGTGTTGGTGCCAGCATTTGCTGCAGTGGCTGTGGCCTGGTGTAACAGGCAATAATGAGGGATATGGGCCAGGTGTAGAGCCACGATCCTGAATGTTAGGAGAATTAACTTGTTGGCTTTCAAGTAACTAGTGGGTGGAATCCATCCTTGGGAATCCACTGCCCTTGGCTGAAAAAAGGAGAAAACCAAACCAGCATCTTTTTAAGGGCATTTTTCTTAAATGCAAGGGTTCTCAATTTCGACATGTAAAAAATTGGGCAACAGAGGAAGAGACCAGCATGGCTCAGGAAGGACTTTTTGGTCAAACTAAAGGGTAAGAAGGAAATACCCAGCTATTGGGACCAGGGATGTCTGTACTGGGAAGAATACAGGGACACTGCCTGGATGTGGAGAGATGGGGTTAGGAAAGGTAAAACACATCTGGAACTGAATTTGGCAAGGAATTTGAAGAATAATGAGAGCTTTTACAAAGTACACTGGCCAGAAAAGGGGTATGCCCCCCTTGCTGCCCTGTAAATAAGACAGGAAAGCTGGTGACAGCCAACACGGGGCACATAAAAGTGCTCAGCAAATCATGTTTCCTTAAGTTTTCAACAGTAATCCATCTTCCCACATTGCTCAAGTCCGTGAAAATCAAGACAGGGGCTGGAGGAGTGGCTTGCTCCCATCACAAGAGAAAGTCAGGTTTTAGGTGGACATGAGCATGCACAAACCTGTTGTTCCTGACAAGGTGCATCCTGGACTGCAGAGGGTGTGATGCAGTGTCCAAGCCACTCTCCATCACAACTGACAAGTCGCAACAGACAGGTGATGTCCTTGGTGGTTGGAGAAAGGGAAATGATGCACCCATTATTAAAAAGAATAGAAAGGAGACCTCTGAGAGCCACTGACCAGTAGGACCCAAATTTACACATTTTTTAAGTACCTCCAGAAGTAGTGACTCAGCCATATCCTTGGACAGGCTGTTCCGTGCCCTGGACTCACACCACAATATCTTTTCCCCTTTTGAGAAAGGTGTACCACATTTGATATGTTACTGTCCTCTTCCTTTTCTTGGCAAAATTAATTCTTCAGACATCTACATAAGTCAGGACTCTTCAAAAGTGATTAGAAAGTGGACTGGAATTGTTTATTTTGTAAAGAAATTTGGAGCCCAGGATACTTGCCTCCATTCCAAATACTTCCTTCAAAACAAAGTCAGAGATGTAGAAGCTGTCACTGGCCTGTCTACCCCTGAACTTCCCACATCAGGAGAATCCTTGATTGCCTTTAAGGGTACCTTCCCTTTGGATTGCCTTGATGAATATACTTGGTGAAAGTATTTTTTTAATTATTGTATTTTATATATTTGTTTTCTGAGTCTTCTTCTTGCTCTGTTTGTTAGTGCAATGAAAGACTAAAAAGCCTGAAATAATTGCCTTCAAGAAACTCAGGCAAAATCACAGCATTTTTTGAACAGCCTACATCAATGTCTGTAATTTATTTCATTTTTTTTGATAGATCTCATAGTTCTGAGCACTCTGCAATTACATGTTTAACAAAAAGAATGATACTTACAAGTTGTATGCAGTGACTAATGTGAGACATTTCCCAGATATTTCATTTTAAACTTGATACACCCTATTTGAAAATGAATATTATTCTACCACTTATTCTACCCCTTTACACCTTTAAAAAAGCTAAAAGACAGATATGAATAGGTTCTCTAATTTGTGAATAGTTTCATAGCTATGTCATTCCAAAGAAAATATCAGTGTTGCCATTCTTATGAAGTATAGAGCACAGAAAATAGGAAAGGAAAATAAAATAAGCTCCAACTTTCTTTTATATTTATCTCCTTTGGATAACTCTTCCATTAAAAAAAAAAAAAAAAAGGAAACTGTAGAAAATACATTTTTTTTCCTGCATAGTTATAAGGGCTTGAATTAAGGTGCAAAATAAGCAATCATCATTAATAATAACTGAAAATATTAATTTTTATCCACATTTTTTCATCATGGAGAGTAAAATGATCCTGCAGTGGAAAGCAGATATTTCCTTAAGTGTCCTGTAATCACAGAATATTTGAATTGACAATATTATTTGGGATAGAGCTTCCTGGTTTTCGGCCTATTTCGTGGTGGGAAGAGGAACCCAAGAGAGAGTAGGGTTGATCTCATGACTTGTGATCCCATGGGAGAGGCCCACGCTGGAGCAGCCTGTCCTTGAAGGGCTGACACCACAGAAAGGGACACACACGGGAGCAGGATGTGCCTGGAGGACTGATCCCGTGGGGGAACCACTCAGCAGCTTTTTCCTGGAAGACTGACCCTGTGGGAGGAACACACGTGAGCAGAGGGTTCCTGAAGAACCGACCACGTGGAAGTGATCCATGATGGAGAAATCAGCTCCTGGAGAACTGACCCTGTGGAGGACCCATGCTGGAGCAGGCTGTTCCTGGAGAGCTGCAGCTCCTGAGCAAGATTCACGTTGGAGAAGTCCATGGAGGACTTGTCAGCTCACGGGAGGGAGCCCACAGTAGGGCAGGGGCAGAGAGTGAGGAGTCCAACCCCTGAGGATTAAGGAGCAGCAGAGACACTGTGGGATGGTCTGACCATGACTCCCATTCCTTGAAATTCTGCACCACTGCAGGACAGGGAGGAAGAGAATTCAGGAGCAGGAAGAAGGGAGTGGCGGGGAAAAGGTGTTCTAAGACTCAGGTTTTTTTCTTATTACCCTACTCAGGTCTGATTGGTAATAAATTAAACTGGTTTCCCTGAGTCAAGTCTGCTCTGCCCATGACAGCAACTGCTGAGAAATCTTTCTCTCCTCTTATCTTGACCCTCGAGCCTTTTGCTGTATGTTCTCTCCCATGTCCAGCTGGGGAATGAGAGCAGCTTTGGTGGGCACCAGGTGTCCACATGTATTCAAATAATTACATTTCTCTTCCTTTGCCCACTTCTCTTTCAATGACCCAAACTTTCCCTATTCAGTAAAAATGAATGAAGTCAAATAGGATGACTGAAATTCAAGGATATAAAGAAATTAATGAAATTCAAGGGGATATGGTAATTAAATATTGGACATAATGTCATGTTTCACTTATAGGCTTTCCAGTTGTGATTAAGTAGCAATTTGTGTAGCTAATTAACACCTTTTCTATTTCAACTAGGACTACAGTTTTTCTGTCATCCAGACCTTTCATCCTGTAAATGAATCATCAGACTAAGACCTTATTCCAATGTGTAACAGCATTTCCTTGATTTTTCTCAAGAAAAAATTAGTCACAAAGAAACTTTGGAGTTGCTCATGATTGTGGTTGCTTGTTACATTTAAAGCTAAAACTTAAACAGAATAAACAAAACTTTCTACCACACCATTAAGTGTAATTTAACATCAGAAGGGACTGGATTTTCTTCTGAAGTGGGTATGTTCAAGCAATTCTAGGTCTGTGATTGACCAGCAGGTTCAGTGGAGAACTGCTGGAACAATTTTTTTTATTCTTTCCAAATCAGAAATACTGAATTCAAGACTCTTTGGTCTGAGAAATTGCTTTGACATCCTTTGACAAAGGTGGGGTTGTTAGTACAGAAATTAAAGTTTCAGTTCCCTGTGTTCCCAGGAGGCACTTCTCTGGATGAGTGAAAATGGCTTGCTTTCTTTCTTTCTCTCAAAGAGAACCTCTAAATTTTGAAAAGAACATTTTTCTTCAGCTACAAAAGATAATGCTAAAATGATTAAAATGGATAGAAAAATAGAGTACAAAGGAATTTTTGCTTCACTTTGCTTTCTCCTCTTAGACTTCTGTTATTCCTGTCAATATTTACATGTGTTAACTCCATAAATGTTTATGTGTTGATATTGCTCTTCACCTCATAGATCCATTTGAAAACTTAAATAATTGACTCTGATAAAGTGTTATAAATCAACTGTATCATCAGCACAGACTCAAATATGTGGCACAACATTACTAAACCTGTACCTTGAAAACACAAATTATTGTCTTTCAATATGCATGTTCATAAAGTAATAGGGAAATTGACCTTCTTCTGGGGTCCCAGAACTGATTATCAGTATTTTATTATCCTGAATGATCTCCTCAGAGGTTTTGTACAGCACTACAGACTGCGGACGTATTTTTCTAAGGCAATAAGTCAGTTTTCACTCAGTTTATGAACTCTGGCATGTGGAAATCATGGGATCTGGGTTTTTTAATTGTCTGTCCACTGGTCTTTTCTTAGATGACTTTGCTACTTAGTTGTCTCAGTGCAATTCCCAACATGCAATTTCCATGCTTTCCTGCTGTCTGCTGTGGTGTCAAACACCCTTGATGCAAAGCTGGTTGAAAGATATGCCTTAATGTGCTTAATTTTCAAATCTAGATAAGTACAGAGAAATCACTGTTCCCTAAGGATCCGCAGATCCTGATAAAACACCTTGCCGTAAGATAACTTCAGCTCATAATTTCCTCCCATGAATCAAAGTAAATTCTTTCTTTTTCTTTGGAAAATAAAAAATGGATTTTGTGTTCAAGAAACTCCATGTTAATAGGAGAAATAAAATGCCTGAAATGTTCGCATGTAGATGTAATTTTATAGTTATGGAAACATGTTTTCTGAGAAGACACAATATGTGCTGTCTTTTAAATTTTTTCCTTAAGTAAGGAAAAAATTTAAAAGACAGCACATATTTTTTTCCTTTTGTTTCATTTTTTTATTTTTAGAAGCTACAATTTCTGTGAACTGTGTGATCTTGTGAATGCAGCAAGTCAGGTCACTACAATGCCATTATCTTATTAGCTAAAGTGTTGAAAGTGTGGCACTTTTCCCCTTTGTTTGGCTTTATTTCAGAGTCTTCATTAGCCAAAAACCAAAAAAAATTATGACTGTGAATTATATGTATATTGCAACCCCTATTCTCATTTCAAGTATAATAGCCATAAATAAGATTTTAAAACATTAAAAACCCATAAATTGTAAGTATTTAGGTGGCAGCCTCAAGACAATGACTTTACTAACAAAAAAGTCTTAGAGCTAGAAGTATTCAAAGTCTAGAAATAAACAGGATGTCTTTGAACTAAAACTCTGTTTTACTGAGGAAGACATTATGTCAAACATCTGTCTACCCATTTTCTAGTCATACATTTTATGAATCATATAATGGATATTTTACTATCATATCCATAGGGGTTTTTTAAAGTTTTTGTGGGACGTTTTTTGGAAGTAGTAAAATTGAGTTCTGGTAGATTGTTGCAAAGTTATTCACAGTCTGGTTTGGTTTGGGATTTTTTTGTTATTTTGGGGGGGGGGGGTTATGTGGTTTTTTGTTTCTTTTGTGAAGATAGAGGCTAATTGTGACTTACAATACATGCTAAGAGTCAGTAAAACATTTCTTTGTCCATGCAGAGCAGGGCCAAAGGGCAATGTGGAAAAGGGATGCAGAGGAACTTCCATTTGGATATGAATGAAAACAACTTTACTGTAAAGGTGTCAGACAACAGAAACAGGCTGCCCATGGAGGCTGTGGTTTTTTCCTTCTCTGGAAATATTCACACATGATCCTGTACATCCTGGTCTAGATGAACCTCCTTGATCAGGAAGGTTGAAAAAGTGATATCCAGAGGTCCCTTCCTACCCTAGATATTCTGGGATTCTGTGATTCAGATACCACACCATGTTTAAATAGAACCCACAAACCAAGAACAACAGAATAAAGATAAAAAATGAACACTTCATGTTGAAATATTAAAAATTAAAATCAAATTAAATTGCCATGAATAGTATTGATATTGTATTTGAATCACAATCCTTCTTTAATCACTTGGATTTCATGGCAGGAAGACTAATCATGAAACTTTTATTTCCAAATTGCTTTTTATTTTTTCCCAAGCTGATCTCAAATACATTTTAAAATGTTTTAAATAGGCTGGAGTTCATCTAAAGAACAGTGTAGTAAACTCATCCTGTTATTTAATAGCCTCAGGAAGGCATTATTTCTCTTGTCCATGTTTGTAAAAAAGAAGCAGAATACCACTCAGTGTTTCTTGCTCAGGATTCACAAGTGTCATACAGAGAAAGCTGGAAATCTTTGCCTTGTACCCTTTCTAAAGATTGTTACTCACCTCTAATAAAAAAAAGTGATGTCTGTTCCTGAGTTTGCATTTATAGCCTGACCCACCAAACAATTTTTTTTCCATTATCTTTCACATATTTTGAGTCATGTCTCCAACATGTGCATAGACCTCCCACACTAATCAGCCTCTAAACTCTTTTCTTTTAGCATTCAAAATTTTTATATACATATTGCAGATAAGAATCTGACACTTAAGTGAATGGATTAGAAGAATTTTACAAATAAGGAGACAACAAAAAAAATCTTTAATCTATAAATATAATGTATAATCTTATTTTTCTGTGATATTCTTTTGTGTTTAATACTAAGAAAAATAGGGCATTATAATAGAAAAATCTAATCATCCACACGACCTCCGTGTTAAAGACCAAATACTGATCTGAAAATAATTTGCTTAGGATGTGGTAGAACTAGAATCAAGGTTTTAATATCTTCCCAGGAAGAAATATTTGCCTAGAAAACTGTGAGGTAAATTTCTTTCCCTTTCAGAGATGTTTACAGAATTTTATATCGCTCTTTACCTTGTAGATAATGACATGAAAATTTTCTACATACATTAAAAAAAAAAATGCTGCACAAGGAAAGCATTAAAGGTGGTTTTTGCTCAGCCTGGATCAGGTAGGATAGGAAGATGAGGCTGTTTTATATTACATTTTTATCTGTCATAGTTTAAAATGCTTTGTGAAATAACATTTTTAATTTCTACCCATAAAGAAATACATTGTATAGAATGATGCCTTCAGAAGAAATGAAAAGCAGTTTCCAATTAAGACTAAGTGCCACCAAAGATCTCCCCAGAGATCTCAGCAGAAATGTTCCCTTTGTCTTACTGACGCACTGCAGATGCTCTGCCCTAGCTGAGGAGAGGGTGGGAAATGCGGATAATGTCCAATAGTGTTGCTATACTTTGTTTTTATTATTATTATTATTATTATTATTATTATTATTACAGCTAAGGGCTAACATTGCCTTCCTATTACCTGAATTTCCAACAGACAAATAGTAAATGTTTTAAGAGTCTTCTCTTAAGAAAGAAGAGAATATAGAGAGAAAACAAAATTTATCATAAGCAAAGAGGTTTTGTCCCAAGACAGCTTTTACATGTTAAAAGTGGCTGATATTGCTTTTGAAGTGGATAAATGCAGCACCGTATTTCAAACTTCATGGTTCATATTATCTCAAAATCCTGGCAAAGGGCAAAAAATCCAAATGAAAGGTCACCGCTTGAACTTCTGGGAGTAGAATATTTACATTTATGAAATGGGTATTATGCCTGCTCTGCAGTGGACACCAAATTATTTTTGCAGAGTCTCCCAAAACAATTCTCTTTCAAAAGGACTGCAGGTGCTTCAACCTCACTCTGAAAACAGCTGCTCTCTACACTAAGCTACTCAAAAATATTGTATTTTCTCAGAAACCCAAAGTGATCACAAATTGGCTTCAAAATTGCCTCCTTCACTTGAGATCGTTGGTGATACATCATTTACAACAAAATCCTTGGTCTGAGAAATGCAAACTCTCGTCTATATCAACCACACTGACAAACAAACAAGACTACATCTGTTGGTATTTGCTCGGTTATTCAAACACAGACTTTGGCCAGAAATTTTATGGGACAAAAAAAAAAAAAAAATTTAGCTGTCCATGCCTTTACCCTGTAGCATTGATACATTCCATCTATTCCAGACAGTCAGTCGTTAGTTTTGTCCAACTGGCTTTGGACTGCTCTTTCTGAACCCAAACATTTTTTATGGTGCCTGTAAAGACAATTCCTATACTTGCAGAGTAGATTTTGGTTGGAGAGGTTCTACGTGCCTTATGTTTTCTTTTGTGCATGAATTTTTCACTTTTTTTAATTCAAGCTTCTGTTGGTAACCTGTCAACAGCTGCTGCTAAATTGTTATTTTCTCCAAAGTCAGACTATAAATGGCGTCCCAATCTCTCTGAGGCTCTGATCCCAAAAATGCCATAAATATAATTTACCCAGGTCTGGCTTTTGCCAGCAGAGAGGTTGTTGATTTTTTGGCCATAGCCTAGAAAAATTCTTTGAGGGCAATTCCACTCAGGCCATGCAAAGCAGGGTAGCTCTGAGCTGGAAGAGCAGGGTGTAGAGAGAGCCAAAGCCATTCTTGCATGTCAGAGCTCACCAAAACAAACCCAGGAATTTCTGCTCCAAGGAGATGCGAGTTTAGGAATTCTGCTGGGTTTGATGGCATCAAGCATTCCCAGACACCTGACTGTCCAGATGGAGATCTTGGAACAGGGATAATCCTTATAAATTAACTGTAGGGGAAGCACGGATGAGAGCAGAGATGAGAGATGGATGAACACCTTCTACTGTCTTTAATAGTCAGGGAAAGAAAACTTTAATCTTCTGAATTAAATTTAAAAAAAACAAAGCAGCAGAGAGCATGAGTGTACCTGACTTTCATGAATATCATGAATGAAAGGAGTGGTGGAAACAGCATTTTCAGAAACATTAATCCCATCGTAATGAAGGTAATTCAGAAATTTTAATTTATTTTGCCTCAGCACACGAGGTTGAAATTAAATGCCATTTTATCTAATACTGGTTATACAGTGTCACATTAACACACAGGTCACATTTTTTTCTTTTGTTCTAACTTTCTTTCATATTTTCTTAATTTGAGTTTCATGTGTTCTGTGAACTCTTAAGAATCCCTGCATTACCCCAAAATCTTCTATGAAATCTGGGGAAAACAGAAGCCACAAGGTACTTTGAAAGGTAAGACCACACCCAGATGAAAACATTTCTCTGATTGGAAATTACATATTGAAGAGCAATGATTAGTATTGGATGATAAGTTCAGGTAAATATAAATATGTGTATATAAATACATCTATGTATATATAAAAGATGACTTGCTTTAAAGCATTATCTTTGTCCATGATTTATTTTCACAATGAAAATAAGAAAAAAAATTTTAAAAATTAAAACCATTAAAAATTGCTTTCTGAGGGGGTTTCAATCACCTTTTAAAATTTATTTCACCATCTTGTCCACATTTTTAACTAACTCTATCCAGATTTTTAACTAAAAAGGAGCACAAAATAGAGTAAAAATATTTCCCACAAATTTTGAGAAGGCTTGACTTGGTTCTACATAGAAACTTCTCAAGACCTACTTCTCTAAAGACATCCAATCTCCTCTCCTGCAGCTGTAAAATATGAGTTGCACATGTTTTGGTCTGTGTTGGCGATCTTCACAGAACAGACTGATTTGGGATGAGAAAAGTGGAAAAAAGAGGAGCACTGTTGGGGGCTGATAGCCAAACAAAAACCATTTACAGCTCGCCACAAACACAGCTGCCAAGGCACATAAAATGTGTGTCAAGGGTCAGCTGATGGATTTTATGTTGGGAAACATCCCAAAATCAGCATTCCATAGGAACTGAATGGTGACTTTTTTTTTCTTTTTTTTTCTTTTTTTTTTTTTTCTACATAAAGGTCATCAAAGCAATGAATGCAATTGAATGACAGTGACTCATTTACAGATTAGTATCTATATCCAAATTAACATTTTTAAGTAACAGGAAAAGCATAATTTTGTTTGCCCAGTCCATTCCCCTCTCCACAGGCACTCCTGACAGATGCCAGGTGAGGACATATAGGTATTAGGTGGATTTTTCTTCCAGAAGTGAATATAGTCACTTTTCCAGTCCATGTCCACTTCTTTCATCCAAGTCTATTGTCTCAAGGTGATGAATTGTGTACTACTTTAAACATCTCCTTTTTGTGTTCGTTCAAAAATGTCTATACTTGGTTCCATTTGATAACAATTTTCTAGTTAAATAACAAACTAAGTTGCAATTTTCTACCCCAAAATGTTCTGAGTTTATAACTTTCACTTACTTTGTAGAATTAAATTTATATTTCAGACTTTGTAGCTTTTACTCTGCAGCAGAACTTTAAAAGTTACATTTACATCTTTGGATTTTTGAAATACCAGAGCCTTTATTAGTTGTGTTATTTGGTTGGTTTTTTCCTTTCACTTATAATAACTTCTTCAACCCCAGGTTTAAATTATCATAGCAATTAATCCATAGCCTGTTTTGTTGTTGCGCACTGTCATGGTTTAACCCCAATGAGCAGCCAAGAACTATGCAGCCATCCTGTGTTTTTAGAATTCCCTAACAATTCTGTTCTTAGGGTTCATTGTTGTTAGATTGTATGTGATTAAAGTAATAAAAAGAGGAATTTCCATGCTTACTCTGATACCTGCACGATACACTTAAAATGCCAAATAAAATAGAAATACCCAACACCTATCCAATTCACCTTCAACTTGGAAAAGAGAAAAGAAATTACATAAGAGGCCATTTTGAGGGAATGATGAAAATTTGTGTCTCCCTTTCACCATTTGAAAAACATTGTGAATGATCTTAGAATTCTGGAATCATTTAGGTTGGCAAAGACCTCTCAGACCATTGAGTCCAAGCTGTGCCTGATGCTCACCTTGTCCCCAGCCCAGGGCACTGAGTGCCACATCCAGGCTTTCCTTGGACACCTCCAGGGATGGGGACTCCAAACATCCCTTGGACAGTTCCAAGGCCTGACCACCCTTTCCATGGTGAAATTCCTGGTGATGTCCAACGTCAGCCTCCCATGGCACAGCCTGAGGCTGTTCCCTCTCTTCCTGTCCCTGTTCCCTGGGAGCAGAGCCCGATCCACACATTGCTATAACCTCCATTCAGCTGCAGAAAATGATGCATCTAGAAAATTGCAAATGTTGAACTTGAAGCATCCATCACTAAAAATTGCCCACTGAGATTCATAGAAACTCACAATGAAGAGTAACACTGACTCATTTGATCACACAGACTAATACAGGTCTGGTCAGACCCTTGATAGGTTGAAGGCCCAAGTGCAAGAAAAGGCTTGAAGGACTGAGACCCCATGTTTATGAGTGAAATGTGTCACACGTTCATGCAATAACACATCTTCTCACTCCCTCTTCCATACAAAGTTAACAGATACATTACATGTAAACCAGCATGCAGCTTCCTGTTTTTTAATATCTCTTACTTATTACCCACATTGCTGCCTGCAATGCCAAGGTGTAAATTATTTGTTGTTCTAAATCTGTATTATTTCTGCAAAAGCTTAAAACAATGAACACCCTTCTTATGTTTCATCCTCCATGATTATACATAACCATGTATAATAAATGTTTAGAAACCTTTTTCTTGAGGGAAAAATACCACCAAAACACAATGCATGTTACTGGTGATACCACACGAACTCTGTGTACTCTATTCCTTTCAGCTCCTTGTAGTAATATTAGAATCACCCTCTTGAGCTCAATCCTACCAAAGATGATAAGCTATGCACATAAAATCTGCTCAGTAAGTTTCTTTAATCAGATTTTAGATTATCATTCCTCATCTGAGTTAAAATGTGATTATTGTAAATAATGGCTCTCTTGCCTTACTTGCCTTACTTGAAAAGCAGAGAGTATTTAAAATTTTATTCAAACAGAGTGAAAACAACTGTAGATGCAAAAGCTGCTGTTTAGAGGAGGCAGAACCACTTTAGATGCTTGGTGAATATCACAAATAAAAATGATGATGGCACTGTTTTGGCAACTCTTCTTTGGCCAACCTTAAAACAAAGTATTATAAACTGGCAGTTGGATTTGTCATAAAAGGGGAAATCTTTATTCACACCATGATCTTATTTTAAGTATATTTGGTTTTGGTTTGTTTAAGTTTTGCTACCCATTTGTCTTATTTTTTGTATTCCATGTCCATTTTTCAATGGGTTTAGTGAAAGAAGTGTTAAGAACTGCATTTTTTTAATGTTTCTAGTTGTGATTCTGAGTAAATATCAAGGGAAGACAAACTGCAGGAAGTGCTGGTAGGATATATTTTATTTTTGTCCTGCTCTAAATGACAACTGGGCTACCCTTGGAGGCAGAAATTCCCTGTGCTCCTGCATATTATTTAAGTGCAGTGGTTATCTCTAAGGTAATGACACAGTTGGTAACTTTGGTCTGGTGAGAGGGAATATATGGTAGGACCCTACATTTATTTCAAAATAGATATATGCTATTGTCTTCCAAAGGGAAAAGAAACACTTAAATGTGTGTATACATGCACATAACAGTAATTTATATATTTATCTAAAAGCTAAAATATTAGTCAAATACCTCTTACCTTTAACATGAAACAAAATCTTGCAGGAAAAGTTTAAACTGCCTCACACGGAAACAAGGAAATTCATGGAAATTCAAGGAAAGCTCATGCTGCAGCAACTTTTTTTACGCTTCATGAAAAGTCTGTTGAAAAAAACTTGTCTTTCAGCAAGAGGCTACTCTCTATTTATTGCTTTTTATATTAATGTTGCAGGTATTGATATGTAATTAAAAGTGTCTTGCTTCAGTTTAGGCTAAAAACGTAACATTCGCTTTCTTTCTTAAAGGTTAATGTTCACATATTTTCTTGATTGTTTTGCTTTAAAAGTTCACTTCAATAAAACCTGTGAAGTGTAGCCTTGTCTTTTTTTTTTTTTTACTTTTTCCCTGAAGGAAAGGAAAATATTTCACTCCTGTACTAAATTGTATTGAAAGATATATCAAATATATCAGTGAAGGTAATGTTCCTCTGTTGATATATTCAGTGAAATCTGTTTAAGTGACAGACATTTCACAGTGATCAACCCTCCTGAAGCCTCTGACAAAGTTCTTCTGTGGAAAGGGATCTGGGGGTGCTGGTGGGGGACAAAGCGACCATGAGCTGACAGAGGGGCCAGCAGGGCCACGGGGAGCCTGGGGAGCACAGGGAAGAGTGGGCAGCAGGTCAGGGAGGGGATCCTGCCCCTCTGCCCTGCCCAGCTGAGGCCCCTCTGCAGTGCTGGCTCCAGTCCTGGGCTCCTCAGGACAGGAGAGAC
>JBBMKD010000115.1:10508641-10536113 GCA_037834095.1 Argya squamiceps | reverse complement strand
CAACCCAGCTGGACACGTTCCTGTGTCACTGCTCCAGGGGACCCTGCCTGGGCAGGGGCTTGGGCTGGGTGAGCTCCGGAAGTCCCTTCCAGCCACAGAAGTTCTGTGATTCCTTGAGGTTCATATGTGGCTTTTGCCTGTGCCTGAAGACAGGAGATTCTTAAGCAAAGCTTTATTGGCTGTATAAAGTTTATCACCCTTCATTCAGGGCCAAATAGAATCTGCATTTGTGTCCTGTATATGAAAAGCCAAGCAACCCAGCTGCTTCACACAGCCTTAACCTGATGCTATGAGAGAGCTGATATCCTCTGGAGGGTTGATCTTTTAATGTACTTAAATTATTACTTTAAATGCTAATAATTATTTACTTGCCAGGAAATCAAAGCCTCTTGGACATGGCTCTCTATGTTCAGTAATATTTCTCAACATACCACAAGCATGAAAATACCAAAGCCCTGCACTGTGAAATAAATCAACTCTGCCTTTTCCAGTGTGATTGTTGCATTTTGTGCATGTACACATGACTCAGTCAACTCTGCATGGCTTTAAAAAGGACAAGCTGCTTCGGGAGCACATCAGATCACTGATCTGGGAAGAATTGCTTTGCTAAATTACCTGCAGAAAAAATATAGCCTTTTCAAGCCTAACTTGGCCTTTGGGTCCACCTTAAACATTCAAGTGCTGCACAAGAATCCCTACTGAAATTTCCTCTTTTTGGTAAAACAAATCAGGAATAAGTAAGTATAGCAGTGCAATTGTGGATGTTTGGAAAAGCAAATTTAAAATAATTGGGTGTTCCTTGTTGGTTTTTTTTTTTTTCCTATTTATTTTATCCATCAATCAATCAATAAATAAATAAGTTTTGTGCAATTGCATCAGGAACAATTATTCAGGTTTTATTATATATACTTACATACATTATAGAATTTAAAAAAAAAAAAAAAAAGTAGGTATTGATGTTGCAAATCTTCCCATCATTATTAACCTTGGTTTTATTCCCTTTCATTCTTGAAGGAGTACAGAATCTGACATATAGGTTACAAAATGGGAAACATCAAAGTGCTGAGGGATGACATGTGCCCTGGGCAGTTAAAAAATGGTATTTTGAGGGCAGACAGCATCCATGGAAAGTTAAAGATTTGGATAAAATCCTGACAATCCTGAGTGTGTTTCTTGTATTCCTACCAAGAGAGTCCATCCAGGCAGCACCATGATCATGATTGCACAAACTGGATCCTCTCATCGCAGGGTGATATACTTTCTATTCACCATATATCAAATATTGTCAAAAAAGGCTCGTGACAGCATTTGGGCACCTCTCAGCATTCAGCACACCAGCAGTGACAAAATGACAGCTTTTGGCTTTGTTCATTGAAAGCACTGCAGAAATGTTTTTGGTAGAAGGGAGAGTAGAGGAGAGAGAAGCACAGAACAAAAAAAGATACAGATAAAGAGGTCATTTATGCTTCCCAGTCAAATATATCCATGAAGCTAAAACCCCATCACCTTTCGTGATATAAATTCTGCAATATCACAAGCATCCCTTTCTCTGCTCAGACAGGTTCAGCTTAGACAAAGACACCCTGAATGATGACACTTTCTCTGCCTTAACTTTGAGCATGAAAGAAAGTATGTGACAATCATTCCACTTTGAAGGCAGGCACAGAGGAGAAGTTTCTAGGACTGATAGAAATAAACTGCCTCCCTCTTAAAGAATTTTTTTAAAATTAAGGAAATCTTAGAGCTTAGTGTATAAATGTGTGGGTTTTATAATTTATTTCTTTATATTTGTATAAAAATATTCTTCTGATACTTAAAAATGTCACAGTTTCTTATCTGATTATTAAGATAGGTGTTTGTTTTATTTATGCTAGTTCAGGTTGTTTCACCCGTCTCTTAATCTCTATGCAAAACCATACTTTTCTTCTTAATACAAGTAGGGGAAAAAAACACTGTCACTGTAAAAAACTGGATTCTGTGCTGAAACTAATGGAAATGCTGCTCAGAGGAAGCTCATGTTGCTCCAGCTGCTGAACAGCTGGGATTTACACTTGAAAATCAAGCAGTGTTTAGGGTGGCAACACAAGCAGTTGGAACAGGGTGACAAAACATTTGTTTTCAGATTCCAGGAATCTCCAGAACCACTGCAGAGGAGCTTTATAATTTCTTTGGATTACTCCCAGTTCTCAGTAAGGTGGTTGAGAATATCCATAGGAACAGCAGGATTAATTTTTCTGCGTGTGAGGCCCAATAATTCACAGCCGATAGACTGAACCCACCAGGAAACATTCTGAAAAGTGTCACTGACTTCAGCTTTGAAAATATGATGGACTTGAAGGTGTGCCAGGTGAATTAGAGACATATTAAATAGGAAATTATCTCCATAAATTACACACATTCTTCCTCAAGAAACTTCATGTACTTTGGGTTTATCTGTGAACATTTGCAGTAAATCTTGAGCCTTTATTAAAGGAAATGTGTTTCAGTTTTAAAATTTAATAAAGAAAGAGTTCTACAAAGGATTCCTGGGAATTTGTTTGGTCACAGAAACTACATCATATAGGAGATTTTGCTGAAACAAAAGATGATTAATTAAGACATAAGGACAGGAAAACACTAAAAAGTAAGAAATTGGTTGGGTTTTTGCAAACAAAAGAAGAAAATTAAAAAAAACAAAGAAGAAAAACGGGAAAGGCCAAATAAACTCCATAAATAACTGAACTTATCCAGCATGGAGAGAATGGGAAGATTTTTTTTCAGTCCATGGTGATTGTTGATGCTTACATGCAGCCACCCTGTGTTGTTCAAAAGCTTTTGGATCAGAATACCTTCATTTTTTGGTATGAGGTATGCAAAGGTATCTGAAACATCTTGTGAATGGAGTCAAATGTCAGAGAAATTTGCTGACTTGGAATTTGGGCATTGCATAAATAGAAATATACAAGAAATGGATCTTAAACCACTTTATGTAGTAAAAAGCCTCAGACCCAAATGCCAACAAACAAACTAAACAACACACACACACAAAAAAAACCACCCCAAAAAACTGAACCAAACAAAGAAGCCCTCAGCCCTGATAACTCTCTAAATTTTTACCTCTGTACCTAGCAAATATTGCTTATATTAAATTTTCTGGTAGTAATTTATTCTCACACTCTGAAAGATCAAGTTACTACAAAGCACTTGATAAAACTTACAAACTTTATTCTTCGATTTTGCTCATTTGGTTATTTATGTATATTCAACTATTCCATTAACTGCTCACTAATTTTTCATTGCCCTTGAGCCATTCTAGAAATAAAACCACGACTTAACATATGTTATCCTGAAATCCAGAATTTATTAACAAATTTCTAAGGATCTTCATACAAGATATGAATGGTGGTAGGTAAAGAAGCTCAAATAATATAGACAATTATCATTATTCTACTATTTACTGTAGTTTGGAGCTATGATTTTCTTCTTTGGTGGGTTAGGGGGTCTTGCTTTTTTGTGGTTTTTTTTTACTTAAAGTGTTTAAAAACAGCAACTTGCTGCAGAATGAAATGGGAAAAATAACATAATTGTTTCTGTTGTTAGAGTTTAAAAAATTTTGTCAGCATGGGAGGTAAAGCAGAAAGAGCATCTTTATAATAGATTATGGCTTCTGTAATAATACTTATTGTGCATTTTCATAGCTTAGAGGACTTTAATGGCTATAAAATATCAGGGAAAATCATTTAACAAGGTGCTACAGGTTGGTTTTATTGTTGTAAATAGGAGTTAAAAAAAAAGAAGATTAAATCCATTTTTAACCTTGAATTACTTAAAAGGTATTTTTAACTACATTAGATTTAAAAAAAATTGCTAAAATTTCCCCTTCTCCACTGCAAGAATTAATGATTCATTTAATGTTTTCCTCAGCAAGAACAATATTAAACAACCAAACAAACAGGATTTTCTGTAAGAGGAAACTGCTTTGGTTTATTTTTCTTGAATGCAGAATAAAATGGGAATTCTTTGAAAATGCCTTTTTTTAGAATTAAAAAAAAAAAGGTTAATATTTCTCTGGTGGAACACCTGAAGACATATATGTGTCATGCTGAGCCAGTTAAGTGTGCAGCACAAGGAAACTTCATATTTTCACAAAAATCCTTGTTTCTGCATGCAATATTTTGTGTTCCCAAGTTTTTACCCTAAAATTTACATATTTAGGCCCTGGATTGGTAGTTTCACATTTTAACCAAAGTATTAAAACACCCTGTGTTTAATGCATTTAGTTTATATTCTGATAGAGTAGAGGCATTTTCTCAGTGACTGTTCTATAACATGCATTTCTAACTCCGATTTCAATTCCTGTGGTAGGAGATAAATGTAATGACCAAGGAAGAGCATATCCTTATTTTTCTCGTTTTCTCTGTGAAAGGTATAAGGAGGTTTGTGTGTTAATTTCTACTTGTTTTCTTTTTACTTTTTTTTACCACCAAATCTCCAAAGATCAGTGTCATTTCTTGCTTGACAGATCTGATTTTAAATGTAACTGACTGTTATTCAGAGCAATGCAACAGGGTAAGGGGATTTACATATTCCACAGAAAAGTAGCTTCCCTTTCCTTTTCCTTGTTGTCTGTCTGCTGCAACTTTAATGACAATATCTACTCAATAAAGAGTTTGATAGTTTTGGGGTTTTTTTGTGGCAAATTAAACAGCTGGCTTGATATAAATATTGCCTACATTGTTCTTCTGAACAGAAGAGAGCATAATTTCCAGAAGTGAATATGCTGCACATTTTAAAAAAAACTAAACAAAATAGTGGAAGTGGTGGAAAAGCAGCTACTGGGATACCTCACTTACACATTACACTTACACTTGTCCAAAGAGCAACATTCTCCTGGTTATTTACATAAATGAAACCTAGCCTTAGGTCAAAATCACAACTGACAAGGAAGAAATAAACTTTCAGCTGTGCAGTCATGCCACAGGGCTGAATATGGCTCTTTGAGTTAACCGACCCCTTTTTTATTCTCTCTGTAGATGTGATCATTAATGTACATCCAATTTCTCATGAAGTGGATAGAAATCTAGACTCCCATGTCATCTGCTTTACTCAGTGAAGATCAATTTAAATCCCAGCTTTCATGACAAATTTTATGCAGGGGAAAAGTTCATGTAGGGATGAGCATAAGAGGGAGTATGTTCCCAGACATGAAACTTTGGGAAAATTCTATAAATTAATCCATTTGCTTACGTCATTGGACTTTCTTAACATGGCTAATATACAGGATTCATGTTCAAAAATTGTCTTTAGAATCCTGAATGTTATTTGTTATTTGACAAGCTGTGGCAGTCCAGTGAAGGTCCCACTGATTGGAAAAGGGGAAAAAACCCTCCAGTTTTAAAGGGAAAACCAGAATAATCTTGTGACATAGTTCTTGCTAGCAACAGTGAGCAAATAATAATCAGGGCTGTAAGATCCCAAAGGAATTTGCTGGATTTTGAGTCTAAAATAATCCTTGTTATATTTAAAATACACTGAAGTCAAAATTCCTGTATCTATTTTTTATTTCAAATTTTGATGATCGTCTATTATCCTTTTTTTTTTAGCAACACTTTTATTTTGCTCCTTGTCAAAGAAAACAAGCTGAGAGATAAAAATACTTCTGGGAAAACTAGAATAAATTAATTGTTTTATCATTTGTGGGTTCAAGAATCTAACTCGGGACAGAAGTGTGATCAATTCACCATGTGATATAAAGGTAATGCTAATTATTTTGAAACAAAATAATTACACTGCTAAAGCAATAAACATATAACTGCTACATTTTCTTTTGATGACAAGTATATTCCTTGGTACTCAGTAACCAAACTCACTTGCAAAGGACAGCAAAGAGACCCATCAATGCCCTTTACAGATTAACTATATAATATGAAATATTAGAAAATGCAAAGAATGCATTTTCTTGCACCTAAAAGTTCTGGTAATTTAGGTATTCAAGTCACCATTTCTATTTCCAAGTGAATAAACCTTTAAAGTGGGGAAAATTCTTTGGCAGACTGTGGAGATCAAACAAGTCTCAGTGTTAGTGATAAGGAGTCATTTTGCTTGGAGTCATAATAATTTGTTGGCATTTATTCTGTATTTTACATGCTGTCCCAAGGACTATGTGCCTACTGTGCATTGAAAGAACTCCCAAAATATTCTGTGGAACTGAAGACAGCAGCACAGTGGAGGCAAATAAACATGAAAAAAATGCAAAATATTTAGGTATTCTTGTAAAATTGCATGGTGTCACAATAGAGATTGTCAGAAATCTAAATCAGTGCAAAAAATTAAAAACAAACAAACCAACCAACCAACCAAACAAGAAAAACCAACCCCCCCCTCCCAAAAACAAAAACCAAAAAACCCCACCCCACAACAATGACCAAGTAGCAAGAAAGTCTACAAGAAAGTAAATAATTTTCAGTGCTCCATTTAAGAGTCATGGGCCAGATGGCAGGAAAATGGATACCTCTTAGAAATAATAGAGATAAGAAGGTTTAGATATAACTCGTAGAAAGCTACAGCCTCTGTGAGAAATTAGGTTAAAATACACATCAAGGAGATTTATATGAGAATAGGAAATTAGTTCCTGGATACTTCTCTTAAAGATACCTTTATCTGCACTACAATTCCCTGAAAAATCAGAATACACAAAGAGGTGAAACAACACCATGCAGTCAAGCCAATCTGTCAGCAGTATTACCAGAACTTTAAATCTCAAAAATAAAAGGGAAAACAGAAGGCAGACTGTGAAGCAACAGAGGGAGGACTGAATTCTCATCAGGTTAAAGGTCCAAGCTTAAAAATCAAAAATGTATTTGAACTTCTAAGATCTCCTCATGGGCTAACACAAGGTAATTGGAAAAACATTTTTAATTTTTTTTTTTAATAAAATAAAATTAATTCAACTTTTTCCTGCCATAATTATGAAATAAAGTAATAAATTTGGGTTGTGTTTCCTTTTTATTAAAACAATGGAAAATATAGTAAACTGAAGGGGACAATGCTGCTTAAATCTATAAACTTATCTGAACTTCTAAAAACAGTGTTGATCTAATACCTTCAATGTCCAAACATCTTGAATTTACAAGAAAACATTTCCACTCATACTATTGTTTTTGAACTTGGTCCAGAGACACCAGTTTTAGGGTCTGTCAAATTGGAGGTATCCAAAATTTCTGAAAAATACTGTTGTTTCTGCAGGCATTTTTGAACATTCAAGCCATCATTTTTCTGCACTTTTCTTGGCAGTTTGGAAACTTACATAATTCCAAATTGTCTTGGCAAGCATGAGACTGCAGAAGGACAGCTCCTTGCTGAGATCCTCTCTCTGCACCACAGGTTTATTTCAGAGTTCTTAGGGTGTTTGTGCACTTGGAAAAATCTGCTCATGTACATTTATTTCCACCATTAAACCCGCTTCCAAATTGATATTTAGCTCCCATAATAGGTATTTTTCAAAGATCCTAGTGTGAACAGAACATAATCATATTCTTTCACTGCATTATATAACTTCAATTTCAGGCCTTCTGGCTTTGTTAATTCCTGAGCTATGGAAATTGCTGGGCAAAATGATTTCTTCCATGACGCCATTGCTGAAAGTGAAAGTAGTGCTCCTGCTGCAGACTTTTTCTTGCTAAAATAAAGAATTGGTGGCTCATTTGTATCTTTACTCTTAGAATGTTTTTATTTACAGGCTAGTTACCTGAAGCATCTCTAAAAATTATAAAATTAAAGAATAGCTGTAGAAAGAATAATAGTATTTTAAGCTTGCACCTTGAAGAAAGAACCAAAGGCTGAAGTTTAAAGGGATGCCTGGAAATATTTTATTTGTATATTTATTCATTCTTTCACTCAGTCAACTCATTTTTTTCTTAAGAGTTGCAGTTTAGAAGCATGCTGCTTATATTAGACTTCCCATAGTTTTCAACATTTACTTAATTTTGTATTAGTCTCTGTTCTTCTCTTTGTAAGTAATTATATCTTCCATAAAAAACAAAAACCACATACTCTGCATATTTGTGCATGCATTGACATGACCACAAATTTTACAAGAATTCATGAAAGCATAGCGAAAAAACCTAACTTCTGAAGACCCGCACTCACATTTTGTGGCATAAGGCATATGAAATGCAGGAACAGGCAAAGGAAAAAAATTACTTAGGTGAGCTCAAGAGCTCAGGGAAGAACCAGATTAAGTGAGCGGTAGGTTGGATTCTATACATAAAAAAGAAAAATTAAATTAAAAACAAACAAACAAACAACCCTGAAAAGGATTGTCTAACACAACTGATTTGTGATTTTCAGTAGTATATGGGATTGCTCTGGCAAAAGGTATCTGTTCCAGTAAGATGTGGTTGATATTCACATCTCAGGAGGCCCAGAAATGGAGCTAAGTTTAGAAGATGTGTATGGAAGAGCTCTGCTGATGAAAGTGCATGCTTCATAAGCCTCCAGATTGTGTCTGTCGATGTTTAACCAGCTTAAGTCAGCCAGCCTGAGACTGTCCTTAAAAAGCAGAGAAGCTGAGAACTTGAAGTGATGTCTGCCTTTAGAACAAACACTTCAAAGTTGGTTTGGCAGCAAATGGTTACTGAATGTATTTCTGCAGCAATGAAACAGCAGGGGGAAAATGGCTTTATCCTCATGTCCTGAGTACCTGCCTTCAGCATTAGTATCTATATTAGTGCCACATATTTTCACAGGAATGTTAGAGATAATCACCTAGAAAGTCCTCCAGACAACACTTGGAAACATGAACCTTTAGCAGCATCAAACAAGATTAAAATGACTCAGGTTTTTGTAGCATATTCAAAAAGGCCAAAATGAACAAAAACCTAGGACCACATTCTTGTATATAAGAAAATAAAAACAGATCTTTACCAACCCTCCCAAGCGGGAGTGGCCTCTGCACAACAGGCAGATCTTTTACTTTGCTCCTGAAAATGCCAATACTGGGATTATATAAAGGAGCACAGACTGCCCCTAGCAGGTGTCCCTCCCAGACCATAAACAGATACGAGAAGCACATGAGAAAGAAAAATTCTTCCACACCTGACACTTCTAAAGAATTGGATTTTGAGAGATCTGGGAAATCACAGAATTGCTGAGGTTTGAAAAGACCTCCAAGAAGGTCAATTCCAATTTTGAGCAGTCTCCGCCATGTCAACCAGGGAATAGCACTGAATGCCACTGTTTCTTGAACACCTCCAGGTGACCCAACACCCCTCTGTGCCCACTAAAGGCCTTGACATTTATCTAAGTGAAGAAATGCCTTCTCCCTTTATCACGTGCTAAGAGAACTGCAGGTTCTTAGAAGATAAACCAAAACCAACACAGATTAGCAAGGAAGAATTATTTGATTTTTTTGCTAGTGGGCAAACAAATCATATCTATTCAACATGTATCCAGTTTGTGTCTGTCATCTGCAAAAGTAATTACTGGTAGTGGCCACACTGCTGCTTTGAAATGGTACAGTGCACAAGAGCTCCTGTAGAAAAACTCCAGAATATTTTACCTGTCTGCCTCTTGCTCACCTCTTAGGCAGAGTCTTTAAACACAGTTCCAGAGCAATGCAAACAGCAGTATATCAAAGGATTGGAGGAGACTGTGCTGCACATAAAACACAGCTTGGAACTGACAGAGAGAAAAATTGGAAACAACGATTCTCCGAGCAAATAATCTCAACTCATGTTGTTTTCCACCCCTGCAGTTCTCATTTGGGGAGAAGCCAAACAAGCTAATCTAACAGATGTCTGTGCCACTGATTTAAAGTCAAAGGTAGGACACTTCCAATATCCATCTAATTCAAACAGGGAAGCTTTCGACTGGAAGGCACAGAGCAGCACTGAGCCAGTGCTCTCTCCCTCTAAACAGGCAGGTTGGTGTTTATTGCTCTTACGCAGCAGTGCCTTGTGATTCTGAGCAACTTGATGATTACTGCCCTTAGCAAAAAATCCCATTATTAGGGATAAGCTACAGTTAATATTTTTTTTAAGTTTAAATTTCAATTTTACAAATAAATGGAAACAGTGAATGAATATTAATTTTGGTAGTCTGCAATTCGGCATTAAGTAAGAATCCTTCAGAGGTCATTTCAGGTAGAGTGATATTCATGGTTTAGAGATTCAACTCTGGTACAAAACTAAACATATCTTGACATATGAAAAAAAACCCTGAAAAACAAAAATCCACAAACAACAAACCACATTTTGGTCATATGGCTACAGTTTAAATTAAGGCTGCCTGACCAGGTCCTGGCAAACCCTTTCTCTGAATCAAAACCTTCTATTAAAATAGCATAACACTTCAGCACTTTGCTTCTGAGCAAAGCCTTTGGGATGTGAATTAAATACACACTCACAGCTGGGCATGCCCTGGTGACTTCTCTAGCTTGAAATCATGGCTCTGAGGAAAGTGTTCATGTTCACTTTGAAGTGCTACGACTTGAAACGAGGGATAACAATCTGAATAGGAACACCTTTGCTTTCTTGATCAAGGCAATAAGGAAGAAGAAAGATAAATCTGACACAAAGAGAGGAGCAGCATTTGATTTTCACTTTGGAATTAGCTGTGGCTAAAACAGGCATTCTTTCTGGAGACAGAAGCCACTACTTCCTTTCCTGTATTCCTTCTCCCCTAGACACACTGGAAATCCCATATCCTTTTTTGCTTGTGTCCTTGATACCCTTATTTATTAAGCCTGTCTTTTGAGAGTTCTTTATGCTCTACCAATCCCTGCCCAGCAGGCATTCTTGCATGGATTTTTTGGTTTTTTTGACCAGAATAAGTCTTAGAATTCCTATGAGTACTTGATTTTGTGGTTTCGATTGGTTTTTGTTATTTTGGTTTTTTTATTATTATTTCTTCCTTCATATGACAGTGAAGTCAGGTGGATGCTAATTAATATTATTTGGGAACTGTAAAATGATAAATGTGCTGTTCATAGAAAGGGAAGAGGCTTTTCAACAATGGGCAGCCTCATTTATATAAAAAAGCATTGAATTCTCTGGGTAGCAATGACAAAAAAGATGAATTTGGGCATTACATTTCTCTAATGCTCTTTTCTTTGTTTATATAGACTTTTATTTGTTTATAGGCTTTTTTTAATGTATGCCATGTCCAAAATAAGAAAATGTAATTAAAAGAAAAGAATCTTAAGGAGAAAGGAAAAAAAATGCATGACCTTTAAAAGACATTTCTGCCTCAGATGCTGATCGACAAAATGTTCTTGCATTCTTATATATTTGCATGGCCTCAGGCAGTTCCAATACAGAATTTTCTGTGCTGTGTATTTTCCTACAAATCAGTAATTGAGGGTTGTTGCAGTGTACAAAGTCACAGTAATTTAACATTTTCTGTAAATGCCAGCAGAGGGTCATTCAGTTTCTGCAGGTCCCAAAGTCTTTCACACAGCATCGACCCCAAAACTGCAATGCCACAGGAAACTACCAGGAAAAGCAACAGAAAGTCTCCTGCTTGTTCCAAAATTGAGGAAATCTGCTTTAATATGTATTTACACAACAGGGTTGGCAAATATCAACAGCATGAAATTAGCTACCAATTAATGACATTATTTAGTGGGTTTGAAAAAAGCAGGGAGCATTTGAGGTTTTAGTCACTTATCCAACTGAATCACTTATCCATGATTTAAATCCTGTGGCTGCTGAGAAGAACAGTTAGGTGACCCAAAAACTTGTCTTCACCTCCTGAAAAAACACCTATTGAAGATTTCACAAAAAAAAAAAATTGTGGTAATTGAGGACATAAATGCATAACCCTGTTTTTCTTACTCTCTTTTTTTTTTTCCAGAAATAGTGACATTTAGATTTAAAAGTAAATGAGAGAGGACACTTACCCTCATACCAACAGAATAGGGACAGCTTGCTTGATCTTTTTTTCACTTCCTCACTTGAGGTTTTGCATTGTTATCTAATTACCTCTTCAACGTGCATTTTTATTCCAGAAGTTTAACTGTTTTCTGCACCTGACAAACACTGGTTTGTTCATTTTTGACTGATTTTTGACAAAAAAATTTCCCTAAGTGACACTTTCTGTGTTATGGTCCTCTGTTCCTCATGAAATTTGAAAGATGCCTACATTTGTGCTGCTCTGTTGAAGGATATTTCATAATGACAGATATTTTTGACAGAATAGATGAGCAATAAACTACTCAAATTGTTAAAGGCTCAGCAGTCAGGTTTGTATTTGTTTTAACAGTAGGTTAATGGCAAAGATCTTGATCCATTAGCCAGCAGCAGCTGTGGAGCCTAGGGGAATGTCACTTGAAGATCTGGGAATCTGGCTAAGCAACTAAATGTTTATTTCCATTAAAGAAAAATGCTTCAAAATACATTGTTCCTGTCTTCTCTGAACCATCTGTAGGAGTGTGTGCCCACAACCATCCTTCATTCTTCATTCAACACTGGTTTTCAGTTTGCTTTACTTTCACTTTCTATATGTATCCAATGGCACTAAGGCTAATGTTTATGTCATTAAGTATAATTACTTAAATATTTAAACAGTGATAGACACATTTCTTCTAGTAACAAACCTATTTAAATAGGTACAATCCAAGTCAAGCATTATTTGGTTTCCATCTCTCTTAAGAGAGACTGTGAAAGTAAATGAAAGGAAAATCCATTTCTACATTCCTGTTTGAATAGAGCAGATCCTCCACAGGTTATATCAGTATTTAATGGATATATTTCCCTTATTTGTCTCATTCTTGTACAGCTCATGTGTGAACCTTAGGTATTTCTGTCCTTTGCAATTCTGTTGGTTGTTTCCCAAAGTGAAAGATGTCACAACCTCCAGGCTTAATTCTGATTTTAACCCCATGGCATCATAATGTTAAAGAGAAAATTATAATTTTGAAAGATATTCACCTAAAAAGAATTCTATCTGTATCCTAAGATTGTTACACAAGACAAAGATGCTTGTTTGAATCTCCTGCAACTTTGATCACTTCACCTATCTGATTTAAGATACAACATGCATTTTAATTACTAAAGAACATTTGTTTGTAAAATTAAGACATAAAACTACATACAAACATGATTTTGCTACATATGAACAGACTTCCTCTTGCATGACTCCTTAAAACTTTGTGGTGCTACAGGAAGGGTCACTCCTAAAAACCAGGAGCTGCTCCTAAAGCCCTAATCTTCCTATAAAAAAGCATTACATGAACTTACATAGCTGAGACTCGAGAACCATGGCAACCGGGAAAACTGCATACAACCAAAATCAAATGCAATTTCCATTATTAAAAACACAATAATTTTGTAATTAATTCAAATACAGATCAGTATTTTAAAATCCCAATTTAATGTTTGGTTGTAGTGAGGGACAAGTAGTTGACTTAATATTTTGCTGGGGAGAGTTAGATCCCACAAAAATAAAGCTGGAAATGAACCTGTCAAGGACTTAGCATTTTCCTGCATTTTGACCTCTTTCTCTCTCATTTTGTCCTCCCCTGACTCTTGATACAAGGATTCGTTATGACAGAAATAAGGTGACACACACAGGTCCCACAGCAGGAGGTTTAACACCCCTGTTCTTGCAGCTCTCCCCCACAGCAGCACTTCCACTGTGGCAGTTTAGTTCACAGTTTTGAAGGACAGAAAATATTTTTATTATTTATTTTGCCTTGTTGCATAGCACAATGGAATTATAATCAGGAATTATTTTTGAAACTCTTCTCAGCATTTCGCCTGTCATGTGGGTCTGTGTAGTTGGTTGCACACAGGCCTCTACAAGGCCTGGACTTTTTGTGAATGCAGTGCCTGTGCTAATAAACTTACCCAAAGAAATTGACTTTGGTATCTAAGGCTTGTAACTGGTAGTTAAATGACTGCTAATTGCATTTTGTTAGATGAAAATTTGGGCAGGATGAAGAAAGTTGCTTGCAATGGATCTCATAAATAGGCCTCCAGTCCTTAATTTCATAAAAACACAAAAAAAATTCAGAAATTAGGTCTTAAGCTACACCATCTTACACAAAATTAATCCAGCCATCTAAGCATGCAAAATCTAACAGTCTGTCAGTCCTAAATATTTCTTTAGAATTGATTGAGTTAGGCTGAATAGGTTCAAATGAGTACAAGTATAAAATTTCTATTAATCACTATGAACCCATACAAGTGTATTTACTTCCGAAGATGTAGAAAGAAATACAGACTTTCTACAGGATTAATGATTTTTTTTCTTCAGATCCTGGCAGGTAAGAAGTTTGTGAACGATCTGAAAACTTCATCAAAACTAATAAGCCAAAATGATTCTGTCGTCTGGAGAGATAAACTTGTGTGATTTTGGGGTGAAGTCTCTTGTGGTTTGATTTTGTTTTGTTTTTTTCTGAAGAAAAGCGAGTAAGAAATATGAACCACACGATTATAACTATATATATAGATATATAGATATATATATAGTATCATTATTAAACATGTAAATTCAATAACTTGATTGAAATTTTGGATTACTGAAGCCGGTAGAAGAATTTAAACTCTTATATTGTCCTTGAAGTTGAATTGCAAGAGGAGTTGAAATCAGCTAATAAAATGCTTGCTCTTTGCATACATTTCAACAAAGATTTTAATGCTCCCACTCTGCAAATAAACCTACAGGAGGAATCTCAGGCATTTCCATAAAATCAGGAAAGTGTGGTATTAATTTACTCTATTTCATTTATGAGAAAATATGATCCTCTACCTAATAATTTGTTGATTTAATTTGCCTTATAAAGTAGGCAGAGTTTTTCAGAGGCCAACTTCCAAGCATTTTCCCTGCTGGAGAACATTTAGGAGTTCAGGCAATTTTTAGCTGGAAAATATCAGTCTTTCTGAGTTTGTCTGAGCTCCACATACCCACAGAATATGCGCAGAAACCCAGTCAGGAATGGGTATTGTAACTTTCAGCTGGGGTTTTTTTGGATCTCTTTGCTTTCTCCAAAGGCTGAGAATGTGTTCCTTTTTACATTATCTCTTTCCCAGTTGAAACAGATATTTACTGCAGTGTTTGCTTTTGCTGAGATTTTTCAGTCACTTGTGAGGACATATTTTTTCTAGTTTAGCTCATAATGCAATTTTTTCCCTCCCATAGCAGCAGGTGTTACTCAGCACCCTACTTGAGGTTTTGAAAAAAGTACCTCAAAGGCATATTTATACCTGAGGACCTTCCAAAATTAGCTTGAAATGTTTCTGGCAGAAGAATGGGGAACATGTGAGCGATTCACTCTAAGTGTGGGTGTGTAATAGCTCTTGTGTTGGGCACAAGGCAAGATTACAGCCCCTGAGGCCTGTACCCTATTTTGACACCCATCTTCAACATATTTTAAGTGGCTCCAAATGAAAAATAGCATCCTTTGTGCCTACATCATGTTTGCTGGAAGAGAGAAAAGCTGAGAGCCTTTTCAAAAAAAATCAAGTAATTAATGTAAGATAATCTATTTCTGTGTGGTGGTTAGCATGTATTATGTGATGCCATCACCAGATTCATATCTAATAATAGCTGTTCTTTCCAAACCCATAAGTACAGAGTACTGCAATTATCATACTAATAGGTAGTTTAAGAACTGTGTGCATTTTAATGTGCGCCATTCAAATTAGGCTCTTGTTAGTGTTTGATAGGCTAACTACAAAGATCTAATTGTCCAGGAGCTGAAAATTACTGTTCAAAAATCTAGAGAAATGCTATGAAAAATGGGGGGATTTACATAAAATGAACATATTTATACCACAGCAATAACCAAGGCAGAAGTGATAGGCAGTATTATCTATTATCTACATTTTCTCCGCTTAAGTGTTTCCCTCAGTATGATCTTGCAGAGTGCTTCAGTTGATTTGAATTTGTATTTACTAAAGTTCCGATTCCAATGTACTTCTTCTTAAAATTAGTCTTACCCAAGGCAACCAAAGTGTATGGACAATTACCACCTAGTGTACTATATTTGCACAAAGGAACAAAGCTACAAAACTGTTGCTTTATTCTGAAATCAACTTGTCTAGTCAGGAACTTGTATTTAAGACAGTTAGCAGATTTCCCTGTCTTTCAACCATTCACAATATCTGGCAGTCCTGAAGTTTGGTTTTTTTTGAGAAAATTTTGTTAGCCAAAATGCAATTTTAAGAGATACTTCTTGTAAAAAAGGAGTCCTTCAGTTATTCTTAGTAATTGTGTTTCCTTTTTATGAAATCTCTTGCTTTCCATGTCCCCATCAGTAACAAATGCAGAACAACAAAGTCAGCGTGTCAGTCATAAACAAAATTTTTAAAAAAGTAATCATCATGTCCTTTATTGACTGAAAAATCTAGATATATTGGATTTTTGGATTCAATCACCACAAAGTGCTTTTATATGAACATAAAAATATTTGCCTGATGTGATTGGCTTTTATATCATCATCTGCATTACCTGCCTTCTTCCAAACTCCTTTTTTCCATAAATATGACTGCAAAATTTTTTTTTTTTATTGTTGGCCAACATATTTTATTTTGATCACCCATAAAGGATTTCTGCTTTCCTTCATTTAGAGCAGAAAGAGAGGCTGGAATTTTTCATTCCCTGCCTTAATCTTCCACCTATGTAACAATTTCTGAAACATTGAAAATATACCTAAAATGAAAATCATCATTAATAGCTCTTCTCCATCTACAGAAAGAAAAAATATGTGAAAACCCTATATTCAGCTTTTTGGACTTTTGGGTGGTTTGTTTTTATGTTGTGTTTGTGGTTTTCTTGGTTTCTTAATTTTTTTGGTGGTGTGTTTTCATTTTGGTTTTGTGGGGTTTTGGTTGGAAGTTTGTTGGTTTTTTGGGTTTTTTTTGGTGGGTTTTGTTGGGGGGTTTTTTGTGTGTGTGTTTGGTTGTGGGTTTTTTAGGGATTTTTGTTTTTGCTTTGGGGAGGTTGTTTTGGTATGGGTTGGATTTGGCATTTGTTATTTTTATTTCTTTCTTTATTTCTTTATTTGTTTATTTAGAAGGGAGGTTTGTCCAAAGACTTTAAAGTCTTTCTGTTTACATAAACTCAGCTTTTGTGCAGTGCCAGACAAAAACACTACCCAAAATGTTCACACTGATGGAAAATTACTTGAAATATTTTTTAAAAAACTAAATTCTTTTCATATATTTGTTGATTTTTGAGCACAAGAATGTTCAAGAAGGTGAACTCAATAGAATTTATGAAGATTTGGGATGGAAACTTGTTTCAACATGTTTAATTTTTTCACAGAATGGTAAAATTCTTCCTGCCTAGATCTTAAAGGAAGATATCAAGGCTTCTATTTCTGGAGCTGTGTGTGTGCAAGTATTAAATATTAAATATATATCAGATACCTGTATTTTGTGACATGTTCAATTCCCTTTGCATTTCTGTTCTTCAGGTCAGTAGAGAAGTTTTCACAGCAGGGGACTCAGAGCAGAATTCAAGGTTGTACATATTCACCATCCCTCTTGCAGTCACTCGCCTGGTTCCTGTCAAGCAGCAGTATCTAAAATTTGATTAATTTACACCTTTGTAATTAGAAAAATGCTACTGCCCTCTTCAAATAAACATCACTTCATTTCAAGAGGTCACCAAAACACCAAATTGGCACATATCACTGTAACATGCTTCAGAAATGCAGGAAAAAAATATTTCTATGCTTTCATACATTTAGAAATTCCTGTGGGTTTTGCTGTGATTAATTTTACAAGACACAAGACCTACAGAAGGCTTTTTTTTTGGTTGGTTATTTTTTAAAAAATTATCTGTACACAAAGATGTCATCAATGACATTTAGTCATGGAAGACTATCCTGGGTTGACCTGGCCCATTTGCCACCCTCTCAAGAGTGAAATTTAACATATCCAGAAATTCAGTAAACTTGGATGACTGGTACACTCCAATTAATTTCAAAAATCACAACAATAATTTAATATTTTCTTGTTCCAGGTGAACCAGTTTTTTCTTTAGAAACAAAACCAGAAATCAGAGTTGCACTAAGTGTAATTTAAGTTTCTCCAATGGAAAAGAAATAATTTTTTGAAAGCTGGGCTCTTAGATACTCTCTGCATTAAATCAATCTGTGCATTTCACTCCTACCTTGTGGGAGAGTAAATAATTCTTACAGCTGAAGCCTGCTAAGACGTCTGTTTTCCAGACTGTACCTACAGGTCCTGTCACAGGTCTCTATTGAACACAAAAAAGCATCCAGTTACTAATGGTTTAAATTCAACACAAGAGAATTTTCACCTACTCTAACTATTTCATGCAGTTACATTTTTCATCCAGGGCATATAAATTCAGTCAAAAGTATTTCAAGAGTTAAATTTCCTCTTCACTATGAATGTCATCTTCTAATTTTCATTTTGCCTCATTGTTTTTCTTTCCTGCCCAAATATAAAACTTTGTTTTTTTCAACAAAGAACCTATAAGTGGAATGAATTCCCCTCATTTTCGTACTTTAGTAGTATTTTCCACCCATGATAAAACAGCTGTGAAGTTCAATGTTCCTGAGTAAGAAGTGTTTAAACATTTCTTTCTGCATAAAATGGTGGACAAAGTCCAGTAGAGTTGAAAACCAGTTCAAATACCTATCTGAAACACTCTATTTTTTATTGGTAGTGAACCTTCATATTCTTCTATGTTTTGTAATAAATAACATATATTAATGAGAGCTTTAATCAATTTCCAAGTAGTTTAGAAAAGGAATTTCACTGTTTGCTACACCTGGCATAAATAATATTACAGACCTGTGCCAGTCTTTTCATTGAAATTAAAACTTTCACAAGAATTTACAAGCAGAGATTCTCATCGTCAGAATGAGCACATTAAGACTTTTTAAAATGTTTGCACTTTGAGCAAAAAAATTTAGGCAATTACTTTAGGAAGAGTAGGAGTAGTGGAAAGGATGAATTGGTAGCACAAATGAAATGTCTTCAACTGCATCAGTATTTTACAGACTTTTCTAGACTTGTGTTTCTTCTATGTTTAATGTACGTGTTGCTACAAAAAAAAAAAATTAAGTAGAAATTGGTCCATTTTAATTAATACCTACATGGATAATGAACAAGTGCCAAAAAAAATGAGCTTATCCAATCAATTACTTTGTCAGTCTATTCTGTCAAATGGATGGAAGATGAAGCTGAAAGCTGAAAATGTTACCAATGGATATTACTTTTTCCTAATTCTAGTACATTCTACACAACTAATTCTAGTACAGTCATATTTAACAGGATTAATATCTGCAACTCATTGCATTTGATTGTGTCATGATGCTGCTTAATAACTAGAGTGATAGCTAAAATTGTGCTTTATATTTAGCATAATTTTATTCTTTTTTTCTTTTCTTTTATAATATTTTTTCTTTTGTTTTTCTTTTTTTTTTTTTTTTGGCAGTAAATCTTCTTTTGGTTCTTTTTTTCTCTTTTTTTCTATTTTTGGTTTGTTGGTTTTTTTTACGATAAGTTGGTTTTTTTTTACTATATACAAATTTCCTGACTAGCAATTTTATCTCCAGAAGCAAACAGAAGTACCCCTGTAAATTTTCATCAACAAATAGCAAAAAATATCAGAAAGCTGTGCTTTCATCACCCCTTGTGATAGAACTTAATTATTTAAGGAGGAGGGGGAAAAAATGGCATTTTGAATCCCAGTCTCTTACTAAACTGATCGTTTTGGATCTGATGTCTGATATTTGCAGACTCAATCCATAGAGAGATTTTTTTTCAGCTGAGTGTAACATAATAGTTTTCTGGAAGGTGTAGAAATAATTTTGGCAACTGAAAAGAGAACATATGGTGTACAAATATGTAATTTTGCCATCCAGTATTTTTAAAAAGATATTGTGCATTTGGCATGAAGAAATAACTTCAGAAACATCAAGTGACTAAAATTTTTGTGGTTATAAGCAGATGAAAAGAAAAAAAAGCTACAATGGGTACATCTATCCTAGTCAATGAACATTTTCTTGAACTATTTTATGACAAAGAGACTAAAGACCATGAAATAATCTGTGTTTGTTCTATTAAACATCAGGCAGCTGGAAAACTTTTTTCTTACTTTTATAATTTCTCAGCTTGATTGGTATTTTTGACATGCTAGTTGTTCCAGAACAGTAAGAAATCCTGGGGAAAGGCTGAGAAACTTCAGTCCTTGACAGTGTTATTGGTGTCTATTTTTTTCTTACTTCTACAACTCTTGGTACACCCCAAGACACCAGGAAATCCAACCATTAGACACACAGCCATGAAAAGTTACAATTCTTTTATTTGACCACACAGAGAACTGTTGTCTTTATTTTAAATTTTAAATAAACGAGGTTTAAAATTATATCATTAAAAAAAAAAAAAAAGACACCAAATATGTAATTCATCTGCCCAAAACTTTTCCATGAGGTAGCTACAATTTTTGTGATCAAAAGAAAAGGATGTACCTACCTTTCCATATCAACTAAATCAAAATCACATCTAATATCCAACACCTCCAGATTAGTAAATTTGTCTATGAACATTAAAATTTCCTCATGTAGAATATTTAAAAGAAATGGCTCAAACAGCTTTGGACTTAGCTGGAAGGGAATGTAAGAGAGGAAGCTCATAGGCAGATATAAAAATAGTAACAGTAATTAAGAACAAAAAATAAAGGTTAATTCAGGTAAAAACATAAATTAAAAAATATATTTAAATAAGTATTAAATATATTTATCAATCTTAATTTTCATATTGTACCTACTTCTTTGGTAATTTTATTTGCCTTGTTTTCATATTTGTTTCATAACTATGAGTAAGTGAAGAAGAAGATTTCAGAATGACAAAGCTGTCGTTAATAATTACAAGAGATGTATAAAGTTGGGTATTCCCCAGACACACACCTCATTAACCTATGCACCATCCTATTAACCTAAACTCAGAAATGCTCATGAGGCAGCCAACAAAAAATGGTGTTTTGCCTATGGGCAATAAACAGATGAATGTTAATATTTTATTACAAATTTCCAGACTGATATCATCTATTTCCATAAATGGTGAGGAAAAAAAAGACAGATTATTATTTCACTGAAAATGGTGTTTGCAGGATCATAGCTTGACCAAATCTTTTTGATCGTGTTCTTTTGGATAGTCAAATAACAGACTCACCATGAGCAATTTTACCTACATAAATATCAGTTGAATTGTCTCCATCTTCTCTACTCAAAATCAGAATATTCATTCAGTGGGCTCCACCAGGACAGGTATGCATATAATATTTGTAGATATGCAAGTAGAGGCCCCAGAGTGGAAAATCAGACCATTATTGGCAGCCTCTTTGTCTCTTCAATAGCCAGTAATATCTGCATTGTACATGATGCTCTGCTTTTAAATCTATTTAGTACAAATTCATGACACAGATTTTAATGACTATAAAAGCAACTGCAAAGATAGAGAATGTGTAGCAACCACCAAGCATTTAAAAAAAAAAAAACATTATTGCTGATAAAATCAACTTGAATTTCAGCAGGATCCCAATGTCCTGGCAGGAAAGACAGCTCATAAAAATATGAGTTAAGTATCTTCTTATCTTACATTACTGAGAAAACATAGCAGACATTTAGCAAATTTGGCTCTGGCAGGGTATAAGGACAATAGTAATAGAATCATGGAATCATAGAATGGTTTGGGTTGGAAAGGACCTTAAAGATCATCCAGTGCCACCCCTGCCATGGGCAAGACACTTCCCACTATCCCAGAGTGCTCCAAGACCTGTCCAATCTTGTTGGAACCCTAGAGGCTAAAAATTTCAGGCTTTCTGTGCCAAAAGGTGCTGACCCTCAACCAAGCATCACATTTGACATGATGCCTTGGATCAGGTTTCCGAGATTGATAGCACTGAGGTTGTGGGTGTGTAGTATGAATAATACTGTGTGATCTCACAGAGTGAAAAACTTAAATTTAAGATTTTAGTATACAGCAATGCATGTGAGTTGTGACTTTGGGCATTGTCTGAGTCTTTCTTCTTCACCTTTTTCTTCCCTCTTCTTCATGGGTTTAGGTGGTTTTCTGTAATTGGGTGAAAAAGGTCCACATTGCAGCCCTTGGGTGGCCGTTACTGGGTCAGAAATATAAATAACATAGGCGTCACCTCGTTATTGGGTAATTAGCACTTAAATAACTTTGGAAAGAGTTAGATGGGCTCCATTTTACCTCATGTCTCTAACTTTCTAGCTAGAGCTCACAGCTCATGAGTCTGTAAATAGATAAGAAATAATAAACATCCAAGTCGAAACTTCGACTTGGAACTTCAACTCCTGTGTATTAATCCCAACCTTGGCAGACAAAAAGAAGCCAGAACTGTCTCACAACCTGGCCTTGGAGACTGCCAGGGATCCAGGGGCAGCCACAGCTTCTCTGGACACCCTGTGCCAGGGCCTCCCCACCCTCCCAGGGAACAATTCCTTCCCAAGATCCCATCCAGCCCTGCCCTCTGTCAATTTGAATACATTACCCCTTGTTCTGTCACTCCAGGGTCTGTAAATTGTGTCTCTCATCCTTCTTATCAGGTAGTGTAAAGCTGCAATCAGGACACATCAGATCTAAGTTATGAGAAGCTTTTAAATTACCTTTAAAAGCGTAAAAATAATATTAATAATGTCATTATTTTGTGTGACTAGTGAATGTTCAATTTATATGGCATTTTTTTTTAATTTCAGCACTACATTTCAGGTTTGGGTATGCACAGAGGCTCTCGATGTTTCCCTGCCCTTCCATCCCTCCTGGTTTGAAAGATTATTTGGAAGAGACAGACCAACAGTGGGACCAGGCAAGGAAAGAATCTTGGGTCACCTGGTGGGAAAACAGCAGCTTGGATCATCTAAAAAGGCAGGAACTGGGAGCTGAAGGAGTTATACCCTATGTGATCCATTAAGAAGATCAGAGAAATTTTAACCTCTCTTTGTTCAACATCTAGAGAGGGAAGAGAGAGAAAACATTTAATTACCACACACCACTCCATTCTGGGCTCTAGCACACACCACACTTTAAACACAATGAAAAACTGCTACTCTAGGTGCAGTACCAACAACATTTTTAAAACATGAAGCACATATTAGAAACCAGCAATAGCCACTTACTGAGGATTTTTTATTGTCATCACTTAAACCTTGATTTACTAAAAAGCATGAACAATTTCCAGCATAATGCCTTTTACTCTGCTTATACTTAACCTGGTGTTCAGAATTCCCAGGCAATTATTCAGTGAGTCTCTAATATTGCTGAATTTTCTACTGTCAGCTGGTAAGTAAGAAAAAAAAATTCACTGGAAAAAATTATGCAAATGAAAGGGAAATAGCCTAGCTAAATGCAATTATATCTATTCAGAATAGTCACTGTTCTATTATCTTTTAATTTTGATCAATTTATTAAAGCTCCCTGATAAGAAGAAACTTGTTGTTTGAGGTTTTTTAAATATTAGATATTTGTAAATAAAACAAGGAAATGGTTAAAATTTTTGTTGGGTTTGTTTGTGTGGTTGATTGGTTTGGTTTGATTTTTTTCTTAACCAGGTGAAATTAAACAGAAATAATTCTGGTCTTGTGATTACATAAGTAATGTTTTAAAAATGTCTGTAGACCATAGAAAATAACCCTGAGTATGGCTATATTGGGGTGGAGAAGCATAGGCAGTATTTTTTTCACATCTATATTCTCTACCTTCAAGAATTTTTACTCAAGTACTTGGAGACAGCTGTAGATGTAAATTACTGTGGTTTACACCTTCTAATGGATATTTTCCCTATTAATTTGCCTCATGGATTTCTGAAGGCATTAACATCATTGGCATCCAGAACATCCTGTGGCAATGAACTCCCCAGTTTAACCATGCATTTTATAAACTTCTTTTTTGTATTAAAACACCTGCCTGCTCACTTCACTTGATGCCCCCAGCTGCCATAGTATGACAAAAAGAAAATAATTACAGCTCATTGACCTTCCCTATGCCATTCATAATTTTGTTTACCCTCATCACATTTTACATCAATATTTTTTCCCAGACTGAAAAGTCTTAATGTATTTTATCTTCCCATATGAGCTCTTCTTAAAGTCTGATATTTTCTTCATCTGTATATTTTTTTTTCAAGCAAAGGAGAGCAGAAATAAATTGCATCCTGTTCTGATATCAGTTCTGCAAGGCTAACACAGATTTTCCTGCTGTAGGTGAGTTTTCTCTACAGGCACACTGAAATTTGTAATTTCCAAAATGCAAATTGTTTTACTTGAGAAGTATCCTAAGTAGGCTTCTTGCTGTCCAGACAAGCAGTTAGGAAAAGGAGCATTTTTAGTGAGGTCATTTATGTTCTTCAAGTCAAAGACATATTCAAAATTTTAATAGGTCATGAAGTAGTCAGCATTTGTTCAACAATGTACATAGGAAAAAATATTTCTCTTACAGCTAGATCTTAGAAAAGCTTGCAAAGATTTTTTCCAGGAGGTCAGACAAAAGAAATAAACAAACTAAAAAAAAAAAAAAAAAAAAAAAAAAAAAACAAAAAGGGACAATTTACACAAAAGAAATGTAAGTATATGGCCAAGATCATTACAGCGATAAAAAGATCTAGATAATGAGATTTGTGAAGATTGAAAATGCAAATTAGAGATAATGTACATCTGAAAAAAAGAGGAAAAATAATTAACACACAGTTTACGTACCTCAGAAATGCTCCTTTTTGTCTGAATTTTGAGAATTTCATTTTATTTCCAACTGTGACAAGCTGTGGTCAGTTCATCACTCTGGCCTTTTTTTCTCCCCACTGAAACAGTTTTAAATCTCACAGCAAAAAGCTGTAGAGATTAACATTTTAATAACAATTTTTAGTCAAAATTGGAAACATTGGTAATTTATTCACTGTAAACATTTTCAAAAACCCAATAAATTTCAGACATTTATTTACAGTAAAACATCCAATATTTTTCATAGATACTACCAAAGATCTGCCCAATGTATTGTATCATGGTATAGGTGTTTTGTTTCTTTTAACTACTACTGAAATATCTCAGCCATCTTCATTTAATGGATAACTCAAGTTTTATCTAGGTAGACAGCACTTTTTAAATTTGCTGTCCTGCTTAGACCATTACCATTAAGTTTTCTGGCATGTACATACCTATGAAGTGGCTCCCTTATTACACCTGCAATTTATTAATCAACTTTTCTGAGGCGTTTAGGCCTTTGACTCCTTAACTTTCTCAAGACATCTTTCCTGTTCTATGGCTTCTAATTAATCTCTGATTCTATGATAACCATTAAACCATTCTTTACTAAATTTTTTTCTTCCACTATTGATTGAGTTCTAAGTTGTACAGGTCCTTAGAGTTCCTTTCTGCAGGTGCAGTGAGGGAGTTTCTCAGGGTTTTCTACTGACATTCAGCCAACACAGATCTAAATCAAAACCAGCTATAATAATACAGTTAAACATTACTTGACTAATTAAACAGACTTTGTGATAATTTTTTTAAAGAATCACAAAACTCCTGTTTAACTAGGCTAACCTTCAAGCTAACAAGGCTTCAGTGCTTTCTTGCAGACAGACCATAATTAAACCAGTAATTATGGCCCCTCCTTTGCTTCTCTCCATACAACTGGAACCAGGATCACAGCTTGATGGGAATTGTTCTGGATTGTGAGATTGGGCAAGGGTGGTTGAGCAGAAGGAGCTGAGGAAATGCTGACAGCTAAAAGGTAAATGGACAGTGTTCACTGCTATGGAAAGGCCTGAATTCCTTTACAGGGTAGGAGTCTAAATCAGGTAATTTTTCTCCACAAAAACCATCTGAGCCAATTAGGCTCATTCCCGAATGAACATAGCAAAGCAGCTTTAGGAGCAGAGCTGTTTCACTGTCTCAGAGGAACTTCAGGGCTTGGTAGTGCTGTGAGTACCTGGTTTTGAAGCCACATTCATAGCCTGTTCTTGAATGTGCTTATCAAAAAGATGTTATTCAGACAACACAGGCACTACTGGATGAAAGCAAGGAGCAGTGTTCATCTTAAAACTTATTTTTCAGTTATGTTTTAGTAGTATTTTATGTAAATATATGCACATTTTTCAGTGTATTTCAGCTGCCTAAGTTTGCAGTTCTCCCTGCTATCTGACTTAAAACCAAAATGAAATAAAGTAGTCCAGGGGAAAAAAAAAAAAATCAAGCAGATTTTTTCAGCTTGCACAAATGGACTTTTCACGTTCTTTCATACCCTTCATTCGCGACTTTAACTTTGAATATCTTTGATTTTTGAGGTTACAGTAGACCATGTTAGGATTTAAGTGCAGTTAGTTAAATAATGCAATATTAAGTACTTCCAAAGCTTTATAATGCAGAAACTTATCACAGTTAGAATAATTGAAAGATTAAGGTGCAGTCACCAATGACAATTCTCTGTGATTATATGTCAAGTTCTTTGAAGGACAATGCAAAATTATGGCAAGGAGAAACTTTTCAAATATATACATTTTATAGTCAATTTCTTAATCCATCAGCTAAGCAGTATGATTTTTTAGCCAATGCTTGGATTTCTTGTAATATTTACTGATGTTAACATTGAAAAAAATGTCTTGCAGGCATTTCTGCCAATTATGTTTCTTCTGTCATGAGAGTTTAGAGCTTCAGAGCAAAACCAGAAGGATTAAAAAAAAAAAATCTGACAAAGGAAGAAAAACGTTCAGTCTGGGTGTGTTTTGATGAATGTGTGCCCAGTTGAGGCACATGCACTGACATGTTGTTGGAGCTGCAAAATCCGTGGGAGATCATGCACTGTTTCTTGGCGTGGGTAACTCACAACAGTTTTTCTGTCCTCGTTTAGAGCTAACTTCTATTACACACCTGATTTGCTTAAAGTGATAGGAAAAAAAAAAGTCATTTGAATTTCTTTTGGGGCAGTATATGAAAACCAGACCAGAATGTCTAGCAAACTAAAAAAAAAAAAAGAAAAAAGTTCATTTAGCAAGTTTCAACATATAGAACTGTATTTGATTCTGACTACCAGATGTTAATTAAGTTGATGTATGCTAAACAGAAGTGCATGGTCTTCATGTAGAATGGTGGTGCCACTACTCAGTGTCACTATCTCAGCAATGAAAGACAAAACCAAGCTTGAAACTGAATAGGCCAAAATTCTCAATGCTCCTACTAATCTATGGAAGTTCATTGGCAAGTTCAGTAACAGTGGCAGTGAAGATTACAAAGAGTTATAATTTAAGTTTTTGGACTTCAATGCCATCTATCAATGCCTTTCACAGTTTTCCAGAATACTGCATAGACATTTCACACTCACATTGGCTCCTATATTGTAAAATCACAGAATCCTGGGTTGGAAGGGACCTCAAAGCCCACCCAGTGCCACCCCTGTCATGGGTAGGAACACCTTCCACTATCCCAGGCTGCTCCAAGCCCCAGTGCCCAACCTGGCCTTGGACACTGCCAGGGATCCAGGGGCAGCCACAGCTTCTC
>JBBMKD010000115.1:10470853-10488123 GCA_037834095.1 Argya squamiceps | reverse complement strand
TCTGTCTCAGTTCCTCTGGTGCTGGGGAGCGTTGCTGCGCAGATCTTGGTGGGTTCCAGATGCAAGCCCCCACGGTGGTCCCCCAGGTCCTCAGTCCAGAGAGATTTTTAAGAGTTCCAAGGGAAGCCAAAGAAAAGGAAAAAAAAACAGGAGAGAAAAAGACCCACAAAAAACAAAACCAACCAACCAACCAACCAAAAAACAACAGAAAAACCCCCAAACAAACCTGGAGGAGATGGAAAAAAAAAGAAATCAAAGCTTCTTCCCCCTGCTAGCTACACACTAACTAACTAACTAACTACTGAAAAAAACCTCTCTCCATGTGTTGCTGAATTCAACTCTCAAGGCCAGCCGGTGGAGGACAGTTTCTAAAAACAAACTGCATGCCTCTCCTGTTCCCCAGCTCCCAGAAGCAAGAGATGATTGGGATGCAAACATCATGTCATCACCCCAAGACACCAACCCAGCTGGACACATTCCTGTGTCACTGCTCCAGGGGACCCCGCCTGGGCAGGGGCTTGGGCTGGGTGAGCTCCAGAGGAATCTTCCAACTGCAAACATTCTATGACTCTGGGATTTGGGGATTCTGAGATTCTGGCATTCTGGCATTCTGTGACAGTAAATGCAGTAAATGCTAAGCATACACCTACAAGATTTTTTCTCATATTTATTTTGCCATGGTAATAAACTCCTGCAGCTCCCTTTCTTTCCCTTTCTTCTCAAAGATTAACAGAAATGCTGCAGTTTTAGGCATAACAGCAGGCCTGGGTGAAATGGATGTGAAAGCACTGATTAAATAGTAATTCTGTTGAGTGCACACCCTGGAAGAACAAGACATTAATTAATTAGACTACCTACTCAATGAGAGATAAGTAACCAAGATCACAATTATCTTTTCATTCTGTGTCTGGGCAGTGCTGAGTTATAATGCAAATAAGTAACAATATTAATTAGCAATTGTTGAAGAAATTTTGTTCTGATTCTGCTCTCACAAGCATTTCTAGTGTTGTCATGAATAACTTTACCTGAGATTTGCTAAAGCCTTGAGAAATACTGTCTAGTACAAACCATGTAATTCAATTTTTTTTATTTGTTTGGTGTTTTCAGATGAGATAAGGGAGCTTTTCAAGTGGAGAACCTCATTTATACGTAGAAGCTCCTGATCCCCTTTTTCCCCCAGAATGCCCCAAATTGGCTGTATAAAAAAAATGGAATGTCTCTTTCAACTAAGACAAGCATGTGTTATGAATTTTCAGATTCAGATTCGTGTTACTTCTTTCCTCGTATCAAATGGATAATTTAAAAATGTGTTTTCTTGAGTTTTGCCTTATTCTGAGGTACAAAATGCACTGAATACCTCTTTTTTTTTTAACTGAGGACAGAAGAGGATCACTTTTGCCACGTTCCTCCTTTACCTCCCCCATCCTTGAGGCCTTCTCTGATAAGAGAAATGGATGCCAAAATCAGCTTTTTCAAACTTCTTGCACTCAATCACAGCCCTGCTGAGGAATACACACTCCTGGCCTGGGAAATACAGATAACATTTTGTCCAGAGCACACAATGATTAATACAGATGTACCTCTCCATCATTAGCTGCTGTAATCTGCTGGTCTCAGATGTTCTGTTGCTCCCAGATGTTCTGCAAAGATGCCCTGTAATTTCTGTGCAAACACCACAAAACCTCGTCCTCACTAGCAGTGAATTAGCTGAAAAAAATCCAACCAAGTGACATCCTGTTGGCCAATGTGTCATAGAGCAGATGTGGATTTAACTCTGAGGGCTTAGAAGCAAAAGACTCTCCCTCTTTCCAGAACCCCTTAATATTATCCTCTGTGCAAAGCTAGGAATGCCAAATTTCCATTATAAACCATATATCTATTTTTAATATATTTATATTTATATTTAAATACCTATACCTATACCTATACATATATATAATATATAAAATAAACAAATGTATATTTATATACTCATATATAAATATGCATTTATATTCAAATATGTAGATATATATTATATCATAGGATATATGTAATATATATATTTAAAAATATAAGTATATTTATTTAAATTATATATAGTTCCTTGCCAACTTTTATTGTCATTTTGCATTGAGCTAAACTTCTCAAAGGTATATTGATATTTATTTAAATTCTATATAGTATTGTACATTATTTATAAATGCAATATTTTACACAAATATGCAATATATAATGATATACTTATTTTAATAATTTCAAATTATTTATTTAAATATAGAACCTAATATAAACATTGAGGTTATAAATTTGTCAGGGATGCCTCTGAAGGTCTAAGACTGAGGTGAGCAGAAGTCTGTAGCAACATACAATGCTACATACATACATACATACATACATACATACAATGGAAAATTATCTGTGATTTAGTTAATAAAAAGAGGCACTCAAACTCTGTCATGTTTCGGGTTTGGGTTTTTTTTCAGGAGGCATGTTTGGTTTTGGTTTTGTTTGTGGGGTTTTTTGGGGGGGTTTGCTTGTTTGTTAGGCTGGGTGATTTTTATTGTTTCTGTTAGTGTGTTTGGTTTGCTTTGGGTTTTTGCCCTCTGATATTTGTTAAGCAACAATTTGTTTCTGAAATATACATTAATTTACTATGGTGTATTCATTGTTTGTGTTATCTGGAGGCAGAAGCATAATTCATAGTAAAATTTTACCAAATTTCATCCACAGTAAGTGAATGTTTCCTCACCTTTGAGGCTTATGGCACAACCCATTAAAAACTAGACATTATTTAGGAGTAAGGCAATATATTTTAATATGTTTATATGTATTAAAAAAAAAAAGGAAAAGTTTCTTTTCTGTGCTTCTGAATAGTAATTGATATTTGTGGACCATGTCCAAAGAAAGGAACGGAGCTGGGGAAGGGTCTGGAGCCCCAGGAGGGACTGAGGGAGCTGGGAAAGGGGCTCAGCCTGGAGAAAAGGAGGCTCAGGAGGGACTTTCTGGCTCTGTACAACATTTGGGAGCCAACAAAATTTTAACCTCTCTGGATAAATCCGTGTTTTTCTGCAAGGATCAGTGTGAGAAATACCAAGGAGAAGTGCCAAACTTTGGGAATATGCTCCTCCTGCCCAGACCAGGGCTGGTAAGAAGTTTGTCACAGCTTAGAGCAAATTCAGAACACCAGAAAACACCTCTGCTGTTGCACAGATAAGACTCAAAAGTTGTCCATTTCATCCCAAACAGTGCAGAGAGACAAGGAGAAATAAAAAATGAAATACTGCAGTGTACCAAATAGAAAAATACTGATTTTTTGCAGGCCAAAAAAAAAAAAAAAACCATTCACAGTTTTTGTTCCTTTTTTTCTTTCTAACATCACACGTATGACACCAACTAATTATGCCTCCTCCCCCTAAGCTTAATTGTTGCTTGCCAACTTTTTATTTTCTTTCTCAAGATGTGAAAGCTCACCAGCTAAGACTTCTATAAACCTCACAGTTTTAGTTTTTGAAGTCATCTTAAATGTGTTTACAGCTGATTATGAAAAAAAAAGAGAGAAACAAAAAGGAAGGAAAAAGCAAAACACTTCCAGGACTAGTGTCCACATTCAAAGTGATTAAAAATAAAGGAAAGATTTTTTTAATGCTTCACGAGATAAATGTTGTCAAATTGTTGCTCTTATTGTGTTTTTGGGATCACAATTTTAGGAGAAAAAGTAGAAGGAGGACTTTCTATTCAAACATTTCTTATATGGGTTTTTTCCATATATATGAAATATATTCAGTTTATGACTCAAGTATTTTAAAGAGCTGTAGTTTCAGAAGCCTAAATTATCCTATGCTTACTGTTTCAGCAACACTACCAAATATAGAAACTTTAGAGATGTTTCATGATCTGAAATGTTATTTCAAAAGATGAAGCCAACAAAATTATGTGTTCTGGTTTTTTGTTTTCAAAATTACAGTTCAGTACATGAAGATTACTCAATATACATTAGGATGTGAAAATGCTATGTGATTACAAAGTTTTGAAAATAATGACATATATTTGACAAATGTAAGAAAGAAAAATATTCCAATTTACATATACATTATCACATTTCTTTTTATTTTTTTTCCTCTTGTCAGACTTTTTTCTTCATTTTTCTGGGGCAATCACTTTTGTTTAGGCTGCCTTTTTCTGGCTCCCAGTGTAGCTTCAATTTGACTCTGCATTTCTAAACCTAACTTCATTGTCATGTGTCAAAATCTGGGTCATTACAGCGACTGCAGGAGTCTGTGCAGATTCCTGCCCATCTACTTGAGGCAAACTGGGAGTCCTGATTTGAGGCATTAAATCAAGCTCAGATGAGACTGTAATTGAGTAGCCTGAAAGTGTTAAACAGTAATAAATATGACCAGTTCTTCTTACCCGTGCACTGGTACAACTTTAATTCTTTTAATACTTTTTGGAGTATTAAAATCACCCTACAAAGCCTTCAGTTTACTTTCAGGAATCAGCCCCTGTGTCCTGTGGTATCATAGACATCTACAAATAGATATACATCCTGGCAGGAGTGGTTTTTAGCCTTTATGGTTACCCTCTAGTTGTGGTGAGCCAAACTTTTCTCTATTAGACCTAAATCTCTGTTTTTTCCTAAGACAAAATCCAACAATCAAGGTGAGGACATCTCCAAGGGTTGTATCAATTCAGTCTGAATTCTCCCCCAATCTGAGTGAATTCACTGGCAGCCCAAAAACATAATGGAGTGACAAATAAAGAGTGTTATTAATTTTGAGGGTGGGTTTTTTTGGGTTTTTTTTGACACATTAGGTGTGTCAAAGTGTTTGCCACATCCTTTGGAACAACTGCAGTGGTTGCACGGAAAGCAAGAATCAAGTTTCTTAGTAACCTTCAGGCACCCACCAGACCTCTCTTCTTCTCAACTCTGTTTTACTCTCTATAAACCACTCGATTCCGTCAGTGCAAGTGCTGGTTATCTTTCTTCATCCTTTCATTGCCAGGTGCCTGGGTGTATTGAATACTAACTAAATCACCCTCTCAGCTGGGAAAGGACATTATCTGCAAGATTTGCTGCTGCCTCTCTCTCAAATTCAGCCTCCTGCTCCTGGCTGCATTGACAGAGCATTTTACCCACCTGGCATTTTTCATGGTTTCACTCCAGATTGCTCCTAGCTTGTACATCAAGAGACAGATAGGCATAATGAAACCCTGAAACTTAGTCGAAGTTTCTTATTACACCTCTGCAAGGGGAGCTCACCTCCTGAGAGAAAAGACCATTTGTGTGGTAGGATTCACAGCAGACAAACTGGGAGCTGGATCATGAATTTATGCTCTATATTTATGCTCCAAGGTTTGATAGATATTTCTGCTTTACAATAAGGTCTTACAAAGAAATGAAATTGAAACACAGGAATATGTATTTTCAAGCAATGCCAGAAGAAGCCACTTAAAGAGTATGAAAATGTATTGTGTTTCTTTCTAAAATTACTTTTTTTTCATGCCTGTTTTCCCCCAGCTGTAACATTGTGTATTTGCTAAAGCAGAAATGGTGTACATAGTTTAAGCCAGAATTTATTTCTTCAGGTTAAACTCAAATTTTGGTAGTTTTAAGTCTTCCTGTATCTGGAAATGATATAAAGCCATTCTTAGTCTCCAATAATGAGAAAAAATGGCTCATTTTTGTAGTTTGCTTAATCCCACAGTATAGGAATATGCATTGTGTGGCAGATAACAGGTAAAAACATTTAGCAATGTTTCAGCTCTTTGAGGGAAGCAGAGCTGAATTATCAGACATACAGGGACACAATAGGATGCTCACACAGACAGATAGCACTGAAGGAGTGTTTTGAATGTGTGTCTTCAATGTATTGTGGTAACCACGCTCCCTTTTCTATTGTCAGCAGCAAAAGTATGTAAAATCACCTGCTGCAACCCAAAAAATTCTGAGAGAATTAGCCTTTTCTGCAGGACACATAACACAGAAAAAAAAATTCAGATTTAAGAAACAGTGGCAATTTGAACATTCAATACATTAACACTGCAACCTGTAAAGGGTGTAGTGCAAGGAGATCTCACTAAGATCTGAACACTACAGGGCTCTGCAGAAAGGAGATGGATAAACTGGAGAGCTGCTTATTCATGCATGGTGGCTCAGCCTCCTGACACGCTCTATTTTCAGGGCCAGTTTCTAATCCCAGAAGAGCTACAGAGCTTCTAGCTGAAGAAGACCTGCTGCCAATCTGGTGTACAATGAGGTTTTTTATTTGGTTGGTTTTTTGGGTTTTTCAGGTGGGTTTTTTTTGTTGTTTTGTGTTGGTTTTTTTGGGGTTTTTTTGGTTGGTTTTTTGTTTGTTTGTTTTGTTTTGTTTTGTTTTTTGAGTTACAAGAACAGCAGATAAGTGTAAAATTAAGATATTGTCCCTTGGAGTCTTTGGAAGACACACTTGTACCAGTGCAGCATAGGTAGGGTTCTGCTGATTCCTGTTCTGTTACTCTAAAAAATACTGTTAGCAGCTAGTTTAACTGAACAAAATACACTCTTACTAATTTTTCCTACTATCCCCTCAATCTGTTAACATTTTAGCAGGATTGATATCTTCTATATCTGTACAGGAACTGGAACCAGTATTGCTATTGACTGGTAAGTGGCTTCTGTGAAAGACATTAGCATAAAAATAAACATTTACTTCAGGGAGGAGTTAAATTATGAAAGTTTGGCTATGTCCAAACTTTCTCTATCAGCTATCTATAGGAAATTAACTATTTTGCCTCCAATTATGGCTGTGGCTGACTTTCTAAGGTGTCTTTTTTATTTAATTCAAATTCACTTAGTAGATTTAATGTGCAGGTGATGATGTGTAGAGGTGTAGCCAAAATGTGCAACCTGAGAACTGAATATTAAGGGTGAGAAAGCACATTCTGCTGATGCATAAAACAGAGAGGACACAGATCTTTTCAGATTTTTGTAACTTAGTATTTTGGATGTGCAATGAACTTTCTGGACAACCCTGCATAAATATATATTTTTATCTCTTCTACAGATATGGGGTATCATTGCACCAGTGATTTATATGAGTGTGTAAAGTATATAGAGTATATAAAAATATATAAAGCATATAGAGTTGGAAGGATAAAAAATCCCATATTGGCTATCTGAAAAAGTAATTTGAGAAAAATACAAAAGACTAACCCCCTAATTACAACTATTTTCATCCTTTTTGGTATCCATTTTCACCCTTTTTGGTTTTACTGCTGCTTTCAACAGGAGCTCTGTGGAATTAATACTATTTCATCAGTCTGATTTAGACCTGGAACTGATTCCTAAGCCTAGATTTAGTTGCCTGACTCAGTCATTTATTTAGAGGTGATGAGAAGAGAAGGCTGCTGCTGCTGCTCTGTTGTCCAGGAGTAACAGCTGGCATTTCCTCCTCTTGAAAGGATTGCCAAGGACAGAAATACACAAAGCAAAAGACTCAGAAATCTGCCCGAGCAGCTGTCACTGTGATGAGCAGAGTGCAGATACGCAAAACATCACTTTGGTTTGCCAAAATCCTCGGTGGTTTTGGCACCTCTTCACTGAAAAACTGGATGATGGCAGTGACAGCAGTGTCAGGCACCTCTGCAGCCATGGAGGAAGAGGCAATTTCTTTTATTTTCGTTATTCTGAGGTGCTGCCAAGGGATGGCAGAGGCAAGGCAGGCACCACCATGCCTTGGTGGTTGGGTTGTTCTTTAATTTAATTTAGTTCCACGGTCAAGCCAATATGGAGCAACCAAATTTTCACAGCGGGGTGGTGAGAAAAAGACACACTAAGGAGCAAGTTCCCAGCTCCAGGAAGAGACACTCAGAAGAGAGATTTAGGAAAAGAGGAGAGGGAAAAAAGATATCTGAGCTTTGCACAGCTGTTTCTGTATAAAATAAGTTACTGTTTGGAAATGTGCCGCTCTAGAAACAAGAACTGGATTTTTTTGTTGGTTTTTTCCCCCTTCTTTCTAAATTTATGCTGGTGCAGCTTTCATAAAAGAAGTTTCTTGCAAAATCATGATACCTAAGTTTTGTCATTATCCTTAATGGGGGTAATATTTCTTTGGTGAATTGCAGACAACTCACTCTATTTTGCAGACTTCATTTTAGAGTGCTATAGGACATGGGCTAAAGATCAATTATCTTTTATTTTTGAAGTGCAGGTCATTAGTCAGGAGTTAAAATTGAAACCCCACTGACAAGTGATGAGGAAGCTCTGCAGCTTTTCCTTTTTGGCTGCTCTGTAAAAGGTTTATGCTGGACACACAAATGGAAAATAAACTTCTAGGATACATTATTTTGAAAATAATTTTTTTTTGACAAAGCACAGTTTGTGATTATTAACCCTTTAAGCACAATGGGACAGAAAACCAAATGCACATCCATAAAAATAACAATCCAGAAGGAAAAAAACCCTGACGGAGTTGCTTTGTTATTTCCTTATATACAACTAATTAAAAATAAGTATAAAGAGGCACTAGTTTTAGCAAGTAATTATATAAAGTTATATTATTTACCCTGTATTTGATCTGGATACAGGAAGGGACAAAACCATCACAATGACCATGAAAAAGTGAAATATTTCCAGAAGGAATGCCAAGAAGAATTATAAAAATCTGTTGTGAGAGGAGCTATCCAATGTCCCTGCGTTGGCACCTTCTTCTGGGCAATGCACAGCAAAAGTAAAAGGAAGTTAGCAAAATGTAATGATGTGTAAGGAACAGGATGGGGAAAACAGCAGAAAACATAATGACACATTATAAATCAGTGATTTTCTAGCATCTGGGATAACATTTGTATATTCCAGGTATGAAAATACACAGCAGAAGAGTGTCAGCCTTCCAGGGAAAGGTGATTAGAATGACTTAATATCCAAAACTTGCCTCTGAAGAGAGACTGAGAACACATGGCTAGTTTATTTTAAAGAGAACACAAGAAGAGACACACTAAAAGTATATTACAGTAATTTGCATAAGAACTACAGGTCAGAACATTAATCAGAATCACACTAGTCACCACTTTATTCTTTTTATTTCAAGAAAAAACTTAACCTAAAGACCAATAATTTTTGATATTTTATCAGGAAGATACTTTTCCATACAAAGGTGTAAAGATAGTCTTTGAACATATGCGACAAAGGCTTAGGGGAGGAAAAAAGGCACAAACTGCCTTAAAATAGTGGACAGTTTTTCCAGAAAATGTCCAGCAAAATTTCTATTGGCAAAGCCACACAGGAGCTCTACCAGATGCAAACAGAAATACCAGGATGAATCAAAAAGTGACGAATAACAACAAAATCATATGATCACTGGTTTTAATTTTGTTATTAATGTTGCTGTTATTGTGTGCAAATGAACTCTGACAGTATTTTTAACTCTGTTCTGATTTTTGATTTAGTTCTTCAGGTGGAAATTTAGAGGCTCTTTTACACAAGCTATCTGTGCTACAATTTCTAAAAAATCTTTCTAATAAAATGTTTTATGGAACTTGAACAGAAGTGGTGTATAAAACTGAGATGTGCTATTATCCTACTAGTATTTGCGTAAACAAAGAAAATGTGGGAAAATGTGTACAGTTTCATCTGATTTCTGAAGTTTTACAGGTGGAGCTTGTTTTTAAAAGAGACTTCCCAGAAATATTCAACATTCACAGACTTTCAATAAAATGAGTGAGATATAACCCAAGAGAGATCCTCCATTGTTTTCAATAATGCACATATGATCCATTAATGTAATGAAAATTAAGTTTTTCTCACATCCAGATTCTAATTCTTATTCTACACTTCCCCTTATCTGAGACATTTTCAGTTTACAATTCATTAAAAATGTCACAACAAATTGCTGTACTGAAATACAAGAACAATCATTAAAAACAAATTTATCCTCAAAAGAGAATGTTCCACATTACCAGTTTTGAAGACACAATTTATTTTAATGTACACTTTGAAGATTATGAGTAGTTTTATTTTTTGTATGGATAAAACTTTTTTCTTCTTCATGTTTCTAATGATGTTACCAGATTTCAATTAAAATTTAATTTTCAAGTCCTTGGTATAATGAATCTTGCATAAAATCTGTTTATGTAAACCAGACTACCATGAAGAAATAAAGTGTTTGTTGTTAGTTGCTCATAAAGGATCACTTCCAGGCCATTGGCCTACTTGATATTTTGTCCTTGACTTTCTCAAAACCTTCCCATTGCACAATACATTCTTCTTCCCTGCTGCTCTCATCATATTTTACTTTTTAAATCCTATTAGTTTTCCTTTGGACAAATTCACCCCTCTTTTTTCAACTCTAGAATAGAAAAATATGGTTGACTGCAATATGTGATGGCTGTTGCTCTACTCCCAAGACAGCCTCTAAATTTATATCACCCACTAAAACATGAGAAATCACAAAAAAAGGTTTCTTTTTCTGTGATTTCTATGGCCTTAGAATTGGTTCCATTCTCTCCTTTTCATAGCTCTTATTTCTCAGTTCTGAAATAAAGTAAATCATACTCCTGACAACCCAAATTTTATATTTATATCAAAACTGAGTGCCATATGCCAAGAAACAAAGAGCCCTAAAGACAGGAATTAGTAAACAAAAGGGAAACACACCAAGAGATCAAGACAGAAGAGTCTGACTAAGAAGTCCAAAGGAGAACAAAGAATTTAACACAGAAATGTTGATTCAGAATATAGGGCAAATGAAAATAGTTGCTCTGTAGATTTCATTATAGAAGCTAAAAAATTTCTATTCAAAGGTAAAAAATTAAGAATTCTTTAAGAAAAAATAAGCTAGAAAACTAAAGAAAAGGAAGAAAAATAAATGAGAAATTTTTTCTTTACCCTTTTATTAAATGTGGACAAAAAATGCTTAAAGGTATGATTTCTGGGTTTACTTTTAATTTTGCTTTTATTTTTACATCGTTTTTACTCTTTTTCATTGCTTTTCCCAAACAGCTGAAGGAGAATACTTCTGACTGTGTATCAGGAAAAAGCAGATGGAAGTCCTTGTAGAACATACTAACAGTAATTATTCAACATGTGGTCATATTTGTTGCAATCATTACCTCCTGTGTTTGTAGCCCATGCAGTATCTCAGGACCTGATGCTCTTTCTGGAATCAAAAACCAGAAATACCTGCCTGGCTTTCTGTCATCTTGAACCAGATTATGTAATTTCTTTCAAATTTTGCAACAAATTCACTCCACTTAAATATCGTGAACAGAAGGAATTATCATAAAGGCATTAATTTTGTCTTTTGGAAATACAAAAAAATGTAGGAAAATTCATGTTGTAGTGAGCTACTTGATATTCAGGCTCCTAGGGTAGACAATTTAACTAGAATGTGATACTATATTGGCCAAAACCTAGGACATTACCACTTTTGCATTCTTCCTGCCTCCCATAAGATGATTACAGGTCACATCTTTATTTGCAGTAGTGGTGATTTGAATTCTAAAATTTTATATTTGGCTGGAAAAGGGTATCATGGAATAGATTACATATGTAGAAATTTGAACTCAATTTCTCTTTTGTCTTCCCTACTAAATTGTTTGGCTCCTCATTGAATAAGTGATTTACTTTTTATTCCACACACATTTTGCTTTTGTATCTTCCTGGCAAAAAGATGGTGCTTTGTGCAATCTAAGATGAGGAGCTGTGACATGACTGTCACATCATTTACTAAGCAGGGTAAGCAGGGGAGTAAGTTCATTAAGTCATGAGTAGTTGCTGCTCAATGTTTGGAGGGATAAAATACACTTTCTCCCACACTGTGGGACCACTCTCAACCAAAATAATCTCATCAGTATGCAGATAATATGCAGATTATCCACATTGTATTTTCAAGATCCTTGATTTCTTCTTGCTATTGCTGATAAAAACGATTTTTCACAAACTGAAGAACTGAAGAGGAAACAAGTTGATTTCTTTCCCTCCTTTTTATTTTCTATTTTTTTTCCCTTAGCATATTTTCTGCATCCATATTTTCTGCACCTGCAGAATCCCAAAACTTTATTACTTTTGGGCATGTTTCATCCACTTTTCTTTAAATATATGGATTTTTCTTTAAAATAACAGACCTAAAATTCTATGCATTTTAGAATGTTTCTTCGGTGTTGAAAGTCTAACCATAGATTTATTAGGTGTACCCACATTAACCCTTGCACATAAAAGCGGGTGAGAGCCTCTGACCTTTAATTCAGTGGTAAAAATTACAAAGCTTCTCTGTAACCAGGTGCTTTCCCTTCTTTATCTCCAAAATATTTTCAGGAATACTTAGAAAGGAAGATTGAAGTGCACTTATGAAAACTTGTCTTTCCAGGGAAAGTCTAAAGCAAGTGGCAGAGCTACTCTGAGCTGTGTCTTTATTAAAAATGAATGGATTTGTTATTTTTGTTGTTGTTGTCAAAAATGTTCTAATTCTGAAGAGCCTCTCATTTTCAGAGGGATGAAAGCAACTTGAAACTTGGCACCAAGAGCCAGCCCTTTCCCACTTGTGATGGCCTGTGAGGTCCTTTACATGCAGCCCACCACAAGTTTTGACCCAGAAAAGGAGTAACTTTTGTTGGAGCTACTTATTTAAAAATACAGAGCAGAAAAAATGCAGGAAATTTTTTTAACAAATCGTTCATGGATAGAGTTAGGCTGTGAAATTAATGCAATTTTAACTACAGAGTGAGAGACAAAAAGGCCACAGCACCTCAGCAGCTGAAAACCCTCAAGGTTTTCACCTCCTGCCCCCAACTTTTTCCTGACTTTTTGCCATGTCATGGAGAAAGAATTTATTTCCTTATTTACATGATCAAGTGACCATCATTAAAGCACAGCCACTTGCATTTTAAGAAGCAAAATGTGTGTTTTTTAAAAATATTTAAGTGGTCAACTCTGCTACCAGCCAAAGACACAAAGAGCAATACAGAGGGTCAGTTCTTTATCAGCAGTGTTTGTAAAAAAGCAGAATTAACTCTTCAGGATTATGTTGCTTGGTTTTGTTGGTTCTGGTGAATCTGGAATGAGGGCTGTATCATTTCCCATTACACAAATTCCCCTCTAAACTTTGTGTATTGCACCATTTATTTTAACAGTGTTTATTTTTGAATAAAAAAAAATAGAAAAAATAAATTGAACAGGAATCAATAAAAAGCCACCAGTTTTTTTTTCTTTCTTCAAATGAGTTTTTTCCTAGAACAGGAGAAAAATTCTAAAATTCAGAGATTATTTGGTCTTTTATTTTAAAGAAAAAACCCAAATAGTTAAAGTGGAAGACACATGCTCAAAAGTAATAAAGTTTGCAGAAATGTTTCAGCAAGTGCCCTGCTGATAAGCTGTGGCTTAAAGTCTTAAAAGGTCATTTGTAATTCATAGATAGACCAATATCCGTGCTGCCTGTACTTTAAAAGGTTGTGTGCAATAAGGCAGAAGAAGAAATTATTTTGATCTTCTAAACATTGTTCTGATAGAACCTTCTGAGACAAAAAAAGTTAATTTAGCACCTGCGCCACCCAGAACATTCTCTTGCTGCAATTATTTGCATAATTTACAAGGTCATGTGACAGTATTTAAACTACAGAGGATCATCAACAATAGTTTTTCCATGATACAGGAAAGACCTATAGAAAAAGAGCAGATAATTTGAATTTCTAATGAAAATGTCTGCAGAGATAGGTTCTTTTATTCTGTTGAAAATGAGTGCACTTCAAGGAAAATAATATACTTTTTTTTTGTTTTATTTCAATAGTCAATGGGTGTAAGAGTCATAAACATCTACCCAATGCAGGCAAATTATTTGGACATCCTAAACTAGAGGTAATGCAAAATTAGGGAGAGAGAGGCAGATCTAGAACCTGAAAATGTGTAAGAGCTGGTCCCATTCCCAGCATGAAATCACCCAGCTTTCAAACAGGGTTTATTGACACACTGGCACCTGAGCTCTAATGTACAATTTTGGCAGCAGAATGGAAAACAAGCTCCTTCCCACCAGAAATGCTGCTTTTGTTGGTTGTGGCTGAGAGTGGCAGCCATGAAAAGCTTTTGTGCTGGCTCTCCACACCATAATTAGCCATTAAGAAATGAAATTTTAAGTAGACAGCCAGGCTTTGTCCAGCTGATCAAGCAGTGGGCAGAACATTTCCTGTTAGACGACATAAATTACTAAATTGCTGCCTGGATTAAAAAAAAAAAAATCTTAGTCACACAGTAGTGAGTTTTAAAGAATGAAAATTTGCAACCTTGGCAAAAATGCTCATATTTCATTTAATATGATAATGTGTCTTCATTACTTTTTAATTGAATTATACTTTGCTAAAAACTTGACAACTAAGATCCTAATTTTATAGGGAGCCATTTCACAACGCAAGAAGTCATAAGTGATAGACTAATTGGAGGAGCTTTCTGAATTTCAAGCATTATGTAAATGAAAGTCCTAGCCTATTTAACCTGCTCTTCTAATGTGATTTTGTGAGCTGTGTCCAAAGAGTTTAGTAGAGTATGCTGAGTTACTGCAGTGATATGGAGAGTAAGATTTCTCCAATGAGAATTCTTATGTTCTTTATTCTGCCTCCAGTTTTCATTACACTAGCCTTGAAAAATCATTAAAAATCCACTGTTCCACACAACTTTAAAACTGTGTTTACTGTTTTATTAGTGGAACTTCTTTTAATACAAAGGAAGTTATTATTTAAGACTTGCAAGTATGTGAATCCAATAATTTTCCTATTTCGGTGCCATTAAATTTCCCACTTGGGTTTCTTTCTTTGTATCTCCCCTTCAATCTGGACCAGTAAATGATTGTGTCACTTTTTTCTGTCCTTTTCCCCAAGTCCCCCTTTCAGCTAAGACCTTTCTATATGATTTAACAATAAAGGAACAAACTCATTCTTTGAAGTGCACTTTTTTTCTGCTGTAGTTTTAATGCAATTATTCATATTTGAAACTGTACATTAGGCAAGTGTGTCCTTGAGTTGTATTTTATTAATATAATTAATATAATGCTGATTACATTATATAAGATTTCCTCTCTAAGTGGGACCCTAATGTTAGGACGTAGATTTTTCTTTATAGAAGTATTTACTTGATGGTCTGGCTTTTTCCTAAAATATTAAGCATTTGGTTGTTTGCAGCAGTTCAGGAAAGAATTTAAGAGTTTAAGTGCTCATTCATCAAATTGAATTAAAAAAAAAAATCTGCTGTGGTTATTAAAGCTGTAAACCCCTGATTGTTCATCTGTTTAAGGCAGTTACAGTCCCATTGTCTTTAATTAGAGTGGAATGTTTTCTGCACCTTAAAATGTCAAAGTCTAATTTGCCCCCAGGACATTTTGAAATGAAATGAAATCATGAAATAAGCAGGCAATCACAGGACAGCAACTTCTGAATTTGTGGCCTAAGACTTCTCTACAAATTTGATTCAAGCCTTCATTTCGACGGCTAAATGTGACAAAAGTAACAATTTTATTACTCTTTTTACCTAACTGCCTACAAAGCTCAATACCTTTTCACATCTCCTCCATCCCCCCGGTTTTGGTCCCATTTCCTCATGAGTTCTGTTTTTTGAATGCCACTGTTCTAGATATTAAGGGAAAACCTAAAAATTTGTACTCCTGTTACTCCATTATAATCACCTTTTTAGTCTCAGCAAGGACAACATGGGCAAGTTGAATTTAAAAGGAGCTGAGGCTCCAAATTGTAAACGTATAGATAATTCATGAAAACACAATAATGTCATTGTATACCCATCATCAGCAGTCACAAAGTGTTTGGCATTATTTTGTCTCAAGTAACATGCAGGTCTAAACTTTGTCCTTCTTGTTCCTGCAACAATGCAATACAATAGAGTAATGAGATTACTTGTTCTTCTGTAAATAATAATGGGAATAAATTTGCTTTTACAAATGCTCTAAATTTCTTTGGCTCCAGAATACTCAACATCAAAGGTTAAAGATAACTCTTAAATTGAATTTTCATTTTGCAATGAAATATAAAAAGATTTTGCACTTGGAAGAGATTCAATGCAGTCTTTAACTGCAAAAGGTTAAGCTATCCAGAAAGGCAATATTTTCTGGTGGCTTTCTTTGGCATGAATTTGGGGAGAAAGAAAATCCTGAAACCAACACAAAGCTCTTCTCCACAGCAGGATTTCTTTGCTGTAATTTTTATATATGTGTGAGAGATATTTGGGAATATAAGAACCTGTTACTTCTACCAGGGAAGACTTGTGTTGACCCACAAAGTACAGATATTTCCTTTAAATTATGAAAGTACCTTGAAGAACAAACCCCAAAGGAATGCAAATTCATTCCTATAAAGTATGGTTTCTATCTTTACACTGCCATGAAACCATATTGGACTGATGAAAACATATTAATATCAGACTTTAAAAGAAAATATAGGAAGTACATACATATAAACCGAAGCTGAAAGTTTTCCTTTCTAAATGAAAAATGTTGAAAGCTGAAATCACATGGTTTATGTGAAAGCTGTCGCATCAAATTAAACACCAAAAAGCTCCTGCTACAGTATCATGACTTTTTGTCATTTATTTATTATATAGTCTGAAATAATCTGATACTGGTTAATATTCAAACTTGGTAAAGAGTGAATTAATTTTTCAAGGTTTCTCCTAAAACCTGTTTCTCCTTTTTCTTTTTGTATTCCTCCCTCCAGCAGTACTTTTTGTGTTGTTAAAAAATAAGACTTTGTAACAAGAAGTAATTGCCTAATATGCCAACGTTCAGGAGGCAGTCTATATGTTCAGCATTTCAGCAGGCAGTCTGTATGTTAATATTTTGGAATTTCATATGTTTTAGCTGAACTGGCAAGAATAAGCTTCAATCTCATGCTGGATTTCAGAGTATTCACCACAGACTCATTAAGTGTGACACCATTTTCTTTTAGGAACTGTCTGGGGTGTGACTATCTTGATTCTCAAATACTAAAGACCCATAGTAAATCAAGATTTTTTTTTATTTTTCTGTTTCAGTGTGTGAGATTGGCCTGTGGATAGCAATCAATCACTCCGGTAAAGGGCTGTAAAATCGTGGTATGAGTCAAGATAAATTGACTCAAATTGGTACTCAAAGTATTTTGGTTCACTGCTGTATGAAGGGAACTAGGAGTATAAGTGAGCTTTATTAGCTTTTTTTTGTTTGGTTTTGGTTTTACTCATCTATTTTTTTACATTAAACTGGTTTCATTATGTCCCTTCCCTTCCCTTCCCTTCCCTTCCCTTCCCTTCCCTTCCCTTCCCTTCCCTTCCCTTCCCTTCCCTTCCC
>JBBMKD010000115.1:10444573-10463080 GCA_037834095.1 Argya squamiceps | reverse complement strand
GGGTGGTTCCTGCCCGTGTCCTTGTGGGAAGAACCTCACTAGATTTCTCTCCACCCAACTCTCCGACCTGCCCAGGTCCCTCTGAGTGGCAGCTCAGCCTCCAGGTGGATCAGACACTCCCCCCAGTTCTATATTATCAGAAATACGAGCAAACTTTGTCAAAAATCACATCAATTTAGACTTACCACAGAAACAAACAGCCACGGATAATAATGAAAATCAAGCAAGACATTAAAAATTGAAATTTTCATTATTGTTAAAACCCAGTGGTTAACATCACCTTCTAGACTGAATTACTTTGCTTAGTTCTTGCACATCATTCCCCTGTTTTTTTCTAGTCCTGGGCTGTCCCATCCTTTCACTTAGCTACTGAAATTTAGCAGTAAGAAGTTCATACTCATCTCCCCAGTTTTTTGATTCTTCCAAGGACCAGGCAGGCTCATGGGACCAATGAACAAATGTCAAAATTTTACGTATAAGAAAGTCTTTGAAGAAGCCTGTAGAAATTTATAATTTTCAAGTAGACACATGGATCCTACCTTCCCTGTCCTGTTTCATGGGCATTGCAACTGCCATAGAAATTTTCATTATTCAGTGGCTCCAGGTAAAGCTGGAGTGGGAGTTAACTAGTTAACTGACAGCAGTAAATCCAGGAGCCTAAATATCATCATATGAATGACTTAAAATTCTGTTCTCACTCCTTTATTCTCACTTTTTGTTTGGTTTTGGTTTGGTTTTGGTTTTTTGTACCTTTTTTCCTGTCATTTTATTTTCTCTATTCTAACCTTTTGTGTTTCAGTCTTTTGTGACTGGCTAATGAGGCTAACAAGAGCTTGACTTTCAATTGTTAACACTTCAAAATTCTAAATTAGTCAACACCTACTTGATAATACTAACTTAGAAGTTAATTTAAGGTTTTGTGAATGGCCTGTTGCCATCCCTTCTCGCCTTTTCAGGATCTAATAATTACTGTAAGAGATAAGAGGGCAGACAAATAAGGACAAATAAGAATATCCTGAGAAGAAAAGGATAAAAAGCAGACATCAAGATATTTCATTTTACAAATGAGGTATAAAATGTGGCATGTAAATACAGAGTAGAACATATGAGCAAGAGTCCATGCTACTTTTTTAGTAAAGATATACTATTAGAGAAAATTATTTTTTATATTCACTAAAGGGACATTATGTGGATATATTCTGACCAGTTTTGTCCACTATTTGGAACACAAACACCTGGAAACCTAACTAACTCAAATTTAAACACAACAGACATGCAATAGTATCACATTTTACAAATGTGCCACATAATTAGCTACTGAAGAATTATTTCATTGGCTGTAAACCTGATGTCCTGTGGAAGAGGAGAGGATATGCCTAAGAATTCAAACAGGTCTTTCAGATTGAGCTGAAAAAAAGTAATTCACTTAATTATGGGTAAGGCAGACATTTTATTTCTTGAAAGAAACAGATCTAATATTAGTCTGTGGAAGAAATCTTCCATACAGTTATTTAAAGGAAAGTGCCATACTTTATGAAAAAGGAGTGGTACACTTCTTCAAGCTCCCTGTAGAACACCTTATATATTTCCAGAATAAATAAGGAGAATCTACTTCAAAGTGACAGATAATAAATAATAGGAAAAAAATTTGGCTGTGAGGGTGGGAAGACCCTGGCAAAGGGTGTCCAGAGAAATTGTGGCTGCCCCTGGATCCCTGGCAGTGTCCAAGGTCAGGCTGGACAGGGCTTGGAGCATCATCTACTTGAGATAGTGGAATGTGGTGGGGATAGAGGATTTTTAAGATCCCTCCAAACCCAAGATTTCCATGATTTTGTGAATCCCAGATGCAACTAAGGCACCCAGCTTTCTGCCCTGCTGAAAACTGGGCACAATCAATGTGTTCCAGGTCTAATCTCCTGAGGGGGTGTCAAAGAGTGTAACAGAACACATGGAAAACTGGGTTTCTCCCTGCCTGATTTTAGACAAAGACGTAAATCCCGGCACCATGGCACATGGTTGCAGTAATTCTGGGACTGAGACCTACTTTGTGTGAGTTAAGAGGATGTCTGGCATGTGTAGGCACCAGTTTTACAAGACAGACGTAAAAATTGCTGACGTTTCAGTAGATGATCACCAGGAGATGCCACTATAGATATCCACCTTACTATGTCCTTTTACACAGAGTCAGCAACCCAAATTTTTTTGAATCCATATTTGTAGCCATTTTCTGTATCATGGAACCTGACTCCTGGGTCATTTCCTCCTCTTGTAGCTGTCTGCCCAATCAGCTAATTAAATGTTATATTCAATCTACTGCCTAATTTCCAAATAATTTATTTCCCTGCAGAGTATCTTCTCTCTCAGAGAGCCTTATGCCATAGAAAAAACATTTGCTGCTTTTATTTTTTTCAGTCTTAATTCTCCTCAGTGTTTGAGACTGTATTTACTGCTGCGCAAAGGCTACCCAATCTGAGTTTAGACTGACAAGATTAAAGCAGAATTAATTGAGTCTTCAAGAGCAAGAATTCTCATATAGTCACAGGATTACTATCTGTAATCCTATATACTAGACTGGAAAATTTTGGGGAAGTGATTTTGTGTTAGGGAAAAGGAAAGGGAAAAATTTTGTGTTATTGGTAAGAACAGTTGTTTTGTTTTCAAGATACTTTAATTTCTATTCAGTTTATGGCAGCTGTATATACTTTAAAAAATGAAAAAAACCCACAAGTTTTATTAAGAACATTCATTTCTTTATGGCTTCCTTTCCTCATAGCAGAAGGAAACATCCAAACAGAAAGAAAAGGCCAGAAATAAAAGTCCAGAAAGATTATGTGGCCCAGGATTATTATGCCTTGACAATGTTCTAGCAATGAACAGATAATAAAACAAACACCCTTCAAAAGACATACAAAGGGACATTTCCTATTTATGCAAATGAGGATCATGTAAGGAATGATCAAACTACCCTTCCTATAGAGTGCCAATTTGTTAAATGGAACAGATTGAAAATAACAGGTCATTTCACACAGGCATAGCTTATTCCAAACTAAATGGGATCACAAGCAGTAATTTGAAAATGACATGTCATACATTTCATCATCCTGGCATACACACCTGTAACCAAGGTACTGGGAGTGTTAATCCAGTGTAAAACCTCTCAAATTTACTCCTTAATACAGACAATTTTATATTTCCAGAGAAAAGAGGGTCCTTGTTTCCAAGCACCAGAAAAGTTGTCACATAATTTGGAAAGCTCACAGCACTTTGCAATGATGCCAATTTTGTAGGAAAAGGAATAGATTGCACCATGTGTTATTTACAAAAAGAATTCCAGCTATGCCTGAGTTCCTTTCTGAACAAGGTTTAGCACCTCAGGAAAATAAATGAAATAACTTCATTATGCCTATGTAAAAAATTTCAGAGAGAAATGTTCTTTATAAATGAAAAAGACCTGTCTTCCTCCAGAGAAAAAACAGATGCCTACTCCCTATGTCCTGTGAGTTGTCTGACATGATGTATTTTGATTACTGGGAAAAGAGTTGACACACTGAGCACATGCTGATAATATTGATCTTTAGTCAGTCCTTCTTTTTTCCTCTTTCTCTTTGCAGAAAAGCTTCTTTTTTTTTTTTTTTTTGGTTGCATGTACACCCCTGATCATAGCAAGAAACCTCTCTGTGTTCACTGTCCAAATCATTGATGGCTTTATGTGTAACTTTCTGCTTTTCCACTGACAAGATAAGACACTCATTTGTCCTCATCCTGAGGTCAAGTGGGTTTTTTTAGAGCTGGCAGGAACTTGCAGCCTGATCACAGACACCTCTTTGGCCCCTGAGAAGTTTGCCACCACCTCGGAAACTGCCTTTGCTCTCCCACACCTGCAGAGCCCGGAGGGTGAGCTCTGGCTGCAAATCTATTCCCTAAAAAGTGTTATTTGGGAAGTAAACAGAATCTCATGCAGGGCCGTAACAACCTGTGAACTCTTTAATTTCCTTCTCTTCTGATTTTTGAAATTTGCATTTTCAGGCAATGTCCAACAAGAACAAAAAGGGTTCTAGACTAACAGAACAAAAATGGGTCACTGAAAATAGTAAAAAACAATAGAAAGTTCTGGTGCTTTAGAGTGTCAGTGGGGCCCATGTTCTATAACGTGCTGAGTGAAAAGTGTGGGGTAGGAATAGTTCCCTTCTAGACCCAAAATCAGTTTGTGAAACCAACAGAGCCCTCTGTTTGGAGCTATGGCCTTTAGGAAAGATGTAGAACATTTGATGAAACTGTTCTCAGCACACCACTGAAATTGTAGAACATGGAAAATCCAGCCAGAACGGGGTCACAGGGATCATCCACTCCAACTCCTGTCCGTGCCCAGCACACCCCAGCAATCCCACCCTGTGTCTGAGGGCATTTTCAAATGCTCACAAATGTTGAGATGGACACCAAAATCCTTGCTTTGAGCAATTTGCAGCCGAAGGAATCCAGTCCGTGCAATCTCAGATGTCTGAACTGAAGCTATTGTTGTGCACAAATCTGGCAGTAGGATGTTTCCAAGCTTTAGTCCAAAACTTAAGCTGAACCAGTGCTCAAAATCTTACAAGAGGCTTAGGAGCAATCCACACAGATAAACAGAAAGGCTTTGAGGACTTGAAATGAGCTCCTTTGGGAGTATCTGGGCTAAAAAGACCAAGATGAAGTGTCAGGCACAGCTTCTGCAGTCTTGGGGCTTCAACACCTCAGTGATGATGCTTGCTAGTGCTGTGTGTGTGTTCCTGAGGATCCTGAGCTCTCTCTTAGAAGCAGCAGCTGAATTTCCACCTCCTGTGATGTCACCACCAAAGCTGGCATGGCTGAAACAGTCTTTGCTCTGGTTCAGGGTCACCACCTCCATCACATCAGGTTCTATGTATGAAACACAAGGCTTAAAATGCTGCTCTCAAGACAAAACCCTCTGCCTAAAACCTTCTGGTTCTCTCAGCAGAGATTGAATTGTTTGGTCATCAGGCAGCATCTTTGTATCTCGCTTTTCTTAATGTGGGGAAAGCTAATGCCAGAGCCCAAGAGTAAGTATAGGGGGACAAAAAGCAAAAATAAAGGATAAATAATAACCCATTTATCTTTCACTAAGGGGCATAAGGACTTCTGAAAAGCAGGACAGTCATAGAGACAGAATAAGAAGGGAAGATCAGAGGATTAAATGGAATATGAAGAAGCAGGAGAAAGCTTCAAGAGCAGTTTAAGTGCCCTCAGTAACTAACAGCAAGAGGGATGTGCAGAACACATGGCCCTCCACTTTGCATGAGAAACACTTCAGGGTGTCACAGGGTCTTTGGATGAGACACCTCTGTGGTACAGGCTGGAGGGCAGAGATGTCTTTTGACCAGCGTGTTACACAAGCTGCAAACATCATCTCCACCAAGCACTTGATGAGCTTCTGTAGCAAAGCTGACTAGACTGAATGTAAAAAACTTAAAGAATAACAGTTGTCCTGTAAAGATCACTGAAGGATCACTGAAGCTACAACCACCAAAGCGAGCCCCCAGACCAATGTGCCTCCTGTTAAACCAGCTGACAGGAACTTGAAACAAGTTAAAGGTGGTACTATTTCCAAATGAGATCTTGGGAGGAATAAAGAAGACTGGGTCCAGTGGGTGGAGGCCATAGCTCAGATTTTTAACTTTATTCTGCTGCTGGATCACAGAGGTAATGAGCACCTTTCAACTATGGTGCCTTTCTCTCTCTTCCTCTCCATCTCCCTCCCCTCTCTTTTCTATTTCTACTCCTTCTCTCTACCTCACATTTGCTGTTAAATAAAATCTGTACAACTGAGTTAAACATATGGTCTCATTTGCACTTTAATACAGGCAGAGACATCTCTCTCTAATAATCAGATCTTAACACTGAATGCCTTCCAAAAATGAACTCTGCACTAAACTGAGGTCAAAAACACCTCCGTAAGAATGGAAGCAGTGAGGTGGTAATTTGAAGGTGCAATCCACTCTGAAACAAAACTCAGTAGTAGAAACAGACAAAGAAGACTGATGTTATTGCAACCTACATATTTTATATCTTTTCTTCTGTTGAGGTATACAAAATTAATTTCCTCACTTCATTTGTCTGTTATTCACTGCACTGCACCCTTGGGAACTGTATCCTTTAAGTCATGGTAATGCATCTTGACCTTCTGTCTGCCTCACATGACTCCTACAGAAAAGTCCAGACTCGTATGGAGTGAGTGTGCTGTGAGGTAAAAAATAATCCAAGAAAATAATCTAGGAGATGAAATTTCAGGCCTTCTAAATTGAGAAAATTGGAGAGATGGGGCAAAAAAGCTCTGTTATCTCTGTGGAACATGAGCTCCTGTGAGTTTTGATCTAAGCAATTTCCCTCATTCAAATTAGATTTTTGTGGGCATGTGATGTACAGAAGATTCCTGATGTGCTCAAGTCTGTTTAGCTTTCTGTCTGCAAGTGAAGTGCGTGATGAACTGGCTTGGATTACTGTGAAAAGTGATAAAACTTTATTACCTTGCATCTAAAGTTAGTTAGCAAAGCCTGTCATTTCAAACAGAGAGAAAGACTGGAGTTAATGAGCTGCTTCAGCATGACAGGCGCCTTCGAAAGAAGCTGTGTTTTCACAAAGTGAGAGGAAAAAACTATCACAGGATCAGTGAGAGGCCCCATAATTAATAAGGCACAAAAGCACAGTGCTGCTTAATGTAACATAACAATCCTGAACTGTAGACATTGTCAGCATGGGTTTCCATTTGCAGAGAGTCACTCACTGCCCATGGAAAATCAGGAATTACCAGTCTCATCAGGACACAAAATGGTACACACACGGAATTGCTTCATTATTATGCAGTTAGGAAAGCAATGTTCTGTTGATGTTTGTGGCTCTGCTCTGCCCTTTCAATTACTTTAAGATTAATTGCGTTGATGCATCTGTTTTGTACACCGAGTTGGAACAAGACTCTTGCAGCACTCGGCCAAGTATTCAGCACAAAACTAAGGCTTAGAATCATTCTAAATGTTGAAATTGTTTAAAATTATAGCCAGCACACTCCAAGCAAGCAGGGGCGGAGGCATGTTTGTTTGAGAGGCTGCTTTTAAACAGCAAGAGCTTTATTTGCTCTTTTATTTCATCATACATGCTGATGCCTGCACCCAGTTGCTTTGGCAGGCTGAGCAGTTACTCAGAGAATAACAGATTTCCTGAAGGAAAGAAGCAGCATATTAAAACCATTAATTAAAGAGACATTCTGCTCACATCTAGGAATAACAGCCTTTTCATTATACATATGTGAAATAGAGCCATAAAGGCAGAGCACAGGCTGGAATGTTTAAAGAGATATACAAAATTATTGTTTCACCATTGCTGTTCCCCTCAGTCACACACCTGGTACTGCTCAGTGCAGCACCAGCTTGAGGCAGGAAAAGGTAAATGTATAAGGAGGGGGCTCTTTAGTATCCAAAGAGGCAATTCCAAAGAAATAACACCAGCTTTAATATTGAATTAACTTTGTTCAGACTCATGCAAAACTTATTTTAGCTCCAGGTGTATCTGAGATGGAAGGCCTGGAAAGTTTCAGAAAATTGCTTGAACAAGAAGTAAACTATAACAAAAAAGCTGTGATGATTTCTTGAAACAGGAGCAAAGATATTTAGAAATATCTGCGTATACACTAAGAAATATATTTGAGATTTAAAGATGTTAGCAACATCAACTCATGGGGATATTACTTGAATAAAAACTTAGGAAAAAGCAATTTAAAAACTGGCCAAGCAAAGCCAAATGTTTTAATCATTTCATAAGGCATGTGAGAGGACATGATAACATGATTGTTCCCTTCCTAATGTTGATCTTAAATTTTCCAAGCACTCTTCCTGTTCCTGTAAGTATATAGCAAACATAAATGAACAAATTTATAAACACAGAGGCAAAAAGACTCTCATGCAGGAGGTGTTAAGAAAAGTAGCAAACTTGAAAAATGATAAAGTCTTATTGTCAAACTGCCTATTTTATTGATAGCTGATGATTTAACATTAGAAAATGTGAATTTAGGCTTGGAAAACTTAAACACATGACATTTTTAAGTCTTTATCTCCATAATTTTCTTTTCAGTTTAGAACTTGGTGCAAAGCCTTCAAAAATCTGTGGCTTTGACAAAGCCTTTCTCTTCTGAAACTTCTGCTAGTAGAATTATACATGCGATCATGGTGATCTTGTAGAAGTCAGATGCTTTATGTGTGTCACATGGAATCATAAACTGATTGGCTGAATTTTTGAAGTTGTTGCTGGTAATTTTATTATCTTGTTCTCATCTTGAATTGATTGAGAAGTGGAAAAATAAAACAAAATCAAAAACACAAAAAAACCCGCACCAAATTGCCTGAATCCATTGCTTTCTGGATGTCTCTGCTTACCACAAATTATTTGGTTTGTAGAAGGTGTTTTCCCTATTGGCATTAACAAATCTAAAGGCTCAAACCCTGAGAAAGAGATCAAAATAGGATACTTGGACTCAAAGGAAAAATCCTCAGACCTTGTGTTCAAATCAACACAAACTTTCCACTACTGAACTCTGAAGATTAATTTGCTGATTCCATGAATAATTGTCTTTGGATAAACATATAAATCTGACCAGTTTGATATTTAGTGATCTGAAAATCTGAAAATCTGAAAAATTAAACTAGGCATTAAATATTTCCTTCCCTGAATTTTTTCCTGAGTCTAATATCTTTGTAGTGATCACACATTTTAAAATTTAACAGGAGATAAAATTTTTTCAAAATGCCTAAATTATTCTAGTGAAAGGAAAACTCAGTGTGAAGAAAAGCCTCATGTGCTTTGATGATCTGCTGGAAGAATTTTATGCTGATAAACCTTACAGCCTATGCAGATGGAATTCATGTTAAAAAGGTTTGGGGAATATTTTATACATAGTGAATTTTCAAATAAACTGGAATTTATTACACAAAGTTCTTGGGAATAATAATGTTTAATAACAGCAGTGTTATATTACTCCATTATTCTGGGTAGCAGCACCATGAAATTTACAAGCATCTTTACTTTACTAAAATGCATAGATAAAAACCTTAACCCGAGCCTTTAAGGGTGTAGGGAATTGTTGTTCTTTATTTTGTAATGATAGAAAACTTCCTGTCCCCTTTTTCTTAATAACTATATTCCTCAAGTTCCTTTTCCCCTTCACCAGACATTACAACAACTTTTGTTCTGCGACCTCAATAAAGAAACATGAAATTCATGCATTATATATCCCATGATTTGCTTTAACAGCTTAACCATTTAAAAATAACATTCAGGCAAGGGAAACTTCGCAAAAACTTCAAAAATTTTGTAAATCAGCACTGGAATAAAACATAGAGTAATAGCACTAGAAAACATCTATCCTGAAGAAAAAAAGTATCACAGTTACATCCTCAAGGAACTTAGTTAGTTTCCAATTCCAAATTTTTCTTATCAGTTATGCCCCATAATTTCAAAACAATTATTTGTATTAATTGCATCTTATATGATTCCGTTGTCTTGTAAAACTATAGCTGAAGTTAAAATTTCAGAATAAATTAATGAATTCAGACAGCTTTACTATTCATCACTAATAGTAATATACTATTAGTATATTACTAATAGTAATTTTATGGGTATTGACACAAGTAAGCATTAAACAGGAAATGTCAAATTTCTATTAGCAAAGAGTAGAATTTAAGGCATGGACCCTGGCCTTGGACACTGCCAGGGGTCCAGGGACAGCCGCAGCTTCTCTGGGCACCCTGTGCCAGGGCCTCCCCACCCTCCCAGGGAACAATTCCTTCTCAATATCCCATCTAACCCACCAGCAGCTCCAAATTCTTGTCCCAGGAATGCTTTTGGGCTGCTCATCCCTAGCCTGGATCCATCCATGGGGTTGCCCTGACCCAGGGCAGCACCTTGCCCCTGACCCTGGATGCTTTGACAGAGCTGATGATGAATTATGGGCATATTTTTTTCTGTGCAGAGCACAAACAGGGAAAAAATCTCAGCTGGCAAGGTTTTAAGTGCAAGGAATTGGACATTAAAATTCTAGTAAAGACCAAGGCAGCTCATTCACAAAATTAAGAATGTGATCCACACTCTTCTTTTGGCTGCTTGTAACATGGCAAACAGATCTTAGTTTCTTCCTGCTGTAATTATTGAAGACGGGAGCTCATAAATGCTTGAAAATTTGAAGTGAGTACACAGAATGAAAAGGTTTAAAAAGCATTTTCTTATTACCTCACTCAGGAAATCATTATAAGTCCTAGACATATTTTCATACTCTTGAGAAAAACAAAAAAGGAACATCGAATTTGAATTTTTCACTGTCAGTCACTCACATGTAAATTTTAGCAGCCATTTTGATCTATTCACTTCATTCAGTCTTTGAGGACCCAATATCCTTTTTTATTGTGATACTATGAATTAAGATCCAGATGGGAAACAAACAGAACTGCAAAATTAGTATGAACTGACTCTTCTTGCTCTTTGAAGCTTTTGATCCTTATTCTGATTTTAAAATACATTGACTAAATTTTTAAACATTTCTTAGATGGTTTAAACAATGAGAAAAAACTCTCATGTCTTTCTTCTCACTATCACCACCGTGGCATAAGTGGAGGCAGCAATTTCCACTAAAAACCTGTGTATTCACAGGTGAAAATTAGATGAAATATCCATTTTGTTTTATTGTTTTATTTCCTGTGCACACAGAGTGATTACAGGGCCTTTTTTTTTTTTTTTTTTTGGAGGGGTGCAGTTTGGGCTTTTGGTGTTTTTTTGAGGTGGGTTGGGGTTTGGTGGGGGTTTGTTTTGGTTTGGGGTTTTGATTGCTTGTTTGTTTAGGATTTTTTATTTGGTTGGTTTTTGGGGGGGGGGGTTGTTGTTTTTTTTTTCTTTTGATTTTTTGTGGACCGACAAGTCCTCATTGTCATCATAAGTCTCTGAGTCGAATACGAAATCTTTGGATATTACCCAAGATTTTTTCTTTGCCCTAAAGTTTAGCAGTTACTGCAGGCAAATCCCAGATGTGGGATCACCACTACCACATGCAATATTATCATACGTGATGTGCTGATAATCACAACTCCACTGGGGTACTTTGTTCAGCTTTGTCTCTGTTTTCATCCAAGGGTATTTGGGTGCAACACAACTCAATTAGTGCAAATTTGGAGGTGACCCCAGATGTGCTTGTGTTTGTGGCTGAAAAACACTCAGGTACTTAACACAGACAATGGAATTCACAAAATGACACAAAGCTCAAGTCAAGTTTAAAGGATGTAAAACTGAATCAAGGTGCATTACATTCCCCTGGCTAAGTTACAGACAATTAAAATGCTGTTTTTTCTTAATCTGTAACAAAAACTTCTCAAACCTCAGACTAAAGAACCCTGTTTGACCAGGAATGGATGCAGAATTTAATATACTCAGCTGCATTCTCAGGTAAGGAAATGGAGTTTTCTGCACATTTCTGGGATAATAAGAAAGTATTTAAAACATATAGGAGGCAAATCATCTTTCTGGGACTTTGTTACTTGTGTCTAGTTCTAAATAGGGCTTGGATACTACTAAATGGTCTTTATTTACAAAGGTCTTACTGAAGCACAGTAAAATAAAATACTTTATCCCAGGCTTGGCAGATTGAGATCAGAGAGAGTAGAAAAGACAATTTCCTTTTTTTTCACAGCTTCATTTCTAGATGATGACTCCAGATGTTATTGTATACCTTTGATAAACATCACTTCTGAGCTCAAGAAGTGCCGCTTAGATAAAGATGAAGAGTCAGAACAGCTTCAGCAAGTACAAATAAACATGAAAACTTTTGCAATGCAATTCATCACTGCAGTTATCATCACATCTGGGCATAGAGCAGGAAAATATTGGAGCTGCAAGTAAAATAGAAAGGTTTCTAACCAGCCATGTCTTCAGGGATAGATTGAAAACACAGAAATAAAAATATTGAAATTGAAATATGTTGGGATTTGAGGGGATAAATGTAAAGATAAAGCACATTGTTCAATGTGCAAGCAAATAAAGGTTTAAATGTTCAGATCATATATGCCTAGTTTCTTGCATAATCATATAGAGGTTTATAAAAAAGTTGCAGCATTTAGGTATGGTAGGAAGAATATAAGTATGGTGGGTGCAAGTGTGTTCAAGCTCTGTGACCCAAACCTACCTCAAACACGTGGCACCACCAAAGAGTCTTTTACCCAGTCATGCTGACGTCACAGTCATCTCCACATCACACTTTTATATATTCAGAAAGGAAAGAAAAATTCAAGATGTTGCAAAGAAGTGTGTTTTTAGAATTCATTAGGTGTTACATTAAGTCATAATTTCAGTTTCCAAAATTACGACTAATACTCTTAACCTGAAGGATGTCAGCATTGAAATGAGATCTCATCCTCCTTCAGTCTCACCTCAGAGAGTATCTTTATTGGATGAATTTAACAGAATAAGCTGACCTAAAGGATCAAGACAAATTTCCATTTTCCCAGTTCTTTTTCCAGACAAGGACAAAAGCTTCTTTATTATAGATATGGCTGCAGAGTTGTTCAGCTGTAATTACACCACAGGGTTTAGAATAGTGGGTGTTGCCTAAAAAGTGTTTCATCCAAGTCAATGTTGGTCAGAAATTTCAGTTTTATATCTAAAAATGAATAGCAGCCTGGAGGCTATTGTAACCATTTTTGTGGATATATATTTTGTCTAATAAAAGATAATTATCACTAAATACATTATGTTTAAAATTACACCAAAAAAAGAGGATCAATTTAATAGCATATTAGACAATATGATTTTGACAAAGTGTCATTTGCAGCCAAATCATTTTACAAAGACATTGTGAACCAAGGAACAGAACTTCTCTAAATTTCTCTGCTTTGAATCTCTGAAGTGCTGTAGCAACAGCTGAGTTTAAATGTGCAGAAAAATGAGCAAGAATAATAACATGCTCACCAATATTTTCAATAGTCATATTTTCAATAGTCATAGTCATATTGATTGTTTTCAATAATCAATAAATTGATTAAAAGCTGATATATTTGGGAGTGTAATATGGAAGTTTAAGGCTGAATATACATCAACATTATATTTCAGTTATTATGCAGTTGTTTACAAAAAATATGTGTCTTAGATTTAAATGAACTGGTTAACCTCCTGGACCTAAACAATATAACAAATACCATCAAAGTAAGTGATTATCCTCAAATATTAATTTTTTACTCCAAGTACATTTTTGTGATTTATTTATTCAACTCATAATTACAGATTTTTTTCTTCCTGACAGTTTACACAGAACACATTATTTCCTGTGCAGCAGAATCAGCTCTAAAATGGAGCTGCACACATCTGTAGGAAGAATTTAACTACAGTCCCCATTCCATCCTTGCAAACGAGTCAGGAATTAACTTGCATTGACACTTCATTTTGAATTGACTGAAAATGCGTGTTTTTTAGGCTGTGGGAATGTTTGGCAATCCCTGTGTTCTGCCTTCTCCTGTTTTGGGGAGAAGAAGAAGAAGCTGAGTTTTGCAAGTTCTTGTTGTGTGAGTTTTTCTATCATTGTCATTTTCTGAGGGAAGAGTAAAACAAGAATGCAATAAAATAAGTATTTATAAGTAACACGTTCTGAAATTGCACAAACAGATTTTGCTCCATGAGAGGTACCTAGATTAAAAGTTTGCCTTCCAAGGATTTCAGAAATTGTCTATAAATATTCATATTTTCCACAAACAAACAAACAAACACCAATCAAACAAACAAACAAACAAACAGTGTTATTTCCCAAAATTGCTCATGTCTGCTGCACAACCCCAAATGCTGTCCTAAAACACCATAGCAGATGTGCATAGCCTTTTTCCATAGGCTTTTCCTTGTATTTTCCTTAGAAATTTTCATCCTCTCTGGGAGACAAAATATTCAGTGTGGGATGACTTTTCAGGTTCAACAAAGCCTGTCAACAAGGCTCCATCATGCTGGCCTTAAACAGGAGGCATCTAGTTAACTAAAAATTAATAAAAATCTAAACTGCCTCCCTTAAAGAACCATTAAACAGACACAACTGTCCTCATTGAGAATTTATGAGATTGTAAAAATTTGGTATTAAGTAGCTAGAGAAGTGTGGTTTTTTGGATCACCTTTCTGGTATGCACAGGGGGTTTATTTTGGGGGCTGGAACAAATAATGTAAAGAGAAGTAAAATATGTTATCATATTATATGATCTGCCTTCTCCCCTCTTTAAAAGGCACCAAAGTTCAGTGCAAGAAAATTTTTTAGACATCCCTTTACCTTCAAGTGAACAGGAGATACAGGTAAGGAGAAACTGCATTGAAAAATCAGTGGAGTCATAAATAACAAAAGTGATGTCAGAAGTTTCGACACACTCTGATCCTCTTTCCCACTTGATGTGAAGATGTTAATTTAAATCTTACTTGGAAATTTTATACCCTTACTGTTCGTTACTTTTGTAATAAAATTATGGTTATTGAATTGTAAAATGCAGCACTGCAGATATGGGAACTATTAATCTAATTTTATTGTTAGAAACCTGCTATTTGGTTTTTCCATTACCCTACATTTTGTAGATTTCTATAGTTATGCAAACCTTTCACACAGCCAAAAATTTTGTATTGATTTTTCAATAGCTTCTCTTTGGAGAAGAATCCATCAAGCAAACAAATAACTAAAGTAGTTCAGTTGTGAAAGTACAGAAACACTGAAGCAAGTAGAAAAAGCTTTTCAGAAAGTATAAAATTAGCAGTCATTTTTCCAAATTCAAGCTTCTTTGGTCTTTTGTTTGTGTTCTAATACTTCTCTTTCCCATCTTTTTTTTCACAAAAAAATTAAATTAAGTTAAACATGTGTTTACATATAGGTCCAATCTTTTATTTTCATCCAAAGTGTTGTTTTCTCTCTTTCTATGCTTGCTTGTATCTCACCTACAGGATGAAACTTCAGTGAGGTTACAGGAACAGTTTTCATGAAATAGTCAATTTCAGACATAGACTCTAAGTTGGTTTTTGTTTTACTTTAATTGAAAGGCACTTGTATTGGATCAGTGTCATGCACAAAACCCAACAAGCACCAAGAGGCTTTTCTGGAGTCCAAATCTCCATCTGTCTCTGCAGAGAGCACTGCCATCACCCATTCTCCTTATCAATAATCTGCTTATCAGGGTCAGTGCCAGTTTTTCCTTCAGAATCATGGTTGTGATCACCCAAACATAGTTATTGTCTCAGGTTATAGTCGGGAATCTTTCCTAGTCTATAACATGTAGTTCTCCCAGTGGGTCCTGTGGGGTCTCATCACTATTTGAAGGCCAAGTTTCTAAAAACTGAGATTTACATGGTGGACCAAAAAAAAAGGAGGAAACAGTAGAAGAGGATAATGAAAAATATGGCATATTAACTGATATGTGGATAAAACTAAAATATGGCCTGATTTGCTTGATCCAGTGATTCTATCAATATGGATTTTAATTATTAGAAGTGTGTAAAGGAAGCTAAGTTGACATGGAAATAGTTTGCAGCCACAAATCTGTTTGCACTTCTCTCAGCACATTTACCCAGCACTGAGACTTGTGACAAAATCCAGACAGTGATCCTTGATCTTGAAAATCCTGGCACCTGTCCCTTAATTCTAAATGGGCTGGAAATCAACAATATTAGGTATTATAATGCCTGTGAACAAACTGTTCCTAATGCTGGGGTTTGTATTTCACTTTGAAGCAAGATCTCATGGTTTCAATATGCATTTTTATTTCTCACTCCCTGGGTATGGACCTTCTTATTTGTTTTTTGTAATTAAATGTCAGACTCTCGAGCTCTATTTGCCTGTTTACACAGGTGGAGCACTCTGTGTTAACAAGTAATCTCTTCAGGGATTTCTGTGCTTCTTCTGTAAAGACAGGGCACAAAATTTATTAATCTCTCTCCTTATAGATGACCACACATTTACCCAGCAGATGAATTAATGACAGTTTGAAACAAAAGTCCATTTCAGGTGCTGTTCTGTTCTCATGCATGGTGTGCTGTGCTATCACATATTGCTGCACTTTATGCATAATTTTCTAACATTGCTAAAAATTTCCATCCAAACATTATTAGTTGGATCTCCAATATTTGCACAAGAAGAAATATTTGCTCAAAATACGCATACAAACCTTTGGTATTTTCAAAATCAGAGGGAATGAAGGAGATTATAAATTTTCATTCCTGTGGAAAGAAGTGCAATTTAAATTCCTAGATGATAATATAATTCATAGTCAAACAAATTGATTTTGAGGTCAGTTTCTGAATTGCTTAAGACATTAACCCTCAATTAATCTCAGCATTTTTCCTGTTAATAAGCAGAAATTATATTTATTTATTTTTAACAGATAAGGGTTTATAAATAAAATATTTTAAAAATTTTGAACTATCTGGACAGTCCAAGGTTCTTTACAAAGCATAATCATTACAAATGTGCTTTCAAGTCAAAATAACAATTATCAGCTAATAAAAATCTATCAGTGTTATTATATATGTTTTAAGTCAATTTTGTCATCTTTTTGAAGCTTCAGAAGAGTTCTCGTGGCACTAAAAAATGTTCTTACACTAAAATTATGTGAGTCTGGATATGGAAAACTGTCCACAGGCTCAAGTGTTTCTTACCTATTATATTACAATGAAATCTGTAACCGACTGCAATGTCAAAAATTATCCGACATTTTAAGAAAACCAAAGTCAAGACACAATCTGTAAACATCTTTCTAAAATTTAGTAGCAATATCTAGAGCTCTGTCTGTAATTCCCAGGAAAAAATGTTGTTTTTCTCAGGACTACAGACCTAATATTTGGGATAGTATTTCCTTCTATGAAGCATCAAAATGTGTTGGGATTTTTTTTTCCTTAGTTTTGAGATATTTTCTGTGTTTCATTGCTGTTTCCATTACAAAGGTGTATAGAACAGTTCTGGATATACAATTTTCTGGAGTTTCAAAGCGAAACTGATATTTTTTTCTTTCATTCATTTTTTCAAGAATTTCAACTCCAGTCATTTGGAAAGACATGAAAATAGAAGTTATTTAACACAGATTGAGTTTTACACTAAACAAGATATTCATTTTTCTTTTTTCAAACATCCTTCACCAGAACTCTTCTTGTGGCTGATGGTGAGTACACAAAATACCATTATCAATAGCAACAGTGATGGCAGCCTTGTACATTTTCTACCTGAGTTAGCAAGTCATAGATTTTAATTAAAACTTTCTTTTTTGTAAGAACTTTGATATTACAGGTCACCAATGAAGAGAAACCAAAGTAATAGATAATTCCATTCACCTCAGCTTGGTTGGCCAATCTGATAAAATGAAAAGACCCTCAATATTCCAGAAAACTTATTAAAAAGTTCCTGAGAATTGGGGAATCCTGAGAATTTTCATGCATCCTAGGTGACAGAAAAAAGAGATTTTGAGACACTGCATAAAATGACCTATTACTTAAGGGACAAAACAGAAAACCTGGTCACCTTGGACTAAATGTGAGCTTTAACATGAATTTCCAGCATGTCCAAATTCACTGCTGATTATCACAGACTTGTTTGAAAAAAGGCAATCCTAAAAGTTTGTGTTCAATCATCTTCTGCCCTATAAGGAGTAGGTAGGAAACATGAGATTCTTGCACTGAAAAAATGCAAATGGTTTTGCCCAACTTTTGCTGAAAAGCCCTTATTTAATTTCAGGTGAAATGATGCACAGCAGACATAAAATTGGTTTGCTTCAATTCCTATACAGCCTGGCCTTGGGCACATCCAAGGATCCAGGAGCAGCCACAGTTTCTCTGAGTACGCTGGGAAGCCCCTACATCCCTTGGGATCAAGATCTATCCCCACCAAATATCAAAATACTGATTTTGCACACAAAATTGACCGTTTTAAGAGTTACATCTTCAGACGAGCAGGAAGAGCTTGTCAAACGTCAAGCTTTGCGTAGCCTGTGAGGTAAAGTTTCTGAAACGCCAACAATTAGCTCAGTTTGTCCATCTCATTTAAAGTCCTGATCTTGGCTTGGAATGGCTGACATGAGTCAATACTTTGACAGAGAGATGGCATTTGTTCAATTCAAATGACACCCATCACGCTGACTTTTGTTTTAAAGCTCCGAGAGGTTAATTGAATGGATATGAAGGATAAGCCAGTCTCAAATTGCCTCTGCTCTGTCTCAGAAGTATTAAGCCTTTGGACTTAATTTAAGACTCCTCTCTTTTGTGCATCGTGTAGGAAGTTTAAAGGAGGAAATGTTAATAAAAGACAACTTAATTTTAAAATTTGCATATGGTGGGGAGTTTCAGTACAACAGAGTCTAATGGTATTTGCATCCATCAGTGAGACTCAGGTATTTCCCTGCTAATATAACAATTCTTGCTGGGCTGGAGAGTTGGGTGGAGAGAAATCCAGCGAGGTTCTTCCCACAAGGGCACGGGCAGGAACCACCT
>JBBMKD010000115.1:10417534-10443831 GCA_037834095.1 Argya squamiceps | reverse complement strand
ACACGTTCCTGTGTCACTGCTCCAGGGGACCCTGCCTGGGCAGGGGCTTGGGCTGGGTGAGCTCCAGACATCCCTTCTAACCCCAAATATTCTCTCATTCTGTGATATGTAAGGGAAAGTATGATATGATCTCATTATTTTTTTTTTCTATTATGATCCTCAAAATTGAAATCACAGATAATTTAATATCAATTTAGAGTGGGTCTGTAATGACCTCCATCTTTATTTCAAAAACAACTTGCAGACTTTTGTTTTATATGTAAATTAATAAAGGCATAGTCATGAGCGCTTAATTCTGGAGGTAATTATGAGACATTTTGGAACAATTTTGTAAGACATTATGCTCCATTTTGTAAAATAGCAGCCTGTGTTGGAAAAAAACCGAGCAAAGTTAAATCTCCTATGATATTTTTCCCCTCTGTCTGACCAAATAAAGTTAGATTTATCTCTAGATTGTAGCAGACTTGTGATAAAGACAATATAAGAATACAGTGTAAAGTGCCTTGTCAAAGAAAAATATTGTATTAGTTGGAAAATATACTAAGATGGTTTTGCAGGGAGTATGACTGCAATCTTACCCAAGATTGCTTCATATTTACTGTGAGAGCCTCTCTGATTGATTGCATTTCAGCACTTTTCAGTTCTAGGAAATTTCACATTACTCTTGTTTCTGAGATGACAGGAAGCATACCTTTTTACTGTGCTTATTATAAGTTGCTCAAGTATGTATCTTTTTTTCCCCGTGTATTTGACACCAAAAAGATTCTCAAGAGCTCATGTGTTTCACAAGAATAAAAAAATCAAAATAAAGAAGTCAAAATTATGTTTAAAAGGCTTCCATTAGTTTGCCTTATCTAGGGAACTTCTAAATCATCAGAAGTAATCTAAAGAAAATCATCATAAAGCCTTATTCCTCAAGTAATTTTTATTTTTCATACTCTTCAGTAAGCAATCCTGAATATTTCTGTTTCAGTGGGAGTAAAACTAAAGGTCTTTCTGGAGATATGTAAGTCTGAAGTCAGCATTGAAATCAGTACTCAAATGTATTTATATAAGACTCATTGTGCTGAGATTAATTGTAATTTTATTTGCCTGCTCTTAAATGTTATTTTGTTGTTTTTGTTTGTTTGTTTGTTTTTGGTTTTTTTGGGTTTTTTGTTTTTTTGGGTTTTTTTAATGCAAATGGTAACATCACATGGTAAACCCACCTGGTTTTCCTGTCCTGGGTACACAAGAAAGACAGATCAGCCAAACTGGTGAAAATTATTGCTAATCCCAGTATTTTTTTAGGTATTCCATCAATTTTGTCTCATCTCTAATGAAAAGTAATTTTCACCCTGAAATCTTGGCAAAATATCAACAACAGATGAAAATCCTCTTGCGATGTTCAGTGGCTTCTAGGAAATATTTCATATATATTTAAATATTTACATTTTTAGCTGACATGACATAGGCTTAAAAGAACTAGTATCCCTTAAGTGTCCTAATGAATAACAACATATAAAATACATAGGATTTATAAATAAAAATATCCAAACCAGGTATTAACCTATTGTTTGTCATGCAGTCTCTTTAGTTATGTCCAGCTCCACTGGAAATGAAAATTTGTTAATCTCTCAACAACGTTTGGAAGTCTGCTCTGGAATTTCAGTTTCTGGATATAATTTTGTTTTGAATTGATACTGAATGTGTTTTATATTGTGTTTTAAAATGTTTCTGAAGGATTTTTATTTAACAATATTACCTTAAATTGATTCAGTTACTTTGATTTCTTATCTATTGATAACAGCATCAATGATGATGTCTTGTAGAATAAAAGAAGTGAAGTTTTAAAACTTTTTTTAAAGCATTAAGTATTTTGTCATCTGGCCTTCCTAGAGATGGTAATTGCCATTTAAAACCTAAAAATATAAAAGTAAAGGGCTCTGAGATTATGATAATGAAAATGTATATGTAATATCTTTATATTCGCTACTAATATTAGTTCTTAAAATAATGATTACAAGGTGAGCTATTGATAAATACAATTCAGTTGCTACATAAATGGGAAATGGGAAATGAGAAATTTTATTACATCATTTGCAATCAAAAAAAACCCAAACCAAAACAAAAAAGGACTATATCGGTCTTTCAAGTCTGCTGTAACACAGAAGTTCCTGTGTTTTTCACATAGAAATTTCCAAGTTATTGACTGTGCTTGATGATTTTATGGTTGTGACTTAGGGTGTTCAAATCCTCCATTTCGGAGAGTAAACCAAAGAAAGTTAAAAAACTTTGAACCATTTAAAAAAATATTTAAGAAATTCACAAGCTAACGTGATGACAAATGAATACCAGCTAGATAACTTCACTGTCTTCATTGTAATTGATCAAAATATCTTAATTTAGTGTTTAGAATACCTGTTTTTACAGGCTGTGCTGTATCCATATTATTTTATGCTTTCAAAAGTAATAGTTTGGGTGTCAAAAACAAATAAACAAACAGATCCAAACAAAAAAATAAACAAATAATCCCTTCACTCACTACCTTCTAATTTACCAAGAGACGTCCTTTTGTTTTATTCTTTTTCTTCAGCAGCATATTTAAAATTTGCCGTTCTTCTTGGGTACCATTCTTATATTTCACCATTTCATACTGAAGAGAGAGCAAAATTCCCAAATAAATAAACTTATTTAATTTTGGTGATAACTTTTGCCACTCTACCACTCTTATGCTGATATTAAAGCAGGTTTCAATCTAACTTTTCAATCCTATATTTGACCATTAGTTTCATGCATGGCGTAAGAAACATGCCTTAATCCTGCATATATAAAACTTTCCAGGGTTCAGGGATGAGGAGAGGTAATAGGACCCTTTTTCACTTTTTTTTTTTTTAAATTTTATTTTATGAGACCTTAAAAAATCCTACTCAGGAGCAAGGCAGAAAGAAAAACTCTTTCTATTAATGATGTCTCTGATACTTTGTGATGCTCTAAGTTGTTGAATTAATATTATGGGAAAAGGTGCTCAAGGCAGTGAAAGAAGCAAATATTCTGCCCTAATCCCAAAAGAAGCTGAACAAATTTTAGAACAGAAATATACATAAAATGGCAATTTCTATCTGATTCTGTATAAGAGAACTGTGATGGGCAAGGTTGAAGTGTTATTTATAATAGAAGGATTGTGAGATAGGCTGCTTTACTTTTTCCCAAAAGACAAATACCACTTACTGCTGTTCATGATATTATCTTTCTATCTCACGTAAGACTTCTGTTTAATGTAAATGTGGCAGATTCTGTTTCTCAGTTTCTGATAAAAAAGTATTTCCACTGGGTAGATTAAAGAGTTCTGCTCTCATGTTTCAATATTACTTTCAGAGTCAAGGGACTGTGTTGGTCCTATCTGTAACCTGTTCTTTATTTAAAGAGAAATTCTGGCTGTCTGAAATCGTGTTTTAGATCACTATGGCGCCACAGCAACATTGATTTGCACTTCTGGGTGAAAAATGAAAGACAACATTATACAGCATAATTATGCTGATGCCTCAGCTGAGCTGCAGCACATCTCCTGTGGGGGTTCGAGCATCATAATTCTGAACAAAGCTGAGTTGAAAAATAACATGGCTGGTCCCTTTCATTATAAGCCCAATTTCTGATCCTTGCCTCCTGAATGCATTGAATCTAATTCAGTCCTTAGCTGACACAAGCAGTAATTGCTTGTAGAGGCTGGGGATCGTGGAACCATGACAGGAGAGAAAATGTTAATCCTTAAGTACTTTCTGAGCATTCCTGTCAGTGGATGGAAAAGGGCACTACACCCTGCTGAAGTCATAGAGATCTCCTGGGTCCTTCATTCAGGAAAGTTAAAAAAAAAATATAGAGATATTTCCAGAAAAGCATGAAGACTGATTTTCTTTATTATTTCTCTTCAACTTTATAAGTGTGGCTAAAAGTTAGGCAATGTTGCTTTTCATCCACTGCAGAAGGTAAAAAGATTCTGCCCCCATGGGCTTTAAAAATCATGAAATATTGGGGTATGCTGGACTTCCCTCACCATGACCAAAGGACCATCCTGTCAATATGTTCCTTCCAAGAGTCAGGTGCACAGAATTTCTTTTCTCTCTGAGACCATTCATGAAACATCATAACCCCTTCATGCAATTCAGTGCATATATGGACAAGATCAAGGTAAAAACTGAGAGGAAGAATTGTGCATCTATTATTTAAGCTAATTTCAGATTTAGCAGTTAAACGACACTTGAAAACATTCACTTTACTTCCCTGCTAAGAGAACTTGTCAGAACCTCAAGTGACAAATGCAGTCTTACTCTACTCTGAAGTAGATAGAAGCTTACCCTTGACTCAAAATATGATGAAAAATGTTTTCACTTTCTTTCTGTTTTGTAGTCGAATTCAGTAAATTACTGGGAGCCTCCACTAGGCATGTCTTTTCCTGGTGTGAAAGTCACTCAAATTTTCATCAACTCCCAGTCTTGCTGTTTTTAAAAGTATTGCACATTTTTTAATAGAAGAAAGTCGGAAATATCCAATGCTTCTGGTTTTGTCAATAGTTGGAGAATGATTGAACAGAATCCAAGTTTAAAATCTTTTCATTTCCAATTTTTCATACAGTTTTTTAACAACTGATCAAGAAATATTTTATGTTCAGCCCTCAGTATTGCTTGAATTCCTCCAAATCCTGAAAATGTTTATTTTGACTGTTCAGTTAAAGTACTTTCAATTTTAATTTTGATTTAGTCTTGAAACTATTTAAAAACTCCATAGTAGTTATAAATATAGTTTGATTGTTCTTTTTGCAAGACAAGAAATACTGGAAATAATCAAGAGTGGTTTAAAGACAATTCCTTCCTGGTGAACGAAAAGTTTGAAATAATCCGAACATTCAATGTGAAATTCTCAGATTCAGAAATTCTGGAGGTGACAGAAAATATGGAGGTCACTGTGTCTTCCTGAGCTGGGCTTGGGAACTTACAGTTAAAGATTTTGGTGTTTCCACATTATCAGGATTGTGGCAAAGGATAGCCTAAACTTTGAGAGTTTATTTGTTTCACTTTATGCTGTCAGAACTCTCCATCTTTTATTGATCTGAGAGAATACATGAAACAAAAGCCAAAATAAATTATCTAAGTAGCAATTAAATGAAAATTCAAGAGTTATATAGGTAAAAATATCCCTGTTTGACTGAATTTCCCTCTGTCTGTCCCAAATAAAACAGTGATATAAGTATCACAAATATATTTTGTCAAAATATATTAGGAAAAATACTTTTACCTCCTCTGAGATGCTGAGCTTTCTGTTCATCTGCTCCAAAGATCAGACACTAATTGGAAATACTTTTTCTATACAATTACATTTATATTGAAAACTCTATCTATAAATTATTGAAGAAAAATTCTCACACTTTTCCATTTCATATTGATGAATCAGGGTTTAGGAAACAGGCCAGAGTTTATTCACTTTATATTTTGGAGAGATCTATAAACATTTATTAATTTTAATGGGATATAAGTGTCACCTTGGTTTGGAATGCCTTATATTAAAAGGGAAAAATAAAACCAAAACAGTGCACATTTTCTGATCTGCCAACAACATAACAGAATATATTATTTATCAGGTCTAAAGAAGGGTAGAAGAATGATTAGAAGAGGAAAACATGTTTAAAACTGTGTCTGTACTTCATCAACTCCTGTAAATACTTATCTGACAACAATAAGGATAGGAATATTATCTCTGGATGCTGAATTCATATGGGAAATAAGAAAATCAGAGAATTCTCAAAAGAATATAAAAGCCATCAGTCTGAATGAGAACACAACTTTGAAATTATCAAAGTACACAGGAACAAAAATCACCAGGCTGTGTGTTAGCACCTGGTAAGCAGCTGCCAAAGGAATTGTGTTCAAAAAGAAAAAAAAGTCGTCATTACAGAGTGATTTTGGTGCATTTAGTTTTCGGTATGTGTTAGTGAACTTATCTAAAAATCCATCTGAAAATCTTTTTCCAGGTTAGGAATCTGTTGACAGAAGATCTAAATATGAGAGAAGGAGTAGGAAATGATTTGAAATTGTCCTCATTAAATGAGTCTATTTCAAGAAGGTTCCAAACTTTAAAGAAAGCCTTGTTTTAGCCCTGTTTTCAAAAAGATCTTTGCCTGTCTGAAGAAGCTGACAAAACAGATTTGACAGGACAACATGTACATTATGACATTTCTTTTCATCAACAGGATCTCCCACTTTTCTCTTTCCCTGCAGTCATAAAACACCAGTGATGCAAAACCCTGCTCTCTCTTCATCACAGGCATCAACACCCTGGGATCTTCTCCCCAAATCTGTTGCCCTTTTGCAAAGATCACTGTATTAAACCCCTCCATGCCCTTGCTAGGAAGAAATCTGCTTTTTTCACATTCTAATATAGTGAATTGGGAACCTAGTGGAATGGGGGAAAATAAAATATGTGCTGGGAAGGGAAATGTGACCTCTTATCATGAAAACAGGCTGTGGAGTTGGAATGCGTAACACCATTACAGGTAAAGTTATATTTTTATGTCTCTGTTGGGGAAAATGTAAGGGACCACTCATGGAAAACACAGTTCTTAACAAGAAAGGAACTAGCAAACTGAAAACCAGCAAAATGTCACAGAGATCTCATGGTGACATGAGTGGGAAAGGGTATAAATTTACAACACAGCACCTGCGTCCCCAGATCGCATCAGAGATGCATTCACACTGTCACTCACACACAGGGTGAATTCCTGAATATCCCAGAGCTGCCAGAAGAGCTTTTTTTACCTCCATTATGCCCATTGTGCTTCAAAATAAAGGTGTTTTCAGAAGGCAACACCCATGACAGGCAACATGTGAAAGGAAACTGAGCAACTGAAAGGAAAAGAATGTAACTCCCATTCCACATCTGCAGGTTGTTATACTGGCTGTGATACTGAAGGGATGATTGTGTTTCATCACAGCCCTACAGCATCTTAAATCTGAGATACCAAGCTCTGTGCCTTGAATTTTAACCCTTATGTTTTCTCGTACCAATAATCATTCAAAAAATTCTGAATATGAGTGGTTCTGAAATCAAATTATGACCAAAAGTCATGGGAAACCCCTAGTTGCTTCATTTAACTATTTGCACACACACATATGTTTTTTATTCATATAATAAATAACTCCTTCATAGTAATTTAGTGGCTTTTTTATTTCCAAGTTATAGTTCCAGTGATTTAATCATTCATTATAGCTCTAAAACAGGATGGCCACATCTCAAGGCAAGGAGATCTAGGTTTATGGCATGCTAAAGGTCACTGAGCAATTATTGGGGTTACTAATTGACTTTAATTTTTTATAGTTCTGTCAGAAAGTTGTATTGCGTGTGTGGCATGCATGCTGTATAAAAATGATTAAGCTATTGGATCAATTTCAAAGGCTTTAAAAGAAAACACTGTCTAGACAAAGAGGGGACTATAAAATGGTCCTGCAAGATTATGGTTAACTTTAAGGTTTAATGACATGCTTTCTACACAGTATTGCAACCAAAAGAAAGGCAAATTAATGACATTAAGGTTGCTGTCGCCTGTAGTGGGAGAAGGGCTTTTTACATTTCACACTTCGTTCACTCTTTCATTTGACTAGTATCTCTTTAAATAAATCAGAACTGAGCCAATAAAATTTGGCATTGTAACTACAATGTGCTATTAATAATACTAAATAGATAAAATGCAAAATAAAAAAGGAAAAATACATTATTTTAATCTTGGAACTGCTTTTGCAACTGCTTGTTTGTTTCCCATCATGATTTTGTTTAGGTTTCTATTACAGTAGATAATAAGATGAAATAAAAATTATTTCCAGATTACAATATTGTTACTCAAATGGAATAATACTTTATTTTTAAAAGCTGATCAAGTTCCTTTAGCTGGATTATTCATACAGCACAGTGTTTATTAAATGGAATTGCTGCTTATTAGCTCTGCTCTGCTTAGGTTCATGTCCTCACACACACACATAACTCCTAATTTTGGTGGGATTCATGGTTTTAGGTATCATGACAGTGGTGCCTAAATCTATGCCTAAAATCATGTTTTTCCAAAGGCTCATTTCAACCTGTGAAATGTGACTCTGCCTGGACTCTGCATCAGAAGAAGAAATGCATCAATGCTTTCTGTGGCCAGCAAACCTGAAAACATGATTTGAAAGGAGAAGATGGCAGTGTTAGAGGTCAGGAGGAGCAGAAGGATGATATCCACCCCAGACTGAACGAGCCCAACAACTGACATCATCTCAACTCGAAACTGGCCAAACCATTAAACCATCTGGCTTTGCCTTAACAACCTAGGCTATATAAAAGAGTTTTAAAGGTCTTTTTCTTGCCCTGAAGTGGTAGGAAATGTTAAGAGCTTGACTTTTTGTTCTACAGAATTGGATAGCAGGTTTGTGTAAAGTTTTATGGGTTTGTAGTTAATAACCTGAGCATAAGCTTGTCCACTTTACATGATTGAGCTGTCCAGAAAAACAGAGGCAAGAAGGGATTGAATGCAAGAAGGATTGAAAGCTGGATAAATTAAAAGCTGAGAACTTAAACTTTAGAATATTTTTATCTTGATCTGACCAAAAAAACCCCAACCAAACCAAACCCCATCCAAATCTTCCTAACCCAACCCAACAAAACTGACAAAATCCTCCCCCCCAAAGAGGGCACACTACTAAATTCATACATACATGTGTAAATAATACTATCCCCAAAAATGTGTTTCACAGTGTAATAAACATGAAATAAATCTTTTTACCACTGTGGATTTCAATATTTTCAGCTAATAAAACCTTGATGGAAGATCCCATCCTCCTTCAACCTGCAAGTGAAAGTTTAAGTCAGAGGACTAAGGATAGACTCCGAAACCAGAATGAGTTCTGAAAATGAATCAAGCCAAGATCCTTGATGCATGCATTGAAGGGATTAAACATTCTGCACTTTAAATTACACTGGCTCATAAATTCAGCCTTTCTGATCTGATAAACACTTCTGGACTGTGGCTGTTACTGGAAGTTTTAGTCATGGAACACCATGAGGGCAGTTTGAAAAGCTGCCTGCATCAGGAGAGGCAAGGATGGAGTGCCAGCAGCCAACGAGTGATGGAGAAAACAAGTTTGTGAAATGGAAAATGAAAACCCATGGATGTCTACAATGTGACAAATCATGCCACTTGGCAGGCAAAACGTGATTTTCAGGAAAGCAGATAGAAATATATAGACTTGTTAACTTTTGATGGAGATGGAGTCATCAGCAATAAGAGCTGCACTTCTAGCACGAGTGTGAATGGCTTCTCGTTAAGCCTAGTCCATTAGCAGTAGCACAATAATTTTTTGAATCAAATTCACATTAATCATATAACATATCACATTGTGATATGTTTGATATGTTCTTCAATTTTTAATTGAGATTTTCAATCCATTTATCAAGGAAGATGTCATTTAGAAGTGAGCATTTCTTTTCTGAAGTAGAAAATACTTTTTCTGAAGGAGAAGTTGGCCCTTAGAGATTTTTTGGACCTTTGTTTTAAAATTTCCTCTAGAATTTTTCTTCAATTATAAAAACAGAGTTATTGAAAAATGTCAAAATCAGATTGACATTCTAAAGCACAAATGAATCAAAAATACATGCAACAAAGTAATGCATGAATAATAAATATTTAATTTCTTGATATGAGTCTGCCTTTCAGGGTATGCTGCTATTTTCAGTTCTCAAAATTTGCTGATTGATATTTCTTGCTGATTGAGTCAATGGTCAAAAATGTAAGCTAATAGGATCACAAGCTCTTGGATTCATTTTAAATCATGATTAATAGAAGTTATATACATGCATAAGAGAATCAATTTGTGAACTCTTAATGGATCATATCCATTTAGTCTTAACTTTGTTTTTCTCCTTGAACGAGAAAATATATTAAAGCCACTTAGAGTCAATTCTGAATGTTTAAGTGTATCTCCAAAGCAGATAAAATATCACTTTCCTTCAGAAAGATTTGAGATGAATAGTTGTGGACCTAGATGAAGCACGTAAACAATATTTAGAGAATTTTTTGCCCTCAGTGCATCCAACAAAATGTCCGTTTCATCTCACCTGTGGAAAGGGAATTTCCCAATAACCACAAATGGACAGATCCTCCCTGCTCAGAGAATCTTCCAATGGGATAAAGATCTAGACCTGTCATGGCTCAGGGTGTATTAGGGTAGGACTGGCTGTTCAAGCTCAGTTCCAAGGATTAGAAGGATTGGCTCTTCTTTCCCAAAGGTTGGGAAAAAGGGTTTACTTGGTCCTATTTGGTCAGCAGGAGCAGGGAAGTGATTGTTCCTCTCTTCTAGACACTGCTGAGGAATCTTGAGTGTCCAGGTCTGGGCCCTCACTGCAGGGAGGCATTGAGGGGCTGAAGCGTGTCCAGAGAAGGGATGGAGCTGGGGAAGGGTCTGAAGCCCCAGGAGCAGCTGAGGGAGCTGAGAAAGGAGCTCAGCCTGGAGAAAAGGAGACTCAGGAGGGACCTTCTGGCTCTGCACAACTCCCTGACAGGAGGGGACAGCAGGGAGAGTCAGGCTCTGCTCCCAGGGAACAGGGACAGGAGGAGAAGGAACCACCTTTGGCTGGGCCAGGGGAGGCTCAGGTTGAACACCAGCAGGAATTTCTCCATGGAAAGGGTGGTCAGGAGTTGGGAGGGGCTGCCTTGGGAGATGTGGAGTCCCCATCCCTGGAGGTTTCCAGGGAAGGCCTGGTTGTGGCACTCAGTGCTCTGGGCTGAGGACAGGGTGGGGACTGGTCGCACCTTGGACTTGATGGCCTTGGAGGGCTCTTCCATCCTCAGTGACTCTGGGATTCTGTCATTCTATTTTCCCTTTGTTTACAGAATCACAGAATCATTTAGACTTGAAAAGTGCTATTCTCACATTTTCTCCATTGGAATCCTCTACTCAGTTCTGCCGAGGATACAGTGAAAGAAACATCTTTTCTTCGACTCCCTGCAGCAAAATTTTCCAGCTATGGTGTGGGTCTCTTCCCTACAGCTTTTCTGTAACACTTCAAATGTAGTTAAGCCAACGAATACCTAACAATAGCAGCAAGGAAAAAAAAAAGCATATGATATGCAATAGCTCAGTCTCTTTAAGATTGTTAACTTTTGCTTGAATTCACAGTTTGTTCTTGGAATCTGACATCAGACATTTTAAAAATCCAGAACTGGATCTGATAAATGCAAAAATCAATAGCAGGTTTCCTGCTTTTACCTGTATGACATATTTAATTCATCTGTTTAATTCAGTTTAATTTATAACATTAATGAGGCAGTTTCTGAATGACTACAGGAAAAGTGGATGATTTGCGTTTTTATTTACTTGACAAGTTACAGTCTTTATCTTCCTCAAATACGTTTCCCACTTGAGAATATCAACCCTTAATTACACATTGAGCTAATAACGAAGATAAAATCACGTGTAGTGGACTTATAGAAATGTGGGGAGCTTACCACTATTACCACTAGATAGCAGTGATTAGGCAGTCTGTTTATTAAAACTTTTAAAATCATTCTATAAAACCTCTTTGCAAAAAAAAAAAAAAAAGAGGTCAGTTAAAATTTTTATTAGGGCAGCTCAAATTTATCTTTTACTCCTTGATCCTCTTAGCCAAATTTAGTTACTTTAAGTAAATTAATCACTGTCATTACCAATTATCTAAGAACTGAAGTAAACTTAGGTACCTTTAGACACACCTTACCTTTAGAAGTAATGTTCATATATTATGCAGATTAATTTAAAATATCCCACTAAAAAAATCTCAAGATATGTCATGTTTAGGTTTAGAGTTTTTTCTCATTCTAATTCAACAAATACTAATTTCTGAAATCAATATTTGGTGTTTTTTTCTTATTCTACTTTAATAGTTTTCCACTCAAATGAAAGAGAAAAAGATCATAGATTTTTTCTAATATTAATTTTTTTCCAATATTATAACTTTGAAGCATTGATTAATTTCCAATGACTTTTAAAGATTAATTTAGAGATTTTTCAAGGTTTTGATGAAAAGAGAAACAAGAAAATTACCTGAAAACAAGCAAACAAACAACCCAAACCCCAAATTATATGTCAGGTATTATATTGTTATCAATCCTAAAGAAGGCAACTGATTTCAAAATTTCACAGTCTTATGACTCGGTGGGGGAAAAAACCCCAAAACTCTCAGGATTTTGTGACTTGTTGGTTTATAAGACTCTTATTTTTGACATGGAAATTTTTTAAAGAACATTAAACTCTCTATTGCTCATTACTTGGTCTTAAATTTGACATATGTTGTATATATTACAGTGTGATTTCTCCCTATTTATAATTTGTTCATTTGAGTGCCATTGGATTTCTGAACTGAATTCAGGTCTGCTGTAAATGAATCTATTTATAAAAAGATAAGTTTAATTCTTGAAGTTTATACAGCAGGATGTGATTGAAAAATTATTTTAATGGAGTCATTAGCAGTAACATTTCTGATAATCTCTTGTGACTTAATATTTTCTTGGCCAATGATATACTGAATAAAGCAACATACACTCATTAGTAAGAAAATAATCTTTGGATTTCGTATTATTTCTAAGAGTTGAAAAAATACCTCACTGATATCTCATTCAAAAGCCAAATTATAGCTCCTAAATTTGGCTAGAAGATAGAATGACATAAGTTTTTCCAAGAGATACAATTTTTCCAAGAGAAAGGTCTTTCACCTTTCTTTTCTTTTCTTTTTTTTTCTTTTTTTTTTTTTTTTTCCTTCCAGTAAAGATGTATTATAGGAAAAGGATATGGTTTTCTGAATCTTTTGTCCATTAATTTTTTATTTGAGTAAAGACAAAACCTATGTGATTATATTTCAGATTTTGGAGATTTAGTGATAATAAAAATGATTGCCAGGACATTTACTCTGAGATCTGTTTTATTGTATAAATAATTTTTTATTAAATCTGTTTTATTGTATAAATAATACTAATGTGTGACTGAGAGATACATGTGTGATCACTTCCTGGAGTTTTGCTGGTTTTCTTTATGTATACGTGAAGAACAATGAGAAAACGAGAGATTCACCTCAAAATGGATATCTGAAAATTTATCTGAAATGTGGGGATGAATTTTGATTGCCTTCTGAAGATCATGGATTTGGATTATCATCTCATACTCAAAATACAGTGTCTCAGTCTTTGGATAAAAAAAAAAAGTGTTCCTTTGGTTTTCATGATAAAAATGAAAGATTAGATGTACAGTTGTATAGTCATGAGGAACGTCTTATTATCTCTCCTGGCAGATGTAAAAGCATTTTTCTGTTTTCTCTCTGAGATAATAGTTTTCTCTTTCTCTCTGAGATAAGTTATAATTTGAAATTGCCTGTTTGCCACTTAATTCCTCACTGGTTCCAAGAGTCACTTACTGCCAGTATGAATACCAGGAATATCAGTATGACCTCATTTTACACATTTTTTATTACATAATAAAATTATTCTCTTTTTTTAAGGTATGGTAGGCCAGTACTGGTCAGCAGTTTTCTGATGAGTCCCAAATACATCTTTTTTTGAAGAAGTTTTAGGTTTTAGGGTTGTGAATGCACCCTTATGTCTTAGCTATCCTTAAACTTTGATTTTTTCTCATAGGAGTGATTTTTTTCTCTATCTCTGAATTATTAAGCTGCTGATTGTCTTCTTTTCTTTGCTGAAAAATGACAAATGTAAGAAAGATAATTGTTTACTCAATTGTTTACTCAAGATTATTTGCTCGTCACTTTTTTTTTCATGTTTACCACATAAAAATCAACCTCTTAGAGGTTTATGTGGAAAAAATTGTTTGAGATGTTTCAGACAAAACTGTCTAAAATTCCAACTCTCTAAGGCCTTAGCTGCCCTCCTGGGAATGGTAAGAGAAGAACAATAGCAAAAATTACTGTCTAGACCTTGTAATGGTTTTTCAAAACAAAAAAAAATTATATTGTTTCCAACCTAGATATACATATTTGTATATAATAATTGATATTGATACATAAACCTTGCAATGCCTTTGGAGCAGGACCACTAAAATAGGGCTTAGGAGGCATATTGTTACACCAACTAACACTGAATTTTTGAGTTTGAATGTGACAGTGGCACACAGTGACATAAGTGGATATCAGCTATGAAACTGTTCACCCTTCTATCATGAAAGAAAAAAAGATAATTTCATAGCACAATGAGAGAAAATTCCTCTTTTTCTGGGGGGAAAAAGAGGAAATTTCAGCCTTCTTTAAAGATCATTCGAATAACTTACTGAAAACTGAAACAATTGATGCTCTAAAATTATGGTTTAATCATTCTGAAAATAAAACTATCTAGAGAACTAACTAGGGAACTTTAAGTTTGGAGAAAAAAAATTGAATCTTTTCCTCTGCCATACCAGAAAATCAATGTGCAATATAATGCAAAGAATAAGACAGAACATAGGGCCTTTTTTTCTGAGAATATTGTTTTCCTGCAGAAAACAGAATTTTCTCTGGTATTTGAAAACGCAGCAGCACTGCTCCTTCCTGAAACAGAAAAACAATTATGTCTGGGAGCATACATTACTGCACATTAGCAGGACTTCGTGACACAGGCATTGTACAACATCATGACTGAATAAGCAGAAGACACATTTTTAGTTTCAAATCAAGATGTTCTGTAAAAAACGAATTCAGAATAGGGGAAAAAACAGATTCATCTGTTTGAATTTGGAGACAAAAACTGGAAAAGAAATCAGTAAATCACTTTATCTAACTCTATGCTTGGTTTGTAAAATCTGCATTGAGAATAATTCCCAATGAAGAGTGGGTTTGGTTTTCTACATTTCCCCAGAAGAATAGTTCTTGTAACTCTTAGTAATTGCATTTAAAACAAGCAAACAAACATACAAACAAACAAAGAAAGAAAAACCAAAAACATCAAAACAACAACAAACAAGTCCTTTTTATTGAACTGAATTTGTTTTCCTTGGAGAAATATTGTTGTAAACTTGTATCCAAGGTATGTAGGCTTTCACACAAGACCCTCTGAAAATTATTATTGACTTTGGGTAAGAATACAAAGATATGACCATTTCTCATCACTAGACATTTTTTGCCTATTACAAAACAAGTCTTGAGGTGGGTCACCCATGTAGATGTGTAGTTTATTTATAGCTTTTAAAAATTGCTAGTTGTACTGTATTGAGGGATAATCTTGATACTTTCTATGACCTTTGAAAATGTGATGTCTTTTCAAGACTTCATTAGATACATTCATGAGTAATGGCCCAAAGGAGGTCATGCTCCAGATCCCTGTATGTCACAATAAAAAATATCTGAAATATATGAGGAAAGCTAAAAACACTTTTCTTAACTGAAGAAGTAAAACAGTAGTTGTCTAAAAGTATAGCAATGTCAGAGTCCAGGACATTCCTTTGGTTGCCCTGGAAGCTCACAGATCTCGGCAGAGGGGTCTGGGAACTGAGAAAGAGGGTCTGGGGTCTGTCCAGGGGGTTTGCCTGGCACAGAGCCCAGGAAGACACTGGCTTTGATTTCAGTCCATGAAAAAAACTTCCAACACAGAGCAGAATTACAAGTCACAAAGATGTGACAGACATTAGTGTAGTTTATCACCTGGTATAAAATTTTGTAGTTTTGAGGTTCTTAGAATGGAGGAACAAGATGGAGGATTTAGGGTGGTACCCTGAGTCCTTCTCTTTCTCCCTTGGCATCCATCTTCTGATGTGACAGTGGCACACAGTAGTTTAAGGAGATTGGGTCAGAGTAGAAATGACCCTTTTAGTGTTGGTAATAGGCATTGGCACATAATTGTAAATAAGACACACGTAATTTTCTGTGTAAGAAGGCAGCAACCTCCTATCATGGGGGAGTCGCCCTGTGTCTGAGCTGCTGTGAACATCTTGGCAGGGCACAGAGAAATTTGTAGGATAAGAATTAATAAACATGTGAGAAACCAAGAAAAAACAAGACCTTGAAGACTCAGTTTCATTCTCGCATCTGGCTCAGAGCCATCAGAAGGCAAAAAAGACTCTCTTGAGCCACCAGAACCACCACCTGACTCTCAGGCAGAGAAACTTAAACCCAAGATAGGAATGTATATATTTATGTGTATGGGCACAGAGAATATGTGTAAAGAACAGTGGAAAAAAACGTTGATTCATCTGCAATGTATATGTATGAAACAGTGAAAGTCTGTTTGGCTGTAATAAAATATTTTTATCTTTATTTAACAGAAAGGTCTGTTACCACAAACAGCTGGAAAAAGTTTTTGACAGCAGTGTGGAGATAATAGTAAAGAAAATTCTGTTTAGCCAATAATCCTTATAGATTATCAAAATTGCTGTCATGTATTGTATCTCCTAGCTAGAAGACATGTTGGTTTGTTTTGTGGATAATGACTTGACTTATTTTAGCACTTTGCCTAAAATCCTTAAATACAATTAAATTCATATTTCAAAATAAAACAATGCCATCTTGAATACAAATTTTAATTTCCAAAAATATAAACCACACAGCATGACAAACAGTTTTGAAATTCCAAGTCCTTTCCAGGGAAAAAATTCATAGCCTTTTTTATTCTTTTATTTTTCTAAGGTAGATTGTAATTATGGCGCAGAACAAGAATTCTTTAAAAAAAAAAGTTTCAGATATTTCTTTGTGGAAAATTTTTACCAATGGAAAACCACTTCCTGTGGTCTGTGAGGTGCCCCGGAAGCAAAGTGTTTTTTTGCTGGTTTGATGGCAGCAGCACAGACGTGGTGCCCATATTTCAGTGCTGCTGGTTTTCCCTGTAATTGTCACCTCCTGGTCCCCCATGCAGAACCCAAGGATTGTGCCCTGGTGCCTTCCTACAGATACAACTGCAGTTATAAGTTGATGGCAACTTCTCCTCTTAATACAGTCATGGAATCTCAGAATGGTTTGTGTTGGAGGGGCCCATCCCATTCCCACCCCTGCCATGGGCAGGGACACCTTCCACTGTCCCAGGCTGCTCCAAGCCCCAGTGTCCAACCTGGCCTTGGACACTGCCAGGGATCCAGGGACAGCCACAGCTTCTCTGGGCACCCTGTGCCAGGGCCTCCCCACCCTCCCAGGGAACAATTCCTTCCCAAGATCCCATCCAGCCCTGCCCTCTGGCACTGGGAAGCCATTCCCTGTGTCCTGTCCCTCCAGCCCTTGGCAATTGTCTCTCTCCATCTTTCCTGCAGCCCCTTCAGGCCCTGCAAGGCCACAGTGAGGTCACCCCAAAGCTTCTCCTGTCCAGGCTGAACAATGCCAGCTCTGCCAGCCTTTCCTGCCAGCAGAGCTGCTCCATCCCTCTGCTCATGCTGGAGCCTCCTCTGGCCTGGCTCCAGCAGCTCCAGCTCCTTCCTAAAGGCAAAAATACTTTTAGATATTTAACCAAGAGTGGAAATGTTGTTTGCATTTGGAATGCTGGAGGTATGATGGTTTTTTTGTAAGTGGAATACCTGAGGGAAGATATGTATAGCAAATTTAGCAGTTAACACATACACTTGTAGCCCTGAATGTGAGACCTCTGCATCCCAAAGGCTGCTTTCCCTTGACACCCATTGGATTGTGCTTCATTTTATCATATCAAAGGAGGGAGGAAAATCTCAACAATCAATATGTACCACAACAAAAATGACACACTGCTATGCCAGTAAAATAAGTGTGAACTGATGCTCTTTTACAAAAAGCATGAAACAAAAAGAAGTAGGTGCCACTCCTCCCCTTTTGAGTACAGAAATGAGACTTCCCATACTTTAGAACTGCATGAACAACCAAGAGAAGTCCATGGTGAGTTTCCAAGCCCAGCTTTACCAAAAGTCTTGAAAATATTTCCATCGCTGGGTGGATCAGAACTTGGAGAGTGCAATAAGTGAGACTGCAGATTTGAAAGTGAATCACCCATGGATAAATCATAAACAAATGTTAAATATTAGCTTCATAAAACAAGAAATCATCTAAATTTTCTGATGAAACAGAGCAGATAAGGATAAGCAATAGCAGAAATACAAATCCTACAGTGTATTGTGCACTGAGTATTTCAAGGTAATTAGAATTTTTATCAAGAATTTAAAAAAAAATCTACTTATTTACTACACAAAATAAAAATTAAGACAACCTTAACTATCAGATGTTTCCTTGGGCATTTGACGACTCTTTGGCACACCCAGGCATTTTGAAAGAAAAACCACTAAAACTAAACTACAAAATAAACTATTGATAACATTAAAAAGTGAAGTAAAAGGAAAAATATTAAAGGACACACACATTAAACCATAAAGGTCTCACACTAAATGCCAATATTTAGGGAACACTGAAAATGTACATTTAGAAATTGCATGCTGTATTAACAATCTGGAGTAATTAGATAAAAACTGCAAAACTCCAAACTTCTGAACCTATTGAAGTAAACTCCTACCCAATCAACAAGGAAAGTGCTACTATTAAAACAGCAAACATATTCATAATGGCAGCTATAAGTGCAGAAATGGAGACTAGAGTGTTAATAATATAGCTAGTAAAAGATAGACATGTTTATTCGAGCACTGATAATGCAGTTTATGATATACTTTATCTATTGAGCACAAAGTGTGAAATGCTGTGAGGGAGCTAATAGTATGAAACATGATTAATCAACACACAGCAAGAAAAGCATCTGCTGTATAAAAAAAGTGTCCACTAAAACATTATATAAAGTGTGGTAAAAATAAGAATAAACAGAGCTGGTAGTCAGATTGCTAGTGTATGGGAAGTTGAATAAAGATGAAGGAAAAGAAGGTTAATGAATATAGATCAAAGCAAAATTACATATTTATTGATGAAAATAATCTTAGCAATAAGCCTAAAACCACTGTGACAATGAAAACTGATATTTAGTATAACTGACAGTTTAACACTACTTTTCTATTGCTAGGATGTACTCCATGCACCCTACCAGAGAAAATCAATTACTACTAAACCATGTATTTTTGGTTTAGCAAAGGTGCTGCTTAAAAGAAAAATTGAGTAATCTGAATCCCTCTTACTTTATCATCTGTGCATAGCACAGCAGAGAGTTTCCACTGCACAAGTAATCATATATATAATCCCATCATGTCAGCTGTGACTATACATAAGTTACATGTATACCATGGCCCATTTTAAAATATATCTACTCTTTGAAACAGTCTGTATGTGTCAGACATTCTGGCAGGAACTGGGGAGCCTTGTTTCACAGGTTCTGAGGGATGGAAGCAAATAAACACACAAACACTTGCTTTTTACTCATCCTGTTGTTTTTAGTGAAAGAATTTCTGTCCATAAATATATGCAAGCAATTGACAATATATTGTAAATTTTATTTAACTGAAACCACAGCTTTTTAAAAAAAAATTTATTTTTATTTTTATTTAATCACACACCTCTGTTTTTTGGGGTTTTTTGCAGGTTTTTTAATGGCAGAGTAGTCCCTCTGCTTTCAGCAGGAGGGGATTCCAGAGTGTGCTTCCAAACGTGGAAGCTCAAGACCAGACTTGGACAGAGAACAATGCATGTGAGCTCTCCTCCAGAAATGTCAAGTCTCCCATTGGCACAACACTAATTGCTGCAGTCCAGGGAATTCATCAGTGCAGAGTTCATCAGTGTGCAATTAGGAACCTGCTGGATGCCACATTATTTAGTGAGAAATACATTTAAAAGTGAGCTTAGAGACCCTTTCTGGGGACTTTCCTGGTGAGACCTACAGGCCCTTAAACCTGGACAACTCAGCTCAGACTTGGAAATTCTGAAGAGCAATGTGGCACCTAAAGCCTGGTGAATACACCTGAGTTCAGCTTCTTGCTGGCTGTGGAATTAAACAAACTAACAACTTTTACAAATTGAGCTGAAGAAATTAAAATGTTCATCCCAACATACCCACCCACCAGGGAAAATGATGCCACTGATCACATCCTTGTGGTCAGTTGAAGATTACAAATCTCTAAAGGGGGAAAGGAGGAGAAAGGTGAAGTTACATTTAATCAGATATGGTCAGGTAGATCTCATTTGAAACAAGAAAATGAGAGCAATCCCATAATTCATGGGGGAAGAAAAGTTTGGGAAGAAAGAAGCTGGCTGCAAACTTCAAGAACTTTACAGAAAGCTAAAGAAAGTGCAGCAGAACAGCTTTGTCTGTGCTCAGAAAACAACAGGGATGGAAGATGCCACTGACTTTGATTTAAAGAAGCTGAAAAGTGAAAGTCAGCAGGGTTAGGTTCACTTACACTTTCTGTAACATTGCAAAGGCAGAGGCAATAAGTTTACATCATGTAATTAACAACACAGAGGTAGAGTTTATGCGGCTGAGATTTATGTTTAGACAACTAAATTTAGGATGACCCAATGGTATAATCTACACATCAGTACACAGAAAAGGACAAGGACACAGCTCAGCTGCTGCCATCCACTTGTGTTTTTCGACTCATTGAGACAGAGGCAGTTTTGATCTGTCACAGCCAGCACACTCCCAAGAAATTCCTGGGCACAGGAGAGTCCCATCAAATGTTATGGGCTCAGGCACATTTTGGGAGGAATGAAATTTTAATTTCATGAATGAAACCTGTGGAACTTGTCCATTCTGGACAGAGGAAAAAGTCTTGACCTATTTTATTAGTACAGGTAGAGCTAGTAAGTCCCACTAAGACAGAATTAATGTTCTCTAAGAGCTGGATATAATGAACCCAGCTTTCCTAAGGACAGTTGGTGATCGATTTTCATGTCTAAGCAGTTGGAAAGAGCTGTTGAAGTTTTACTCTTGGGCTGTGCAATTATGAATTCTTCTTTTCTCTCGCTTCCAACAGTGCATGGGCTCAGCTTTCTTCATATCCAAGGTATTTGCAGCCAATCTCCTCTCATTTTCTTCCTATTTCTGTAAATAATAAAAAACATAATAACATGTAAGACCTCTATTATCTGTGAAATTGGGAAGAATCAAAAGTTATTATTGAAGGGGAGATGCTGATAAACAGACAGCGATTAATAATTATGAAGAAACCAACCCAAATATGAAAAGCAGAAATAAGAAAATAGGGGAGAATGTGGTATATATTGTTTCTTGGCAATATAATAATAGCATAATCTCGGCTTGTCACCTCTCTAAAATCCACGTTGCTAAACTTATTTCACAATAGCTAGTGTATGTTTGCAAGTTGTTATGGTTTCCAAATACCTCCAATCTCAATTTTAGATCCTTAAGTTATTTCAACAGTAATACAGTCTCGAATATTTCTGAAAAACAGCCATAAGAATAATTTAAAAAACAACAGTGAAGATAAACACTACTGTTAAATCCCATTTGTATAAATTTATTTAACAGCTACCTAATCATCCTTTATATAAGGATATTTTAAGTACCTTTCAGGCTACTTTTCAACCAGTTTTGCCAGCTAGTCTGGAAGAGTCAAGGGTTTGACTTCAGTGAATTTATATTTTTTTTACATACAAACATATATATATATGAGAATGTGCCCTTCTGGTTTTGCAGAAAGGACAAAAAGACTGAAAATATATATTTTTCCTAACTTTTTCATGACCTCTCTAGCCCATTAAGCATTACTAGACAAGACTTCTAGAATAACACATTATACATTCTTTTCCAAGAAAAGATCATTTTTTCTTTCTGTTTATCACGTTTCTCTTACAGTCCATATTACTTTAAGTACTTCATATTAAGACTCAATGAGTATGAAGGTAGGAGAGAAAACGACATTTTTGTGCACTGACAGATTTTATTTGTTCACACAAGCACACCAATGGCATGAAAACATGTGGGTCTTCAAAAACACTCCTTCCTACAATTTTTTTTTCTTTCAGGTTCTCTTTCAGGACTTTGGTCTTAGAAGTCCTGTCTCTGAGACAGGAGTTTCCATTCAGTACCAAGGCATATTGCATGGAGGTAGCCTCAGCTGGTGAGATCCCCTAGGCAAGCACAACTTGAAGGTGACAAAAAAGTGAAATGGAAGAGCTGGCATGGCAGGATGGGTTCATCACAGGGCAAAGTGTATTTGGAATAAAACACAGGTCTTTTTTAATCTCCACTTCGATGCTTTGACACCAATAGCTTCAGAAAAGGGTTACTATTTGCTCAAGTTGTCCTAGTATTAAAAGAACGATGGGACAGATATGTGTTGTAATTTAAAGCACAGGGAATAGCATATTATTCTACTAATCATTATTATTGCTATTTATTATTATTTAGAAAAATTGTAGCTCTTGCTTCAAGATCTGAACAGTCACACCTTCTCTCAGAAATGCTGCAAAAGACCAGTTTTGGTGTCAGATGTGCCTGTGCTTTTCCACAAGGCTGCAAAATTCTATAGGAAGAACAATTAAAGTGAGCAGGCTTCATTAAATATACTGACACTACAATCAAATGGCTGCATTTAGTGGCAAATTGTGCCTTAATTTTCCTCCTTCTCATGCTTGTTGTAGACATAAAAAGAGATCTTCCTTACTTGTTCTGGCAGAGTTTCTATCTGAGAGCCTCATTAAGCCTCTTTCTAACCTTTAAGAAAAAATGCATTAGGCTTACCTCTGTCAGAGTCAATCAGAATTTAATATATGTTATTTTTCATGCTCTTTCTTTCTTTCTGCATCAGCTGGGATCTTTGCAGGACCTCTCTGCTTGTTTCTCATTCCAGGAGTGTAGAGGACTTTGCATGAAGACTGCAGCTCTTTAAACTTGTGTAGGTCACGACCTTTAGGATTAATAAGAGGATTTAAGGTCTACATTCTTACTGTGATTAAATCTTCCATTTCATTGTACTATATGACTGAAACATTATGACGGACAAGCTGTAAACTTGCCTCTGTATTTGATATTCTGTGTTTTGTGAAGCTGGTTCTGAGATAAATCTGAACTATGACCAGGATTGCCAAGCTGTGTGCAGAGATGTGAGAAGAATTCTCATGTTTTCTAACCCTGAGCAATAATTAATCATTCTCAAAGCTCTTGATGTGAATTGTCAAAGGGTGGATGACATCAAATAGAATATTATTTACATAAAATGTGAAATTTTATAAACGTGGTCTGTGCAAGAAAGCAGGTGCCTGAACCCACAACATCAGGTTCAATTTCCACGTGCATGAAATACACGAAGTCAGCAGTAAACATGCTAAATACTCAGTACAGGAAAAAAATCCTAAAAGGTACTGGAAGAAAATCTCCCAAATCTTTATAAAAGTTATATTAAGATATTTTCATCATCATCATCATCATCTTTTCTTCTTCTTCTTCTTCTTCTTCTTCTTCTTCTTCTTCTTCTTCTTCTTCTTCTTCTTCTTCTTCTTCTTCTTCTTTTTCTTCTTCTTATCATAATCCTCATCCTCATCCTCATCCTCATCCTCATCCTCATCCTCATCCTCATCCTCATCCTCATCCTCATCAAAACTGGGTAACACATAGGTCATGAATAAAACTGGAGTTAGATTTTAGAAAATATTTAGTTTTCAGTGGCAAAAAGGGAATGAAAAATGTAAATGAAGAACATGCTCAATCTTGTTAATGAATGAACAGGAATGAATTCCTGTCAATGTAAGAAAACTAATTAACCACTTTGTGAAATAATCTTGTTAAAATATAGCATCATCATAGCTGAATGCACCTTTAAAACTGTTATGTAGACACACAGGATCAGTCTCATCCAAAATCAGTCTCATTCATCTAGTTTCATCTCTTTTAAAAAATAAGTATTTACTAAATTTGAAACTTCCATATTTAAAATTTTAAATTTTTTACACTTTAATTTTTGAAACATAACTCAAAGTGAAAACACCCTCTAAACCAACTATCTGATAAATTTATCATTTCATGATCAAAAAACTCCAGGAAAATTAAAATAAGTCATTATTTTGGAAAGAAAAACTGTAGAAAAAATGTAGAGGTTTATACACATTTTGATAATCGTTTGATAATTTCACAGTAAATAGTACATGCCTCAAAACATTTGCTTTTTGCTTTTGCAAGTTTTATTCTGACGGACTGAACTTTTAAAACACATGTCTTTCTGTCTGTCCATCTGGCAAGTCTTTTAGGTATTTGGACATCAAATAGCTGAGGATACTATGGTGGGAAAGCCAGCACCACATGTGATCTGCTGGTGACATAGGCTGGGATTGGTGCCCTCCAACTCTTGAAAGTAAATCCAGTAATGCTCAGATCATTATTAAGAAGTCTTGACTCTTCAGAATCTACTCTGTTTTGTTCTCACTTTTAGGGACAATAATCATATTAGTGATTACAGTAGTGCAAAGTGCTGTAAACTGATTATACATTTAGTAAAAAAATGGCTGTAAATTCCAATCTATGTTACCCTGAATTAAAAAAAAAAAAAAAACCAACAGCCTTTTTACTACTCATAGTGACATCTTAAATATTAGCAGTTTAACTTTTTACTAACAAAATTAAATCTATTAATTTCTTCACACAGTGTTGCATTCTACTCCAGAAATGTTTTACTACAGTTATTTCTTTCTTTTCACAAGACCTACAATTTCTTGCCATATAAAATTAAATCTATTATCCCAGAAAATAATTTATTTAAAGGTTTTAAATCTATTACATTTCTTCTAAAAAGACAAGACAAGTCTTTGTTTCTTTCCTTGAAACTGAAAATTATTTTACTGAGGAAATGATTTGTTGTTATTTAATAAAGAAGTTGAAACTTGGATCAGAAACAGAGAAATCTGATTTGGCTTCAGAACTCTTAATTCTAGTTTTGGCAACACATAAAATATGGAGAAACGAGGAAAAAAAAACCAAACAGAATAAGAAATAAGAATAAAAGTAATTTCTTATTGTGTCTTGATCATAGTAAATATAAATCCCTACCACAGAGTGTGCTTTGAAGTATTATATACCTGAGACTGAGGACTCATCTGTGTTCTGAAGCTCATTTTCATCATGTCAACCTGGTTTAAAATATTAAAATATTCTTGGAGTTACAATTACTTTTTTCACAATTAATAGTAAATACAGTCTAGTTTCATCTGGCTTTAAGGTTTTTTTTCAGCAATATGACAATTTATGAGCACTGTAGTTAATATATTTGATTTTTATTTTGGTGAAAGTATTCTAGAACCAAAGTGTACTTTTAAGTCTTTCTGTTAGAAATACAGCTTGGCCACACTAAAAAAAATAGTTTACTTTTTTTTTTCCAAACCATTATGAAAAACCTCTGAAATAAAAAATTATTTTGGGAGCTAAGCAAAAATTCTCTCTCTGTAACAGGGCACTGGTTTTGTCTAGCTACTTTTGCATGGCATTTGGTTGATTTACCTGGTTGTCTTAGCAAATCGTTTTGCTGTAGTTTGTGTTAATAATCTGGGTGAGTTTATTGAATATTTATTCCTCTAAGGCATAATAATGAAAGCTGTGATGAAGGCTCTTTTTACAACAAGATGCTGTGGGCAAACTTTCAATATCGTGATTAGAGAAGCCTACTCTAAGTGTAACAAGAAATCAACTATTTTCATTTTTTTACCCATTCTGGTAAAGGGCTTTACCATGGTTCTGATGTAAGAAATGAACTTCACCTAAACATACGCAATTTCTCCCCTGTACGTCCTAAATCCCTAAGAAGTTATTGATCTGAAACCTGACATTGAAGTAAACTTAACAGTGCAAAAAAACTAAATACACTTTCAATAACTGAGAAGTTCTTCAACTGAAACATTTTATTGTGGTTCATAGATCGTACAACCACAAGACATCAAAATTAACTCTTGTACAAAACCGGGCTTTTGTATTTTCCCAAACTGAAATAAAGTATTAGCTTTAGAAAGAAAAGATAAATTCAATATATGGTCAAAAATACTCAACAACCCAGAATGCTCTAGTTTAGGTGTTCTGTTAAAATCGTAGAATGCATAAAATACAAAATTTATATCCAATCTATGTCATGTATCTTTAACTTCTTGTCATCTGGCATTTTTGTACTTAGAAGTGCATCATGGTCTTATATTTTTCCCAAATGTTTTTATGAAGCAATGCTTTAAAAATGTACTATCCTTGTTTTGAACCCTTTGAAATTCAATGAAACTCACTGGAGAAAATTCATTGCTTTACGTTAAATATTGAGACCTACTCTGGACAAATTTTTATGTAAATTTTAGGTGATCAGAGTATTACCGTCCCGCTGCTGTGCCCGCCAAGCTGGCTAGCGTCCGCACAGGTAACGAGACGGCTATATTTTAAGAGTGGGCTCTTTTCCGCTCGGGCTGCTCCTGCGTGG
>JBBMKD010000115.1:10371886-10417434 GCA_037834095.1 Argya squamiceps | reverse complement strand
TTCCTGCCAGCAGAGCTGCTCCATCCCTCTGCTCATGCTGGAGCCTCCTCTGGCCTGGCTCCAGCAGCTCCAGCTCCCTCCAGGTCTGGACCCCTTAATCCTTTCACCCAGAGAGAGTCAAGCAGGGGCATTGCCTCTTCTGCAGCCTTGGGTGAGTGTCACAGCAGCTATTTGTCACACTTTCTTCTAAATTACTACATTTGCATGAAAAAAATCCTCAATCCATTAACACCACAGGAGGGGGTAAAAAAGAAGTCAAAGGGGGCCAGGCCACTCCATCATCTAAACATATGCAGGAAAAGTCTTTTGTTTGCTGAAGGGAACAATTCAACCTGCAGAAAGCTGCCTGACAACTTTAATTGTGCTGCCTGAGGTGAGAGCAATAAAGAATAAGTGCTAAAGACAAAGTTTTCAGCATTATTTCTTGAGTAAAACTTTATAATACTGTTTTTTATTTTCTTTTATCTTTTTTTTTTTTTAAATTTCTTTTTGCCATAAAGGAGAAATGCCTCAGTTTAACCAGAAAATATTATCTGGAGACTGCAGTGTTTTCCTGATGTTAAAATACTCAGCTGCTTTTCAAATTCTTCATAGAAGCTTTCTGCAGTTACAATGGTGAAATAATAAACATATGTTTTCTGTGCTGAGTCCCTTTACGTAAATTGTTTTAAACATCAAACCATGTTATTTCACATTTTCATGCCCACATTTTTCACCCACGCCACCGAATTAAAATTTGAATTCAAACCCTGAGACCTAATAAAAGAAAATTGATAAGGAAATTCATTTCCAGATAATACGTTAATTAACTAAGAATGGTAAATGTAATAAATTAACCATTTCTTCAAGGTTAATTAGACCAGGTTAATTGATTGTAAGGCCATTTACTCTGACTGCAGGGTCTCTGCTATGATTCACTTAAAAATCCAACAACCAGCTTGACTTTCAGTAGTAGAAAATGTCCTTTCAATCTTTGGGTTCTGCTTTACCTATTTTTAAGCAACAACTTTTCTAATTTTGCTTAATCCCTCACCTTCAATCCCAACAGATTCTGTGATACCATTCATTTCAAACTTCAGACAGTTCATTTCTTTTTCTCCTTCTTTCTCTAAGGATCTTATACTCATTTCTCTAAAAAGAAAATTGACAAAATGTAACATTAAGTCTTTTCCATCAATATCCTCAGCCACCTCCTCATGTCTTGCTTTTCTTGAGCTGTTACTGCACTTCTCTTATCTTTCAACACTAATTCAATATTTGTCATTTATGCTTTTTCAAAGTATTTTCATTTATGCTAATGCCTTTTTGAATCATTTATCGGTGATTTGGATGAATCCCATAAAGTTACATCCTTTCTATGTCTAGGTAAGAGGGAAAACATCAACCTCCTGACACTTCCTAAACACCTGAAAACAAGTCTGACCCATAAGCAGAACAGAAAATATATTTATGGTCTTCATGTCCAAGAAAAGTCTTCTTTGGTATAACACAGCTTCTCTATAGTTCCCATTATTTGTTACTGCTGGTTAATTAACTACATAATTTAATGCATAATGGCTTTAAAGTGAAAATGGGTAGGTTTAGATTAGACAGTGGTAAGGAATTGTTTGCAAGCTGGACAAGCCTTGGAGTAGCCTGCTCTAGTGGAAGATGTCCCAACCAGTCGCAGGGGGTGTAACAAGGTGAGTTTCAAGGTCCTTTCGAATCCAATCCATTCAGTGATTCTGTGATTTAACAGTTTGAAAGTACAAGTGCATATTCATGCACTTCTTTGACTGCCCTGCAGCAGACCACCTTTTTCATTTCTGAAGTACTGCAAAGTAGTGAAGTTAGAAGAGCATTCACAAATGTTTGATGGATCCTAGAGCAATCCTTTTGTGTATTTTCCTATTTGATGGATCCCAGAGCAATCCTTTTGTGTATTTTCCTACTGAGGAGGATCCATCAGTATTTAGCGAGGCAAATTGCTGATATTCTCATTCACACTTACCTCAGAAACAGATTTTTCTTCCCAGCTCTCTTGAGATTAATTTTGCTTCTACAGATTGCATGGTCCTTCTCTGATCACCACATGTCACTGCATGTTTAAGAGAGAAATATTTTAGTCTGTTTTACTCTGTTTCTCTATTTTGACCAGTCTTCCAACAGCTTTTCACAGAATCATTGGGGTTGGAAGATTCTTCTGGAGCTCACTCAGCCCAATCCCCTGCCCAGGCAGGGTCCCCTGGAGCAGAGACACAGGAACGTGTCCAGCTGGGTTGGATGTCTCCACACAGGGACACTCCAGGCCCTCCCTGGGCAGCTGCCCCAGGGCTCTGCCCCTCCATGGACAGAAGTTCTTCCTCCTGCTGGGCTGGAACTTGCTGTGCTTTGTTTGATGGCCATTGCTCCTCACTGTGGCACTGGCCCCACTGAACAGAGCCTGGCCCCACCCTGGCACCCCTTGGAGATGTTTGCATGGATTGATGGGATCCTCTGTCAGCCTTCCCTTCTCCCGCCTGACCAGGCCCAGTTCCCGCAGTCCCTGCCCAGCACAGAGATGCTCCAGAGCCCAAATCCTCTCTGTGGCCTCCCCTGGAGCCTCTCAGACAGCTCCTGGTCTTTCCTGAACTGTCAAGCCCAGCAATGAACTACATTGAAATACAACAGGACCATTAGCAAGATACACTCTTGGTTTATCTTAAGTTTCAATTTCTATCCCCGAATTCTTCTAAATCCCTAGGAAACATCTTTGCTACCTGTTTTCACCAATAGCCACATATTGAATTTTCTAGCCTTATAAAAAATAGATCTTCTTGTATAAGTAAAGAGCTTTCTACATTTACCTTACCATTCTCTGAAAATATCCTTCCATTTTATTTTAATCCCAAAAATCCATACTCATAAAACACTAGAAGATCCAGGGAGAAAAAATACATTTTGTTCAAAAACAAGAATCAAGCTGCTTTGACACATTTTAGTTCTTTTAATTTCAAATAGATATTTCGCTATGATTACTTAGTCTGTAATGTTTTACTTTTTTGCTGCCTTCACCTCATCACACTTAGATTCTTTGTCCGGTGCCCAAAATACTGGTTAGTCTTTTTCGAAGAGTATTTCTTCTGTACATAAGGACTTGCCCTTGAGAAAATCCATGCAAATAAATGGATTTTCAATGGCAAGGTTTCAATCAATTCCATGCAGCTGGCATATCCTTTTTCTACAGACAGGTGTGTGCATTTGTATAGATATGGATGTGTAGCCTTGTGCATAAATACTACACTTACCACTAATTTGTTCCCAAAAATATTAAAATAATTTCTCTGAATACTCCAGAATAGAGATTTTAAAGTTCACGTTTAAACATTTAGTACTTTATGATGTCATTAACTCCTTAAGAAATCCTTCTGTAGCTCCAGCTAGTCGTTAAATGTAGTGAGCATTCCACAAATCACAGTTTATCCTTTTTTTTTTTTAAGGGTAGATCCATTCCATTTTCTTACACCTGTGCACTGCAGGTGCTCCTGGTTTTGGCTCCCTTAGATAAGCAGGTGACAGATCACAAAGTGATGCACTTCAGAGCTGTAGTCACCTGGTATTCATCAAGGACTAACTGAGGTTTACACTTTGCTTAGTGAATTCCATTCAGTTTTTAAATTCTCCCTGTCAAAGGAAGTTTGGGAGCTACGATAAGGTGGATTTTTAACCTGAAAACTTTATTTCTTCCTGCTCTAGAAGGAAAGAAAATACTCTCTCAAAGTTGCAGTAAAATCTGCTTTACCTTGACAAAGCCATTTGTCTTTTCCACCGTGAATCCCAATTGAAAATTACACACTGATACAAGCAGCATTTTTTGAGCATTTTAAGACGTGATATGGCATCTTCTCAGTGGTCAAAGCAGAAATGCTTATGCTGCTCACATTGTGCCTTATTCATAGACTCATACCTCACAGCCATGAGGTGATACGTAAGGAACAAAACAGAAATTTTGCCCCAGCAATACAGGGGCATCCTGTGGAAGGATAACTTTGATCCCATCTAAAATCCAGCCTCATAAACATAGGGATAATGTGTTTTTTGCACTGTTGTGAAGGGAGGTTCCTCCTGGTGTTGTACTTAATGTGACAATTTGGCTCAGTGGAAAATTAAACTAAGTTAAATTTCACAGGTTTTGTTTCTTGGGTAGTTTAATAAATATAAAAAGAGAAAACTCTTACACAACAATTATTTTCTTGATTGAGACAGTTTGAAGTGAAGGGACTTTAAAAGCCCCCTTTTCTTCTGTGCCTTGATCTTTTGTCACTGTATTTTGGCTCAGTAACCTTCATAATTTTCTTGAACTACAATACTTTTTCACCAGAGCTCATTCAGATATTTCTTAATCTTGATGGTGGAGTTGTGTCTTTCTGGTAACATTGTCTGCTTTTAGTGTTATATATGTTAACATTAAACCCAAAAAAACCAAGGATCTGCACTAAGGGTCATAATGGCTGTTCCTCCTGTAAGAAATGCAACTCGTTTTTACAAATAAACAAGACTGGATGTTAATTTGATATACCTTGGTGTGATGGGTTTGAAGTCAATTGATGCAATTGAAGACAATCTCAGTCTTAGGACAGACTGTGTTTATCAGAACCATTGTCTCTGGATGGCACAGATATCATCAAAGGTAAGATTACACTCTTTGCTTTTTTTTTCCGTTGTGAAATTTGTTTTACTCTCAGTCAGAAGATTCAGTGGCTCTGCTGAAGTATAAAGGTCATGTGTTTTTAAAATTTTAGGACTTCAGAAGCTCCCCAGGACTTCGAAGCCCCTGAGCATTTTTGTATTGCTTACAAAATAACAGAGATACCACTTCACCCTGATGAATTTTTTTCCTGCAGTCTTTGTCATATTTCTCATTTGTTTCATATTCACATAAGCAGGACCCTTACGAATCTACCTTAAATGATTTTCAAGAAGATTTATACTGCTCATTTGTATTTCTATATCACTTCTGGGACAAGGTAATTTGCCAGAGATAAACAAAAGGGGTATGTAATAGATTGTTTCTAATTATTACAGAAAAACAAAGTGTATAAAAAGAACACAGAGTAAATGAAAATGATGAAAGAGAGCTGGCAGAATTCATTGAAACCTACTGATCTTTTTTTGTCTCAACAATAATACTAATCTTCCATTATGAAAAGTGTAGGTGTAGGTAGATGTATACACAATAATTTTCCTATTATCTTTTTCATGCTTTCAACAGAAAGTCGTCCCATTGCAAGATGATGAACATTTTTATCTCTGTGTCCTCCTCATCTTTTAAGGCTAATATATAGGCAAAAAAAACCCCCAACTTAGAATCTTTGTAATGTTCTATATCTTCCTAATCTTGTTAGGATTACTCTAAAATCAAAGACTATTGAAAAGTTAGATAGCCCAAGCTCAGGTCTAATTTCCTGATTGTGTATGACATGCTCTGGAATATTTAATCTGGTTTGCATAATTGTAGAGGTGCAAAAGGCATTATTTGAATGTATTTTAAGTTGAGCCTGGGAAGGAGAGAGGGGTGGGAGGCAGGTATCTTAAGATTTACATTGTTACTTCTCATTGCCCTACTTAGATCTGATTAATAATTAGATTGATAATAAATTAATTTCCCTAAGGGGATTTTTTTTTGCCTGTGATCATAATTGCTCAAGGGAGTGACCTTTTCTTGCTATTACATAAACCCACAAGCCTTATGTTGTGTTTTCTCTTGAAAAATTGAAGAGGAGAGACATACAGTAAGGGTCGAACCACCACAGTATGGGATACCCTTGGAAAAAACTTAGTGCAACGTTTATTCCTAATTATGAAGTTTATTAATGTTAGTAAAATAAATACATGCTGTTCCATTCATCTAGCCCCAAAACAATGCTTTTTAGTGAGTTACATATGTGAAATAGAACAGCAAACTGGAAAAGTAGAGAAGTTGCTTACTTCTATATTACTTTAGAATAAAGCTTGAAATTTCTGTGTTGATATGACATTTTGACATATGCTATCTATGGTCTTATTTGATATATAGTGATATTTTCTCCTTTCAGATAAAGAATTCTAGTAAATCCCTGAAAAATCAGGTGTTATCAATCTAAAATAGCAGTACACTTTAAATTTTCAGACTTGCACACCAAGTCTTCCCCAAAGTTCATTGTTTATTACACAAAGTTTCACCTTGCTTGCTTTGAAACTTTTTGTTTTATTAGACCAGAGGTGGAGGATTCCAATAGCTAGCTACACCTTTCATGCATTAAATGTGTCTGTCCCAATATTCAATACATCAAATATTTAAAATACAATCAAAATTAATCCAAATTATATAATTATTACAGGAAACTCCCACTGATAATGTAGCTAAATTTATTGTAAGAAGTTTTCTGTTTCTACCTCAGATTTCTTTGTATAGTGCTTGACTTTCTGGCATTCCTTGGGGCCCCTGGCATCAAGTGTTTTGGTCTTTCTCAAGGAGACTGAGGGTGGAGAAGTCATGGTGGGTTACTGGGGTCTCTTAACAGCAAGAGCATACACAGTGCCCAAGTTAATTCAAGTACAGTGTCAAAAAATTTCCTTGTAATTGAGAAACATCACAGGCTAAAGCAGCTCAGGTCTTGAGACCCTGTATTATGTCTTCTGCAAAGGTCTAAAATTTTAATGCAGTCTAAATAACTTATTTTGTTTATTTGACTGACAATCTCTAATGCTTTCATTGATTAAATTATTGGAATGTATTGACTCTTTAAAAGACACCAGTTCATCAGGTGCCCTGCAGTTTAAAACCTGAGTCCAATTTTATTTCTTATCTCCAAATGCTTAATGCCTGTGCATCTCCTGAGTGTTCCAGTTTTCAGTGTTTTAATGGCATAGTTATTAAATAAGCTGAATTTCTACATTAGAAAAGGACACTGCAGTGTATTTCACTCAGACTGACACAGACTGACCCATTAAAAAGGATTCCCACCTGCCTCTTATTACCATGCTCATGAAATGGGCACAAACAATCAGGCAGAACAGTTGCAGAAGTTGCTGAAATTCATAAAGTTCTTTATCATGATGTTACTCAAACACTTATAACACTATTTCTGACTAGTTATAAAACATAAGCCAAAGGCTTGGAGGAAAAATAAAACTCAAAACTGATGTATACTTGAAGCAGTCTTATGTAACTTGGGCTGCAGAAGTGCAGTTTTCCTAGTAACCACTTGCAATGTTTAACTAAGATTTATCTGGATGCAGTGGTGTACATCTTGGCAGGAGGCACCTCACTGCTTTGTTAAGCCTTGGAGTGACACATTTAATAACATCCTTCCATAAATTGGGAACAAAGCTGCTCTGGAGATGGCTCCAAAGTAGCCCTGCCAGGCTGTAATGCTGCAGGATTAAGGAGACTGATACTTGGCACAAAACAAACTGAATAAAAGAAATGTTAAGCTGGGGAAAGTTTATTGTATTGATGTATTGTGAGAGAACCATAAAGGTAAATCTTAATTTCTTTTTTATTGATCTTTTCAGAAGCTTACAGAATGCACTGCTTTTCCTGGTGTCTATTTATTAGTCACAAGTTTCTGAGGCAGTATGCTCATTTTTTGTGGGGGTCTCTGGTAACTTGTCACTTGTCCTACACTTAAGGAAGTGGAAGGAAGAATTCTGACCATCTGTAAAGGCAGCTGGGATTCATCAAACTCAGATCAGTATAAAAGTTCAGGCTTGAATACAGAATTAAAAATAGTAAAAACACTCCCCAACCAAAACCCCATGGATTTTGATGATGAATTTTCTCTTTCCTGAAACATCAGCCTTCACCCACTTCCAAAGGGAATATGCAACCTCTGCATGTTTTGTGGTTGAAAGAAGTGAAGATTTGAAACAAGGGCACAATGTGTTATAGTAGGTAATATATGTACCCACTGTATAAGGAGAGCCATTTTCACAGTGAGATATAAAACCTGCAAAGTACTGCCAATTAGTTTTGGCTTTCCACTTTATGGGAACAGATTTAAGTAGCTCATCTCTCTCCTTAAGGCCTCACTTAATTTGCTGCTGGAAGTTTGCCAGGAAGTTCTTGCCTCCTGCTTCAGCCTTGCTTTTCCCTACTGTCCTTGTGCATTGGGATGGGTGGGAGGTTCCTAAAAGTCTGTCAAGTGTGTTTGGTGCCCCAGGCACCAAAAGGATTTTGAAGGGTGTCCTAAATGTAGGATCTGTAGATGATAATCCCTTCTGAGCTGGTTTATCTCTGAGCCATACATAACACAACTCATTAAAGAGGCTGCTTACCATCCTATTTGCTACTGAATCTGAAATTTAATTTCCCAGAGATGTCATCAGTATGTGAGGTGGACAGATTCCCAGAGCCACGGGTTTTCAATACATACTTTCTAATCTCATTAATAGTGCAAAGACAATTGAATTCTGGCTTCTGAAAACAAAATGGTCATAGAAGATGCTTCAAAACATTACGTTTTCCTTTAACTGAATACTTGTACATGACAACAAATGTGAGGTTTCTTGCACAGCATTGGCTTAGGGTAAACCAGGATAAATCCTATAAGTAATTGAATACTCTTAAGATATTTCATTCAAGGAAGAAAAATGAATAATGGTTCCAGGCACTGCGTTCAGAGATTTGCTTCCACTCACCACAAAATTAAAAGTATCGATTTTCCAAGTCATTGTACCATGACAAAGGTCAGAATCTCATCCTTTTTAGTCTGGTCCAGCCCATTTCTTTGTAACTATTAAGTTCTGTCACCAACTGTTTATAAAAATAGACTTTACTGAGTTATAATAGAAGTAGAAGGATGTCATTAATGTTTGTAGAAGCAGGGTCAGTTTGCTCTTCGGAGTTTTAACACTCTTTTTAGTGGATTTTTTTTTTAATCCCTCTGTTTTTTCCCTTGGAATTTATGTTTTGACTGTAACAATTGTCAGGATAGTTTATTAATTGTACTTTGAATTGATTCTGAGGAAGAGGAAAGTGAAAAATATTCATTTATATAGATGAATGCTTCCCAGGAGGCGCTAATGAAACTTTGGACAAATGTGTCAGTAATCCTCCAACCTGGCATTTTTGCCTGCAGCCCTGGCTCTGAAGTGGTGGCAGGAAAGGCTGTTCCTGCTGATGGTATCTATGGCTGCATCAGTGCATACATGACCTGTTTTCTGCTGTTTTCTGATTTGCAGCTGCTCTTCTCCCTTTGCCAAGGGATCAGAACAGCTAAAGCATGTTGAGAGGGTTAGGGGGTGAATTTAAAATTCATTATCTCTGAATTTACAGGTTTTTATCTATGCATCATTCCTAAATAGAAGCAAGCTCTTTAGTCATTCTCCATTATTTTTCATCAGGGTTTTTTTGTATTGTTGGGGTTTGTTTGTTTTCTTGCTTTGCTTCTGTTTTTGTTTCACTGTTGGCTGTTTATAGATATGGAAGCTGGAAGTGCTGATGATGAAGTGAGCAACAACTAATTCTGGGGATGCAGTTCAGTCTAAATCAACCAATTTCAGTCTTAAGCTCAAATTTTTTACTAAAGTTACCCAGGCTTAATTTTCCAAAGACACTCTCTTCCTATTGCCTTGTGCTGGTGGCAGAAGGAAACTTCATCTGGAAGTCTTGAAGGTGCCCAGACTCATGGGATAAAGGTGTTCTGTTCCTACTTGGTTTAAGTGTGTTTTTTATTTCAATGCACTTTACAACTTACTCCATGGTATTTTACGGAATCAACTTCCACCAATAACAAAATTGTTGTTTCTGAAATTAGGCTACACAGACAAAATCCAAGCCTCAAAGATTAAATATGAGTCTGAGGAATATTAGAGGAATTGGCTCTATTATGATATGAAAGATGTGGTTCATGATTTTTAGGTTATTTTTATCCTCGTCTCATTCATTTTAAGCTTCCTTTAGTCAAAAACCAGGAATTTTCTGGGAAAAAAAAAGAGCCAACATGATTAAAAAGTGACAAATATGACTGGATATAGTGTTATGAGTATTATGTTCCCATTGACTGATGGGAGATCAATATGTTCAGATTTTTCTGCAGGGAATACCTAGAAAACCCATGTGATTCAAAAATTATGTTAATCTTTCTTTTCAGTGATATTTGCATAACTGCTACCTTTAAAATCCAACTTTTTTTTCTTTTTTTGCATTTGTATGTTTTGCACTAATTTGGAACATTATTAAAATATAAGATTTACTTAATGTGCTTGAATTTTGACGTTTATAAGATACATATAAATATTTCATAGTTGTGCTGCTAGTAACCTGTTGCTGTGAAGGTTTTAACACCTGCTTGTAACATTCCTGTCACATTTATCTCATTTTTATGCTAATCATGTCAAGTCTGTCACCCAGTTTCAGTGACTGACACAAAAAATTAGAATTTCTTGAGTTTTCTAACTTCCAAATTTTTTTTGCATTCCACACTCCATGAAAGGTTAGTTTCCTATTTAAGGAATAAAGGAAAAAGAGGATAGATCCAATAGCAGTCTTAAGTTTGTAGTGTAAGACATAGATAAATTTTAAGTATTTTACTTGAAAATCAAAATCATAGCACCTTCTCTTATTCTATCAGATCCTTTTCAGTTTACTAACCAGATCATGAGCAACAAGAGGTTTCTAGTCTCAGATCCACAAGCCCTGACCCAGCTCTTCAGCCCTTCGAGTGTAAGGCAGGGAAGGAAAAAGGAGGTTTTAATCCTGTCTCTCCTATACTGAGGGAAAAACTGAGCTGATGAAATGTATCTTCTCTCCTCTGAAAAACTGCAGCACTGTGTATAAAGATATAATTTTATTTTTTTGTTCCATATGTGAACATTTCATGTGGCTACAGCCAATGTTTAAGACCTGGCAGGTAAGAAAAAAACTCAGAAGAATCTTTTATGACTGTGTCTGTGTGCCTTCTGAGGTGGTCTGTGCATAAAAAAGAAAGCTGATAACATGGGGTGCAGGGAGCCTGACCCAAGCCTACATCTTCAGATTTGAGTATTTTTAGCCAATTACTTGTTTTCCTCCAGGCTGCATAAAACTTCAGGTCCATAAAAAACTTACTGGCTGTAGCTCAGTGAGAATTCTCCTTTGAAAGAGCAGCAGGAAGCTCAGAATAGTCACAAGTAAGCACAACACCTCTGCTGGGTCCCAGCCAGCCAGCTCTGACAAAAAAAGACTAAATATCACCAATTTTTTCCTTATTTATAAAATTACCTGAATTCTGCTGTGTGAGATGAAGTGCCTCAGTGCCCAAGCTGGGAGTTCCACTTGTTTTCAGACTGGTAGAGCTGAAGTTTAAAAAAATGTAAGAGCTTCTTTTTTGAGACTGGAGAAATTCGGTGCTTGCACTGGATCTTAGCCTAGAACTGGACAAGCAAGATTTATGGAGACATGTACCTTCTCCTTAAATTCTAAGTGTGGTTTCAGTGCTATTTTTCTATGCAGCCTGGACTAGTTTAATGCATTGATTTTTAAAAAATATATTGATCTCTACATATACATAGCATATAAAAAAAGAAATTGTGACTATAATACAGTATATTTTCTTACATATATGTTATGTTTCTTTTTATAGTTTGAATGGTATTGCATCTGCTACAAGTCATGGAATACACTTATTTTTCTCTCCTCGTCATTAGTGGTTAAAGTCATTCAAACACTGCTTTAATATAGGGCTTCCTATATTATTAATAAATATTTTCCAAGTTCCATATCTGTTTTCCAGAAGGTTTATCTTTCCTATGGAAGCCTTACAAGACTAAGTTAGACTTTAGATAAAGACATATACCTGCACCTATTTAATGTTCAGCTATCTGAACATTTCCTTCATCTGCACACTGAAGTCCAGTTTTCTTTAAAACTTGGACTTTTCCAGTCTTTTACAAAGCTGGCTGCAGAACAGATGGAACATTAAAAATGAGGCTTAAAAATCTCTGTAGATTTTTTTTCTCCCAGTTGAGTTGGCCTTAGTGTAGCATTCAAAATGCTGTTTTAATATTCCTACAGACATGTTACCATCAATATAGTTGATGCATTTTACATCATTAATCCCACCCTGAAACCTCATTAAATTCCATATGAGGTTGTTCCATACTGACTCCACCAATTCCAAAAGCAACAAATTACTAAACATTTTACTATTTCCAGGCAGATTGTGATTAAGCTTTTTTTAGCAATAAAATTCCTTGTAAGGGTTGGAAATTAAAACCCTTCTCTCACAAGGATAAAGCATTGAAAATAAAGGTCTGCAGTGCAAGGTTCCAAGAATTACGTTAAGCATGGAAAGTTAAAAATGGAGAACAACACTACTTGAATATCTTTTATAAGGAAAGAAATTTCATTGCAATTTACAATGTACTGTACAAAAAGGAGTTTGAGGACTCTGGTATCCAAGTTTTGGGGGAAGTAGTGAAAGAGTTTTATGTCAGCAGGGATATTGTGTTAAAGACAGAGAGGTACCTCTGCATTTTGGAAAGAAAATGTAAAATATTACTGCACCTGTGGTAGAGAATCATTTTAGTATGTTAGATTTAATGGTGCCAACTTTACTGCACTGGACTATTAAGAGAAACTATAGCCTGATGGCTTATCATTCAACTTTTATTAGCTAATGGCTGATGCTTCCAAATCGTGTCCATGTGAAAAAGGGAATAACTTGCTGGTTTTAAGGGTTCATGAGCTTCTGAAATCACTTTAGTGAAATGTTCTCTGTAGCTGATTGGATTAGTTACCAAGGCCAGAGTTTATTACCATTAATTATATCACCAGCACTCATGAAGGACACCTGTGGGTAATTCCATCATGGTTTCAAGTAGCAGCAGAATATCAATATTCTGTTTATATGTCTGATTTTCTGCTGCTGGCTATGCATGATTAATTAACCTTTGTATCACATAATGTAATTTAATGGATTTAAAACAGGACAACTTTGGGTCATAGGGAATAGACAGCAGTTTCACAGTTCAGAGGATGTCATTAATGGAATTCAATTAATATATTAAAATTGGTAAGTAATAGCGAGGAGCCTGCCCTGGGTGAACAGCTTGCCCACTCTTAACACTTGACAGGAGTCTTCTAAAAGTGCTAATCAATAACCTCAAAAAACCCCCAAAACTCTCTGTGTACAACAGAGTCTGTGCTGTACCAGACACACAGGGTAAGTCTTGCCTCTCATCTCCACAGGTGGAAACAACACTGCATCTACAGGTAAAAACCATGCCAGCTCTTATTTAAATTAATGCATTTGCATTAAAACAATCCTCCTACATGAGAAAGTGCTAATATGTGTTGTGGTGGACTGTTTTTTTTTTTTTTTTTTCCTAATTTGCTTCAGCAGCAGAGGTGTTGAGGCAGTTTGGGGGATGAATAGGAGGGGCTGTGACTGACAGTAGGTGCAGTGCTGTGAGTGTTCAGCTGCACAACATTTTCTGTAGGGTAAATTAACACCTGGGGCTTCAGAAGCACTGCTGGAATTTCAGGTGAACGTGCTTCAAGGAAATTCTGCCAGTCAGGAGCTATAAGCTGAATCAACTCCACTGCTTAAAACTCTCTTTGGAAAAGAGAGGAGGTGGGGGACTCTTGTTTTACAAGGGAATGATCTGGCTGGAGGAAAAGAATAGTTTTATATCTTGGTATTACACTTTACAAAGACAAAAACTTGCACAAGGATGAAGGAATAAAACTATAAATATTTTTCTCTTCTGAAGGAAGAATAACTTGCTGCTGTTGTACTTTGAAATTTTCACAGGCCCAGCTATGCTGTATATTTTGATACACCATGTTATCTCTACGGTTTTTTTAGAGTGATTTTTCAAAAGCTTAAATGTGGAAATAATTCAATGTTAAATTCTTCAACAGCTGCTGATCCATCAGAAGGTTGATATCACTGGTATAACTTGCTCTTCTGTGCAAAGTAGTCATCAGCAAACAGGGTGAAAATGATTTTCTTCTTATTTTTAATTCCTTGAGTAGAAACATGCACAACAAATGGCATTTTGTTCAGCCACTTAAAGCAAAGAACAAGCTCTTGGTGTGCTCAAGGCTGCTCAAAATATCTAAGTACACTCAAATACTTTCTAATGTAGTCTATTTGTATACTCAGGTTTAAGCATGTTCAAATCTGACAAGAATACTAATGGAGATTACAAAAATTAGAACATTTTAAAATTTATTTTTTGGTTTGAGATTAGTTGAGTTCTTTACTTCTCCCCATGCCCTTAGCATTCTCCCTTTTTAGGGATAAAAAAACAACCAAAACCATAAAGTTGTAGAGTAACACTTTTGACTTTAAACTTTCATACACCAATTGTGAACAGTTATTCTGCTTGTTGTGCATAAAAATTTTAGTGGCTGAACAGGTACAGAAGCATTAAACCAAATTAAAATCTTTCTATAATCTGGTAGTATTTATGATTTTTATTTTATTTATTTATTTATTTGTTTTAATCCAGAGCTTTTGTATGGATTTTTAATAATCTTTCCACTCTGAGCCAATTCTTAAGTCAATAACTATCAGAGAAACTGTGTGAACTTTCCCTCTGCCTCTCTATATGGAAGAAATCTCCTCTTTGTACTCAAGATGTGCAGAAGCACCATTCACAATATTGAAACAGCACTGAAGACACCTGAGAGGTGACCAGAATTAGTGTTGGTGTCAGTGAACTCTTTTCTTACCATAGAAGTGGACCCATTTCTTGATTTCCTAGCCCAGAGAAGAACCCACAAATTACTGTAGACAAAAAAAGAATTTTTCTCTGTCAAACATCACTTGTAAAACCACAACACTGCCATGGGCTTGTCCTAATAGCTTTTTCAAAAATAAAAAGTTCCCCAAAATCATTCTAAGAACAGCAGTGTTTCATCTTCCCTAATGGGTTGCGAGCAGCACTTTAAATTCTTTAAAATATTTCAGAAATTGTGCTGGGGATACATAGTACTTCAGAGAACATAATTTGAACAAGCTTCAGGAATGAGAAAATCCTTTTCTTACTGGCATAATGATGGCGGCGACCATGAGATTTTTTTTTTAATGTCTTAGTTGTCTTTTGATGACCTTCCAAAGAATTCAAACAAATATTCTGTGTTTTGCTTTGCTCCATAATTTTTCAGTGAAACTTAATTTAAACATGATGTTTCCCTAAGAAAAAAAACATATAAAGGATAAATTACAAAAAAAAAAAATTAGTGGTAACAGAATTTCTAAATAGAAATACAAGAAATATAATTATTTCATGTTAATCCTCACTTAGAAGGATGAGTTTGTAATTTTTTCTGTACTGGAAAATAACTCATATTTCTCTACATTTGAAAAACTCAAATAATAAAAATATTTAAAATTTATATATTTGACAGCTTAATAGAGCATCTTCAAAAGATGTTTGTATTGTGGGACTCCCTGACTAGCTGAAAAATTTGTAGCTGTTGACAGAAAATTGAATAAACAGATGGAAAAGCTGGTAATATTATTGAAAACTCCAATAAATTCACTTTGGTCAGCATGAAGATCTCTTGAGCTCTCTGAATCAATGTAGTACAAACCCACCAAATCAAAACGCTTAAAAATTTTAAGTCCTCTGGTGTAGCTGTTTCAGGCCATGCAATCACCATAACTTTGAAAACAAGGAAGGGAAGGAGATGAAAAGGAAGCAGCAAAACAGTTGCTTCAAAACCCTGTTGTGACTTGATAAAAGTGCTGTAAGGATGAACTCAAAATCAAGTTTTCCATGAGTGTTTTGCTGTATGAAATCCCACACTCCAAGAAATTCTGGACACTGTGGTGAAGCAGATGGCCACTTCCCACTGGAATCCCTTCATTTGTGCCTTTTGGGGGGTTTGACTCCTGGAAGCTGCTGCTAAAGAATGTATTTGACAACAAACAGCCCTTTCTGGGCTCAGCTGAGAGAATATTGGTTAGAGTAAACTCTTTTAACATCTCTTTAAAAATGACTTTACCAGCAGCTCCTGTTGTCTTATGGATGTGCTGGGTGGAGTGATGATGGCTGCAGCCTCTTGTCAAATCTTGGGCTGTCCTGCCATCCACAGAAGCTACTCTTTGTCTCAATTTAGTGAAATTGCTTTAAAAAAAATACATGAAGAAGAAATATGGCAGTGTGGTTGTGGCCAGCAGTAGCAGGTGAGAAATCTGTGGTCTTCTGGTGTCACTTCTATAGCTTTTTTTGGCCTCATTTTATGGAAGCCAGAGCATGAAGGCTAAAAGGAGAAAGATTAAATATTTCTCGGGCTTGCCATAAAGTTAATTTAATCTGGGCACTGCAGTGGTATACATATATTTAAATATATGGATTTAATAAAACTACTAAAGAGACACTTCCCATTGTCTTCCTGTGTTTGCTCTTCAGCTTTGTAAAATAATTTAAGACAAATTCTCGTGTAATAAAACTAAAGGAACATTTATTTCAAATGTTGTTGTTTTCTAAAATTGCAATGCTCAAAAGCTTAAATTGCTGCTGATCACACAAACCTCTCCTGTAAATGAAACTCAACACTGTGACCCAATGAAGGAAATAGTCTCACTAATTTACAGGTGGAAATCAGGAAATTGAGGCATGGGAGAGAGTCATTTAATCAGGTGACTGTGATTTTAAACTAATTTCAAATTTAGCTGCCAAATTCTGCCAGAGGTCCGTGACTAGGTTTAAATAAAACATATCAATTACTTTAGCTATTACTAGCTATACAACTAATTAGAGGAAAATATAGTACATTGCATGTAAAATAGTTCAATACCATTTCAGAATGGCTTTTAAACCATTTAGTTTTGTCCTGATGTTAGGTCTATGGAACAGTATAATTATATACCTCTATTTAATCCTGAAGTAAGATGAGGGATCCACCACCCTCACAAGTGTTTAATTAAAAAGAGTGGAGATTTTAATTCAGTGTCAGCCTCTGTTATGGGGGCTGACCCTCCACCAGCAGAACTTTCTGCTGCACCAGAACATGGTGTCACTTGGAGCTGTCCAGAATTATTAATTATCCCCAACCTAATAATTATTTTCTAAGCTTCAATGGCACCTCTTTTTTTTTTTTTTTTTTTTTGATTGTACACTTGTACAATCCTCCTTCAGTAAAAGTGTTGTGAAGGGGAAGGTGGATAAAAGTTTTTAGGAAAGAACACCAAACTACCCATAAACATAGAGGATAGTTCTGGATAAAATGAGCTCTACATGGGGCAGAGAGTGCTGGAACATGTAAACATGCTTCCAGCAGTGTTACAAATCACTAGTTTCACAAAGTATTAGTTCTGTTCTTTGTTTTTTTTATAACTAAAGTTGCTCTTTTCTTCACTTATAGAGAAAGTCTTTTCTAATCTGTCCATGGCTATGCAATTTTAAATGTTGGTGCACTCATTACCCTACAAGTTGCATGCAGGAATGCCCATTTTTGTGAAGTTTTATAAAACCGGTTTAATTTAAAAGATTCACACGTGTTAGAGATCTATGCAGATATGGCCATTATTATCTGTTTTGATAAATTAGTTTTGTGTAGGCCATAGAATAAATCAGACCAGAAGGTCTGAGGGCTCAGGATTCCTTTAATGTGTGAGACATTAATGGGTTTTCAAGTACCCTATAGACCATTTTTGCACATATTATTCCATGACCAACCAGCAAGTATGACAGAGATAATGACAAAACAATTCAAAGAATTATTAAAAAATAATTAACTAACGCATTCAATATTGTGGGGAATGTTTAAAAAAAAACCCAAAACCAAACACAGATAGTATTAGGAGAAGGACATTTTCCTGTATAAGAAAATATACATGGTGGTCGTAGACAGCAGATTAAATCAACACTTCTGCTTGGAAAAACATGGAGAAAGCTGTTCAGCTCCACCAAAACTGCACAGGTGTGGGGAGAGTTCTGTTTTATGAAGGTGTACATATAAGAAATTTTTTTTTCATGGAATCATAAAATATGCTGAGCTGGAAGGCACCCACAAGGATCATCAGTCCTGGCCCTGCACAGACACCCCAACAATCCCACCCTGTGCATCCCTGGGAAAATTTTCTGCATGCTTCTGGAGCTATGGCAGCCTTGAGGCTGTGCCCATTCCCTGGGAAGCCTGGGCAGTGCCCAGCACCCTAAAGAAGATGCTAAAAAACCCCATGAAGTCCCTTCTCAGTCTTACACTGGCCATGAGAGTGTGTTGAAACAACCCCATCTTCACATGAGGCCAGGGGCATGGACAGGAGCAGAATTCATCATTCCAATGAATGCATTAAAAAGTACAAACTGTGTTAAAGGCCATCCTTGCACCAAAATTCATGTGGATCAGTTAAGTTAATAAAATGGAGTGAATCAGTAATGTAATGCTGTGGCAATTAAGAAAAATTATATGGAACCTTTTGAGCAGGAAGACAGAGAATTCACTAATTACTTGACATTGCATTAATTTTGATTAATATGCATTTTTGTGCTGGAAATGCAGTAACATTTAGCAGAATAATAAAATAGAGTAGCCATTTTCTGCTCATATTCTATAATTTTCCTTTTTCTCTGAAACACAGGAAATTTCTTTCAGACTTCTTTCAGTCTTTCAGTCTTATGACTACAGGTCAATGTTAAGGGATATAGCCTGTGGTGGGACACTACTGATGCTGCTGTGAATGGTATATTAATTTATTTTATGAGTCCTGCCTGCAAGTTCAGGGTCTGCAATCTGAATTTTCTGTTAATGAAATCACAGGGAGATCCTGATGAATGAGAGGGATACATGAGGTATCCAATACTCTTCTGACTTGAAATGAAAGACTATTAGAATTTGCTGAAATGAAGGGACCAGTTTAGTGCCACATTTCCAGGAAAAGAATAAAGACATCACTTTGGACCTGGATTAACCTTTTCATTTTTACCAGCCTAAGAAAATTATATTTTATATTTGAAACAGTAGGCAAGTCGTGTTTTTGCTCAAAGGCGAATTTAAAAGGAAAGTCAGTATCAGAATAATTAAGAAAATTATCATCTTATAACCATCCTTAAATGCTTTCATGATAATAACTGAGATATCTTTAGGGTATTATTAAATCAGTAATGTTACAAAGCACGTGTAAGAAGCAAACAGCCCTAAGAGGATCCTTTCCAAATGAACAGATTCATTTTTATGGTTGCAAGCCTGTAAAGCTTTCCTAGCTTTGTTGGTTTTCAAAAAAATTGCAACTTTAATAATTTCTATTTCAGTTCATAAGCATTCAATAAAGTAATGAAGGAGGGTCGTGAACTGAAATACGTACCTGGTCTCAGGCTTCAGCTGAAAGCAAGTACATGCAACATTTGACCATTTGGGGAAAATAAAAACCCAACAAAATTTTGGTCTCTCAACTTAAATAGGAGGGTTTTGCCTACAGCTATTTTTCCATTCTTTCTAAACATGTGGTGTATATTTTCTGAATTGCTACAGAAGAAGGCTACATTTAAAATGTGTGATATTACTTGTACCACCCTGTGGTTAGGAGGAAATGCTCTTAGTATGTTAGATTAATTTTTGAAAGATCTCTCAGATATTAAAAGCATTTTCTTTATCATATAGAAATTATTAATTTTAACTTCATTAAAAAAAACCCAAAACAACCCTTGTCAAATACTTTCAATGAAATTTATGAAATCTGCAGCAGTTAATGACGTTGCTCCAATTCCCTTTCAAGTTACACCACATTTAAAAGGATGGATTTTGAATCATAAGTGAATATTGCCTGGCATGACTTGGCAGTGCTACTGACCTATTTTGTGAGGACTTACCATTGTGTTTCACTGAATGTACTTCTGTCACATGGTGCCAGGGGAGGTTTATAGGGTTTATTCCATCCTTTGATGGCATCTCAGAGTGAAGTTATCAAAGGACTGCTCAGAAAACCTCTGTGTGCTCGTAACAAAGCACCCTCCTCTCCTTTCTCTCCTTTCAGCCAGGCAGTCAGCAGCAGCTCCAGGAAAGAAAACATTTCATGTGCTGCATCTGAGGCTGAACTCTCATGGAAAGTTCAGCAGTGTATGTCAGGGGCACTGAGAGAGCACTGTAATGTTCTCTGAGCATTTCCTCTCCCCACTAAACATCTGCAAAGCTGTGCCCTAGCATTAAAAGAAAGGGTTGGCTAAGATAATGGTGCTGGCTTTGGAAGAAATGCCCAATATATGTGCTCAGAAGGGCAGGGAGACTTCCATGACCTTTGAATGATTCATGGTCTTCAAAATCACTTGGGAGATCATCCAGTCTTTAAATTAAAACCCTAGCTGTGTTTAGAAACTTGGTTGCTTTTCATTCAGTATGGGTTTAGGCATAAATATTTATCTCCTTGCAAAGTATAACTTTTTTTGCCTTAAAATTGTCCTTAGAATAATGATTTACTTTAGGGAAAATCTAGTCAAGCCTTTGTTAGTCCTGGAGAAATCTTTTCTTCCCAGAAATGTTTTCTCCTGATTACATCACTTGCTCACCACCAGCAGCAGCTTTCTGGAAACTACCGTCTGACCTGTGCATGTTGAAGTTTGCTAATGAAAAGGAGATAAAATTATAAAATTTGTTATTATGGGACTTTGTTTAAAGACAACAAGTATGTAAAAAAAGACAAAAAGTATGTTAAAAACCCAACCAACCAACCAACCAACTAAGGAAAAAAAGATATTTTTCAAAATTTTCATTAATATGAGCTTGCAGATTTATAAATACACAAATAATTGATTAAGAAGTTTGTTGTGGGCATCTGTGTGTTCAACCCCTGCTGGAATCACATTATTTATTTCAAATGCCTTTTAGCACCTAAAAGAGTGTTTGTATGGACTTCTTTACACATTTGTTTAATGTGTTTCTACTCTCTACATCTATTTTCAGTTAAGAAATTTTCTTGTAGGACCAAGATTAATGCTTAGCCATGTTCTTTATAAATTTTATAATTTAATGTAAAAGCAAGACCAAAATTCTTGTTCAACTGGTCTCAGAAAGTTGTGAGTTAAATAAGCTTTTATTTATGATTTTTTTTTGTTAAGGTCACAGTGAACTAGGAGTTTTTCAGCACAGCAGGAGGAAAAGTAGTTGGACAAGGTTACTGACAGCTTCTTGTAAAAGCTTATTCATAAAATTGTAAAGAACCTGAAAATCCAGGCCATTTGAAAGGGAAACTGCATGTATATGCTGATGCTGAGGTAAAACGGATTACTGTAGTTCCGTAAATAATTTTGGGTTTTGTTAACATTTTTTCTTTAAATGTTCAGAATTAAATTAGGCTAAAGTGCATATTGCATGCCTACACTTTGACTATTAGTCATTTAATAAGTTTATGGTTATTAGGAAAAAAAGAGATAATAGTTAATTACTTTTTCCCCATCCTCTTAGCAGTCTTCATGAAAATAAATTAGGTCTTTAAACACCATGTTATCAACAAGCTCTGTGCCTGTCTGATTATAAGTAGGAAAATAAAGTTCTAATTAAGAAACCAAGCAGTGGAAGATGCAACAGGTTAAAAATCTGAAAGCTTCTCCTTAATTTAAACTTTAAACTTCGAGTTTCTTTAGGGTTGGAGTCCTGCCTTGTTCTTCCTTTAAGAGCCCTGTTTTCTTTAAATTATATTTCTACATAGAGGTGTAGTAATACTTGCAACTTCATGGGCAACTATTTAAAATACTTTTTTTTTTTACTGACTTATTTTTCTGGCAAGTTTTGCACATTTATGTGGATAAGCCAAGGTGAGAAAAATGTCTCATCACCATGAGGAACTGGAATATGTCATCCAAAGTCTGCATCATATCCATGCTTGGGTTTTTTTGAGATTCAACAGGGTAACACCCTGAACAAAATTCTCTGACCTCAGACTGGGTCCTGGCCTGTGAAAAACTGTCACTGACAAATTTTGGCAATACCTACATATTGCAACGAATATGTCAAAGGGCTCTGAGGAATTATTTATTATCTATTGTGACAAAAAACCATTACTTTCATCAGAAGCTGCTATGTGAATAAGACGAAAAAGACAAAAATGCACATTTTTAAGATGATTACTGAGACCAATTTATTTTCCTTCTACTAGTACTATGATAACCAGACTTTGGCAGCTTGCAAGATTTGCCAAAGCAGCACATAGCACTTTTTTACAGAAGAATTATTACATTAAAAGTTAAATAGGCTGTACATAGGGAGAAAAAGGATGAAAGGAGAGGAAGGAATAACTTTCTCATTTAAAAAGTACTTAATTATGCAACTACTGCCTGAAAAATTGCTGTGCTTCAAATTTGTAAAGGTGTTAGCCATCATTATTTTAACATCTTGCCTTAGAAATCAGTACAGGGATATTACACACCCCAAATGAAATAATATTTGGAGCCTAAATAAAGCTTCATTAACAGAGCAGAAGGTACTGCCCTTCTGTGTTGCTATAGCTCAGTTTATAATAAAAGAGAGTTTTAGATTAGATTAGGACACTTGTTAAATATCAATAAATTATTGAATAAGTAGTGATGAGCTTAATAAGGAGAAGCACTGAATCTAATACACCTGAATTAACATCAAATACAAAAACCACATTCATAATAGATTGTTATTTAAATAATACATCTTTATCAAAGTATTTTAAGGACTAGTACTTGAAATAATTCAGCTATTAAATATAAGTTTCTTAAAAGATAATTACTCATACATATAACTGAATGTTAGTGGATATGTTATAAAATCACAAAAGCATCGATTTTCAAGGTTGAATTAAATAAGAATTTAAAGTATGACATCAACCATCACTTGAATTTAAGTGTATTGTAGATGTTACCTAATTTCACCAGCTTTTTAAGTGGTTCAACTTCATATAATAACACTTTGAGCAGGGTTAAATCTAAATGACGTTGAATTGAAGCAGTTTCAGAAAAGTTTCAAATGCATTTGATGAGGAATTTGGTCCTTCCAGTTGGATTCAAGGTATTCCAAGTCTACCAGGTTTAATTAACTGTGATGTGAGGAAAGAGTTTGTGTTTAAGTTGTGAATTTTTAGTTTTTTACAAAAGCTAAGCCTGTCAAACTGAACATGTCCCTAACAGAGTTTTAGATCTCTGGGGACCTTCAATAGAAGGAAAAACACTGTCTGTGCCAAAACCAAGTGAAGTCTGCATGGACTCCACCTGTGAACTTGAAGCAAAGTGAGGTGATATGTTTCTCCCTTCTGTTTAAAATTTAATAATTCAAAAGTGTGTGGCATGGAGGAGTGAGCATGTAAATATTAGGCAAGAGAACTACCATAACTGGTGAGGAGAAAGTCCTGAAAGTGACCGTACTCCTGACTTCACATTTCTAACTTTTCCTTTATCATTTTTTCTTCATTACTCTACATATTCTTATGAGAATTTTTTATTTATTGAGTGTTACACATACAGCTTTAATGGCTATATCAATTCAGTGAGTCATCTCCATCTTAGATTCAGTACTGAAGTGTTTATTTTATAGTTGTCCTTTTGGTGTTAATAGAGAGAATATATTAGATAGGGCTACAGGGTAAAAGTTCAAGTGGTGCAATTCTGTTAAACATTTTTAAAATAGGTAAAGAAAAAATAATTTAGAACATGAAAGTGATTCATCTTTCTCTTTCCCCTGGATTGTACAGCAGAGATCACCAAAGTAGTAGATAGAGGGAGGTAGTTCTACTAGTTAAATACAGAGTATTTTCCCCAAATAATTTTTATGAGACCTGCAGCATAGTAGCATAAATAACCCTTTCCCCTATATTTTGCAAAAGTGCCAAATTTGATTTCTTGTCACTAAGTTGGAACATTGTGAAGGCCATGCAATTCACTTATTCCTGAAGGATATTTCTGTTGGTTTTGGTTTTTGTTTTTTCAAATCAGCCTCTGAGAAATAGAGTTCTCTATTTGAAAAACAATCATTATTTTTCATTGCTATTTTCTTCTGATTAAAAGGAACATGATATAAATATTCATGACACTCATTTGACAAAGTGCACCTAAAAACATATTGTTCTAAGCTATGATAGATTATCTTTATTAATTGCTCAAAGGTAATTAGAATTGATATATGTAGAAATAGTCTCACGTAATCCCTAGCTGCTATAATGGAAGAAGTGTATATATATTTTTAAGCATGATTGAACAGGAGTAAAATAAATTAAAAACTTAATCACTCTGATATTCAATCCAACTCTCCCTGTTTTATACCTCAAAAAATCTTAAGAATCTCAAAATTAATTTATTTGCATTTGACACAAGTGTTTCTGGTACTGAGAGTCTTCCTCTGCATGTGGTATTAGGCTGCTTTGATTACGGTGGACTGCAGCTGAGTGGAACCATGTTGCCTTTAATGCTGATCACTTAATGTCTTGTAGTAAAAATGTGAGTTCTACATGCCCCCTATTCCTGTATCTGGAGTACTCTGGTACCTGTTGCTGTCAGACTGACTTAATAAAAGTTAAATTTTTATCACAAATTGGAAATTTTATTTTTTTTTGCTATAAAGAAGACTTCAGCCATTGTATGTGCAATAAAGTCATGGGATGCCATGCTATCAGCAGCTGTATTGTGGACAGAGAAAGAAACTATATTCTTGTAGATTTTTTCCTATAATTTTATTGTAAAATGGTTACAATCTTATAAAACCTTGGTTTATTTTGATTTAATTTATTTAATTTTAAATAGACTTAAGTGTATGTACAGAATGACAGCAACAAAACCCCACAAAATCTCCCACACTTAAAACCAGCAAACCTGAAACTGCTTTCAAGGTCTTGTAAGGGCTTTCAATACCTGAAATCCTTTATAATCCTTTTTTAAATAGAAGGATGCAATTAAAGAAATAGAGAAATGCTAAAAGTCTTTTTTAGAAAAAGAGAAAAATTCTGTGTCTTGGAGGATGTTTGAGAAAATTCTCACTTTTCTGCTCTGCCTTATTAGTTCAGCTTTCTCTTATGTCTTGTGTGTAATACATTATTTTTTATCTGTATCTCATGTTTTAACATCTCCAAAATCTCCAGGTTTCTTCTAATCAACTCCAAAACTTTTGTTCAGAGCTGTTCTCTTTAGCAATCTCTTTGCTACATTCAATCTCAAAGGTGCTGCTTTGAAATGAAGAGAAGAAAGGAGCAAAAAAAGGTACTAAATAAAAAAGGTGCTACACTATAAACTACAAATAAGCAGATGTAGCCTGTACAGTGAAGTTTTGATTATTTTCCCTCTGCTGAGTGTTGAAATCCAGTTTTTCCTTGTCCTTACAAGATCCTTGTCAACTGTCTTGTGTCCTGCTGCAAAATGCTCACATTCACTCCTCTCAAAACTCTTCTATATTATCTATAGAAGCAAAACTATCCCAAGGAGTTTTGCCAGGAATAGATCAGACTGGATGGATTGCTTCTTTAGTCCTGATGGTTTCTTTTTGTGTGCAATAGAACAACTCTAACATTAATGAATTCAAAATACAGCCAAAACCTCTTCAGAGAGTTATAGAACAGGTGAGAACTTGGTTCAAGACCCTTTCCTGAAATGGACAGAGTAAATTTTTTTATTTTCTTTGGGTTTTTTTAATGTCCTAAAAGCTTATTGCATGAGATGCATTTTTTACATTAAAAAAGCACCTTTATTTTGGCCAGGACAAAAAGAAATAGTTATTTCAATGCACAGTTTCTTTACATATTTTCAAAATACATTTCTATATAATGAACTTTGCTTGCTCATATGACAGAGTGTTTATCACTTTCATCAAGCAGTTATTTGTGCTGTCTGGAAATTATGGGGTCTCACTAGGACAAAAAATTATTATAAAATGTAACTAAAACTGAAATTATTATTCTGAAATAAACACATTCCTTTTAGAGAAACATTTATTTGGGAAAGCACTGGGTTATAGGTGGATCAGTTTGTTGAAAGAATCCTGGAACCCTGCCCTCCTTCAGAAAGATGGGGTTGCCTTTGCTGCATCCCAGTCCTACACAGAGAGGAGCAGATAAGATTCATAGATGCCCATGGACAAAAAAAGAACAGAAAAGGCCAAAAAGGCTCCAATCAAGCCTGCCAAAAGTCATAAACTTTATTAGAAAACTAGACATTTGCCATGGCGATTGGTGTATAATTTCCTCTGTATAAAAATTACAATAGAATATTAATAAATATGGAAGATGGAGAAAATGAAAGGGAGATGAAATAGGAGAGAAAAAGGGATCAGCAGGCCCGTGTCCATCACTGGTCCAGCTGACAGCAGGCCCAGGGCCCTGCAGGAGACACCCAGGCTTCTTTTCACAGGTAAATTTTCCCCTCCCTGGGATTAGGATTCTTGCTCTTCATATGACTCATGAAAAGGAGTTAGCATTGCAGTCCAGTCCTGGACCTTTCTGGAGATGGGTCATTTGAGGGTCTTTTATATAACCAATGTGGCATGGGAATGTCTAGATCCCTCCCCAGGGAGGGAATTCTTTGTGCCTGATAAAAAATTACGGGTCATGTGATCTCTTCTCATGGGGAGTTTCCAAAAAGGGTCTGGGGTTCTTTTGGGATCTCTGGGGGTCTCCATCCCCCTCTGTTGGTGTTGCCCCCTCACCATGGACCTGCACAGGAAAACAGGCACCAGAAGGGGGGTGTCCCACCTCTCCAGGCAAATCCACTTTAACCTGACCACCTGCATGGTCACCAGTGCTTGAGAGTCAGCAACAATTTTCACTCCTCACTGCCCAGGTTTCTACAGCCCTTGAGCTCTGCACCACTTTCTCCTGGACCTCCTCCAAGTCACTCATGCCAGCATCCCAGAGAGACATTAAACTTAACAGTGGTTAGTTGAATAAAACCTTCTAATCATTTGGCTTTTGGCACATTCTAAAAGATATAATTCAGGTTATGAACATGCAGTTATGAACATTTATATATAAAAATACTTTTATGTTTAAATATATATATATATGTATTTTTACCTTTTTGGAACTACTTTTGAAAAACAGTAGTTAAAATTTTCAGAAAAATACTATTCCTTCTTATAATTATATTTTTTTTTTTCTCAGAATTTTAGGTGTGTGTCCTGAACACTTTGGAAAAAAACTTGACTGTAGGAGGCAAAATTGACCCAAATAATTCACAAAATTGTTGTAAAAGCTCTTGGTTCTCCCATGTTAAGGGGAAACAGTGGTGGTGCAAAGGCATTGGATATTTTGTTGGACTTTCAAATTGAGAGGATGCACACTGTGCAACCAGTTGACCTTGGCCTACTTTCAAACAAGGATAAATATCACTAGAAAAAAATACCCATGACATTTATACAGCTCTACATATAGGCACAAGAATGGATTCCGTGTTTTGTCCACTCAAAAAGATGAACTTTCCAAATTAACAACCCAGCCCTCCCCACCCCACTTATTACAAATAACAGAATAGTTCATGGCAGTTGCAATTCAATGATAATTATTAATGGAATAGCTTAAGTACCAAGTGCAATTCAAATTTTAGTTAAAATTGCAAATTCAGAACATACTCAATTGAACAGGGATGTCATTTAGGGAAAAAAATCCAACAAAATTTTGTTAAGCAAAAAACCACAAAAATCTTTAAAAGTGGGGTTCTCAAGAGTGTTTTGTTTGGGGAATTTATTATTGGTTGATGTTTTTTTGTTTGTTTGTTTTCAGGGGCTTGGGGTTTTTTGGGAGTTTTGGGGGCTTTTTTTTTTTTCTCTTTTTTTTTTTTTTTTTTTTTTTTTTGTGAGAAGTTAATTCCTCTAAATGTTCTAAGTATGATAACTAAGCTCTATTAATGTGTCTACAGTTGTCTGACAAGAGCTGCTGCATTTATTTAAATGACATGATCACTGAGGTTCTTGGAAAAGACCTCATGAAACACACTATCCTCCCTCAGATTCTGAAAGAAAAAACTCGTGCTGTTCTTAACAATTGAAAATGGATTGGTTGATCACAAGTGAGGCATTTTTATCATGTTATCATGAAGAAAACAAAACCTGAGTAAAATCTTTACAATTTGGATACATACTTTTTTCATTACTCATAGGAAGAATGTCTTCTGAGGCAGCACAGAAGATGCAATGTAATGGATGAAGAGGCTTCCTCTGCTTGGAAGAGAACTAATTGACTCACACTATAAGAAAATCTGAAATTGATCAGAAAAAAGGTCCATCTTCTGCCATTAGCTAAGCTAGTAAAAGTGCTTTGCTGATTGCTATGCTTGAAAGTCAGCTTTTCACTACTTACTTCTCAGAACTTGGACTGCTTTTGCTTCCAACTCAGAATGGTCTGTGAAATCTGTGAATTTGTGATTTCCTCCTAAAGTGAGATAAGTTTGCAAGATGGATTTCTACTCTTCTCTGAAACTGAATTTCTCCATGGAGAAATCAGACATCACTGTGGTCAACAGATTAGTTCCTTGTAAAACTATGACTGAGTGACTAAGAGACCACAAGAAATCATATCTAGTTGTTATTAATTGGTTCACCTCCATTTTCCTTTCATTTGCTGCCTCTACCTGTGTTTGCAAATAATAGATAAGAAGCCTAACAGGTATGTGCATAAAATAAATGCTAATTTTATCCTCTTGAGACTATTCACTCTTCTGTCTAGAAGAAAACAGAGTGTGTGTTTGAATCACCTCTCTTCAGTACTCTAGACAAAGCTGTCCATGGGAAAAAAACCTCCAAACCTGTAAGTAAATAAATATGTCCATACGTAACTTTAATTTTTTAAAATTAAAAGTCGATGATTGAATCTTCAGGTTTGTGCTTTCAGTAAACACATTTGACTTACACTTGCAGAATATAAGGTAAAAATGCCCTTTACAGAAGTATATTTGTAAAATATTAGATCTTGAAAAAGTTTCATAAAACAACATAAATTAGATATCTATCTAACCAGACAAACTTTCAAAACAAAGATTTGGCTAAACTCTTTTACAAGTGTTATGCTTTTGTTGCCGGCTGCCACAATAGGGTTGGATCTTTACATCCCTTGCAGCTCAGGCCTTTCTATAATTCTACAATTCCTTGGGCAGTATTTGACCATAGAAGAACTATTTGTTACCTTGTTATGAGGCATCAGTCCATCTCTACACTTTTTATGCACCTGCCATCACCTCATACCTGTATTTCACTACACCGTTATTTTCAGATACGCGCTGTGCTGAACCACACAAGCATAGACATGTAAAGAAAAGCTGAAACAGTTTAAAGGTAAAATAAAAGTGGATAAATGCTCTTACTAACTGGAACAACTCTCTAGGCAGCTGAGATCTGTCCAGCTACAGCCCAATACGCCTTGAGGTGTATGTTAATACCAAAGTGTGGCCTGTTAAAAGAAACATTAAGACCATCTTTACTGGCTCATGAGATTGCAGTCACACAGTCTGTATAAATATCTATACATTGTCTCAGAGATTTTTTTTTTCCCTAAATAATTATTCATAGGAAGTTACATTTGAGCAAATGCTTATCTGGTCGAGGTAATTGGATCTTTAGGGGAAACAGAGGGGCAGCTCTGATCCCTGGGCTCTGGTGAGCAGGGACAGGACCTGAGGGAATGGCCTAAAGTTGTATGAGGGCAGGTTTAGGTCGGATTTCAGGGAAAAATTCTTCCCCCAGAGGTTGCTGAGCACTGCCAAGGTTCCCCAAGGAATGGGCATAGCCCTGAAGCTGCCAGAGCTCCAGGATCCTTTTTAAAATGTTCCCAGGGATGCATAGGCTGGGATTGTCTGTGCAGGGCCAGGAGTTGGACTGGATGATCCCTGTGGGTCCCTTCCAGCTCAGGATATTCTATGGTTCAGTATTCTTTGTGCATTTTTAATGACTTTTCTCCTCTGGGAGATAATTCCATTGTGTTATGAAAGGAGCCGTGCAAATCTGTCTCTTCACAAAGGAAGTAATTAATGAAACAACAAATGCTTCTCAAAGAGAGGGTGCTGAACTGTGTGTTCAGATCATTTACAAGTATTTTTTAAGTGAAACCATGCTAATCTGAACAAAATATGCATGGACGTTTATAAGATTACCAAACCTGCAGATTTTAGGAAATAATAAAAAATCTATATTCAAATAGTACCTTAATCTTCTGATTAAATAGCTATGAGGATATTTGCAAGTTTTATACCTATTGTTTCTTTACAGAAATGATAAGAGATGGGAAATTGGTGTGGATTTTTCAAAGAAATCAATCTTGGTGGTAAAACACGTCATCTGGACAGGTGCCATGGGCAATACTATTTTACTTAGCAATAACCTGAAGGTTGTTAGAATCACATGTATTCTTGAGGTGAGGATCATCTACTACAACTTGGATATATAACATTTCTTGCTTTATTTTTTGTTGCAGGGCTAATAGATCAATTTATGTGACAGTAAGTAAAACTGTATATTCCTGATAAAAGATGGCAGAGAATTTGTTTAAATCTTGATTCTTTCAGTGATTCTGCAGCTGCTTTACTCTGAAATGCCATGTGCAACCAACAAAGCATATATTTATCTATGAACTCAAGTTTCATCTAATTATACACCAGCCCTTCTTGAATAGTAAAAAGGACACTGTTTCAATGCTTGAAAAGAATTGATTTATGCTTTCAATTAAAAATAATTATTTCAAACGGGCTATGATTCTGCAGGCTGTATGTGTGTGCCCACTACAAATGAACAGATCTTTAAATGTTGTGTCTTGCCTGTTTGAAATATTATGCTTTTTACAACTACAAGAACAATCTGTTTTATAACTAAAATAACACTGAAGTTTACAGTGCGCAGAGTTTCTCTTGCATAAATCTTAATAACATGTAAAAATGCCAGTTCAGGAAGAATTTATTAAAGTGAAGCAGAATTTTAAGTAAAATTAAATAAATTGTCACTCAAAATGTTTGTGGCTCCAGTGTTTCATTAGAGAAGACATCTGTCAAATTATTGAAAATGCTAGCAATTTAGCACATTTAGCACATTACAAACAATTACCTCTTATCTTTAAATCTCCTTGAATCCTTGATTTCTGGTTGGCTTGGTTTTTGGGCTTCTTTTTTATTTTTTGTCTATTTTCTTTTATTCTGTGGAAAACCAGTCATGACATGAATGTAGATTTCCTTAACATAAGAATCTGTCAAAAGAAAGTATCATGCTCTACTCTGCTACATATAATGCAAAAATCATTTTTTCACACACTATAGATTTTATTTCTGACCTTGTAGAAGATTTTCAATGTTTTCTTGGAATCCAGCATGACTGACAAAGGGGTTGGTACTGATTGTAATGTTGGTAGGTGGAGTTTTAAGGATGAGGAGAGTTAGCTGTGGCTGGCTAATTTTTTAATCCTATTTTTTTAAATTTTTTGGGGGGTTTTATCTATCTTTAAAAATATTTGGGTTGTCAGAAATAGTCAAAACTGGTTTGCAGCATGTTTTTGCCCTTGGCAAAAAAAGCCCCCAAAGTTTCTTTAGTATTTTTCAAGAAAAATCGAGTGAAAGAAGCAAAAATTAGCATACTTCCCATTTCTCATTATGGAAAATGCATGCATAGTACTGCAGTTACTTCTCTAGGAGATTTATTTTAAACACCACTAATGATTAGATTACTGTTATTCTTTGTGAAGTGCTCTCCTTTCTTTCTGTCCTGAACTTGACCCACATCTCTTTAATTGATTTTGATTCCTCAGTGGATGAAGTTTTTTATGTCATCTCTTCTCCTGCACTACAGCTACCAAAGAATGGAAAATGAATGTCTGCTTTTGTTTTTTTTTTTTTTGTGCTTGGCCTGTCAGAATTTAAGTATGAGTAAACAGCTAAACAGTTGTCAACTTCATTGTAATGTCTATAATGTTCTTCAGGTTTAAATTTTAATCCATGGCACCACTTAGTGAAAGAATTTATGGGGAACTCTACAATAATAAAACTATTCCTCTGTGTCCCCAGGTGCAGTATAGGGTGAATGGAGTACAGAGCAGAATAACAGCTACAGACATGATGTCAATATACTGCTGTGGTGCTGATATTCTCTCATCATCACACCAATTAAGTCTGTAGAATTTCACAGCAATTGTTTTAATAATTTGGTTTGTACATTAGTTTTCTGCTAAAAACAATACAAAACAAAACAAAGCTACTAAACAACAACTACAAACAAACAAACAAACAAACAAACAAACAATTAATCACAGAATCCCAGAACAGGTCAGGTTGGAAGAGCCCCCAGTGGATTATCTGATCCCACCTCTCTGCTCCAGCAGGGATGAGGTCCTCTCTCAGCTGTGCCTCTCAAGGCTGAGCAGCCCCAAGTTTCTGATTGCCTGTCTTCAGCCCAATAAGACTTGAATAAAGTTTTAATTAGTTGAATTTTTTCTGCAGGTGAGTGAATATTAAAATTCCTGGTGCTTTGACAAGAAAATGTAAGAATATTTTATAAACAGTGTTTGTTGGCAAGGGTTTGTAGCCAAGGTCTTGATTTTGTGTTTTGGGGTAATGCTAATATCATCTAGCATGCTAGGTAGGTTTTTGCCCTGATACATATCAATAAGGTTAAAGGCTTATAAAATTAGGTAGAAAAAAAAAATTGTGTTTTTACACTGACACATTGCTGCAGCAGGGATATAAAATTTAATAGACATTTGTAAAAACTGTAGGCCAATGTCCTTTCTTCCATGTAGAAACTGCTTTTAGAGTAGGTAAATTAGGACCATCTGGATTCTGTGCTGATTAATTTCAAGGCTTTTTATGAAGATATTTACCAGTGGTAAAAGAGACATCTCTTGTTCTCTAAATATATTATTATGGATCAGGAATGTCTGAATTTTTTCTACCCACAGTGAATTTTTCAAAGAAATTCTCTTTGTTTTGCCAAATGTTTCTCTTCACAGCATCAAAAACAGGTTGGATTGACAAAATCAGTCTCAATTCAGTTTTGTTTCTTTATGAATATCTTTCCATTATTGAGGAGAACTGTATTTTTCAAGTAGAAATGTAGTTGCAGTATTTACAGTGGAAAGTGTCCTTGCCCACAGCAGGGGATGGAACAAGATGATCTTTAAGGTCCCTTTCAAACCAAATCATTCTGTGATTGATCTTGGGTGCTGCCAAAATGAATTTGAATATTTTAAGTTTTTTCCTGTTTGTCTTCAACATTTTTTGCACCAGTTTTTGTGATTTAGTCTCATTGGCCATTTATGAACAGTGAACACACAGTCTAACACAACACTTAGACTATAATACTTGGTATTTATGATTCCAATCTGAATTTTCTTTTCTTTTTTTCCCACCTCAAAAGAAAGGAAAATAGCTGTCTACTCATTACCAGAAAACCTGACAATGTGATTGCACAGAGATGAGTTTGTTCATATGAACAAAATCAGTCTGTGAAAGACAGGAACATTTTTCACCTGCAGAAAACTGAAATATGTGGTGCATGCCCACTCCTGGTTTACAAAAAAGTTTTATTTTTCTGTGGGAAATACTGAAGATTGAAACACATCTCTATCAGCCAGCTGGCAGCATCACAGAGAGAAATGGAGCAGGATATGCTCATGTATCTGGGCTGATAGGGCAGTTGAGCACACAGAGCACCTAATTCAATCCCTGAGGGAAATGGTTTAAGCAGTGTTAAACCTCTTTCCCTGCTGCACTCTCTGAAAAGATATTGCTCCTTCTGTGAGGTCTCAGGCTTTGAAGAGAAGGATCAGAAGGTGAACAAGAGAATCCTGTATCTGACACTTTGATCCCTGTCTTCTTTCCTGTATTATTAGAGTGAAATGAACAGAAAGAAAATGTTCTACAGTCAGGGGTTTTTTTTAAGACTTGCTGGGCTGAATAGTCAACCTTTTTTATTTTTTTTGACAGTCATAATGTTTTATCTGTATCAACTTAAGATGATTTTCTTCAATCAGTACAAGAAAGGTCAATTATGGTAGAAAATGGAAAAACATCAATAAAGAGCAGTGGCTTGCAGAAATCAGTCCAAACTATCTTAGAAATGAAGAGTGAACTTCCTCTATTAAGTTTCAGTGTTTTGATTGAACTTGGAAGAGACTTCAGTTAAAGAGAAAAAAAAAAAATTGGGATACCTCTCATAAGCCAGATTTTTTTCTTTAGAAATACTGTCTAACCTTTGTTTAAACAAAAAACCCCCAGTGACAGAAAGTCTACAGACTCTTGATAAGATCTGGCACTATTAAAAGCTCACAGTTTTCTTTTAGTTAAACTAGAAGATCTTACCTACAAACAAAAACTAAAAAATAAGTTAGAGAAATCTCTCAATGTCATTTCTAGCTTGTGACTCTCAGAACTCCAACAGGTGAAATCTCTAAAATGGAAGAAGATTCAGATTGGACAAAAAAATATACCTGTGAAGCTCAGGGAACAATGTAGGACATGACTGAGCAGAGCTTTTCCAGCAAACCTGACTTTATTTCAACACGAGGAGCACCAGACCAGCATGGGAGGAGTGGACATACGACTCATTTCTAACACAGAGCATAAAATAAAGATAAGGAACTTTCTGCAGCATCACCTACCTTTAGACAACTTCTGATATCAAATGTTATACCTTCTAAGCATGGAACATCTAAAATAAATTGTTCAGAGTACTGGACTTGGACAGGGATTTATTTTTTTTTTCTGTCATTTTTCCCATTTCCCCTATAGATATCTGAAATTTAAGTATTATATTACCTTTGACATATTGTATTAAATACATCGTGGCCAAGTTCAACAAGTGGAGCAACTGAATATTTTCCTCAATGCAAAATTGTGTCATTGAAGTAATTTGTTCTTCATACTCACTCACTGGATTACTTAGTGCTTCTTAATGGGGTGAAGGAAAATGTTTGTTTTATTACCATGTCATCAGGTGAATAGCAGGTTGTAATGCAGACAACCCTTTATTTACTTAAATATTGTAATTGCTTCTTGATAGTCTGAAAATTATAATCTTAAATGAAAGAAAATAAATTTCTGACAAAACAAGCAATCTGATTAGGTAGAGAACATTATTTATGAGATTTAACTACCCACACTTGAAACTTTGTAATAGATTTTAAAACATATTCTGTCTGGGTAACATCTGAAAGTACTTGCTTCCTTTGTGTTTTTAAACAGATAACTGATACTGATAAGCTTTAACTGATAACTGTCACTGATAAGCTTTCTCTCTTTTTTAAAAAAATTATGTATATATTTATGCACATATACACTGCATACTTTCCACCAGTTTTTAAATTAAATTTCTCCTGCAGTTGTCATATTTACAGCATACTCTGATGTTTTTTCTGGGCATAAACAATACTGTTTAGGAAAGGATAACTTCTTCACACTGAAAAAATGAACTGTTTGGATTTCTCATGATTTCAAGATTAATCAGAAACCACTAGAACTTTCCACAAGTCAGATTATCCAGATCTCTTAATTCTTCTAAGACACCAGGAGATATGAACATAATCCACTTCAAAAAACTGGCTAAAAGTGCAATGTTAATTGACTGTATGAGGCAATCAAAATATTTACTACCTCAGTGCAATTACATTTTCATAATTTTTCATTTTAATGGCTCACTCTCCGTAAATAGGATTTTTTTCTATCATTTCATTACTTCAAGTAATGGGAATGTATGAAAGGAGAATAATTCATATTCTTATCAAACATTGAACACCCCATTCCTTAGGCAAATGTTTGCCTGTCTTTTTGCTTCAGAGTTTATAGAAAACAGAGCTGTGGGACTTCCATTTTATGAATGAATGACAGATTAGGGGAATCCCCTACAACGACAAACTGTGATCACTTTTGAACTGAAAAGCTGTTTCCCCGTGGCAGAGATGTAAATATTCACTGTTGATTCTCACACAAAAAAGAATTATCCTGACTTATTGAAATTATCTTATGTCACTTAGGAATTTTCTTCTCTTTCCTGGGCAGTTTACAGCATATGTGGAACCTTGAAGTGATGGGGTTTTTCTTAAAATCTGTTGGTGTGGTTGAAGATATCTTTGTGTTTTACTCTCCTCACAGCATTTTAATATTTGCTAGTGCAGCTAGCATTAAAGGCTCATTACACTTATAAACTGGTAATTAATTGTGACCTTTGGGGATAAAATTAATGTAGCTAACAGGCGTATTGTCTGGAGAGATGGAGATAAAGGACATCTCTGCCAGCTCTAGGGAGAGAGAGAGACACAATCAGGGAACAGAAAAGCTCAATTATGAGCCTGAAACAGGAGATTTGGGGATTCTTTTTCTTTGCAAACTGAGTTTAAGAATTGTTGGAGGGGGAGGAAGGGTTGTAGGACATCCATCTTAAGGGTGGTTTTGTGATCTGGCGACAGGAGTGAAAAGGAAGAGTTCTAGAACCCTGACCCAAAGGAACAGCCTGAAGAGCTTTGAAACAAATAGCTTTGTGATCCTTTCTATAAGCTAAAACAGCTAGAAGATACATAAATCTGATATTTCTATGAATTTTAATAGCCTTTTGAAAATGCTACTGCAGGGTGTTTGCAGGCATAAAAGTAATCTCACATTCAAGATTACTTTCAAACAATATAAATATCTGCCCAAGAAAATGTGTGTTGTTCCAGACAAGGACCAATTTTTTTTTTCCATTTTTGATGGGAGACTCTTAAAACTGTCTCAAAATTCAGATGTTGATTTAGTTGTGGATCATTATTCGTGTGAAAGATTAATGCCGTGCTGAAGAGTTCTGCAAGTTCTTGTTTTTATAGAAAGCCTTGGCTCAGCAGAAAACAAATTGGAACCTCAGTGCTCTGAAATCTCCAGTCAATGTGATAAATGTTTGGAATTTATTGACTCTGAATGAAAAAGTGCTAGAGGATTGAATTTGGGGGAAATACTAAAAGTACTCCAAAATGGATGCAGACAAAGGTAGCAGGAATTGTATTTTACACAAGCATGCACGCATTGTTCACATGAATTTTCCCCCCATAATATTTCTGATAACCTGAACAACCCTGAAAGATTTTGAAAAATCACCTTGTAGAAAATGACAATTCAGTAGTAATATAATCTGTTAACATTGATTTCTTTTTTAGTATAGTATTTTTTCTTCTCTTTGTAAAGGACACTTAACTAGAAAACCTTAGGGAAGAACATGAGGAAGGAAAGCAAGAGCAAATAACAGGGGTAGTACTTGATTAAATTGTATTTTCAAAGTGTGAATGTAATTTCATAAAATATGATTTATGCATACAAATTGCTGATTTCTTTTCTAAAAATGCATGGAAAAATGGTATAAATATCTTCACAGAGAATCACAGAGTCACAGAATATTCTGAATTGAAAGAGACCCACAAAGATCATCCAGTCCAACTCCTGATCCTGACAGCTCTCTTAAAATTAAGCAAACCAGACAGGAATTTCAACAGCAGCATTGTTTTTTCTCTAAAGTTTTGGAAAAAAGTCCAAAGCCCTCACCCTATTCAAAAGATGTCTAACTCATATCCGATTAGAATTTGCACTTCTCCTTTAATAAGTATAAACTTAATGAAAAAACTTATGAACTATAAACTCAAATTCTTTTTGAAGACACACCATTGTGTTAAACAATAAAATTCTTTTTATACAAATCTTTTGTTTAGTTACACTCATTCAATGAATCAGTCATTAGGACACTGCAGTACTTCAGTATTTTCATTTTCTGTTAGATGATTTGTGTCAGGATTTGCAACTGATATGAATCTATTTTCTTTCTTTTTTTTTTAATATTTACAACACAGGAAAAAGGTACAGCTAATTCAATTTTAGTTGTGTTGGCTTTACATTGACTCTAGGGAGGAAAGCCTTTTCAAAAAGCCCAATATATGGAAATATATGGAATGCAGAGCTACAGCATTTCCAAAAAGAAAGGACATTTTGCTCCTACTTCTGCAAAATGTCATTTTCCACAAGTGCTGCCTCTTGCAATTATTGTCTTTCTATGCACAGAAGCAAAGAGTACCAGGAGGCATTATGAAAGTATTGCACTGAAAGATATAATCTATGTATTCCCTTTGGGTTGCAAATGGCAGTGCCTTGAGGTGCCCTTTTTTAAAATGTGTTTTTTAAAAAAAATTGCTATCATTATTTGAGATGAACTAATACAACATATCTGTCAACACCCTTATTTATGCTAGTTGTAAATAAATCAGTTATCTGCAGACGACACAGCTAAATAAGCAAACTGAACTGTGTGCTTTGCATCTGAAATTGCTATGGAGAGATGAACAGTGAGAAAACTAGGAATTTTATACCTGGGATGTTCTACACTCTAAATGATATGCCTCATCAGTGTTTTAATGTGAATTACACTCTTTAAACTCTGACACTGCTCAGCTCTGGGTGTGCTGGGTGCTCCTGAGCTTCTTTGGACCATCTCAGAATTCTGGAACCAGTTCTGTCTCTTTTTCTGAAATGGATAATCAAACGCCTTCAGCAGGTTAAGGGGATTTTCTAGAGTGAGTCTGGTAGGGTGTTTACTCTGTGTTTCCTGTAGAATCAAAGAGAGCAGCTCTCTGGGAATTCTATATTGTTATATTCTAACCACCTCCCTTTGCTTAAGGAATGCTCCAAAGTATGTATTGCTTCCCCTGCTGGGCATGCTGCTGTGTTTTGAAAGCACATGGGATTATGCAGAAATTTCCATGTTAAAATCTCTGTTTTGGTGTGGGTTGGACTAAAACTCTGAGGTACTTCTTTGTAAGTCTAATAGTTTCTTAAACAGTTTTTCAAATATTGCGTTTCTATATATTTTTTTCTTTTTAGTTTTGCAAATGGCTGTGAAGAGATCAATGAATCAACACCAAAATTTATATATTAGGAGGTCATTCAATAAAAAACCAAAGTATTCTGTAGAGGAGCTTTAAATGTGTGAGTATTAAGAGCTAATGTGAACACAATATATCTAGTTGCAGAGGTAAAATAAATTTGGATTTCATTATGTACTGTACTGGAAGATGAGCTAGAATATACTCCATGAAGTTAAATAAATGCAGTTGTATGACTTAGTAGGTGCCAAACATTTTAAGAAATATAAAGCCCGGAAGGGGATATTTATAGAAAAGTCCTGGGAGCATTTGAAGTTCTAGGGAAGACTGAACTCAAAAAGGGTCTCAAATGTAAAAATGCATTTTACCATGGTGATATGTTTTGTGTGTGTGAATAATAATAATAATAATAATAATAATAAAAAAAACCCCTGGTGAATAGAGGTGTAAAACCAAATCTGCAAAAGGAAATCAAAGATGTATATCCTGTACTGCCTTTAGTTACACAGACTCATAAAAAAAGATAACATTAAAAAGTAATTTAAAAGATCAGAATCAGACTTGCAGGAGCTAGTCAGAAATGAAGACTCCTCCATCCACTTCAGTACAAACATCATTATTAGGGGATTTTTGCTAATTGTTGATGGTGAGGATTGTTGACATGCGTCCCATATTTCAGACACTGCAATGTTTCCTTTAACTCCAATTTCTCAGGGTTTTCATTCGGGCAATCCTGTATCAGAGCACTCCAAGGCCTTGAAAAAGCTCTGCTAAGGAACCTCAGCGGTCATTTGGAAAACAGAGGCAGACCTGAGCAGGGACACAAAAACACAGGGTACAGATGTGGTGGAGAGATGGTTTCTGCCAGAAAAGTGTGAAACCAGCCACAAGCACACAAGATAAACAGTGTTTTAATCCTCTGGGCTTTGACAGTGAGAAGAGGAAATTAATTTCTTTGGTTTGGAAATGGATTAGGATCTGATTAAGTAAACAGTAAGATTCCTTTGCTCCCCACTGATGCCTTCCTAAAATAAAAATTGTCTCACTGGAAGACACAGGGGAATGTGAGAATTATCCACACAGGTATCAAAGGCTTTCCTAAAGTATGAGCTTTTCTGTAATTCAACAGGGAAATCTCCTAAGATTCTGTAATAAAATTAGACCAAAAAAATGCACCTGAAAATTGCTTGTTTAAGGGGAATTTTTGGTTAATGTTTTTGAACCTATCCTGGGATGGAAATAAGATGTTTTGTTTCTCTCAGGTTTTCAAGGGCGACAACCTGATAACCTGAGTAAAAGTGGGGAGGTTTTTTGCCTCAGAAAAGATTCATGTGATATATTAACTTTAGAAACAGCACTAAAAATGAATGACTTTCACTTTTTACCACTCCTGAGACATAACTGAAGCCTTAAACCTGTGGGGATATGTGCAGCTGCAACTGCAGCACTGAGAAGGTGCATAAAAAATGAAGGGCCAGCATCTTCTGTGTGCAGGTAAAGTTCTCATCATGCCTATCTCTGCATCCAAGTGCTATTAAAGGGATCAGCTGCTTCTTTTCCCTTTGTCATAGCCAGTGCTAGGAAAGAAGAGTGTCTGTGTGCATTTGGAGGAATTGGACCTTGCACTTAAGAGAAAGATCAGGAGAAGGACAGTGCTACTGGCATGGTTAAATATGAATACCATGGATCTTTCCCCTCTCCAAGTAACCAGATGGGTGCACAATGGTCAATAACAACATCACTTAAAAGGAAAAAACATTATTTGCAAGCTGACCCAAAAGCTTAATTTTTTGTCTTGTCAGTCAAAATTTACCTTTGTATTGTGGATTTTTCCAGAAGATTTTTTCTTTTTTTCCATATAACCAAAGTCTGCACTAGTGATGAATTTATCAAGATTGATGGATTTTTTTTTGATGGAATTCCATGTGTTTCAAACTGGCTTGAGTCCAAAATGGTAACTTGCATAATTGCTTTTTTTTTCAGCAAAACTAGGTCTTTTAACTTTCTATTATTGATTAATATCCAGAATATTCCAGTTTGTAAACTATTTCCCCCTTCAGAAATATGAGTGTATATTGTAGAAGACTTTATGGATATCCTCAGACAAGAAGCTAAGCACAATCTAATCTCATCTGCTTTTGGTTACCGATGGTTCTCAGTTTGAATACAGTGAAAAGGCACGCTGCACTCATAACTTCTATTAATCTTTATTTATAAAGAAATCAGGGCAGATGCAACCTGTGCATGGTGGTGTGGGAAATACTAATAATATATTCTTATGGGAAGGTGTGTGATTCCCATTGCTTGATCTGTTTTCAGATTTAGCCTGCAGACACTCATTTTAATTTTGATCTACATATTGTTTTCTCTAGCTGCCCACCTGAGACAATTTGCTCATCCGACCTAAATTGAATAGATCAGTCAAGGTGTGCAAGCTTTTAAAAGCAATGATTTTTAAATTTCCCCTGAGTTTAAAACAAATTTCATGATAAAGTATCAGAAAGCATTTGGTGAAACTAAAAGATATTTCAAAACTTGTTTGGTCAGTTCTGCTTCTGGCCTATGTGCCCAGCTGTTTGGACGACCTTTCTGAAAAATCTTGCAGCCAAAAGTCTTGCATGTTCAAACAATGAACTGGTGCTGTAGTATGACATCTCTTGCTGTAGCTGGAACACAAAATACAATCCCTGTCAACACAGCACTTGAGAGTACACTGCAATGTGACTACATGTGAATATGAATACCAATTGCTACCCATATTGTGAACCAAATTTTGCCATCTGGTGCAACTAAACCACTTTACTGAACTGAATAGGGGAGAGGATGTGTATGTCAGACAAAAGAAGGAGCACTAATTAATATTCATTAACACTCATTTTTTCTTCTCCTGCATGTTGTTTGCAAATGGATTGTGAAATTCACCACTAAGAGTTGCTCACAAATATTCATTAATTTCTATGTGAAATTTTCTCTTTCATGTCTACTGCACATAGATGTTGCTATAAATATTCATAATTCAGGATGTGTTGACTGGTTGCATAAGTCATATGATACTACTTCTGCTTTCTTCTGGTTAATTTATGTAAATAGCAAGTACAAGAAGAATGGCAAATTTCAAAAGTTAAAACTAAATGTGGAGCTCAGGGATAGCATGTGGGAAATAGGCCTTTTTCTTGCAAAAATGTATTGAAAAAGAACAGAATTTTCAAGAGCATACATGTAATTTGGAGTATATTTCAAGCAATATCAATAGGCTGTGTCTTAAGTTTCCTATGGGACTTTGAAAACCTATTTGAATATTTACGGGAGGGGATACATAATGCCTGAATTTGAAAGTAGGCTTCAGATTTTTTTTTAATTATTTTTTTTCTGAAAAATACATCTGGAAAAAAGGCTGAGGTTAAAACTGAGCAAAACTGAAAAGTTGTAGACATATAACTGTAGGAATATTATAGGTTATAATATATTACAGTTATAATAGACATATTATAACTGTAGGAAAATCACTGGGGTAAATGTGGGTACTCCCCACATGGGATATGGTAGGTTTGGCTAGCTGACAGGCCACATATATGCTGTCAAGCAAGGGAGGTAAAAGGAGCTGCCAACAATGGGAAAACCACAATCTTCAGAGGTAACACTGACATAGACACCCTTTCCAAAGTTACTTCAGATGTAATACTGACCTGGATCTCTGCCCCAAAATCACCTCAGATGTAATCCTAATGTGGACTTCCATCCCAAACCCACCCCAGATGTATGTAATGCTGACATGGACATCCACCCCAAAGTTACCTGACTCCAAGGTATGATCATCCCTCACTGATCACGATGTATGACTAGAGTCACTCAAGCTCCATCTAAAGGTGAAAAAAAGGAAGTTGAGAATGGAGAGAAGTTCCAGCAGAGCTTCTGGGACAGGTTGAACCTCTCTCCTCATTCATGGCTGTGAGAGAACCATAGTATAACCCCATTAAAGGTTATCTCAAAGTGGATTTTCTTGGGGGTTACAGCTGTCTGCCTATTGCTCTGAATACATTTTTGCAGTCAGATTCTACAACCAGCGCTACTCAAACCTTAACCTGTCACAATTCTATCAACAAAGAGTGTTGTTCCATAAGCTGCCAGGGTCAGTCCTTCCTGGGCCCTGGCAGTGGCTGGCAGTGGGGAACACACTCAAATAAAAGGTGTGGAGACCTCAAAAAGGTCTTTCTATACTCTGTTAAAATAAATAAAAATTAATCTGTTTAATAAATCCTGAAGATACCAGCAAAGGCATTAAAATTCTCCATGTGCTTCCTTTAAATGTTAGGGCTGAGGGCACTTGTCAGGAGAATAAAAGATGTGGAAATGGATGAAGAAGCACAGCATAGGCCTTTTCCATCCTAGGGAAGGACACCAGCCTTTAGGAGGATACTAGGTAAAAGAAGGTGAATAATTCACCTTTTTACATCCTCTTCAATGTCTTCGAAGAAAATTTTAGTTACAGGCACTTACAATCAGATTTCATTCTCATATTTTTAAAAGTCACACTCCATAAAGGTTTGTTGTGGTGATGGATTTTTGGTTTGATTTAGATTTTGTGTTTTGTTTCTTTGCTTGGGGGGTTTTGGTGTGTTTGTTTGTTCATTTGTTTTGTTTTTATTTTGTTTGTTTGTGCTTTTTTTTGTTTGGTTTGGTTTTTGGGTTTTTTTGTCTCCAGTTTAGGTGATGAATCAACAAAATTGTCTGTATAACCCTTCTTAAATCTTTGGGTTTATTCTTCCAGATATTGACTTGTCCATTTACTGCACTGTGTAAGATCTGGCAAAAAAATTTGGCTCATAATTTCTCTTAGAGGATTGTTATCGCTTTTTAAAGCAAACAAAAAAAGAAAAATCCTAAAACATTTTCACACCAGATACTATGATAGGTTTGCAATTTATGATTCCTTTATTTCTTCTGTTAAAGTCGTTTCATTTTTCTCCTCTTCTTATTTGTTTTAGATTATTATTATTATTATTATTATTATTATTATTATTATTGAATACCTTCCTGTTTTGAGCTGACAAGTATCTGTAATCTGTGTAATATTTCCCCTCTAGAGAGGCTGTGTAGGGCCCAAACTACAAATTCAAGAAACTTTTATGCAGAAGTACAAAGAGTTAGGGCAGAAACACATTTCAGATTGCTGTAACAGACAGGAATATTAATATTTTTATACGTTTTGTGTTCTTTATATAATTTCAAAGTGAAAATCTCTGGCTTGTAAAACAGCATCTAAAAGGAAAGATGTGGCAACAGAAGAAAAACAACAAACCCAAGATGTTGAAATCACCAATTATCTGCTCAGATTTAAATCGCTCCCACATATCTTTTTCTTGTTCTGTCTCCTGCACCTTAGTGGACTCAATAATCGTGGTTTTGATGAATCTGTTTTGAGGGTGCTCACTCCAGTGCTTGACTGAGCACTAAATGCAGCAGTCACTCTCATAACCTGTACAAAGGGCTTTCCCAGCTGAGTTTCTGCTGTAGTCCATGGATCAAACACATAATGTGAAGCATAAAACATCAAGAGAGAGCACCAGTGGTCTTGTTTATAATAAACTGAATTAACCAAATGGACTGCACTGGAATATTGCTGGTATTCCTCAATTATAGCAATTTACTTGCTAAAATGGTGAATTCTGGTGGCTGAGATATGTAAAACAGATTGCAACAAACATGAGATGTGAGAGACTACTGGTGTGACTTAAATGAATCTGTCAGCTCATTTGGTCTTTAAATGCTACTGCTATCTGAGGTTATTTATAAAGATAATAGCACAGAAGAATACAATGTGCTATTAGCACTATTATATATTATTATTAGCACTATTATACTGTAATATATTATATTACAGTGTGCTATTACACATATTATATAATAGCACAGAAGAATGAGGCAATACTTGGACAAGTGATTTTTTAATTGTATTTGCATTCCTTGTATGTTTTGCCAACAATTAATGGTGCTACCTATTCTGTATGGTAGGTCCACTAACACATTCCCACACAAATTTAAATATTTTAACTAGGCAAATGAGCTATTATACCATTAGAATAGTGTAAGGATCTCTAAGTCACTCTGAATAGCCTTTTCATTATTACTTGATGCTCTGAAAGTTTGTTGTTTCATGCTCCAATAAAAATGATTCAAGCTCTCAGAAAATTATGTGAGGGTTGATATATTTATTTTTGCAAAATTTTGAGGTGGGAAGAAAATTTCACAGTGTATATATTGTTATTATCTCCATGTACCATAATGATGACAGAATGGTATTTTTTAAAAAGAAAAAATGAAACCAAAACAAAACATTTTGGAATGTGGAAAATGGGAGTGGGTATATCCCATGTTTAAGTAGGTATGGCTTGAAGGAAAATTAATGGAGGACAAAACATGAGGGGTAATCAATGGCTGTGAAATGTCATTGGTAAACAGGTACTTGCTTCAGGCACCAGTGTTCCAGACAAAGCTTGTGACAGTTCAGCTAAAACACATAGACAGGCAAATTTAATACTTGTTTCATGTTTGATTATTTTGCCTTGCGTGTTCATATTTTGTCTCTGAGACTGAGAAGTTCCCATCTGACCTAAGTACCAAAGCCTTGTCATCCCACCTGCAAAGACAAGAACATTATTTCCCAATCTCTAGTTTTAAGTAAGTCCAAATACTTTTTATTTTTTTAAATTTGATTTGGTTCTGTTCAAGCTTTTAAAGTTTTATGCTGACAAGACTTTTTCTGCTAATTGCTCCTTTCTATCAATATGACTATATTTTAATTAAAACCTGGGCTAGGGAACATGGCATTGAGTGGGTGTACCATATCCCCTACCATGCACCAGCTGCAGGTAAAGT